>JADWOT020000008.1:9275553-10475553 GCA_036345935.2 Taenia hydatigena
CGAACTTGAGTGCGAGCGTTTCAAAGTCTAGGTCAAAGTTCGCGTAGAGCGCCCATCAAATACTTCCTCCTTGATCGGTGTGGGTTTTCCTTGGTAGTTAAAAACGGCCCTACAAACTTACAATCTCAGGTAAAACAGCTATAGACTGATTAGGCAGTTGATTGTTAACTATGAGAAGTGGAAAACCTTGCCTTTTGAAATGCGTTTATAAATGAAAAAGCCTTCACAATGAGTCACATTTGAGTCTCATTTGAAATGATAATGCATCAAGCGCCCACGCTCCCTTACTGCGGGTGTATTTAAGCGAATCGCTAACGTCAGTGCCGTGATCCGCATTAAGGCTTCTCTTTGTGTAGAGGTAGGTAAGTATGCGATTGGGCATGTAGCTAGGGTGGTAGATGGGTAGACGGACTGTGTGTCATGCTTTGCAATGATTCTGGCGTAACTCCTAAAGTGCTACAAGCATATAAACGAGTTTTTATGCTTGGTGTGTTTGCATTTGAGAAGAAGCTACTACGTATTGTCTTCCACGTAACTTTTGGCAATTAAATCCTTAGATGGCGTGCATTAAACCATTTGAACACTTTAATCCTACCGAGGATGCTACAGCTTTGGAGAAGGCTATGAAAGGATTTGGTAAGTCAGCATGATTGTCAGTAAATCAGTATTATTTCCTACTCAAATTCGATGAACACCGTCAATGGGAAAACATGACTTTATTTTGATATGTGAAGCGAAACTGATTGGAACATTTGCCCATTCAAAAACGCACCCCCATTCGGTGTTAGCCTTATGTAATGACTAGATTAGCTAGCAAACGTACGTCCGAAGTGTGTGCTCAATTGTTGGAATACTGATGTGTTTCGAATAGTTTTTTGCTCGACCAGTTTACCTGAGTACGATTTCCCTGGGTTAGTTTTATGGCAGTTGTGGCTTGCTTTTGATTAAATTTACAGGATCGGATGCCGGAGCGATCATTAGCATTCTCGCCCATCGCTCCTCATCGCAGAAGAGAGAAATCGAGTCCATATATAAAGCTCACTTTGGTAAGGTAAGTTCTCAGGGGCAACGACTTTGTGGGGAATGGTAACGGTTCAATTATCTCCATCCTATCATGCTTATTTTGGAAAACTATGTCATTATGATGATGCGGATGCAAGTACAAAAATTCATCGGCCAATAACCAAGTGAGAATGAAGCTGTCCATATATTTAGTCTAGCAGAATGTTAAAGTCCCTATAGACTCCATGGCAGGCGAATTCAATTGAGAAATCTATTGTCTGCATTGTTTCACTTTTAGGACCTACAAAACGAGCTCAGTCGTGAACTAAGCGGTAGATTCAAACAGGCGGTTCTCTGGTCTTTCGGAGACAAGGCGCACGTGAACGCGATGGCTCTGTTCAAGGCCATTGACAGAATAGGCACCGATGAGCTAATGCTCGTCGATGTGCTTTGCACAGCAACCAACGAGGAAATTGAAGAGATTAAGGCCGCATATCTAGATGGTACGATCTTCAACTTAAACTAGACACGCGAAATAGCCAGTCATACACTTGCAATACGAGCACATGCAACAAATGATACGGCGTCGAACCCGCCAAGAGTGAGCGACTGTGTACACTGTCTTGCTGCTGACGCCACGTCAAACACGCGTTCTAGACTAGCCACACCAGCCAGATGAGGTGGTAATCAAAATCACGTAAATGACATCAAACCTTCAGTATCGTTCCGTCGTAGACTGGAATCACGAAAAATGGCAGGCAATGTAAAATCCATTTATTATCGAGAGTTAACTGTCTCGCTCTGTTGTCTAAATTAATTCGAACTACTCCTGTGAATAACAGTGACATAGTGATGGCTCAAATTAACGTAAGGAAACACATTCGACATTTGTTACTTAATTTCCTTTTAATTTTTTAGTTTTACTTCAAAATAAGAAGAATTGTAAGTTAAAATGACGGCAACTTAAAGGTTATTTCAATAAGGAATGCGAAAAGACTTCACTATCTTGTTCGGTTAATGTCTTAAGCGTCTAATAGGAACTTGGAGGCAGATGTGAAGGATGACACGTCAGGCGACTTCCAGAAGGTGCTCATCGCTCTGCTTCAGGCAAGCAGAGGAAAAGAATGCGACGACAACCAGGCGAAAAGTGACTCTTTTGAGCTTTATCAAGCTGGCGTGGGGTAAGTAATCGGTCTTGCGCTCACTTTCTGTTAGTGAAGTTGTTAACCGACTAGTAAGTAGTTCGAGATAAACAATATCTAAAACTTTTACTTGTTGATTTATTCGATATCAATGAAGGGAAGGTGGAGTTCATCAATTGCATAGCAATTTTGAGATGCGAAATTTGGTGAAAGTTTACTATTGAGCTAAACAGACAAGATTCGTTAAAATGACTGATATGTTCATTTTTTATTATTTTAATTTTGAGAAAACGAGGGACAGATGAAAGCGCTTTCACGCGAATATTTTGCACTCGAAGTTGGGAGCAGCTGAGGAAAATAGACGAGATTTACAATGAGGTGGGTTGACTTTTCATGCATACCTTAGCTTTAATAAGCATGCGATTCTGTTGATTACGTTTTTATGAATAAAAAGGGGGCACAACGATGTCAGCATTTAACTATACTATGGTCTATCAACCCAGAAAATTACAGAGTAATTAGTCTGCAATGTCAAGTGACGGCTTCCAACATTCGCAGGATGCATCAGACCATTGACGCCACCGTTGGACCTCCCCACCTTTGAACACGTCTAAGCGAACACATTAAATGGAACTGGTTTCCACAACTCATTACCTTAGTCTTGGTCATCCTGGGGCCGTTAATCTTTTGTCACTGTAGACGATTGCCGGTCTTTTTAGGCTATCTGATATTTTCTCTTCTTCTTTGAAAGAACTACGGACACAACCTTCTTGCAGCGATTTCGAAAGAAACCTCGGGTGACTATAAAGTGGCCCTGACGCGTATAAGTGAGTTACAAACACAAAGTATGCTCAACTTTATTAAAAAGGTCATTTTGAGGCTCCAAACGAGGCGGAATGGTACGAATTTGCATTCCCTCAAGTGATTAAGTGAAGTGGTAAAGAAATAGCAATCTATCAAAATTTCACCATTCAAAATCCGAAAGCCTCATTTAACCATTCATTTCTTTTTGTTACCTCATATTCTTCTAGTGCAAACTGCAACAGATGTCAACGACACGATTGTCGAGATGCTCTACAAAAGCATGAAGGGTGCGGGCACCAACGATGACAGCCTCATTCGACTTATAATGGCCCATTCTGAGGTAGTGCAGTGGTTCTTGACTTTTCGTAACATTTTCCTCTACATGACGAATTTCTAAGAAGTCCTGATAATCCCCTAGAATTCAAGGATTCCTTATAGTTAACCCATGAGTGGACAAAAATTGCTCAAGGTGCTGTCTCTTGCGGACACTAACCGGATGAATTTTTGTTTTGTTTCGCCTCCAATGTAGGACAATCTGGCCACACTGAAAAGTCTCTTTGACAAACGGTATGACAAAACGCTGTCGGAAATGGTTAAAGGTGATACCTCCGGCAACTATAGGAAGTTCCTTCTTGAAATCTTGGAACAGGATAAGGATTGAAGAACCCTGATTCCTTGCACAGAAGTTATAATCACCATTATGGATCAACTACTCATTTCCTATTCCACATGCTTCTCTCTCGAAATTTTTAAATGATCTTCGAAATGTAATAAAGTTCCCTAACGCATTCTAATTTGACCCGTGATGCTATAAACGATAAACACGAATGCAAAATTGCAAGTGTATTCCGTTCTGTGGACATCTTCCTAAAATTCTAAAATAATATCACATCTCTAATCCTGCAGTAATTAAGGGGAAATGAGTTTAACTCTTTAAAAGTACCCTAAAATCTTTCTCGTAGCTGCAGCATGAGGAGGCAGACTGGTGCATCCTTTGACTCAAGTAGAGAGCAGGCCACAGTGCCTTGGCAGTGATGCGTTAAGGCTAACTTGTTTGCTTCAGCCTATGGTAGCACTGCAGTGAGTCGTGGGTGTCACCGTGCTATGGGATTATTCTGGAAACTCACTCACGCAAAGACTAGGTGACGCCTCTACTTGTAAGTCACTTCCACACTCACCTTCCCATTCAGGGCGCGCTGCCAGCAAACACTCCGACGCTGAAGTGGCAGAGTGTATCTGTTGATTAACTGCCACTGAGGCTTATCCAACATACCCTCATTGGGGTTTTCATCTAATGTTATAAAATCTTCCCGTCTCTTGGTGCAATAATGACGTCAATCGGAGGCACGTTATATTTGATTGTTGGGGATGCTAGTCTTCACTTAAGCATAATTGGTACCTTTAAGTAAAGCTTCATGAATGCTTAAGGGCTACTAAAGGTTTGGCCTGTTCATGTGGTGGCGTGATATTTCCGACTTCCATGGGATTTCCATCAATCATGAGTAGGGTTTTAGCATCGCCTACGCAACTTTAAAATTGATTGCGCAGCAAGTATGCATTTTGAATGACGAAAAAGCTAACACTTTTGTAAACAGTTGCAGGATTTTTTCAAACATCATGCTTTTAAGTAGCCTAAAATACCACAAAACCTTTAAGTGTGGGCCCATTGAGCGCTCACGAAATCGTAGCATCAAGAGCGTCTTCTCTATGGTAGATAATGGCCATGCGGCTAGTACGAACAGTTGAATTTTTAGGTGGTGAAGCGGACTAGCTCCCAAGACATTCACACAACTGCGTGCAAAACACACTGGGCCACTCACTTTGGCTACACGAACGCAGTGACACGCAAACAGACCAGAGGCCAATCACTCTTGGCTCTCAGGTTGTACCAACGCCGTCTTAAGCTACTTCAGCTTTGCGACAAGTCCACTGAGTCAGTACTTCGTTGCTCCGCTTCTCGGTAGACCCATTTATTTACTCAGTAACTGACATTCTACTATTGTAACCTTTATGTGACGTTTGACAAATGGCATCCGAACCGTCATAACACAAAGCATATTTAGCATATTTTATCTACCTGGCATTTGATAATCGTTATCTATTTGCTTATTTTATCGCATAAAACTAGTGTCTTCACTTTGGAACTGTTACAATGTTTTAATTAACGTGAATATATTTGACTTTTATGCCTAACCCTCCAACGACCATATTTATTTACCGAGTTGATAAACGACTGGGAAGGTAGCGAATTCATTAAAAGCATCTTCCACGCATTGCCTTTGTTTGCGTGCCTAGCACTGAGTCGATGCATTGCACAATCCCGTCGCCACAAGCTCTCGCCTTGTGGGCGCGTAGGCGGGTAGCGCTTGCAGACAATTATGTCTGCGGAGTAACCCTTTCGCCGTTTCACTTTAGCTTCTAACCGCTCGTGTGTAAGTGATGGCGACTGTCAGGCCTTTCCAAGCTTTCAATGCCAATGCAGATGCCCAAGTACTGGAAAAAGCCATGAAAGGAATTGGTAAATCAATTGATTATTAGGCCATATCACGCATAATTTCGCCTAATAAAATAAACTACTTTCTATGATCCATGCAAATCCAAATAATCTTGTATACTACGTTTTCAATCGTAAGTGCTTGCATCGAAATGATTCACGTAAATCATATAATTGGCCATTCAATATGTTTCCATTGTTTTAGGGACTGATGAGGAAACCATCATCGAAGTTCTCGCAAACCGTACCAGCTCCCAACGCCGAGAAATCGCCCAGGCCTATAAAGCTCAGTATGGAAAGGTAGATTTTACTTGACTTCGAACTCGTCCATCTCAGAGTTTTGTTTTACCTGCTATTAAATGGCAACAGAGCCAATAGCATTTAGAAGGGTTGAGACGAAATATTTGCTCAAATATTCATATGATGAGTTTCACTTAATAAGCGCCAACCAACATAAATAAACACAGCGGTAGTTTCTCTTTTCATACCAAAGGGAAGGCACCGAAAACAGATTTAATGTTTTGTGCTAACAATAGGATCTAAAGGAGCGTCTGCACAAAGAACTGAGTGGAAAGTTCCGCCAAGCGGTGGAGTGGTCTTTCTACAATCGCGCCCACGTGAATGCAGCTGCCTTGCACAAGGCCATGAAGGGTGCCGGCACCAACGAGGGCATGCTCATCGATGTCCTCTGCACCGCCACCAACAACGAGGTGAAGAAAATAAAGGAGGCCTACGAAGAGTGTGAGTTCGATTCTCTGCGAGGCAATGCCACTCACTCCGCAGGGTCCCATAAACCAAGTCTCAGCCATCTCTGCAAACGTGGATGGCAATTATCTAAGTTGTATTAGTTTTCCTATCTCCTCCAACAAGGCATAAATCTCGTGCTGAAAATTTCGAAAGAAATATAATTGAACTTAGGCACAAATCACAAGAAAATTAACTTAAAGGTAGAAGGCCTTATCGCAAGGACTTCATTTTAACTTACTTACTGTTGTAGTAACACAGAAATCACTGGAGGATGATGTGGAGTCGGAAACCTCTGGCGACTTCAAGCGAGTGCTGGTGGCGATTTTGCAGGCCAGGCGCGAGAACGAATGCGACAAGTCACAGGCGCGTGAGGATGCCATGGAGATCTACAAAGCCGGTGAAGAGTGAGCTATGATTTGTTTTACATTGGGAGTCCTCAAGTGCCTCAAGATTCCTGAATAACATGATGACCTCCTTTAGACGCGCTTATGGGATTTTGATAAGAGGATCAAAATGGCAACTTTTATTGTGTTTATGGCATTAAAATGGACTAAAATGAAGCCAAACTATTGGATTAATATGAGTTGACATACTTTTTATTTCAGTACAGCTAACTTACCTGGTCTCCTTGTACATTTTTAGCGATGTAGAAAGTTTACATCGTACATGGCCGAAAGTTGGTGCGACTTTGAGATTGTAAAGTAGGCTGGTTCATGAATCACATTTATCAGTATGCAGTGCTTGCTGACGAAGTGGAGAGAAGCTATCTGTTTGTTTCAGCTGGGGGATCTGGAGGCTTTTGACCATTTTGAATGATAGAAGCATTGCTATGTATCGATGCAGAATTGTGTGTAAATGGATGTATAACCCTTTATGCTCCAGTAAGCTCGGGACAGACGAATCCACATTTACACGGATCCTATGCACGCGAAGCCACGAACAAATCCGCGTTATCAACGACGTTTATGAAGACGTATGTCAAGTGAAATTTACTATACTTTCTGGCATCCCAAATAGTAGCATCATGTGTTTTATAAATGCAGGAAGCTGGTCACGATCTCATCAAAGCAATCAAAAAAGAAACTTCTGGGGATTACGAAAAAGCCCTGTCTCGAATTGGTACGACTTTCTTATTCAATTTATACGTCGGTTATAAAGGCAACTGAAGTATTCATTACTATATTGTTAAAAGTTGGACTATTTAGAATAAAATACACTTGTGGAAGATATGACTTGAATTAGTGACAACTTTCATATGATATGGATGCGGTTTTTACTACCAAAACTCAAGTGTCAGGGCATTTTATTACACTGTCATGGTGTGTTTAATGATAACACTTCATTCGAGTAGGATGACATCGAATCTAGCCAAACACTTACAAATTTCTACTCCAGTGCTGATGTCAAAAGATCCCATTGGCGCGGTCGCGGAAATGCTCTACCGCAGCATGAAGGGCGCGGGAACCAACGATGACAGTCTTATTCGCATACTTCTAGCTCATTCTGAGGTAAGGTCCCTCTCGAGAGAGCAGAAGCAGACCCACCAGTGGTTTACGTCTAGACTGCGTTAAGTCATCGAAATCCAACAAGTGCCACTTGTCCTTTTAGGATAATCTTCGCAAAATTCAGACCAAATTTGATGACACCTATGAAAAGTCACTCGTTGAAATGATTTCGGGTGACACTTCTGGTGATTACAAGAAATTTCTGCTCGCCATACTGGAGTGAACAGGAGGATAGACTGCACTTTGGTTAATTTCGATTCCATCAAATAAAGTTGTGTGCTTAACTCCCAATTGTCTTTGCGTTTACACTCTTGACATTTGTACATTTGTATGGTACATCACCGGGAGACGGTGACAGAACAGCAATCTTCTGCTTTAAAAGCTCGTCATGAAATTGACGGCTGTGAATTCAATTACCGTATACTCACCAGAGAGCTCTTCTCATGCGGCATGTCAGTCAAGCCCGTGTGATTGCGCAGAGTTTAGTGACTGCATGCCAAAGGCACAATAAATGAACCTCAAGAACACACTTTCTTCTTTGTTGTGAATACCACACTTTAATACACAGTGTGAGTGTCACGCTTGAAGTAATGCAAGGATATTCAGAATTTGTACTTTGTCGATTAACGCAAATTATCTGCCCGATGCACTGTGATTGCGTATATGCGTTGATAATATTAATATATTCTTATCATCATTCTAAATAGATAATATACTGCAGTTGCCAGTAGTGTACCATTGAGCAAGCGCACCCGCCTTACAAAAGCATTGTATCTTAAAAAATCAAAATTAGAAAAAGTAACTGCGTTGAGAACGCAACAACCCAGAAGAAGTTGATCATTTATAGGAGTGTTAAGGAAGGTTATGGAGAATCTTGCATTTACTTAATATACAAAATAATAGCGAAAATGGTGAGCAGTTATTTCAGCATGCATTTTAGCCTTTCTTTCACATATGATAGTCACCTATCAACGCGAAAGATTGCGTGCACATTGACTCAGAGGGAATAGTTTATAATGATTGCTCGAACGCTGAAGATTATAGTATCCTGCACACTGTTCGTTACAATTTGCGTCTACTCTCGTGAGCTATTCAACATCTTTAGTCTTGCGGTGTGGCCAGAAATTCACGCCCCTATTTCCAGGCTCTTCTGTATGCTAACAGTGAGATTTCCTTTATATCGGGAATCCTTTCCAGGCTTTTAGGAAAAGCTTACGGCACTACAATGCAAGGCAACTTAAAATATATTCTTTTGGTGTTTTAAAGCACATTATGCTTTATCCCCGAACAGTGTTCTTCCACCAATGCAAAAATGCTTGCAACTTCAAAGATTTAGCAATAAATTCATTTGATTACGCAATAACAAGGTTTAGAAGTCGCTAGTGGCCAGCATCGTATGTTAAGTAGTTTGCTTTTGAATTGCGGGAAATCACCCTTTTTAGTGATAGTAGCAGTATAGCTTTCACTTTGCACTCGATTAAGGGTTGTGCATTATTCTGTCATTAACTCAGCTCAACTGTAGCGTCCTGAGGCTTCCTCGAAGGCAAAAGAAGGCAGAATGCTAGGGCAGAATATATATATATATATATATATATATATATATATATATATATATATATTCAACGGACAGAGGGGAATAGGCTGCTGGCATGGCCCAAAGGCCAGCCCACGCAGCTAGGGCAGTGCGGCCACCTCTGTGACCTTGATCGGAACCGGTAGTCCCAACAGACAATGTACTACATCGCCCCTCTCCTCTTTCGAGCATCGTCCCCGACCAGTGTAGAGGGATCTTCCTCTCTTTTCTGGTCGCCCTTGTTAGTAGAAGTCGGAGTATGTTTCGACATCTTTATTGTAGAGGGGGAAAATTATACAGCGAGGCAAAATACGGGATTCAAGCCGGGGAAGAGTCATGCTCTTGCGAGTCCCCACGCCACTCCGCCACGAGGTTTATGTTGTTTTCCCGCCTCTCGCCTAAAAAGCACATTTAAAGAATATAAGTATTACATCAACAATTAACACACTATATACCCCTACCAAATAGCATTTTAAGCACGAACTCGGGAAGACATGCCATTTTATCCACTTTGGATGTGCATCACCTAAAATTATTGATTAAAATAGCATTGCTTGCTTTCCAACACCACCAAATTATTCGATCTTACTACTCAGTTTAAGCATTTAAATAAATAAAATCCTTATTAATTTCAAGGTTGAATTTCACCGCACGATATTAAGCGGTGGTTGGAGGCACATTGTTGTTGCTTGGTTGTTTTTGAATGGATACGCAATTAGCACTACCTTTACACGCCTCAAATTTTTTCTCACAATATGAGGCGCCAATATGCACCCAGTGTGCTTTCGGTCCCTACAATCCGTCAACAAACGGTGGGAAATTGTATGAACGCACACGCATCAAGACCTTAGCAGGTAATCGCCCTTCAATGTCCAAACATATGCGTAGAGGAGCGTGAGAGAATCCAGAAAAAAACATTCACGAAGTGGTCTAACACATTTTTGGTGAATGATCAGCTAATGATTGAAGATCTTTTCACCGATCTTTGTGATGGTCGAATTCTTCTCAAACTTATTGAACGCGTATCAGGCTACAAACTGGTTTGTTATCTTACAACCTCATATTTTTAGCCCATACCAACACCTGGTAGGATGAGGATTCATTGCTTGGAAAATGTCGAGAAATCACTCGCGTTTTTGGATAAACTTAACGTTCACCTTGAGAACATTGGAGCGCATGACATTGTTGATGGAAACAGCCGAATCATCCTTGGGTTAATCTGGACCATAATTTTGCGCTTTCAAGTTCAGAATATTTCTGTTATTGAAAAAGTCAGACATGCCGGTTATGCGGATCCGATTGGTCTTCGTCGGAATTCTACAGAGGCTCTTTTACTCTGGTGTAAAGCTAAAACCCAGGCTTACCCTAATGTATCAGTGACCAATTTTACGACTAGCTGGCGCGATGGACTTGCTTTTAACGCGCTAATACACAAACACCGACCTGACTTAATTGATTTTGCCTCTCTTTCACCGGACGAACCGTTGCGCAATTTGCATATTGCTTTTACAACAGCCGAACGGTGTCTCGGAATTGCTAAACTATTAGACCCCGAAGATGTTGTGGTTGAAGAACCGGATGAAAAATCGATCATCACGTATCTGGTATCGTACTATCACTACTTTGCTCGAGAAAAGGCAAACACTGTGCACGCACGTCGTATAGAGCGAGTTATTAACCTTTTGAAGCGTTTTATAAACGATGTCAAGGATTACGAGGTATCTGCTGATAAGCTAATGAGGTGGATCCATGAAAGTACCCTACGCATGAATGAAGCAAGTCTTCAGGGTAATTTGGAGAGCCTCCAGCATCAACTTGTCGAATTAAACCAATTCCGTAACCAAGAGAAGCCGCCCCACTTTTACGAAAAAGGTGAGCTGGAAGTAGCTTTTTTTGTAATTAGGAATAAAATGCTTGCAACCGGCATGCGCGTCTACATTCCTCCAAAGCAGCTGCGAATCTCAGAAGTAAACAGAGCATGGGAAGTACTGGAGCACTGCGAATACAAGCTTTGGCTGAATTTAAATGATGAGCTAAGAAGGCAAGAAATGCTTGATCAGCTTTTCCTTAAGTTTGAGAAAAAGTACACAATGAGGGAGTCATGGCTGTTAGAAAACCAGCAAATCGTGGAGCAGGAGTTGGTTGGATCAACTCGATATGCTCTTCAAATTGCCCAAAAAAAGCACGAAGCTTTTGAAGCTGATGTGTTTGCCTATGAGGATCGAATCAAAATGCTTGTTGAAATAGCAAATGAGTTGAGACGGTGTCAATATTTCCAAGGCCATAGAGTCCAGTCTCGCTGCCAACACGTGACAGCCCAGTGGGAAATTCTCCTGGAAACGATAAAAAATCGTCGGTTATTAATTCAGCAAAGAATCGTTTGCAGCGAACGCGATACAGAATTCGATTATTTGATGAAGGTTGCCGCAGAATTGAAGGATAGAATAGGAAAACATAGTCCCGGTACTGATTTTGAGCAAGTCCAACATGCGCTTATGAAGATGGAGGCCATCGATAACGAAATTAAAACATTGTGTATTCAAGTAGATAATCTTTTGACGAAGCATCGAGGCGGTTGCGGCGAGGAACTGGAGAAAGAGTGGTTTGGTGTGGCAGATCAAATCATGCTGTTAGCAGAGGAAAAGAGACGTGAAATTGAACTAGTGAATCAGCAATGGCACATGCTGCCTGAGATTTCTCGCTACAAAACTTATGTACTAAACAGAATGCGTTTCATTGAAACGATGGAATTTAGGCTATCATACAAAGTAGCTAATCGGATTCACAGACAAGTCAGATACATCGAAGAAGATATTGCTACGGTGCAAAGTCACGTAAATCTAATTGAGAAACTTTATGGAGGATCAAAATATGATAACCAACTCCATGAACTCGCTGCATTGTGGCAATCACTTAACCAGATTCTTAGCTCCCTTAAAAGCAAAGCTGTATTCGTTGGCGATGTTCTTTTTCTAAATGGTGAATTCGATGATGCCGAAAACTGGATTGTCGAAAAGACAAAGATTGTGGAGTTGAAGGACAATTCAGTTGAGTCTTCAGTGCATCTTAATCAAAAGTTGTTAGAAGAGGTTGAGGTCTACCTCCACGTAATTGAACATATCAATGAGAAGGCTATGACACTTAAGGAGAGCTGCAAGGACTTTGATACTCTACCAAACGATTCTACAAAAACATTTAATGCGAAAGTGCTCATACAAAGCTTGTTCAAAGTCAAGAATGAGATCGAGCGCATACTCGTGGAGAAACCCGAAAGTTTACTCCACTCGTACTTAACTCTTGCGGACAAAGTCAAAAAGAAACAAGCTTCCTTAATTGACGCACTGTCTATTCAGCTATTCAGGCACAACTCGAATCAAGCTCGAGCTTGGGTAGCCGATAAATCCTCACTTCTTGCCCGGCTCAAACGAGCTGATCTTAATGCTATTTATGAAAAGGGCATTTCAACTGACCTGCAGGAGGAATTCGACTTTGTCGAACGTCGATTTGAAGAAATCGAAAACCAAATGACTGATATGGCCGAGCAGGTAAGCTGGTTATTTCATATCATGTTCATTCTTACATTTGTTTACATGTCATCTTTTTAAAATAGGTGGCAAACTTGAATAAAACGGCCTCCAACATCGTTGATGTTGCGACAATTGGGAACTTCCCAGATGCCAAAGCTGTGCTGTCTCAAGTGACCGAAGCCAGAAACCAGCTAAACGACGCATGGAATCAGCTTGCAGATCAGGTAGAGGATTGCCGTTATAGGTTAAACCTGGACCATGCATTCCTCAATCTGTGCCAGGACTGTTTCTACACTAATGAATGGATTAAGGAGAAGTTGGCCGTTCTCAGTCGGCACAACTGGACCTGCATTCCTTCTGTGTCACATTTCTCACGCCTAAAGATTGTCTTGAAATCATTGAAGTCGGATGCAAAGGTGATTCGAGCGAAGGTTGATGACATTGGTGAACGGATAACTGACGCCTATCACACCTCCGATGGCCTCTCAAATGAGAGAGGGAGCTGGTTATTCAAGGAGCACGATGCACTCTCTGGAAAGTTGGCAGGTCTTGATCGACAGTTAAACCAATGCGAAAGCCTGTTGACTTTGCACGGTGGGCATCTACAGTCGGCGCAATCACTAGGAGAGTTTCTGCAGTGGGTTCTCTTCTTGAAAGACAAGAACTCTTGCATTTCAATCCCTTCAAATCTTGAGGTGAGTTTTATTTTTCAACTACTGTGTTGGTTCACTTTAAATAGTGGCTGGGAAGATTATCACAACGCCTGTTTTATTTTACCACGCTAATCCTACCCTTGAGCCTTTCCTACTCCACAGTACTGTCATTACTAAGACTATTCAAACCGGTGTCCCGAAATTTCAACTTTTGTGTCGGTACTTATTAACTCAAAGTTATAAACATTCATAAACCTATAAGGGTGATTGAAAATCAACTTATATGTTTCGAGGTTTGGTCCTCAACTGATAAAGTCACTTAATACTTTGGTGTGATTGGAAAATTTGTTTGTAACTTCACAGTTCTCCCAGTTTTACTGTCGTGTAAGTGTGTAGGGAACTGCACCAACCCAAACTCAGGCTTGACCAGCTCGTTTTAGCCTCGCTGAACAAATGCAGAATAGTTGCTTGAGGTTAAGCATCAGAATTGAAATTGAATTGCGGGCCATTTCCGAACCCTAACTTACATTCACTTTGACCGCCAATATTAACAGCAGCAGGATGTGAAGGTCGCTGTGACAGTCAAATCTTTGACTAAATGCTAAAAACTCCAAGGGGTAAGGAGGCTAGCAGAAGTGGGAGCCTGAAGGCCTAACTAACCGTAACACTGCATCTAATGACGACCAGATAGCAGATTAGAGGCATTTTTGTCTGACTTGCCGGTTTTGAAATGCTAATTTCCACGAAATCGGTTAACTAGCACATGCTTAGTCCGTTTGCCAAATCATATATGCCTTTACGACATAAGAAACTTGTATTTCTGGCGTTAATTCCTTTGACCTTGAGGCTAATTGTGCTAGTCCATCCGGTGCATTGTGATCAAAGTTGTGTGGGAACGCTTTTATTGCTGAAACAGACAGTAGTGAATTCTTTTTTTCACGTTGATTTCCTTAAACAAGAGGTAGCACGGGAAACCCATTGACGACTTTGAGGTTCTATCAGATCCTCCTCGCTGACTCTCATTTCAAGCCTGGTGAGTGTCACTGAGCATTTTGAAGTGCGCAAATCCTTTGAACATTTCAAAACTCAATTTCTTACTGATTGCCAATTAAGGTTTTGAAATTTGCAAAATCATTGCTCCATGGCATCTAGTGCGATGAAGACTAGGTTGGTGTCACTTGTGAAAAGACGAATTTGTCTGTTCGGGACACAGGAAGGCATTAGGAAAGCAATGGGTCTCCAGCTGGAAAAAGCGATGCTTGCAACCGCTTGGTCGCCAGCTTGGGTAACGTCTATTCACAATGAAGCCTTGAAATTTGTCTATAATCCTCAAAAGTTGTTGGCTAAATCCTCTGCTGCATGGGCCTAACGATGAGACTTTGTGCATGGAGCTTGCCGCTTGTCTTTGTGACATCCAACACTGCAGCGCAAATTTAATTCCCTATTCTGAGTGTCTGTCTAAGAAAGGTATTGCTGAAGAGGCCATTGCTTTCATTTGCTTCCTTACATAGCTAGTACTGATCCGACGACATAATCTACTACTCGACATACCCTAAATTCACTACGAAAAGACTGGACACTAGACGTAAAAACAATGCTCGCAGAATTCTATAAACGTCGAAAACGGCCACTTCTGTGTCATAGAGGTCGATTTGTTGTTCCTTTCACACTGAAACCATCTGCTCGGTACCTAATTAGTTGGAATGTGAGATCTCCAAGATTGCTGACTCTTTTAACACGTCTTATGTTTCGGTGGCAAGAATGTAACAATGATATTCTCAGCTTTTTCAGAAAATGTGCCTAATTTTGCACAAAGTTCATTTAAGATCGCGTTGAATGGATGCTTTAACTAATGTCTTATATATCAGTGCCTTGGAGCCTTCCTCTATGAATCCCATGTGTAAATCATTCGTTACTCTTATAGTAATCAGGAAAACGTTCTTCAATTTCTTTTACCTCAGATTATATTACCCATGTATTCTGTAAACTTTTAGCTGTTAGGAAGCATCATGTGCATTACTGACTGACAATTGGACTCATATCACTACACAGATGTCGGTTGTCGGTATCTTTTAATCTGTGCAATTTCAGCGAAATAGAATGTATTATGGACAACTTTCGAATGTGGCATCACAATGTTGTGCATCTCGCAGCCGAATTTAATCCAATACAGCCGTTCAAGAGTCGTGTTTTCGGGAGAAGCATACATGGCTTGGACTCAGCAGAAGCCTTATGCTATCAGGAGAACGGCTTTCACACTATCAAGAGAACTTCTGGGTTCGGATAATGGTTTTCTCCATCGAAGACATGCTGATCAGCTTACTCATAATTTGTCCACTTCTGGTTCATCTAAACTGGCACTAATCTGGTACTATGGATCCGTTGCAAATTCAGCACATATTTCAAAAGACACAACTTTCAATGAGCCATGGGCTTTTGAATCATCAGAACAACTCTGACAAAAGCATCAGCAGGTCTGCAAAAGCTGGCTATCTTGAAAACTGAGCTGTATATGGTGATTTTCACGGAGTCTGACTTCTGTTATTCCCCGCACTCTATCCCATTATAATCTCGGATTACCAACCGAGCTGAATGCATTTGCGTCTCTGTTTCGGTCATGGTCAGATCTTGTTGCTTCTATTTGCAACTAGGTTTGTCTTTGGGCATCTCACACTCAGTAGTGCTGTTGCACCAACACAATTACATATGCGTAGCATAAGCTTTGATTTTACTAAAGTCACTACAACTTTTTCGTTGATTTTGGAAAAACGTTTTGACAATTGGCACATTTATGTAATTTTAGGAAGTTCGTGCTTCCGTATGCTCACAAGAGCAGGATCTACAGGAACTGCTCAACGCTGAAGGGCACCTAGAGCAACTTTTAGCAGACTATGAAAAAGTTTATAATTTGATGGGCATCAAGACGTCCATCAAACAATCCACTGTCAATCCGGAGCAGGTTATTGAGGAATACGCTGAAACGTGCGATCTGGTTCGAAAAAATATTGCCAACCTTAACCAAAGCATTGCTGTCCAGGTATGTTGAACCAGTTTCAAAAACAAGTCAGAATTCAAATCTCCACTTCACGAATCTGGAGTTTATAAAAGCTGGGCTTAGTAGAAACGGTTAGAAGTAGGCAGGAGTGACTATTAGGCAGAATCGGTCTTGATTGTTTCTCAGGGCACGTAAACCAATGCATGAAAATATTGCCCAGAATGCACCTCATCTCAACCAATCGCATTTCTGACTTTGATTGAGTAATAAAGACTAATAAATCATTTGCCTGTTTGTGTGACTACTTGGCCCTCGTTTTTCAATTAAGGATTTTGGGGCGCACGAGAACCGTCATATTCCCCTCATCATTTAAAGGTAGTTTGAACAATGAAGTCATTCAAAGTGAAAAACAGAAATGGAGGAACGGCCAAAACTTTATTAATTTCTTAGCTGGATAAAATTTTATCAGAAAAATAAGCTTCCTTCCATAATTTGATCGGCAAGGGGTATCGCGGATTGAGATCGTAGTTGAAAACAGCCATACATTTGTCAACGCCACTGGGCACACGCTGAAAAGCATGGAGTAGTTTGTTGAGAAACTCAACACGAGTATGCAACAGCATGTTTGCATCGTTTCAGGACTTACTCACGGAACTCGGAGGTCTGGAGGCTGCAGTGTCTCAACAAGATGCCTACTTAAATCAGAAGTTCCAACCGGTATGTTATGCTCTTTAGTCAACCAATGTTTACGCTTCGAATCGCATCAGTTTAACATATTACACGGCAAAATAGTGTTTCAAGCTCCTTTTCAACTGTTTTACGAACGTCCATTTTTATTTTCACGTCCATGGCCATTTGGATGTGCTAATACATGGAATGCCCTATTGCATTTCCAAGGTTGCTGGAGGATAGTACTTTTGGATTTATAGCAAGTGTTAACAAGCCTCACAAAAGTGACACTGTACTTACGCCCTTCCCAACTGCACTTTGCGACAAATAACTTGTCCACTTCACCAAAGCTCACTCAGTTCGGTAACACCCAATCCTGCCTAAATTCTGAGGTCAGCTTTTAAGCAAACGATGATTCTTTTGTAATCTTAAGCGCATATTGCACCCTCTAAGTATGAATTTTTGTGATTACAATGCCCTACTTTTCTCGAGTAGGAATCGCTTGAAGCAGTGGAAAACGCACTAAAATGTCATGAGGCATTTGTCACCTCATTGCTCGCCTGTTGCAACCGATTCAACGCACTCGAGCGCAAAAGCCGAGAAACACTTACTGGCGATCATGGCACCGAAGGTCGCTTCTTCGCCAAAACAAGTAGTCTACGCCAGAAGTAAGCGTTTCTTCTACTGTGGAGGACTTGAAAACGGAGAAAGCCATGGCTTCCTTCTGTTGTGCATTCAAAATTTTCAGTTTACTGCAAGAATTTGGACTATTCTATTCAAAGAGCTCGAATGCCGATAATGTTATTTTAAATTTAGACTAGAGGACAATAAGAAGAGAACCTGTGAACTTGAGCGGTATTTGAAAGAAAATTTGCGCTTGCAGGAGTTGCTGAATGATTTTGCCGACGTAAGACCTCACATGGCCTCTTTAAATCATCACTTATTTGTAATACTGTCGTATTCTGCATTTTTGGATGGATAATTCCCATGCTTAAATGTACTCTCGATTGAAAGGTACTTCTTTTAGATAATTACGTGTGCATCCAACCCTCACTATCTTAATGCCATTCAGGTGTTTTTTGCCTAAAGTTGATTTCACTTCCTCAAAAAAAGAAACAAACAGCACGGGGAGAGATTGGCCTCAGTCTGTAATCACACACTTTGCAGATCGAGGACTGGATGTCAGAGAAGCTGGTGGCATTGAATCGGGTGGCGCTGACCTCAAAGCGCGACGTCTCGAACGCCTACAGCCAAGTGAAGGCGCTGCAGGAGGAGATAGAGGCCAGTCGGGAGCGTGCGGAGGGTATCATCGAGGTGTGTCACCTCTGATCAGCCTTACTAGCCCTTCTTGTCTGTTATCTGGGGTTCCAAAAATGTAATATGCTTATTTTTCATCTTCAGGCTGGAAAACAGCTCATTGATTCGTGTCCCTGCGTCAGTCAAGTCGTTTCTGTGAGCATCGACAACATGTACGTGCACTGGGAGGCTCTCCTAAAGGAACTTCACAAACAAATGCTGAGTCTGGAGGAATCGCACAGAGGCAAGTTTGCACATTCAACCGTTTTCAGGTCCATACTTACCAAGACTTTTTTAACAAATCTAAAATGATTTTAAGCGAAATCAATGTTCTTCTGGCAAATAATTGCGATAATTTTATGCGTCTTTGCAGAATACCTGTTGAACAAAACAGTGCAAGACTTGTTAAGATGGGCCGAAAAGCTGCTTTCCCAAGTGAAGGCAGACATTGAAGATCCCACTTTAACAACGGCAGGTCTAACAGAGCTTCAACAACGGTTGGACTCCCACCAGAGGGATTGTCAGACTTTTGAGAACTACTCTGAGGTGGCAGCTGTAATTAAGGTTAGTTGTCCTACCCAAAATTGCTTTAAGCTTCAAAATAACTGATTTTTTTCATCAATACAAGGCAACACTCAATGTCGCACTGCCAAGATTGTTCAGGCTCATTTTTATATTGTCTTATTTCGTTATTCTGTTCTGTTTACGTGACTGATAAGCTTAGCTTTGATAAGAATAAATGGAGCGCTTTCCTAACTCAAGGGATCAACTGAAATCTTTTCACTCTGTTATATGCGAACAACATTAAGCCGCTCACCTTTATTTAAATCAACGCGGATGCAATAAATTCGAGGATTAGATGCTGGCAATAAACCATTCTACTTAACAGCCTTAAACATTTTACCGCAGTTGTTGCTGTGCTAGAATTCTGTCTTAAGGACAGCAGTGCATACTTAGCTGAGAATTGTCTGTCTGACAACGGGAATACTTTGTCATCTCCTTGTTGAGTTCAGGTGGGCGTTGGCCTATTCCGTCTTTGGCTAGAGTGCATCGTATTTTTTCACACCTGGTAATAATTTGCATTTTTATTTTACACAGCTACGGGCTTGATAATGAATCAAATTTACCTGTTATTTAGGAACATACTGAGTCGCTGTCGCAGCGACATCCTGACCGCGCTGCTGATCTCGCTGCTGTGAACACGGAGGTGGATAAGCAGTTGTATGCTGTGAACGCGGCCTTAGCACAGCGCGAGGACCTCTTGAATCTGCACATCACAGTCACCAGCCACCTGCTCGATCTGAACTCGGAACTCCTCTGGGTGAAGGATAAATTGGTGCAGATCCGCCAGCCCTACAACGACTGGACGCCGCAAGACAGGTGGTCTGTCGGCAAACATCTGCTTTGTGTGCAGCAAGAGAACCGGCGCTTGATGAATTACATTGCGGAAGTGGAGAATCGCGGGCCTAGAGTGAAAGCTCTTTGTCTTGTAAGGTTTTCTCAAAGCGCTTGTCTACTTTTAAGCATCATAACTGCCCCTTCTGGCCTCTGACTCTCTGACTAATGCTGCAGGCAGTCATATACCAAAGTTATGCACACATCTTGGATGAGTTTCCTGGGGTGGTCTACTAAAAGGAATGGAAGTATTAAAAATAGTTGCACCAAAACGTCACACAATTGCATACTTGTGTGTTACTGATAGCAAAGGGCACCCTTACAATGTTCCTTTCATGTATAGCAGAATTTTTTGTTTTCGCAAGGCCTTTCCAGAAATTAAACCCCATTTTTTTTCGGTTTACTGTAGTGTTTTATGGTGCTCTATGCCTCTATGGCCGACCAAAATAATTAATGTTCGGATTATCTCTAAATGGTGTGAAAGCTACCTAACTGTTGCAGAGAGTGAAGGAAACGTACCTGGGTGCAAGTGAGGATGCCGCCCAAAGAGTCGGAAGTTTCCGCGAAGTTTTGGGCGAATTGGAACAGGCCTGGTATACGGTCACTCATCTGCTTGAAGTTCGGCGGGAAGAACTACGACTGGCTGAAGCCATTCACAAGTTCTTCTTTGATGTTGTCAACATGGAGGCCTGGATCTCCGAACGAGAGCTCTACTTGCAAAGCATCTGTGAACCCACCGTAACTTCTTTTATTCATTCCATTCTGCTTCGTTGACCAGGCTGATGCATTATTTCAAAAATCTACATCTTTTAGTCCTTAATCGAATTTGCGTAATCTTAAGTGTCCATCAAATACAACGATTGATTTTAGTTTTGCCATTGTTTATAATCAAAGGTCATGCATTTTGATCATTGTAGATTTGTTTCGTACAATTTCTATCACTCAAAACATGTGTTCTACACACTAGAGGACGCAATTTGTTTGCTCTTGAAAACTATGCATGACTGCGTTTCATAACTAGTCAGTCGTTGATGGTTCTCAGTAGGTTCAAATGCGCATTATTTATGCTGAGTATCTCCTGTTTCCTGTATGTAAATTGCTTGAAGCGGTTGCGATACCCAAATGACTAATTTTATGCAGCCCATAAAAACAAGCACTCATATTTTGATTATACGTCAACCGCAGAACATTGAGGAGGCTAACCGATTCCTGCGTCGATTGAATGTGCTGCATGAAACTGTCAAACAATGGTCAAACGACGTCAGCATAACTGACCGCCGGGCTAATGAGTTGTGCACCCGCCTTTCCTCGGGCGTGCAAATAAATGGCAACTATGTGATCGCTCCGCCGGGAGCCAAGTCTGCGGTTGCTAACACCATCTCGCGGCTTGTGGAAGACTTTGCGCGTCTCGAGAATAGCGTTCGGGACTGCCGAAAGGATCTGGTTGAGTCCATCAGCCTGCACGACCTAATGCAAGATATCAACGATCTTGAGGTAAAAATTTTACTTTGAAATCAGAATTCTTAAGATTAAATAAAGTATTTCCCTACGCAATCTTTCCATATAACCATGGTTAAAAATTCGAAGCATTTGGTTCATTATCGACTTTTTTCCTTCCAATTATGAACTTCTCGTGTGACGCTAAAAGCAAATTCAGGCATTAAACCTAGAAGTTCCAAACAGAGCTTTTTGTTTTGTATGCTTCATTGGGCCACAGGACTGGATAGCAGAGCGGCAAAAGATCGCCAAAGACTCAGATGTGGGCGCTGACTTGGAGCACACGTTCAACCTCAAGGATCGTTTCGACCAATTCGCTAAGTGCACACGGAAGGAGGGTGAACACCGTGTAAAGACAATGCTCCTCCGCATCGACCAGCTTATCGCCAAAGGTCACAAAAACCGTTCTGAGATTGCACTTGCTAGGGACGGCCTCAACGAGGACTGGGCCGATCTGCTTGAAATGATCAACACCAGAGGACAGCTACTGAAATCCGCCCTCACGCTCTACCGATTTTTCTCCGACGCTCAGGTAAGGTGTCATTAAAAAGGGAAGTAAGCACTTAAAATAAGTGTTTCCATAAGAATTGTTTGGACTTGACAAGATTTCCAACGGATTTATTCCTACCTCCTTGAGGCGAGTAACCCACCGATCTAGTCTCAATCGGGCTGTTGGCTATCGTGAGTAAAATTGACATGATTGACAGTTAAGCTAATTCAGCTGTAGGTGAATTTGGCAAGTTCGCAGTCACTTTACTAGTTCAGGATCATTTGCTGTTTAAGCATTCCTCGTCGCATTCCCCCATTCGCATATAAAAGGAATATTTGTCAAATCATTGTAGGAAAGTCATATTTTGTTACTTTAATAGGCAGTTCAAGCTACCAAGAAACCAATTTTTTAATACTTAGCTCATCCGTCAATCTACATCGAATTCACTTTGTCCATTTGCTGCCATAATTTCGACTGACATTCCTCATAATGTGGGTGAACAAGTGCTCCTATTTTCATTTTGCCTTCCAAACTGTCGTGGTAAGCGTGCTGCCACTCCGCAACTGCTTCGCCGCATACGTACACACGCGATGTGGGCATTTGCATGGTGTGTCCATTGCAATGGGCAGGGTCACGCCCATGCAATCAAATTGGCTTTCCCGCTTGTCCTGCTGTTCCCTCCCTCCCACCTTTACCCCTGCTCCTCTGAACTGGTCCTTTGAGTGAGTCACTGGGTATGAGACTAGGGCGTTTCGCTAAACCGAAATTTTGTGGCCTCTTTTCTAACACACCTTTGCCTATCCTCCTTCACCCCGTTAATCATATCCGCATTTTGATGCGCCCCTTTTCATCCTCACTGTCAACGCTCTCGGGATCGCACTTGGAACTACCTTACCAATACGGTGCGGCATATTATCAGCGGAATCTGATTAGTTTTGGATAAATAAATTTTGCGGAACAGTCAAATACAAATCTGCCAATGGGTAGTGAAAGAATAACTACTATGCATGATCTTAATGGCTGTATCTTCCATTTTGAGCTTAACTTTACCGTGGTTACCAAAATCGACTAAAGGAAACATAGTTGGTAGTGTGCCATTGTAGAACATGACAAAGTTTCCGTCACTTGCGGCATTGTGTTGCCTAGGAGAATAGTAACAAAAGTTTGATGGGAGACATTCTCTTCGTATTTTCTACATTGTATGACGTTGCATTGGCCGCCTAGTTCTTTCCTTTGGCTTTGATTAGGGGATTTTGAGGGTGTTTCAATACTTTGATCAATCGTGTTTCAAGATAGCTTAATAGTCTGCCTTAAAGGGGTTAATTTTCATGGAATTACTCACATTAGTGCGCATACATTTTTGGTACACCCACTAAAAAGTTCGTGAAAGAGCAAACTTAAAATGATCTGCTAATTTGTCCACGTTTCTCATCCTAACAGAGGAGATATGCTTCTACTTTGAAAATTATAACGACGTATAGATGCAATTTGTTGTCATGTGATCTACAATCGGAGGAACAAAAGCTTTATCCGCATTCGTAGATGACGTGAGTTGTTTACAGAATTGAATTCACCTCCAAACATGCGGAGGCCTAAGAGAGAATTTATTCAAGTTGCACATTCGTGACCAGCATTCGCCTTTCGCTTGTTCCATAGTACCTCGAGAAGCAGATCGAAGAGTTTTATCAATACCTGCCAGAGGAGCCCACCGTGGAGATGGTGACGGACCACCTGTCTTCAGCAGGAGGCCACGGTGGTGGCATCGCAAGCCTACTACGGCGACAGGCTGGAGTGCAGCAGCGGCTCTCTCACCTCAACTCGAGCTGCGCTGCCCTCGCCGCCACTGCGGTCGCCCTTCTACCTACCTACTCAGGCGAGGAGGAGGTACGACTGCGCTTGCGCCGCGACTGTGTTCTGCATGCCGCCCAGAGCCTCGCCGCTACCGCTGAGGTGCGTGCTCGGCAGCTGGAGGAGGCACAACACTTTCACCGCTTCTTTTCCACCGCGCACAACCTCATCTCCTGGTTTGCTGAGGCCAAGAACAAAATGAGCCAACCAAATGGTCTAAGGTGGAATGATCTTTTGAAATGTGATGCAAAAGTGTTTGTAAAGCTTAAGTGGATCTGATCAAATGATGGTTATTACAGAGAGTTATCAACTTAAGATGAACTAGTATAGTTAATGTTATCCACTGAGACTGGAGCGCCAATCCCTACGACAGTTATGTTAATATCTATTCAGACTTGAAAGATATGCGAGTCGCTTCGAATGCTGGGCACATTTTGAATTAAACTATGTCGCAAATTTTTCGGTCTCCACATTACGTTCATACTACCAACAGAAGCAGACTTCGTTCTCAAACAATCGTATTTAGTGAAAACTTGTGTTCCTACACGGTCTCGCCAGTTGTTCACGTCACAGAATGCATGGGTCATAAAATTAAGAATACCTTGGATACTATCAGTACCCTTTGCTGAAAAGTACCAACAACTTGAATGTGACTAGAGAAAGTAGTGCAAAAGCTATGCTTCCGTGCCTACTACAATCTCCACGCAAGCTAACTTAGATCTACCTGAGTTGCCTATGTTCAAGCACGCAAACCCGCAACTTGTAAACGTTAAGGCTACTTGTCTAAGGAAACAGCCAGTAATGAAAGCATTGACTTTGTTTCTCGGTTGCGTGATTGATTTTGAGGATCTAAGAAAAACGCACAATTTCATAGTTTTTTGTTGAACGCTATCGTTTAGTTACAATTAAAGCGGCATTATTTATCCACTTGGCTCTGATGGACTCTTACTGTTGTTAAATGATACATTAATACGGCAAAATGGCAATAATCGGTCTCGCTTTATTTCATACTTAGTCGAACAATACACGGTGTGGAGCGTCTTATCGCGGAGCATCGTCAGTTGTACGCAGAAATGGGGATTAAGGTGAAGCAGGTGGAAGAGTGCCTTGACGTGGGGCGTGTAATCTTGGGTATCGGGAGCCATTCCATTACGGACGAGGCTGCTAGGCCCGTCACTAGCCATCTGCGCGCGGTGTTGACGGCGCCCCAGGGTGAGGTGCGGGAGATGTGCGTAGCGCTAGCGACAGAGCGCATCCTCATAGAGGCGCTATGGCGTGAGCGATGGGAGCGACTGGGAATGCTGCTCGACGTTCGCTACTACATGCGTGATGCTGCAGCCGCGGAGTCTTGGCTCGTCAGCCGCGAGGTCTACCTTGTCTCGGCGCGACGCAACATAGGTGAGACGCTGGCGGAGACGCTTGCTCTGCTTGGTGCGCATTACGCCTTCGAGCGGGCCTGCGCCTCGGCCGAGGAGAGGTTCGCAGCTCTCAAGCAACTCACAAAGGTTCGGTGCAACATCAATCATAATTCATTTAATCACATTTATAAATGTGGTAAGCTCACGTCAAAATACTTGTTCATTGATGCAGCAACATAATTCACAAAATTAGTTTAAAATTACCATAAGAGCTGCTTATAAGTACAATAATAACGCAAATCTTTCTGTTTTAATTAGAATGAAATGGTGTTATGTGCGTCCATACTATCTGAGAACTCAATTTTTGGAAATTTGCTTACACTTTTGTCATGAATAGGTTGTGTAGTGGGCACTTTGAAGATGCACATTACGAAACCTCTTATGTAACTATCGGTGCCTTACTGCATGTACTATTTATTATGACTGCAGCTAATAGTTTCATCAGGAATGCACAGTCATTTGAATGTAGGAACTGCCGAAAAAGTAGCCTGTTGGTAACCAATAAGTATTTAAATCATGTGGGTATACTTTTTGGATTTGTTGCATAAACAGATGGAAATTCATGCCCTGGAGTGGAAACCCGAAGATGCAAGTCGTCACGAAAAGCAAAGACGTGATAACATTCGGCGGGCAGTACATGAGTTCCTTCCACCTTCAGACAGTTTTACCAGACTGCCCCCGCAGGCTCCACAACCCATGCCCAGCAGAGGCCAACCCAACGCAGGCGCAGGTACATCAAAAGAACCGGGCCTACCTGAGGCAAACCCGGTAGTAACCCAATCTACGGTCATTCAGAGTGCACGCGCCTCATTTTCGCCGACAGCGTCCTTTGAAAGAGCGACCGAAGTTACGAGGACAGTACCGATTCCACAAAAACGCACATCCAGGGTCTCCCTTTCTGCAGTTGCGGCCCCAAAGTCAACGCTTGTTCGTCAGGAGGAACCACTACGACCTCAATCATCATCCAGCACGGCTAACATCTTCTTCCCTCGAAGGGCTCGCGTTACTCCACCAAAAAATCCGTCCGATGAGCCAATCACATCCACAGCACCCTTTGAGGAGCCCGAGGAGGGAAAGACTCTCGAAACTACTTCCAGTACCAGGTTTGTTTATGTGGGTTAAAATGAAGTTATTATTATTTTTGAAGCATGGTTTAGTCTAATGTTTGTGTCTGACGGATTTTTACAGGCCTCAAGGAAGTTTCCCCAGCACTTCGGCAAACACACCAACCCCAGAAACACACGCGGAAGCCGCCGAACCAGAGACCACACTACCAACATCTACAGAGGAGATGCCGCGCGTTGAGGGTCCGCTGATTCGAAAGTGGGAATCGGAGGCCGGAGGAATACGTCACAGCCGAGGCCGCGGATGGACATCCATCTACGTTACCCTTATAGATGGCAGATTGACCTTCTACAGAGATCGACGTACCCGTCGTGAGCATGTGGAAGAAACGTTTCATGGCGAAGCTCCGGTGGATTTAAGCGGTGCAATTGCTGTTCCTGCTCTGGACTACACAAAGCGACCCTTTGTATTCCGCCTCAGACTCTTTACTGGTGCAGAATATCTTTTTCAAGCTGTAAGTTCTGAAGTGCTCCAACGATGGATTGATGCCATCAATGACTCGGCTAGCAAGCTGACTCAGCGGGAGCTCAGGACCCCCCATGAAAGATCTCATTCTCTGCCACCCTCATCCCGTCACTCGAGAGCATCTTCTGCTGCATCTGGTCAGATGGAAGAACCTCAAAAACGCCGTCACAGCTCTCTTCGGCGCATCCTCAAGCGAACATGAGAACGCAGACCGCGTTCTCACCTTTCGGCTCCTTCGCTCTTTCGGTCTTTCGAAAAGAAGCTCGTTTGACACTTCTTCAGAACCTTCGCTTTAAACACTATGGTGATGCAGCTCACTTAGGTATTCTTGCTATTAATCAGTATTGTATCATATTCCTTGCCGTCTAGAAATGTGTTCACTTTAATGCAACCATACACAACTTTAAAATATAACGTAAGTGTCTTCATTTTGTGAGTAAAATGCTTGCCTTTGGTGCTTGTTAGCACCGCGTACCAATTGCATCAGCGAAGTTTGACCTGACCCGCAGTAGCTCAAATTGCATATTTTATATCCAGAGGCGGATTGGACTGTGTAGGCTTGAATAGAACCACTTTACTTATCGAAAAGACACGGGAAATCCTTTTGTGGATTACTGTGCATCATTTAGTTGTCACAGAGGCGTGGATTGTCGAATTGGAAAGAATCATTTCTTGCTAATTGTAATACCCAGTTAAGATTCACAAAGTAATATCGGGCCAAGGCTACACAGCACCGGTACGGAACGGAACTTGAGTCACACCAGAGATTCAGGGAGTCTCGTCCGTCTGACTTGCAAGCAAATTTATCACCTAGTTTAGAATCCTTGAAATTGTTTAGAACTTTTACCCAAAGTCCTCCAAAGGATGGCATAGCCCCAATGGCACTTCTTAGCTAAATAAGTTTTTTCCACCAGTTTGAGACGCCAGAGTCCTTCATAGGGATGTTTAGCATAGTGTGTAATTTATTATTAGTGGAACGATATTGTTCATAAACCCTTTAATTGTTATAAAAAAGCATACATGATAACGAACTATTTTCACAAAATGATCATCGAAGGGAGACCGGTCAAAGCGTTAAGAGGATATAAGTAGTCGTGCTTTTCAAGAGCTGGTTGGCTTCAACCGACAGCTGAGTCATTTCATGAACAAAGTGATCCCCACTTTGTTCCGCTAATTAATCTGAAGAGCGGGGGATAGCAGTAGTCGACAAAAATTTTTCTTTTGGGCTCATCAATGTCAGGACAGAGTACAAAGAGGCCACAATCAAAGTAGTATAATTTGAAAAGTTATCCATATTTTATAGTTAGCCGAAAAAAGTGAAACAGCTAAGTAGACTGGGCGAGGATAAATATCATTCTTAATTTTGGTTAATGCGCTCAATCTCATCAAATTGGCCTAAAGATGGTAAAAGAAAGTAGGCTAGCTTCATTGTATTTTTAGCCTTATGGTTTTTAATATGAGTCTAGATTTTACATAGATAATGCTTGTGTAGCGTTCCGAAGGCAAAAGAAGGCAGAATGCTACAGTAGAATATATATATTCAACGGACAGAGGGAAATAGGCTGCTGGCATGGCCCCGGAGCCAGTCTACCCAGCTAGGGCGATATGGCAATCTCTGTGACCCTGACCGAAACCGGTGGTTCAAACAAACAAAGCACTACATTGTCCCTCTCCTCTTTCGAGCGTCATCCCCGACGCACCCCTCGGTGCATCTCCCGCGTCAGCCATCACAACGTGGTCAGTGCTGCAAGAAGCACCCACGAGCTGACCATGCCAGTCGCCGACATTCCACGCGATTGAGGCGATGCTTGACACCAACGTCAGTGATCCCTCTTGACAGTGCATTGCACTTCGAGTTTCGTTTGGCTTGGGAACAAAGTTCAGAATAAGTGGTTCTGCCGACCATCAGTATGTCCGTAGGGAGGCGCTAGCACGCCGATCTCCTTAAGCAGGTATAATAGGGGTAATCTTCAGAATGAAACTTTCCGGGTGGTCCATGGCTAGTGTCGCTTCAGTCGTTGATAGCTATCTTGTAGAAAACGGAGATGGGGTAGATGCTGGAGGCGGACTTAGCTCTTGGCCCATCCGTAGCACATGTACTTCTTTCGCACCGCTGCAACATGCCACAGGCGGTAGAGATCAGGATAAAACCCTATAGAGTCGGGTTTGCTTTCCGCTGCCACCAATGTAGCGTCCCAAGTCTCCCTCGAAGGCAAAAGAAGGTAGAATGCTAGGGTAGAATATATATATAAAATCACTGGACAGAGGGGAATAAGCTGCTGGCATGGCTTGGAGGCCAGCCTACGCAGGTATGGTAATATGGCCACCTCTGTGACCCTGACCGAGACCGGCAGTTCAAATAATCAAAGTACTACAGCTTGCGATTTCCACAACGCATATCATTTGAAATTTTAGTGCTATCTAGAAACAGAACCGCTCTGCAGCATGTTCATATGCAATAGGTTTGTTGCTAACTAAACAAGCAGTTCTGATTAAAGGTACTCGGTTGGTCACTTTACCCTCGCCAAGTGGGCTGGCCCAATTCTTTCTCTTCGCGGAATGCACATATTCTACCAGGTTGTTGTGTCTTCTTCGAACTTAAGAGGAGTCCTAAAAAATGCACGCTTGCAGTGAATAGAAGGCAATCAGTTTTACTTAAGATCACCAGCGTCAAAAAGTTAACAAAAAGGTACGGGTACGTACAAAGATATGCGTGTACACCTCCTGAACAACAAGGGTTGTCAGGACTTTGGCAAAATTTAGAAAACTTTCAACTAGACTTTTGCCTTAGATTTGCTTTACGACTTAAAATTCAAAATAAAAACTTGTTGTCTTTTATCATACCACTGAGTGTTTACTTGGGCAAGCAGAAATATGATTAAATTGTTATTTCAAACTCGAAGTAGTGTAATTGCACCCAACATATACGACGCCATCCGTCGCATGTTCGGCAATCCCATTTCACGTATTTTGAAGAAGAAACGGTTTTAATCGTACGTCTAATCCCAGTAGTAGCAATTTCGGTTCATGGTTGAGGCTAATTGGAAAAGTTGAAGTGTTCGAGGAATATTTTAAAATATTTTTCTGGACTTTTATGCTTAATGCGATTACTGGTCTTCCTAGAGCTGTCTCTTTATTCGTTCTCTTGCAGGTGCACCAAGTTCTTGCAAGTTATATTTCTTTGCTGATCGCATACCTGCTTGAGTTTGTACGATATGAGTTGAGCTGACGTCATTTTCAGCAGATGTTATAAGCTTCTTTTACTTCCTTTATTCGTAGCTTTGAAACTAATGCTGCGTAAGATAAGGTTTCGCGTGGTGCATGTAACAAGTCAAGAAGAGCACTATCCGGCCATAGAACTGAACCACATATCCCCTAATGCTAGGGGATGGCGCAGTGCGAAAAACTGCCCATATCCACAACAAATTGTGGTTGAGTTTGAAAAACCATCTAGAATTCGAAAAATTCAAATCCTGTCACACCAGTTTCTTATTGGTTCGTTGTTTGTTTTGCGCATTTATTCCGACAGCTTCGAAAGTTGAGTTTTTTGTTGGCGACTCGTATAGCGAAGACACGATTAACATGGACACTTCTCGATTTCGCAGACTTGGGTATGACTTCAATTTTTCTTACTTCTGGTAGCCATGTAGAGCTTTCCAATAACGAGGCTACACAGTTCAAAGCAAGGGAATTGAAGTCTGTTCATGTGGATGCATATGGTTCATACTTCCAAATCTTTCTTTACAAAAACTTTGCGAATCCGGAAAACCTTTATAACCAGATAAGCGTAATAGCACTTAATCTTATCGGATATTTGGAAAGTATATCAGGGAACTCTGTACCAGATGGGAGTAGGGTGGATGAGTGAGTTCTTTCTAAGAACCCCCCATTTATCAATGAACCATTACTCAAATCTTGTTTTGTGCATTTCTGAAGTATTAATATGTCACCAATGGATGATTTGGCGTTTGGTATATATCAAGATTCTCAGTTAAGGGATATTATCCGTCGACTGCAATGCCAAAAGTTGGAATACGCACGTTGTAAGTTTGGCTACTTGAATGATTCCTACTCTTCCATCATCTCTACTTAACTTTTGTGATTTCATCCAGTTTTGCAGCAATTGTGATGTAGTTTTTGTCTTTTCAGCTATTGTTCTTAAAAATCATGAGTAAATCTATGGAATTAACTTCTTGTTTTCAGGTGAAAATTTTGATATGGCTGGAAAAGCACGTGACGCCATTCGTTATATCCAGGAGGTAAGAATCCTTTTATACATTATTTGAATGCACTCTATCAACTACCACTCAATCATCTAATTTTGTGTTTCTCTTTATTTGGTGGAGAAAATATTCCCAAATATACTATCTACACATCTAGGCTAGTGAAAAGATATGCAGACTTGAATTTGAAAAACAGGAAGCAGTAAAGTCGGAAAACTATGAAGATGCCAAAGTGAAGAAGGAACAAATCATTCGAATTCGTGATGAACTAGCCCACAAGATTGATCTTGATGCACTTCTTAATGCTGATCCACGTCCCCAACACAACTCCCAGCCCATTATGGTAGGTTGATTTTCTTGTTTTTTAAGTACTTACGCCTAAGCAGACTTTCGACCAATTTTACACTCAACCCAATCCTAATACATGTTACAAGATATATTCATTTTAACCAATCAAAGTTAATTTTTTATATTTGCTGGTGATTAAGTGACTACAAGAACTTATGGCACTGTTCTTATTAATGATCCTACATCCTTTACGTAGTCCTCCAACAAATTGCCAAGTAAGCCTATTCTCTTTATCTACCGTTACACTTTGGTTGCCACTTGTTCCTGTTTCCATCATTGCATCGTTGTGCAAAGCTATTGTCAGCGAAATTCACCAAGTCTAAATCCACATTTTTGCACGCTTTTTCTTTCCGCTGTGAGGAGTGCTGCTGTGCCATCTAATTATGCTTCTGTTCAAAATATCGTCCTTTTGTATCACAAAAGTCGTCTGTGTTTTGCATAATTATGATTTTCCCCTTATGTCTTCTTTCTTCCTTGTAAAACGTATTTGCGTTATCATTGGTGAAATGCAGTCTTCTCCGTTACAGCCAAATTTCAACATGGTGGGCACTATTCGACTGAAGCAACACCCGAGACTAATATGGAATCCTGCTTCTCCGACTCTACAGCAAGCGGTGAGGACGCTTTTGCGGCACATTATGGCTACAGTGTTGCCGATGAGCGCCCTCTGCCCGCCCTGCAGAAGAAAAAAGCAAAAAGTAGCACCGAAGAGGCCGTCCAACTGGAGGAGGACTGCAGTTCTCCAACGCTGGATAACGAGTGCCAGGGTTTATCCGAGGCAACGACTCGACAAGCCGCTGTGGCAATTGATGTCGTTGGTCTTCCTTTGGTAAAATTGCCTTCCTAATCTACTTCTCTACTTTTTCTTTAATTTTGCCTCGCCACTCAAGTTTTTATGCAATCAGGTATTGTAAGGCAGACACGCATTTTTAACTATGTTGTTGTTTTCTATTCATTCTTAACTACCTGTACTCTTCAAGGTTCAGCTATTTTACAGCCGGTCGTGGAAAATGCGAGAGCAGGCCTTAACAGATTTGGAACGGCGGGTTTCTCGGGATCCACTTCCTCCGCCAGTATCACTTGAGTCAGTGTCCTCTGAGCCCGATCCTGTTGGAGAATTGCGTTCAACTACATTTCTTCTGCAAAAAGCGCTTAGCGAACAGGTAAGCTACTTTTGCTCTGGTATCACTGCTGTCAATACATTCACTTCCCATCTGCCACTGTGCGACTCCTTTCCATGAAGGTTTTGACTCTATACCGAAAAGCTCTTGAGATGATTCAACCCACAATTATTGACTTCGGCGAACGTCACCACATTGCAAGGCCAGAAGTATTCACCTCAATTGACAAGATTGTGCGACTTCTTCTGCAACGCACCGGTGATTCCTCTCTACGAGTTCGAGATATTACCAAGGCTCAGCTAATTGAAATGGCCAGATGGTCTATTGTAAGTCAATGAATGAGCTTTGCTTTTGTGGCATGAAAACGATTGCCCATTGAAATGGGTGGCGCCATTAAAGTGGTTAGTGTGCATGATTTACCACTTAGCATTTTCACTATCGCTCTGGTCTCCCAAATATTTTGTTTTGTATGATTTGAACGGGTTTTTAGTCATTACTGACTGTTTGGTACTGACCGCACTATGCATTCATCATAGTGGCTAGAGTAGCTGATAAAGAACCAATTTCGGCTTGAATTAACTTTAGTTTCGAAAAGGTGGAGGATTCTGGCATGAAATTCTTCAGCCATTCAAACCAACCACCCTAGAGCGACTGGCTTTGTGTCAAATGCAAATCGTGAGCGATATCTACGCCGACTTTGGCAGCTCGGGCGATAAGAGTGAGAGTAGAAATGCATTTCCTTTGATTGAGGATCTCGTCGCATTTACCATTCAGGCTCTTGAACACAGGTCAAATGAGGCAAGTGTTTATCGTGAACTTTTGCGTACATTCGGTTTCTTACATTTTTTACGAATGTATAATTGATGTTGGAAAGCTGAGTTTGTGATTCACTTTGAAGCGCCTCGTTTTCCTTCTTTGCATAGGTTCGCGAGCTGGCTGAATCCCTGATTGTAGCGTTGTACAGATCGGAGGATAGAAATCTAGTTCGTCAACTTATGCCTCCGAATGACTGGGAGGCCCAGCGACACCCACTATATCGACGAATTTTTGCAAAATTCGACAAACTTGACGGTCGAGATCATCCATTTGGTGTCCCCCCACCATCCCGCAAAGTGTCTCAAAAACGACACGAAGTATTCCATTGTTGATCTTCAACTTTTGCCTTCATTATGCTCGAAAAATAGGTTCTCTTAGTAGTAGCTTTAGTGTTTGTTATCACAGCTGGCACATAAATTTGTTTTCGTTATAAAGCAAAGTGATTTGAAGCATCAAAGACGCATTCGAGGTCAAACACCCCTGCCAGCCCTGAAGAACGGCATCACGCAGAGAGAATCGCCTACTTTGGTGCCAACTAAATCATCCTCAGAGACAGCCTCTCCGGCTGCCACCAATAGTGAGTTGGACCTTCTGCTAAGCCTCGACAAGACTTGCATCTTCTGTGGGGAACAGAATGATGATTTTACTGAGGAGGCACTTGACATGCACTATTGGAAGGCGTGTCCTATGCTCAGACGCTGCCCTAATTGCAAACAGGTATGAATAATTACTCCCTAATTTCGAGTGCTTTTTCACATTTATTGGACTTGCTAGTTGGTTAATTCGCGTATTTACCTTGTAGGTTGTTGAGGTGTCCGGATTGACAGAACACTTGTTGAACGAGTGTCCAAAGTCCGGTAAGTTGGGTGGTTATCGACGTTGTGAGGTTTGCAGTGAGGCTATTCCAAATGCCACCTTCATTACACACACCTCATGCAAAGCAACACCTAATCCCTCACTGCGCTGCCCCCTCTGTCACGCCGACTTGGCTGATGATGGAGTACAAGGCAGCAACAACGAAGACGCCTGGCGGATGCACTTGCTGAAGGAATGCAGACAGAACAGTCGCATTTCACGGCCGCCACCATCCTCTCATCCTGCGATTCAAGGTAATTCAACTTCCTCTCTCCACCTCTGCTATTCCATTCTATTTTTATTGTTCATAATGTTTACTGCCTTCTGTGCCTCTATAGGCCCATCCGTTCCTCCAGCACCGCCATTTCCGGGCAAAAAGGCGATCGTCAAGCGCGTTAACGCATAAAATTTGGTCCACTTACTTGCGAGAATCATGGACTATTTGGATATTATGTTTGTTTTTTTGTAGTGTTCATGCGATGTACAGCTTGACTTGCTTTTCCTACCCAAAACTCCATCACATCGCTCTTGCCCAAAAAAGAAGACAAATGTGTCTCGCTTTTTGCTGAGATTTCTCACTTTTGGATGACAAGGGATGCGATTCAATGGAGGGTACTTCTAATGCGCACTGTTGGCTGCTTGCGCCATTTGTGACCGGAACTCTTATTCTGTCTTAAAAGATGATGTCGAACAGATATTTTTATTGGGTAGATGCTGGGTCTCGCAATGGGACGACCCGTGCTTGTGTACATTCCGCGGCTAAAATTGTCACTGCTTGAAGTTTGAATAACATGCAGGAAAAAGAAGGAGAACAGCAAGGTGTCACTCTTAGGAAATTTTGACTTCATACAATTGGCTAAAAAGGGATTATTTGAAGTTGAGGTATTCCGGTACCAATATCGTTGGTCATATTTCAAAAAACCCGGTCTCGCACGACCTTTGAGAAGACGCAGCATTAAATGAGTTGCAAGACTGTCTTAATAGTTGGCTCATGGCCCTCGAGACAGCAACACATCTGTGTGCCGTGATAAAGTTAAAAATGGGCTGCTTAATAGATGCAGTCTAAGTGCACCTTAATGCTCCGGCGCGACCAGTTACAAAGGATAAGGTGAATACCCATATTGGTTTTGACTATTTGTTTCAAATGATGTTTTAAACCATTGGGTTTTCCGTTAGCTCTATGTTTGTTCATGCATAAGCTTTGAGCAAGTTCACAACCAAAGTGGGGAAATTTCTTCAATGCTATGAATGAAGGATGTAGTTCGTAATATATATGAATAACTTTCGATGGTGTCACATTTCTGTATCATAAAGTCATACTCCCCATAGAGAATAAAAAGCAAGGATTAAAACAAACAAATTTTTTAATAGCTTAATTGCCAAGCTTTATATGAATCAACAATAAGGACTTCTACAAAGCCTTCGAAAAGCGGTACTTACACTCTGTACTTACAAACCAATTATCTTGGGACTTTAAATGTGTTCTCTACTGCTTCGTAGAATGGGATGTAATTTTATATTAAAACTGTTTATTCGGCAACTTAGTGTTGCGAAAATACTGCAATGTAATAAACAGGAGCTGGTCTTCAATCAAGTAAATATTCAAATGATTGACAGGCGTTTGCAACAACTGTTGTTTGCAAAGCGCATTTGCTCATACGAACTGTCTAAAGAAGCCTGTGAGAAGCTTAAGAGTCATGGAATCAATGCATCTGACCGTCGCGAAGGAGAAACACCACATTACATTGACTTACCTCGCTTGTCGGGCTCGAATGTCAAGGAACATTTTGAATCAATTGCATCCCAGTTGTCAAAGCCGTATCTGCAACTTATCGGAAGACTATCTTCACTTTCCGAAATGCCAAAGAGCTGGAAATTGCTACCAGGTTGGACAGCGTACACAAAGGACTCATATTTTAAAATTGATTGTCCTCCAGATGAAGCCTTAGTCTTCGATACTGAGGTCCTGGTGAATGAAGGCCACGCTCCTGCCGTTGCTGTTGCGGCATCTCCCAATTTCTGGTATCTGTGGGTGTCCTCTAGACTGCTGTCATCTACGAGGTCGGCGAAATCGGTTACAGCAGATGATCTTATCCAGTTTTATTCCGATGGTAGTTCGTTATCCTCCCCAAAATGTATTATCGGGCACTTTGTCAGTTATGACCGTGCAAGAATTTTGGAAGAATACCTGGTTGAAGTAAACAAAAAATGTTGTTCATTGCGTAGCCCACTGGACTTCGGTTTCTAGACACAATGTCCTTGCATATTTGCGTTTCTGGTCTAACCAGCACGCAGAGGAATTTAAAATTGGCATCCGATAAACATCTTTACAATAATAAACTGTGGAAGGATTTTGTCGCAGAGCACAATGCTAGAAGTGGCTCTAATGATCCTGAGGTTCGAGTTAACTACTTTCGTAATTTGCTGATAGTCCTTGGATTGGATTAAAGGTGCAAGCCTAAACAGTCTCCTTGACGTTTTTAAATTTTATTGTCAAAAGGAACCTTATCAAAATAAGGATTTGCGAACTGTATTTGAGAAGGGCTCTAAGGGAGACGTTGTCGATAATTTTCAGGTGAGGAATACTGGTAATTCTGTATTATTTTTCTGTTTTAATTGGCCCAATTATTTTACTACCAATCTTAGGCTCTTGTCACCTACTGCGCAAATGATGTTAAAATGACTTTTGAAACTTTTCAAAATCTCTGGAAGCTTTATCAAGAACGGTATGTGACCCGTTTTTCATGTTGCTTATGTTACCGGCGTCCTTTAATGCCTACCACTCTGTCAGGTTTCCCCATCCGGCAACCTTTTATGGGTTGCTTGAAATGGGCAGCATGTACCTGCCCATCAATTCGTCCTGGATTGATTTTCAGCAGCGTGCTAACCAATCTTATGATGATTTGAACACAAAGCAAAAAGTGCTTCTTCAGCGACTAGCTGAAGACGCTTTGCAAAAGCACAACGGGAGTGACAAAAGGTATATTTCTAAGTGCAGGTCGGGAACTTCTCATTGATCTGGCCGCTTACTGCTATCGTTCTCTTTGAATTGTATGTAGCTATGAAAAGGATCCCTGGCTCTGGGATTTAGATTGGTCGAAACCAAAAAAACCAGCGAATGTAGGCTCTTTGTCCCTTTTTATGCATACATTTTATTGCCTTAACTTATTTGCAATTTCAGAAATCTGATAGCGCTCAGTTTCTTGCTAATTTACCAAAGTGAGTTCCTTTTATTGCAATTTGATATTTAAATACTTAGGTGGTACCGCGAGCTTATTCCAAAACCCATAAAAGATAACTACAAGAGCGGACCTGCGTTGATAACGGCGCAAATGAAGCTTGCACCCAAATTACTTCGTCTTTGTTGGAAGGGCCTTCCTCTTCACTACGACCAAGTATATGTTTACTTTGTCCATATTATGAGTGCAGACATTGAAATGGGGTACACTTATTCCCGGTAGAGTACCGAAGCCGGTTGGTGATCCTCGGTATTATGAGCAAAGCCAATCTGACGAATCCGCAAGACGCCAAATTCTACCTGCCTTTAAGGTCATCAAAATGTCTGCGGCTGGTCGGGATGAGCTCATGTTTCCCTATAGGTGCCTTTAGTTGCTTGTATTTCATTATTTTAACCGCTTTTCCATGACAACTGAACCCATTTTGATCACAGAGAACACCTTCAGTATTGGATGAAGGAAATGGAGGAACGTCTATGCAGTGTAAATTCACGCACTGCGTTTGAGGCTCGTTTAAATCCCGATCCTCGTGATGATCTGCTGCTGGATGAACTGCGTCGCAGCGTGGAAGTGATGCCACTTGACTTAGACACTGTGAAGCGTCTTGTTTCGTCTCTCAAAAAGATATCCGATAATAGTCGTGGGGAGCTGGTTGATTCAAAGGTAAGTGCTGTCTTGTTAGCGACCCTTCTACTTATCAAGCCCGTAAATACTCATTGTTTATTCGCTCTTTTGATTCTACTCTTAATTTGCTGCAGTAAGCTTGGCTCCTAAAGAGTCTCTGTTTATGCTTGATTCCATGAAACTGTTGCCTCACTGAAGTGATGACCCCATCTTATTTTTTCTACCATCTTTGGCCGATTCCGAATATTGTGCTCAATTTTTTAGTTTACGCTTGTGAAATTTACTCCTCTTTCTCAAACGGCAAGTTGCCACCTTTTCCATGCACATTAAATGAGTGATTTTATTGGCCACATTGACAATTAGCCATGTGGACTCGTCTGGCAATAGCTATGTTATCTATTCGAAGATAGTTGCATAAGGTTCCTCCTATTATAATGCTTTTTTTAAGCACTCATGCTTTCTAAACGAAATGATTCTATTTGTTTTTAGAAGTCCTCACCACCGGTGTACGAAAATTTGGGGGAGCTTCAAGTATGCTAATGCCCGTTTTACATGCCGTTATGCTACAACACTTGGTTACGTCATGCAACGATTCTTAGGTGAAGGGTGCTCTATTTTGGGAAAATAAGGATCGCTACAAAACAGATCACTCGGTTAGGTGGACATCGGCTAGTCGCCGAAAGAGACTCCGCCGCTCGGCTACAGATACAATCAATCCGGAGATTCCCACTTGCTGGTTCTGTCCTCTTCCCAACGAGGTCGTTTTTTCCACTTTAACTTTTCTCTCTATACCCCTTCTACAGTGTCGCATGATTTACTTAATGCTACGTTAAAATAACAGGATTTTAATCACTCGGAACGAATTTAACTAGGCCAATTTTTTAGCGATCAAGGTAGGGACATTTAGCCTAAGGCTTATCAGGAATAGACACGAATGCCATAGGTAGTTTACTTCATACTTTGGAATCTCCATGTGAGCAGTTGGAGTAATTGCCACGCCGTTTTTCATCATCTGATCTTTCATGGCATAACATATTGTCGACCGAAACAGTTATTTTTAGAAAAATCTAAAGGCACTACCGTGTGATAAGGGAAGCGGATTTATTGTGGCTGCGAAGACCAAATGCTAAAAGTTAAAATTCAGCATGTGTGTTTTAATTATTTGAGAGTTTGGTTGTGGTGCCAACAACGCGGTGGTGCTTTTTGTAGGCTGGCGCAGGATTACCGGTAGGATCGCCCCTCTCGAAGTCTTTTCAGGTGCATATCTCCTCGGGCCGTCTGTACAGTTCTCCCGCAGCTGGCGGGAGCGAGGACCGTTTCGCCGACCAGATTCTCCGTGATCACGTTCGAGCCTCCTTCTGGCAGAGCTATTCCAAGCGCGTCGCGTGTGTATACGACTTCCTCATGCCGTGTTGCCCTGTTCATATTTAAGTGGCCGTTGCCAGTGCTTGTTGATTTTATCCTAACTGTTCACACATTGGAGTCCATGCTTACAATCATTGTTGGTGTATCAAGGCCATAACTTCTTCTATTTTACTGTAGACCACTCTAAATCATTTGCAAATGCATATGCCAAACTAATTTTACATAATCCACATTTTCGAATATCTCAGTTTCCTTTGTTATGCTTTATTACTCACTGAAGCGACCCGTAGCATCCTTGCTCACTTATTTCTAACATTTATAGGTCACAAATGTATGTATTTCTTGAAACAAGCCTGCTTCCACCTACTGTTCAAGCGTAAGTTCATCCATGTCAACAATTGTTAATCTGCTCTATTGGTTCCACAAATGCTAATTCCACGAGTCATGATGACTGGGGGATGCATGGAGGCTTTTCGACCCCAAGATTGCGATTCGATAGTAAAATACAAGCCACTAACTATTTGGCAACAGTGTTTAACTACGAAAATATAATTGCTGTTAACAGGTCACTCTATCGGTTTCATGAACATTTTTCAACATATTCTTTGGTGTAGGTGTTTTATTTTCTGACGGTTGCATACTTTGGGATGATTGGGGGCGAGGGAACTATTTAGTCATAGTTGAGAACAAGTCTGGTCGTAGCCTGTAACAAAATGGGCACAAAAAGCCGATGGTTGCATCATTTTGTTTTGCTAAATTTGGATCTTTACAGCGCCTCGTGACTGATTGTACGCAATTTTTGTGCAAACGCCTTTGGATGCAAAGTTGCTTATCCGCGCCTTTCAGTTTTACCTTTGTTTACTTACTTGGACTTCGTGCCTTTTTTTCATAAGCGGAGGGACCAGATCTCGGAACCCTCTATTAGAATTGAAATGAATTTAGGTCCTCGACCATTGATTTATATATTTTGGTTTCCTCTGTGCATTGTTTCAGAGCGCTTAGAAAGGGTACGGTGCCTTGCGGCCGCAGATATGGGGCAATATTGCCGCAGGTGATAGCGGCGGGTACCATATCAAGGCGCGCAGTAGAGCCGCTGTGGCTCACCGCCAGCAACGCGGATCCCGAGCGCCTGGGCAGCGAGATCAAAGCGCTGGTGCAGGCGCCTCCCGGATTCTGCTTCGTGGGAGCCGACGTCGACTCAGAGGAGATGTGGATCGCCTCTCTTATCGGAGACTCGGTAGTCGGCTTCCAGGGCAAGTTACTTCCCGCTTCCCCCCCTCCCCCTCTGCTTTGGTCCACTTTTTGTACCACATTAACGCACCCTGTTTCATGACAACTCCTCCAATGTGTAGTATTTTGATCAGTGCCTGAGATATTTTGCATGCATCCGCGCTGCTGTTTGTAATAGTCGTTGTTCTCCAAGCCATTCTGATCAGATTGATCATCCTGATCCCATATTTATAAAAGTTTCAACTCTTCGTACAAATCGACACCAGCGCCACCTTGTACGCTTGAATTCAAAGTGACTCGTTTTTGTAACTTGTTCCGGGGAGAACAATATCTTATTATTGTCGTGTTATTTGCAGTTTATTATCAATTCTAGCACCTTTGTGAAATACTTTGAAACTTGCCACGGTATTTTTTTGTAGCTCTCAGAAAAGCATCGAAAATACGATCCAAGTGTTCTGTTTTTTTGGCATTCGCTTTTTTTTTCCTGAGCATTACACTAAAAAAATACCAAGTGCTTGCACTTTAAAAACTCGTTAATAGATGGGGGTGTTGATAAGTGGCTTTGTCTCCCATTCGACTGGGGGAAAACTCATTGAATTGTCATTAAGCTGCAGTTTCTAAAGTGCTATGACAGTCTTAATAGCAGCCACTTTAGTACAACTTTAGTTTATGAAGAACAAGTTGCTCTGGGGGTGCTAGAGCATTTCTTTCTCTCTACTACCCAGCAAAAATCTCTCACTGGGTAGCGATTCTGCCTTTGTTGAAGCTATTTTTAATTACTGTGTCCATCTTTTCATACTCTCCCTCATCGAAATTGAATAGGTGGAACTCCTTATGGCTGGATGACCCTTGAGGGCAGTAAAGCCAAGGGCACGGACCTTCACACAAAGACAGCGAATCTTATTGGGATCAAGCGCAACGAAGCCAAAGTTTTGAATTACGCTCGCCTTTACGGTTCGGGACTTGAGTTTACCAAGCATCTGCTGTCTAAGTTTCAATCAAACTTACGTGTAAATTGTGACCCTGTATTATCATGATCTGCCTTCATCGTCATCCTTTTATTAAGCCAGCAACGGCCTCATAGAACCAAAAACTATAGTGGTTTGCATTTTATTATCAGTCGAAATCCTGACCGTTAATGCGTATTATTTGCAGAAATTATTCAGGATGCAGGCAATATTTGGCACAACTGATACTAGGAACAACACTCCCTGGTCGAATCAGTGATAGTACCTCACAGCTTGATAAATTTGCCGTCAGACGATTTTCCACAATTCCTAACGAAGCGTAATAGAGTACGATGGTTTGATGTGTCTTTTACAGCCCGAGGAGGCCAGCTTGAAGGCGGAGAAGTTGATGCGGGCGACGAAAGGACGTAGGGTTCCAGCGCATATGGGGAACGGCTGTAAGGGGGAGGCGGAGACCAGGTACATTTGGAAGGATGGGACGGAGTCTTGCGTATTTAATGCACTAGAGGCGATTGCTCGAAGTCCTGAACCGCGAACTCCAGTACTTGGTGCTCAGATAACCAGGACATTAACTCCCAAGGTTGTCAAGGACGATGTAAGTCCCCCTTCTTCGCTGCATTTTGCACGATTGCAGCACAATTTGGATGAAAATAATCTTTGAAAACCTCCATCACCTTTTATATCTTTTTCTAAGGTAGGTTTTTGTCATTTTTTGCACCTTTTTTCACCAAGTTTCTCCCCAGTCGCATAAATTGGGTGGTGCAGAGCTCGGCCGTTGACTATCTCCACTGCCTTCTCGTGTTCATGGCCTGGTTGATAAAGAAGTACAACCTACGCGCTCGCTTGTGCATTAGTATTCATGATGAAGTCCGCTATCTCTGCGACCAACGATGCACCGATCAGATCGCTCTTGCCCTCCAGGTCCACAGACTTCCTTTTTTACTCGTCCCATTGTCATAATTACAAGCTGCCATTTCCTCTCCTCTTTTTTCAGATAAGCAATTTGTTAACACGAGCACTTTTCGCCTTTCAATTAGGAATGCACGACTTGCCGGAGGTGGGCATTCTTCCCCATAATATGCTGTCTATTTTCAAAATAACAGTAATAATCCACACACCTTTTACTGTAGTCGGTTGCGTACTTCAGTTCGGTGGAAATTGACACGTGTTTGCGGAAAGATCCTCTGAATGACTGCAAAACGCCATCGAATCCAGACGGTTTGAAAGCAACATACAATATCCCGAAAGGTGAGGTCATAAAGAGACTGACTTGATTAATAACTGCCTTCTGTTTGTATCTTCCTCCACAATGGTAAGCAAGGCGGGGTGAGTTGCAGGTCAAAGACAACCTAGTGCTACTGTTTCAAAGATATTTGGGGTGTGAACGAAATATCGTTACGCGACTAAGTATCAACTGAAAACAGGTTGATGCCTAGACTCATCTCTGTGATAGTTATTCAAATCCGTAATCCAGCTGATGAAAATAAGTGGCACTGCTTTTCTCATCTCTAGGGCGATCACTCACAATCACTGAAATTATTGAACGAACAGGAGGTGCGATGGAACCCTTTGACAACGAAGCTTGTGAACCGACAACAAACGCCTCCCAATCCGGATGAGAATTTTATATTTTTCTACTAAGGGATGTTTTGACGTCAGAGTTTATGTGCACTGAATCGCAACTCTTACTCCCTATCCAATTTCAAAAAGCCATTCTACAATGAAAATTTACAAAATATGCACATTATTTTGTGCTTTCAAGATTGACCCGTTACAATACGCATCTTCCGATTGGTCTATCGCGAGGGCCTGCCAAATCATTCCCACTGGCAACAACAAACAAACGATATGAACAGTTTATTAAGGTAGTGTTCCGCCAAGCACTGCGGCAGGTGAGCTCCCAACTTACGGTATCAGCAAAGCAAGCGTCACCGAGTAGATGTGAGTATTTATTTTCATGTACAGAAACTATTATACACAAAAAGATGGCCGAGTACGAAAACTTCGTGGTCTTACTGATCCTCCCCTCGGAGAGGGACAGTGGCTTCGCTGTCGGAGTGGTCAGTATCGTCGCGCTCTGGCGACACAAAGAAACTGCCCTTTGCAGGTCCTCCAGTCAGCGGTGAGCGCCTTAAGACCGAGTCCATACCGGGGTGGTAAAATTGTTCGTGACAAAGCAGCTGCACTACACCGAACCCCGTGCCCACTGCTATCCAACTAGCCGATCCAGGGTTGGGCGACACGGCCACCTGCCGAGGGCGGAGGGACACATTTCAATAAGCTTACAACCATCTCTATAGATAACATTTTAAGTAGTGCTTGCTTTGATAGGCAAAATTCAATGCTCAATTAATTTAGCATTGTTACGAGTACCTGAGCCTCAGTAAATAACTAGGGGTATCAGCACGGAATGGGCAGTACTATTTCACCGAAACATGAATCCAATAAAAGGAATCGTAGGATATTTAACTCACCTTACTTATACTGGAAAACGTGGAGTTAACGAAGTCATATTTACTCTTCTGTAGCCCCACACCTTCCTATAAAAAAAGTTGTATGGGTAGATTACAGCTTAGCAATGTAAGGGACATTTGAAAGCAACAGGAATTGGAGGAAGGAAACTTACCCTAAAAACGAATTCGAAATACTGTTCCACCTTATGCCAACAAAGGGTCTGTCCACTTTCGCCACAGGTGTCGCAGCTCTGTCCAATTTCCTCCTCAAAGGGCTCCTCGAGGACGTTTAGCTCGAGAGCAGTGTGCTCGTCGATGAAGTTTCGGGTTGCCGACGCCTCGTTGCCACATCCTGGTGTGCTGGTCCGCTTTCGCATGATCCACTGATACATTCGGTGCTTCTTCTTTCGTAGAGGAAAAAAGAGGAGCAGGTACTACTGCATAACGTAATCAACAAAAAGTTCCATAGAGAGAACTCGTTTGAAATTTCAGCAGTGTGGGGAGCTTACTTGAATTGCAATACGGGTCTTCTCCCGCATTACGCGTCGTGGATCCAGCACCCAAGAATGAAAATTAATCTGGCCGTTTGCATCACCTTGGATAAGAAATCCAAGCGAATCAGAGTAATCGAGACACTAAATTGAAAACACGTAAAAAATCTCTGGATGAATTTTGAATAGGTAACTGAGCTTACCCTGATATCATATTATGAAATGTACGCCGCATTCACAACCCAGATCTACCCATGCCTTAGGACAAAAATCCATTAGGACACATAAAGTTGCCAGCTAGACCTGCAGGGGAATTGCTTTTGTGGTAACCGTATCACGCTCGGGAGAATAATCAAAACCATCTTAGAAACAATCAATTAAATAAATAACTGGATGTGTTGATCACATCTCTTAATGAAGTAAACGTAGGGGTTAGTGCGAAGCAGGAACACAGAGGTAAGCAGGAGCTAGACTGCAAGAGAGGATGCCCGACTCACTGTAGTGGCTTCGAATCCGCGGTCGAAGCAGTAACGAGAGCAGTCGATAGGAGAAACGGTGGGGAAACAGACGGTATAGGCGCGCATGCGGGCAGGCACATCGGAGGGCCTCTTGAGGCTGGCCAGAGTGACGGCACCTCCGGGTGTGGTCTTTTTGGTAAAGGGGAAGAGATACTCCTCACGGCCCACCCAGATACTATCGCTGGCTCGCGGCCACACTACGTGACCGCCCCAGCCCATGCGTAGGGTAGGCCAGGAGAGCTCTGGCAAGCCGTACTGCACGCACTCCGGATCTGCTAGATCCCACACGTTTACTTCTCGGTCCAACCCTATTTAACCACACACAAGGCACTTGCCAAGCATCAGGGTCTGAAGAATGTCTTAGCGGGGCAGTCAGACATAACACAGCTTCGTCAGCATGGACGGCAGCTCTAAATATCATTGCCTGAGACACCTGCACAATCAACTTTTACATCGACGACATGACGCCTAAACTGAGGCATGGGACACTCGTAAGTACCAGGACAATTTATCAAGAATCTTTTGACCTACCAAGTCCGACAACGATGCCTTCGTAAAGCGGGTGGAGAGCAATGGAGGTGAAAGGTCCAGGAATGAGATGAGTTAGGATTATCGGTCGTAAGAGGCAATCATTTAACTTTGCGAAGTGTGCATTCAATGTAGAAAGATTGTAGAGTCCTAAATGACCTAACATGGACATGGACATAAAGTATTATGTAATCAAGATACTACTGAATGCAAAAGGAAGTAGCGTTACTTATACATACCACTTGTATAACCGACCACAAGGCGATGTGGAAAATCACTTCGTATAGCGAGCACATTTGGCCATCCCAGCCACGAGGGAATATCTAGATGAAGGGCGAAAGGAAAATAACCAATAACTTTTCAACTTACAGATGTAACCCAAAAGGAATCTCAGAATTACCTGTACTGGGTGCCAATCGAAGCACTGTTTTCGGTTTGAACTGATAGACGTTTTTAGGCACTCCGTTACATATTTTGGTGGGGAGCACAACTTTAAACTCCTCCGGCAAGTTAAACCGATTGTCGGCTGCGGGAACCAGAAAAATACGAACAAAGCCATCGGTACAGGCGGCAATCAGATGACCCACCACGGCTCCAATAAGCTGGGCGATCTGTATGGGCGTCATGTCCACTGGGGGGAGGGGGCGGGTTATTTCGCACCCGTCCGAACGGTTCGCGCACTGAACTGGCACAGGCAACCACCGTAAGTCCATCACATGACCCCAGTCGTGGGCGAGGAAAAAATGTGGCTTCAACTGAGGGCATGACTGTCTAAAGAGCGGTAAGATGGGAAATGGAAACATAATTGACTTAGCAAAGGATGAGTAAATTAACACGAAGGGAGCCCGCATGGGCGCCTGGAATAAAACTAAATATGCCTAGTGGACTAAAACTTAAGAGTAGGGTGTAGAGATTTATCGTGCATTCAAACGGCTTGTCAAATCTGCAAGAACAGATGAATGCTGGCGAGTGATGGATTTCACTACGGCAGCCATGTCAGTTAGCGTTGATTAAGCTTACATTTTACGCGGAATACCACCAATGCCGATTTATCCAAACGGGAATCTCAGTTTTAAGAATAAAACTTCAATAAAAAAACATACTCAGCAGTGAGAGCCAAGTCGATGCAGGACCAGACGTGGATGAGACCGGAGTCGGAGGTGATAGGATCGCTCAAATTGACCCGAGTACCGATGCTGGGATGAGAGGCGATAGCCAGGTAACCCGGCACAAAAGGTAACGAAACACCCTCATCCACATAAGGTGGAGACCACGAAAGACATTTCACATAGCCACCCGTGTAGAGAATATTATGAGCTACACAGGCAAAAAAGCGCATTCATAAAGTGCCGTGAGATTAGATCTTGCCTCCCCCTCCCCCCAAAGACCTCAAATTATGCAGAGGTGTGAATGGCAGTTTTGATCTTTACTGAAGCACTGAATAGTCAAGAATTGAACATTAAAAAGCATTAGCATTAAAGGGTAAAAAATAAGAAAGCAGATATGAAAAAATGCCAGGTTTACTGAAAATTAATCACCTTGGTTAAAGCAGAAGCGGGATGCCACTACCTCTTTTTGCTCATCCAAGAATACCATAGTGGGGCTTTTCGAAGACTCTGGCATATACCTCTCTAGTTGACTAAACACAACAACGTATCAGACGGTATTTCCGTAGCATACTTCTCGAGAACAGGTGTCAATGAATTTAGAGAGAAGAGCATGCGCTGCCTGTGTAAGAATGTGGACACCTCTGGTAACCCGGATCTTCTACAAGCACTTGTTACAGAAGGCCAACAAATTACGGCGAAAAAAAGGAGAAGGGATGCAACCGTGTGCTGCAAAGGGATTCGTGGTAATTTATTTCTTCTTGGAAAATCTCCAGTGCAATTTTGCGGGGTGTTCTGGACGTAAAACCGACTCTACCGAGAGGAGGGAGAATACGTGAGACTGGAGGAACAGACGGACCGCGAGTATCACTGTCCAGTCGTTTAGATTGACCGTAATCGTCTTCCAAAACAGAATCTTCCGACAAGGATTCAGTAGAACTCGGGTTACTGGAAGAATTGGACGAGGATGAAGACTCCTCTTCCGATGCATTGAAGTCTGAATGCTGACTCTTCAGACTAGAAGCACTATCCTCATCGCTCTCAGGTATTACAAAAGAAGACATAGCCTTCCTAGTTCGCAAAAAGTATGGAATATAAGCGTAAAGCTTACTGAGCTGCGAGGCGTCTTGGCCGATTTGTCGACATTATGTCCTGATGAAAAACAAAGTCGCTTCAGGCATACGTTCAATTATGTGTTCTGGTACGACAAAACCCATAACTATCAGCAAGCCTATTGGAACATCGAGGGCGTGAATTCAAAACCAGTTAGTGAGAATGAAGTATATTAAACAGCAAGTGAGTAAGCCACTGTTTGGGAGAACTAAGCATAATTTGAAAATTGGTCCATGATTTCGGCAATATTGCATTTAGTGCTCTAAGTACGCATTAATTTTTTTTATAGATACCGCCCCAATTTTTTATAGTTTAGACATTTTGCTGAAATTATTTGCCTATATGACCTAATTTTATATATTTGTGGTAATCCAAAAAGCAATGGGACTGTTAATGGTCAAGGCCAACTGACTTAACAATCTTGATCTTTACTTATTAATTTTTGTGAACTCTTTGTTGATTTTTACCTAATCTAGAAGTAGTAGAATTAGATGCAGTGTTATAACAGCCTTTGGCTCACAACGACTAATAGTAACCACAAGTTCCGTTTGAAATGACAAATTGCGCCTGTGTTCCGCATAGTAGTTCCGATTTATTGTAACCTGATCCATTGTTATTTTCGGATGGGGGTTTTGCATTGTTTTATTGCCGTTTGCTACCAAGCTCTTAGTCGTGTTTCCAGTTCTAAGAGAGCTAATATCAACTATGTAGGGATCAGCAGTGTTCGCCCTCTAGAGTAGATAGCTTGCAATACGTGACTCTTGAAAATCCCTCTCTTTATACAAGCGCTGCATTATTAATTTTAAAATGCTTAGTAGGAGCTGAGCGTGGCTAGTTCTTTGGATTTTACCCACTCAGTGCCATTCTTATTCCAACTCAGCTTTTTCTATTGATAGATCATTAGGTTCGAAAATGGGTTACCACGTGTTAATGTATGTAGTGCAGCGAAGGAGGTGCGGTTTCATGCTATAACCTGGTTGAGGTGCATGTACCACTTAGTTAGATTTTTTCACGTTTCTACTCTAAGTAATAGTGCATCCACAATCTCTTCGAGGTTTTCGACAATCGTAAGCCTTAAATGTTAAAGCGAGTTTACGTTGAGTATTTAGGCGGAACTGTTGCCTTAAGTAAAGCAATGTTTGATATACTTGTAACAGTTCGTCGTGACCGAAGCGAAGAAGCACCACTTGCCCATTGCATTGGCTAGAAGGTTGTATTGAATGTGCAAATATGTAAGTTTATTTCAGATCATCTTTTATGCGGTTAAGTGCGTATAGCATTACTAAATTGGCAAGCCTCGCGTACGACCAGGATCCATAGTTCCCAGTTGGAGAATATTTACTTCTACTGACTGAAGATTCCATTTAACTCCATTTGTTTATATCGTTCTATCCATGCTTATTTCACTTTTTTTATCGATTTTTGTAAAGGTGAGCATTAACTGAGGCCAATCAACTTACTTTTCACTATGAATAAGCGCTGGAAGTAGTCCCACTTACAAATTAAGGGTTTAGGGGACTGTCGTGGCTGCAGTGAATCCTGGCCACAACTGACCAAAAATTGTGCTGAAGGAAAGCGGGAACAGAATGGCCCTGCAAATAACTTTTTTACTTAAATTTGCAACAGCAGGAACGCCGAATAGGAAGGAGGCATTTTGCACGTTTTTCACACTGGTAATTTGCAAATTTTCTGTCTGAAAGGAATAAGTGATGCAACGCCAAAGAAAAGCCTTGGTTGCAGTAAAACACGTCATTATCCCCAACGGTACTCGCCAGTGTGAGTTTCGAAAGACGCGAAGTACTTAGGGCAAAACTTCTCCCATTGAATCTCTTCCCCACTTGCGACATCAATTGAACTAAACTTTGGTCCAGCCAGGGGTGCCACTAGTTTGCTGTGTTTTTAAGTCAATACGATACATTTCCCGATAAGAAACTGCACCAAATGTCTATGGAAATGAAGTATCACGCGTAGACGAATGAGCCTACAGCATGACCATTTCTTATTTTTCGTTTTCTCAAAACATCATTTGAACTGGCATTTTGCAATTGTAGTTTTTTAATCCACGTATGTGGTTTTCCCGTACCAACAAAATGGAAAATGGACCTTACTCATAGCTTTGCATTTGATACGGACCTTCATAACTTACCCAAATATTTCACGAATTGATAGTTTAAAAGTAGGCAATTGCAAGGTAGCTGAATTAACTCTAATGTCATTGAATGATTGAGCAAAGCACATAATGATGGCAAGATGAAAAAATCATGAGTCCATTGGCCACGAAAACACCTCACTTAATATCCTCCTGGATTTCAGACATACCTCTTTAGGGCGCTTTTCCGCTGCTAATCCCTACTCATGGATATTGTGTTAAAACAGCACCGGTAAAGCTGTGAACCGGAAGCAGCCAATGGATAAACCAAAAGTCTCAGGGTTTCTTTGGTGTTATTCACCTAGAAAGGCGTGATGGCGAGGTAAGGTGGAAGAGATTTTGAATTTACCCGCGACTGGAGTGGTGGGTTGCCGATCGAAGCACCAGTATCACCTCTTATCATGCCGTGGCGCGTGACCCGGCGGCCTGGCATAATCATGGTCGGTGTCACATGAGCGGGTCTCCGAAGGGGGAAGGACAGCGACGGTGCCCCAAACAATTTGTCGATCGATTGTAGTGCAAACGTGCGGGTCATCGGAGGCCATCAGGCAGCCTGCCCCAAGTGGTGTGTGCGTGCGTGAGTGTGTGTGTGTGTGCAGGCGTGTGCGCATGTGATCGCTGATAGCATCAGAAAGCATGACATGCGCAAGCAATATGTTAATGTATGAGGGAAATTAGACAGCGAATTAACTACATGCCTGCAGTAGGAACAGACTACAGGGCTGTTTGCTGGCTCTCTTTCATAGACTGAATCCGCAGTAAACTTATCAAATTGTCCTTAATCCAAAGCTCTCCCATTCCCAGTCGTGTTTGCACGTGTGACACGCGCCGCATTTCCTGCATCTTAACAAAAGTTCAAGGCGGGTCAGATAGTAGGCTGCCACAAAATTTATACACCTCCATTAATAGTATCTAAGCTTCGCCAAAATGAAGGTGACTTTAGTTGCGAAAACACAAAATGCCTTCCGATGATTTTAACTCTTTGCTGAAAAGAGGATCCGCTTCATTCAAAGTTAAAAGTTAATTAACCATTCGACGAACTTGTTGATTGTTTATTTATTTACATAAAAACCTGCCATTTCCAAAGTTTTAATTGAATCTTTGGTGCGTCTATTTCGTGTCTCGACGAGTGGAGATGAGACAACCAGTCTCGTAAATTTGTGCTAGCACCTTGTAATCCAGCTGAGGCGCATATTAAAGCTGACGCACAGCGATAGATATGCGTCCGGATCGCATACATTTGTAAATAACGACGCTCAAAAGTTTGAACTCATAAACGGTACAATTATACATGGCTAACCTGGTCACGTCCCTCATTCATATGTCTCATTTTCCTGGTGTAATGTTGCGAAATTTCAGAAGGGGAAAATTTGGTCCCAAGTTTTTTTTTTTGAAGCGAAAGTGCGACACTCTTATATCAGACATTTCCAGGCACTAATTGGTTTGTACTGCGATTATTCAACTGGCACACCCCAATAAATAGCATACGTGAAATATAATGCCGAGGTTGAATATCACTGGTGGAACGGGTCAATTGCACTTTTGTGAGGCTCTGTATTTTACGATGAAATTTTGAAGCGAAGTTTTTTTTTACGCGGTTGCACACGAGGTGGAAAATGTTTGCTGAACACACACAAATGTTCCTCAAGGGGAGGCAATTTAATACCACCAAAACAGCGGTCATGACACACACATCCGATGCCCTAAACCGAAAGCACACGACACACATTCAAAGGTCGTATAAAATTAAAGGAAGACTGCGCAAAATATTGCCTTTGGGGTTTTTCCCTTTCGCTTAAACACGCTCTCTGTTAGAATTCCCGATTCTCGACACTGGATTCGCTTGAATTCCAATAATGGTAAATTAAACTTATTTCAACGTACATTCGTATAAGGTGGTAACAAAGAAGGCGTATGGAAATCAAGTTTTCCGCTTTCATTATTTGGGGGACCGATGGACAGAAGACAGCCCGTCAGATGAACCACCTTCAGGCTAGAGTGAGTGAAGTGTCAAATTTCGCTTCATTTTATCAATGGAAGAGAACCTAAAGATTTTATTTGGCCTCAACTAATGGCATTAAATGTGGAACACAATCTGGTGAAGCCGCAGCTAACATTTAACGAAGCTAGGTCTGATACTACTTGAAAACTGCTAATCGTATCATTGAAAACACATAAAAATAGTACATCGCGCAAACATAGATGAATTAAAATGCAGGAATATTAAAGTTAGCCTATTTCAGTTCACTATAATTTAATAAAATCGGTTCCACCTTTAAGTACTCGCTAGTTAGCCGATGAGTTCCGCAGAAGTGACAGCATGCCCAAGGAGTCAAGATGGAGGAAGATAAATAAAAATGCTCCCTCGAATTTGGTAGATATAAACCTCAAATATCTGCAAGGATAAATGACACTAATTGGAAAAAGCAACACGAAGTTGCACGTGTTTGCATTTCTTTACCAGATGGGCGGGGGCGGAATTATCGTGCTCCACTGCCTCGGAGATGCAAAGCAAGTTAAGGACACAGGGCACCTTTAAATCATTTGTTTCGACACTGACCTTTCACTGGCAGACCCGACGCTGAATCGGATTTGTGCCGAGTTCAACCGATTGCTGGACAACAAATTAAGTTGGAGAAGGGTGTTAATGAATAGGGCGTCTAGTCATTGCACGTACCTCTCATTACTTGTTTACAGTACATTTAAAACACTTGGTGAGGTAATGGTATTTGCAATAGGAACACATTCTTATTACTGGCCATCTGCTTCGATGCTATTAAAATTAAAGGAATGGAATTGATGGAGGTCGCTTAGTCTTTTAACAGGATTGTGAGCCGAAAAGTCAGCTTTTTAAATGTCTGCACAAACATACTCTAGACAGAACTTCACCTCTTTATCGTGTGTGAGGAAATGACAGCTGTTTGACTACCTGGAGAATTATGCAATAATATTTGCAACGGCCGATTAGTCTCTAAAAGTCCGTTGTAATGTGAATCTTCTAGCCGCAGAGCTAAATAATGTGGATTAGAAGCAGATCCTTGCATCCAAGTCTGACAAATATGGCAACTATCGCATTTTGTATTAAACACTATCACGCATGCACTGCGGTCGTGATTCCATTTCAATGCTACTACTTCAGAGCCTCACCTTTAATTATATTATTTTATTTTCTAGAATTTATTTTGCTATCGTTGCCTGCTGTGAGAAATGTATTCTTTATTCTGTGACCCAATTTTACTACAAACAAGAGCACCTTGGTTACGCAGCAATACCGCCTCACACGCTTGGACTGAAAATTCCTTCCGTTACAGCTTTGTATTAACTTAAGTGCTTTCGCTTTGTAGGTGTCCTCTAATTTTTATTGCGTTGCCGAATGACTTCGAAGAACGCCGCCTTTGAGACTCCCATCTATAAATTTAAATAGTTAAACCATGCGCTAATACTTACTGCGTTTTTCGTACTTCCACTTAAAATACTTTTGCTAAGCACAACCTCTCTAGAACGCCAAAATCCGATCCAAATGCTCACCCTGCATCATGAGGTAAGAAAGACATTGAGCACACACATGCACTCACGCATCTACGCATATTTTTAATAAGGTGTTTCTGACAAGGGTTGTGGCATGCGCACATTGGTGACGGCCATGCTGCAATCATTCCATCACGAATTACAACAGTAAGGCCTTAGGAACATTATGTTCGAATATCGGTACAGGTGGTCTACGACAGGAATGCCTCAGGTGGTACAGGTGAGTGGGTGGAAGAATGCTTGAAGCGATGGTGAACATTCCATATGCTACAGGGACTAAACAAAAGGCTGAAATAGGTTGGCACTGACAACATGCAAGTCTGAGTGTCCATTCATCCAACAATATATGTCACTACACTTTCACCTTCATTTTATGATCTCAAGTAAGCATTTTGACATTAAATGACAGCATTCATATGTGAATTAGGCGGACGTAAATCCTTTTTAACGCTTTACTTAACTCGTAGTTGAACTTGATAATGTTACAATTTTCCAATGATGCAAAAGCTATGATCTCTCTTTAACAGGCATTCTTATTGATATAATCATTTTGTTGACGATTCTATAACAGGGAGCAAGTAACATTTCATTACTAGAGAGTGAACAAATATGCGATGTGCTATTAAAGTGACATTCTTTATTGAATTTCAATTCTGCGGAGATTTGCGTTCTTATTTGGCGGAGGTGGGTTAGATCTGCAAGGTGTCTTGAACTCTACCATATCCACCTAAGTAGGAAACATCAAATGAATGACAGGAGATGTATGCGGGACGTTTTATGCAGTGGTGTTTACTATGGCGTTAGGACACGTGAACGTTGGATGTGGTTTTGTTCAAGGTTATGATTCGAGGTGGTTGGCTGGAGAAGAGGCGAGACGGCTAAGTATAGCTGAGCTGTCAACTCCAGCCATGCACATCTGTATATGAGTCAGTGGATTACCAAGTTTGTTTCGACTTCGTTGTCGGATTTGGCAATTACTCCGGAAGAATAACTTTTCCTCATCAAAGTCGAATATGGCGACTGAAATGTCTCCCCCTCTGATTTCGTGACTTTTTAAAACTGCCAATGGCCACAGAAATTTGGTGATTTTGAAAGCGTAACAGCGGGAAAATCACGAACCGTTCGCTCCAAAAAAGAAAGGAGCTTGAGTTTCGGTGGTTAAAGTTTGATGTATCTATTTAACGAATCCCCTTATAAGCTAATATTGCTTATTTAGTGAGAGAGATCCTTTTATAACAAATGCGTGTGGAGTGACCTCATAGATGAATCACAACTCTTGCACAAGTGGATGCAGTGAAAGTATTTATTCATCTTCCCGACTGAGAAATTCAAGCAGAGTTTAATACTGATGCCTTGGTACGAACACAGAGTGTGGGAGAAGTGTTCTGCGTTGGGAAAGTGTAATTAAAAACAACGGATCCGTGAATGGCTTTCCCATAAAGGCTCCTGCTCCACTCTCAAACTGGCATCCACATAAAAGTTAAATAAAAAACTACTGTGCGTAAACATAAAATCCACAAGGTTTCATCAATTCTATGCTTAGTCAAATTGAAGATTTTGTATTAAAGCTTTTTTTTGAAGGTGACTACTTCAACAATGTTATCTTCCACAAAAGGTAAGTCCTTCAAAACATCACACCAGCAAAAGCGCAGACATGTCCATTCCCATCTTTGCTATAGCATTCGCTCATTTCAAACGGAATATTTTATGAGGAACGCAATATGAAAGTGTCTGGTATTGGTACTTTGTGGAACCTGAAGTCGACAATTATTGTCTGGGCCCTTTTTACGGTCCGTGCTAATGGTAGTAATAATAATGCTATAGTAAAAACGCAGTATTTCATTTGCTGCCAAAAATGGTTGCCGTAGGCCTTGGGCTTGTCGAGGACCAGGCCCTTTGTGGCACAAACACGAAAAGCAAACTGGTGAGGCTTTGAGGCAAAACATGGTACTCCGTTGTGTAGTCACACAGCGCCTGCTTTGGCCTAGGCAAATGATATTTCCATGCTCTGCTTGTGAATTTGGAGGCAAATCAACTCTGATTAGCTGATGGAGCGGTACCTTAGCATTAAATCACATTATTCATCAAATAATGGACTTGGCTTAATGCATATCGTTTTTAGAGCATAAAAAGATATGAACTACTAGCTAATTAGAACAAGTAGCGTTCCGGTTTTGTTGAGCGGAATAAGAATTATTTATTTGTTCATCATACCTGTTCTGAATCCCAGAACATAAAGTCATGCATAATAATTGGGGACTATTGCAGTCAAAATAAACATCACAACTGTTTTTAATATTGCTTGAATAATAAACTACTATTTGGGCCAGCTAAGGTTTGATTATTGACACACTTTGCAATCATGTCCCTTCACCCAACAAGTGCTTTCGTATGTGATGCAGTATTAAATGGGAGGTTCAGAAACAAAGTTAACTAACTTATAACTTGTCGAGGCAAGAGTGTAAAAATAATTTAGACTCAAAAGTGGGCGTGAAAAAGTTGTTTACTGTGGGTATCAGTGAGCAGGATTTCCTCTCAACATTGAAAAAGCTTTATTAAGTCTTTCGTGGTAATAAACCACGAATGGACTAGTTGTTTGTTAATGTCTTGATAAAGCCTAGTATAATGAAGTAAAAGTTCAGAATTCAGACAATTGTATTGTTTAACCAAAGCTTAATTAATACATGAAATGTCCAGCTTATTCAAAGGCATCCCGCAATGCCAACAAGGCGGAAGTGATTGGCCTCTTCCCTTCTGACCAATGAGAAGTCGGCTTCTGCACGCATGGCCAGCGTTGCACACCAGGGTGAGCGCGGTTGTGCATGCGTTCGCCTCGGGATCTCTGAAAGACTGCACTGGCCTACTGTCCATTCGCTGCGTTTCGACCTGGGCCATTTTTGGAAGAGACAATTCACTGGGCTGTGCTGCATACGTAGGCAACACTCTTATATTCCTGCTATCCCCCAGTACTGTACGCCAACCCCCAACCCCTTGGTTGTGCTGAACCAATCGGAAAATGTCCTTTCCCTTTAAACCTTCAACTAGCAAATCTGGTCGACTCACACGGCAGGCCAACGTTACCAGTGGAGGATCACACTCGCATGATACCCCATCGAAGTCAGATTCATTCCTTCAGTCACTGAATCCACGCAGCACTCTCTTATTGCATGCAGAGCTGCCCAAGCCTATGTCACGGCTGCCAGAAATTCGCCTTGATGACAGGTCAAGCGGGAGCGGAGGCAAGGTGCAGGTGGGACAAGTGAAACCACAAAAGTCGTGTGAATCGTACGACTCAGCAGCCAGTGGAATGAGTTGGAGCAGTTCTCAGAGCACAGTTGCAGTCGGAGCAGGGTATTGCAATTCAACCTCGGTTTCCGGCAATCCCTCCTTCGCCAGCTATGAGGAGGACGATGAGCCTATGCAAAGTCGCTCGCAACAGTCGATTGTTCGAATCCCTTCCACGCCTGGTGCGCTGCATAGAGCACAGTACTCTCCGCGATGCGATAGCACGCAACATGGGATGGGACAACCCTTTAAAAGGGATTTCAGCTTCGAGGAAGTACGCGTCACTTCTGGGCAGCCACACGAGCAGACCAGAGAAAACAGAGATTCTGAAGAAAGAAACGAAGTCGTGGAATCGCCTAGTGAAAAAGCGGCTGATTTTTTTGACTCTGTGTTTGATGAACAAGAAAAAGAGGTGAGAACAATTAACTTCTCTAGGCTGATTTTCACAGCACCTTATCCATTGTTAAATTTCCATAGTCGCTTCAATTTTATTTGCTGAAAATGACCTAGAGGAAAAGGGACCTTCTTAAATGCCACTTTTGGTTTGTATCAAAGCTCTAAAAGTTATCACTAAGACCCTTTAAAACTGACGGAATTAAGAATTGTGAATTGCAGTTTAACGAGAGAAGAAGCGCCTCGAATTATAAGCCATAATTACGCAAACAAATAGTACATTTTCCATCAAATTGTGTTTCCCGTTCATTGCTGCGAGTCTCGTAGACCTTCTTCTCTAAAAATAACATTTCCATTCGATGCCACTGCGCTGAGAGTAACCGAGCGACTTGCTTTAGCGAAGCATCGAAGTCTTCGTAAATAAATGCGAATCGCCTATTTCACTTAACCATTCTCATTGCTTCTGTGGTGTCGTGTTAAACCCACTAAGGCTTCTAAAACGTTGGAGTTAGTGTTAAATTTTCCTCCCGGATTCCCTTAATTTCATTTTTTGTCACATTTACCAAGCTTAAGAGCGTTGCGTTAACCACCACACCTCTCACCACCAGCCTTGCAGTGGTTATACTGAAGACAAATTCTAAAGTTCATGCAAGCTAGTTCGTTTCTTTTGCTACCTGTTAGCGCAATCAGTTTTGCTTTTCTTATGGAAAGTACTTACATGCAACTATAATCTACCAAAGGGGGTATAAGCACGTAATGGCTAACTGACCCAACAAATCAGCACAAATCTTGTCGAAAGGCTCAGGGCAGTTGGAGATGATGATAAGAAAGTTGGTGGAAATGTGTGCACTTTTGCAAACTAAACACAAGCTCATAAATTCTGGATGTACCTTTGGTTAAATCCAAGGGGTGATTGTGGTGTCAAGTGGTTAATAATTTAACAGATTGCACTCGACCCTAAGTGTCACGTTCAGAAGAAAAAGGTAAATAAGAGGTACAAAGTGAAGGAAATGAATAAGTAAATCCAAGTTTCAATGATAGGTTTCGAGGTCATCACATCACGGCTCATCAGTCAAGATGACGATATGAAATCTAAAATAGTTAACTGGCTTTCACGTCTGTGGTGATAAACAGAATAGGAAAACACGCGTAAAATTCCAAGGTTTACCGTACAATGTGCTCAACTGAAAACAACTGTAAGCTTTTGTATGCAACAAATCACACGTTACCTTTTACTCTTCCTTACTGACAGAATAGCGTTGAGAGTTGCTTAGTTGCACTAAATTGTTCAGCAGTAGGCATGATACAGAGAACGAACTTAATAGTGGCGGAGGGCAGGCCATAAAATGTTCTCAATGCCTAGATGTATCAAATAACAGGACGAGGCTTGCTCTAAAGTACGGCGAATTAGCCTGATAGCAGCTGGATATAAATCGCAGACTGTCAGAAGTTTAAATTATCCATAAAGTCAGAACGTGCCTATGCTTTCAAATGATGGTTTGAAAATGTTGAACACAATATGTCCTCAAGTCTATGTGGGGACGAATAGTACAAGTAGGAGAGCAGTTCATGAACCGTGCGTAATATTCATTAATCAAATTGTTTACTTATTTTCATATGCCGAAATGCAGGGGCAATTAATTAGAAATAAACAGGTTTACTTCAAAGCACATTGTTTTAAATGTAAATTATCCAAAAAATTGCTCCCTTCCCGTACTGTAAACCTAAGCAGGAATGCACTAGATGAAATTCCATCCTCCTAGGATGCAAAATAGTTTATAAATAGGATCCAAGTAGCTTTTCAAGGCATTCGGATATGGTTATCAATCTTGGTGCAGGTGTTATTGCTCTGCCTGAGGACTGCCCTTCATTCTTCACTGCACGGCCCAGGTGCTCCGCATGAGGGGGCTCGAGCGGGGCGCACGATTGCTTTCAATCAGCCCCTTCATTTGCCCCTGATTTGTGCTACATTCCGTTGTGAGATTCTATTTTTATTTCATTAGCTGCTGCTTCTAAAGACTGTTGTGTAAATACACAGTTTGTCTTCACCAGGGCGCCCGCCCCATGGCTAGCCCCTTACTTTCCAGCCACTAAAGGGGTTCGCACAATCCCGCAATTCCTCTTAAATTACAGTGGAGTTAAATGTCATCAGTATTTTTATTTACTTCCATAAATTTTGCGTCCATCACCTTGATTTTCAACGCGCTTTGCCCCACATGGAACGTATGTTTAAATAAAATCAAAATGTGTGCTAACTTTTACAAATAGTAGGTCCAGGAAATGCGTCCATGACTTGGTTTATAAAACCCTCCGGCAAAAATGGGCATCTCTTTCTGCCTACATTTTAAATAAATTCATCAGTTTCTAAAATCCAGTAGTTTTTAGATCTTGCAAAAGCAAAATGACGAGAAATATTTCGGTCCTCAAACATTTCATTTGGAGTCACGTTTTGATTGCCTCCAGTGGATCGAGCCGGCAACTTTGGGTTTCACCAACGACGATGAAACGCATCTCATTTTTGATCATGGAACTTTGATAGTTGCATGCTTTCCAGTCTAACATTAAAGTCGCCTTGTCTGTTACTTATAGAAACAACTCGAATACTGAAGCGCGGGTCCTCTCATTCATAAGCGTGAATGTCTGGTGTTGCTATTTTTCGAAGAGATGAACCAGCATGCACCCGATCACTATATACCTCTTGACAATAGCGTTCCAATTGCTTATTCTTTCACCCCTAGGTCAAGTTTTTATCTCGAGATGATCGCTTGTAAGGGCAAAAGTACTGCTAAATTTAAAATTTAACATTTTGAAATTGGCACAAAGCTGCATAAAATTTTACTGTTTGAACTTTTGCGAATGCCGCCAATCAGAAGCTCATTAATATTTTCTTCGAGGGGGTTTTCTGGCATTCCCCACATCTTCCCATTTTAGGCCGGAAATGCGCCGATTCATCTTTCAGGCCGTTTGACACCATGTCTATTAGTTTGCTTCTTTGCAACCCTTGGTTATTCCCTTCAAACCTAACACTGAATTTTCAATAAAAGAATTGGAATGTCAGGCATTCCACCTACATAGCAACAATTTTTATTCGGAGAAGAGAGCTCTACCTGGATGAGGAAAATGCTAGCCATGCAAGAACGCATCTTACTTCCTGACGGATCGGTTGGTGGCTTTAATAAGCTTTTACCAAAATAAGGAAATATTCCGTTGAACTTTTTAAAGTTACAAGATGTGTGTAATTCTCCTCTCTATGACAAATATGCGAAGATGATCTGACAATGGTTGCAAACCCTTGATTACATATTAATGACAGTTTCTTACAGCCGGTAACAATTCTCTCATTCCAATGGCGTCAAGCCGTGGATTATTCGGTTATGTGCATTCCATTTCATTTCCTGATTCTTTGGTTCATTTGCGTACTTACTTTAGCTTTTAGAGACTACATTCGTTGTTCTGATTTTTCATAAGAATATTAATGTTCGGATTTACTAATGACTATCCAGCCCGACGACGGAGGTGAATCATCCATAGCACCACGAGGCAGTGCGAAGAAGAAGTCGTTCAAGCGGTTTTGGAAACTAGCCTACAAAGCCATTAGGAACGAGGTGAGCAGCAAGGATGTACGTCGTGCATTCGCGTTTTAGTGACTGCCCTTATACCAAATACTCCAACACACTGGTGAAATCAAACAATGCATTGCATTATGGAAAAAATGCAGCATTTGTGATAAAATGTTTTAATAATCTAAAATGATTTCATTAGTTACCGAAACTTGCGGTTAAGCATAGAATTTACGATGCTGGTTTTGATATTCAGCGCTTAAGTTCAAATTGAATAAGATATTTTACAATCAACCACTTGCAGAAACAGCGCATTTGGTTATGAGGGATAAATTCATAATTTTTGATATCTGGTTGGATCAAACCCTTTTTGAAGAGATTAAATTAGTTTAAAATAAAAAGTGGATGGAAGGTGCTCTTCGTCTGAGGACGATTGCTTTATTTTGGCTTTTGGGAAGCATCAATTCACCGGCTGGGACCCTATTAACAAAAAGTTTGCATTCTGAATTGTTCGTTCTTGATGTTGCCTTCCTCCGCAAAACTATATTTAGTCGTGTTTTGCCTTTTTCAAATGAAGGGAAATCCCAAATTTGGACTGGCAAAGAAGAAAAGTGGGAGCGAAGAACCGGAAGGTAAGAAACTACATTTTATTGGTGATCATTGCTCCGACATCAATGTAAAGTAAAATTTTTGGAAACATTCAGACCGCCCTCTCAACCAAAGGTAGTTGCTAAAGTCTGGTGTGGGTTGTCTGAAATGCGTAATAAAAGGTTGAAATAATTTGCTAGCTTTAACCAAATAAAGGTAAGTGAAAGGTTGGCCGGCATCCCTTTCACATAGTCCAGCTCATTTATCAAGGCTTCGAGAAAACAGTTCAGTTAGGCTGCACTTCCACAAGGCAACAGTTTTGGGCAGCCTGTGCCAATTGCACGCATTTTGCTCAATGCTTGCGGCATCCAAGCTCCCAGGCGCAAATGCAGGTTTCAAAGTGTTGGCGGTTGATTCTCATTTTTCTCTCATCGTCGCACGTGCGCAGATCATTCAGAAAATTACCCAAAGAAGGAGATAAATTTCAAGCCCCGAAAGCCCCTTTAATTAACGCCTTATCGAGAAGATAGCGGCAAAAAGTTGTTGCGTGTTTTTGCTTCTTTAGGTGAAATTGATCCTGTCTACCAACTTCTGAAATCTGCCGCAACTCAACGACACCTCTCAGCAAAAAGTTCCGTTTCCGTTGACCACTGTGAGCACACGGGACAGTCACCGCGACTAAGCCCAAGTGGGTTTGCTTTAATTTAAAGAAGATCAGATAGTAGACAGGAAAAAAACTACTTTTGTGTTTTGGACTATACACTTTAGGCTTCCTAATAAGTTATCTAAAATATTTGTTATTTGAAGACGCATTTTAATGCTACATTCTTCAACTTTTCTTCGTATAAGGACGGTTTAAAAAGACGTCGATAAAATAGCCCAAACTAAAGTTTAAGGGAGTTACCTTGGTGAACTTGTGAATGTTTCGTCCTGCATCTGAACCATTTGCTAGAAAGAGGTCGAAAATAGCTAGACCGAACCCGGATTTGCTACTGGACGACTCGATGGCGTTCATTTGAATGCATTATGTATCTGTCCAGATCACCGTAAATACAACCACTCCAACCCTAAAGGAGATCGCTAAAATTGTTTAAACGGCTTCATCTTTGGGGAAAATTATTTGTTGAATGCAATTTTAAGCTGGCTTAGCCTCCCTTTGTTCATAAAAATCATAGTTAGTTACGTCAATAACTGCAACTTCTCATGAAATCGTATCCGATTCCTGTACCAACTCGAAATATATGTAAGATGATTTAGAAATATCTGTGCGTTTTGCTTTATACACACGATGAATCGGTCAAAGTTCATTTGAAAATGTCCAGTGTGTGGTTCTTAATACGGCAAGCGCGACAGCATTTCTAATTGTCAGCGTGCCTTAGATACCGAGGCTCTGAGGTATTCAGAGGCTGATTCTCCAATTCACCACTGGCATTCATCAAAGCACCGGTGCATCAGCAATGCCCTACAGTTGAGTTAATTTCGATGCATCAATGAGTTTGGCATGACTGTTGCGTAGTAACGGCTGTAAACTGCCATTCGGTATGAAGCTAGCGTTGTTTTTCTCCTCAAGCCCGCCAGCAATGCTAAAGCTCACTGAAGTGCATAAAGCCTTGTCTCTGTCTCTCTGCAAGATGCATGCACACAAATTTTGTTTTAAATTTCGTTTTTATTGCTGAAGCACATTCAGAAGCAAAAATTGCAGCAAAATAAGCTCACTCGTGGCCTTAATTGCCATTGTCAGCTTATTTTCCTACACCAAAGTTGAATGGGTAAATAAACGAAGTCGCATTGTTTTAATAAATGATCTGACCGAAAAATGTGCACTACTTGAGAAGACGCGAGGAAATTTGGAAACAAAATGAAAATCGTAGAAGGCAGCTGTAGGTGGTTTACCTTAACAAAGTACCTCTGTAGGTTCGAACAAAAGTAACTAGCCCCTGTACTTATGGCAACATTTATTCCTAGAAAGTGGCGAATATTTTACTTGCGCTGCCTCCTTGCGTTGTAGACAGTCGGACAGGTTCAACTACACAACAGGAACGATCTCAACCTCCATAACATCCCCCCATATTGCTGTTGAAGTAGAGGACGCATGATCGGTAATGCAAGCATGATGAAATTACTTTATTAACCCCACCAATTGTAAACATAAAGTGCCTTTTTTGTTAAAGGTAACAACAATAACAACAACAACAACAAAGCGCATCATCCTCTCATCTGTGAATACTACTTTCCATGTCAATAAACGACTTCATTTTGTACAAGCTCGAACTTTACTGCGGAAAATAAACAATACCCAAAGATAAATGTCGAATTATTTAAATCACAAACCCATAAGCGTAACATGGTGCCCAAACACGAATCTCGGTGCAAATGTTTATTAACTGTTTGCCTGCTGTCCAGCTTGGAAGCTACAATGGCTGCTTACCTTAGCTAGATTCGTAGCCGCCCTTCGGTTAGTCAACGCCTTTCATTCAAGGCATAATACTGTTTATGCAGAGAGGTACTTTAACATTTGCGTGATTATGCCATTCATAGAAAGTAAATTTGACCCAACCACCACTTCAAATATGGCGCTTTATCAAAGTGACAAAAAAGTTGTTTGTCGGCTTAGGAAAAAACAGCAGTCCCAGTAAAATTTACGACGGTAGGCTATTGTAATCCGATGAATCTATGACAGTGGCCTCCCCGTCCTATTTCTATGTAGTGGCGAATGAGTGTTGAATAGCATTCGGCGTTGAAATTGAATTTATTCAAATTCCAATTCGTTCAGTCGATTTTACTCAAATGGATGCAAATAACGTCTTCAGGCATCGTATTAAATTTGCTTCAGCCATGGCGACAGCCGCCTCACCACGTTAGACATAAAAATCACTTAAATTTACTTGGATACAGTCAAAACGACTGTGCGTAAAAGTTTCAAGATTGCTCACGATTTTGCAGTCGTAAAATGCTATTTAAATGGCCTCTATGGGTGGGAGCAGGCAGTGGTTAGAGGATGATCACTGAGCTCTCAACCCCTCTCCAAGGATTGGCAATTGAATGCTCCCCCATGGAACACTACTTTTTATGTTAGGCCTTTAAAATTTCAAGCAACTCATCGAAATTGTTTTTTTGGGAGGTTCTCATGGGAGAATATTTGCTTGTCTTCTTTAAAGGGACAGATATTTGTGCAAGTGTGCAAACGATGATACGTTTTTTGAGTTGTGGCGACTGGGATGCTGGCATTTTCAATGGCATTTTTTGCCTTTTCACCGCAACTACAAGTAATAAGTTCGCACCGTTGTTATCTTTGTTGACCGTGAAGGTTTCAAACTAAATGTACTACGAATAAATTATCCTTCTACCGAAAGTAATATAATGATTATATTTTAATGAGGTTCGGTGCCTACAACATTGATGACTTGGCACACATGGCTACGCACCAGCACAATTCCAAGGACCGCGGGAAAGGAGAGTGACTCCTGAGACAAAAAAACACTTTAGTTACAAAAGCTGCAATTGTGATCGAATGATGCCATGCTAACCTGTCAAATTGTACGAACTAAAAAATGAGAAGGTTACGTTTCCGAACTTGCTACACCGGCATAAGGTCGTGTCCATTGACGTGATTTGCATAAGCATGTAACCATACGTAAATACGCATACTTTATTTTTTAAGTGCTATGCCAAAGTTAGACATTCATGCATCTAGTTTCTACTAGGCTTCTTCGGGTTGATTATTTCACTGTTGAGGCCATATTTGTTGCATTCCCTCCACGTTAACGCATCGGGTGTCTTTGTCCGCGGGCTCCAACAGCGTCCGATAGCAAGACAGCAAGGGACTGTACATTTCCAATTCTACTTCTGAGACTCCTTTCCAATTTGAACTTCATTAGAGTTTCCTTGTTTATTAAAATCTGTGCCCTCTTTTTCGCCCAGAAGTACTTGCAATATCTCAACCGAAAAATATTTTGCCTTGAGAATTCCTTCTTCGTCTTCCTCTGCTCCCATATTATCATCTAGGGTAAACACATTGATAAATGGTTTTATGAATTGATAGAGCTCTGAATGAAAGTTCTGCCCCAGGCCGAAGCGGTTTCTCCCAGGACCTGGGGCCCGTTTAGTAGGCCCCATTAATGGTGTGAACGGTGTAATTAGCAACTGCGCCTGGCCAATATATCATGATTTGTGTTTGTTCAGCAACAAACAGTAAAGTGAACATCAGAATGTGAGTTTTATCAAGAATCAAAAGCAAATTTTTTTACTAAGTGGCGGTATTTGTGGGAAAATGCAACAGTAAAGTCATTGTGCAAAATAATTTTGTACAGGAAGCGTTTGTGTACAAGATTTATTAACTGTGTTAAGGAAATGGGGAACTGTGGCGTCCAGCTACTACTAGAAATGAACACCTGTATTTGTACACCTTCTAGTAGTTCATAACAAAGGTAACCTAAGAAAAGAAACCAATAAAAGGTGTCTTCACTTTAAATTTTGAGAATTAACACCAAATTAGTGTAATTTGCAATCAAAGGAAAAGGACTTTGGTTTTGACCACTTTCTCAGAATTGATGTTTCATGTTGGAGCGGTCCTCACAGTGCTTTCAAAAGTCAGTAATAATGTGACCCTTTCAGTCTGGAATGTGTATAATTGCTTTGTAATTAAATAATCAAATTACTGCTCCATTTGTAAATGCACTGATGCATGATATGATGAGTATTTATAAAATTTTGTCATGTTTTCCAAGAAACATGACAAAAATTAACCCATTGACAAGATACTCATCTATATAGGACTGGAGTTTGGAGTTCCACCGTGTCTTGACTTCATCCGAGTGTTTCAAAAGTGGCTCTGAACTTATACAAGAGTATGAGAAACACGAAAACAGAAACTTGTATGGAATCGGCTTACGAAGGAGAATCCAACCAGACTACTTAATTAATTGTAACGATCACCTCACCCAAGAGGTCAAAAGGGAGGCATCGATTTCTAGGCTGTCTGTTTTCAAAAATTGTGGGGTCGTTAACCCACGCACTTCATCTCGAAAATGCTTTCGAAATCCTCCTAATCTTAGCAATCTACGCTTTCAAGACTGTGAACCATGCTATTTCACAAAAGTGTGGATTGGTTAAGACCGCTTTCATACATTGAAGAGTCTTGCCTTTCCATTCTTATTTCGACCATTAAAAATTTCCCTGACGTAGTGGCTAAACACTTTTTGGTGCAAGTCAATCTAGTTTTAAAGGCGCTTATGAAAATGCAAACTAAATAGTACACTTTGAGAAGGCATCTTCTTTAAAGTGTGAGTGGTTGTAAAAACGAATTTTCTGCTCTGCAGAGGCGAGAATTCCCACTTAGGGCAGGCTTCGTCTTACTCCGCAACTATTTTAGCGTGTATAACTCACGTTTTTGATTGGGATTCGAATTGGACGAACTTACCAAAAAAACGATTCAAGACTAACACTATCCGCAAGATCGAAGTCCCATACGTGCGAACGTCGTCTCGGCTCATGGATGGACTCAATCCTACGTTATCAGACTAATAACCGCCCAACAAAATTGGACACGATTTAGATTACACAAGACAATCATCTAAATCATTTAAAAAATGATATTTTACTGGAAACTAGTGCATTTACTTTGCCATTCTCTATGTGGGATTAAGCGCAACTGATGATTCAAACATGCATTGATTCATCTCCCCTTTCTGTTTCGGGAAAGTGTTTACGCTGACGTGAGGCATCACATGATAGATGGCGGGTTGGAAACTACTACCATATTTACCCAGGTGAGTGTCTCACCTCTAGAAAGCAGGACCATTTGTACATATATTGGGTTTCGACATGTATTCCTTATACGGGTGACCTGTTTTGTTCCTGTAAGCGATCGGTCCTGTGTGGTCGTCCTCCTGCTTAAAATATCATATTGGGACATTTGCTCATTTATTTAAAAAAATCGTGACAGCAAACAGGCAAGCCGTAACGTTGGGAATGCATGCTCTACATTAACCTGATGTGCACAACTTTATGACAATCCAAGGGAAGTGTGTCTACAATAAGTAATCTTCCAAGACATTTCCAAACTCAAAAAATGAATTCAAGTTTACCTCCGCCTAAGTCGGCATTTTTGATCTGTGGAGATGCATTTGTCAACCAAGCCTTCATAACTGACGCAGCTTGTTGGAATCCCTACTTCTGCTTTAGAGATTATTTTTGGGTATATTACTTATCAGTAGCATAAATATTGCATGTATGTACCTAAGATATTTTGCCCAATTTTCCTCCTTTTTCGACTACCATTCCTGCAGTGGACGGGATTGCCTTACTACCGACTTAGCTTCTTATGGCAGCATTCTCTTGCGTCGATTAGGTGGTGAGATTTCCCCCCTGGTTCAGCATGCTTAGGCTCCACATCACGTGAGTGATCCTTCAACTCCATTCAATATCCCAATCCCAGGTTTCTGTTGCAAACGCGGATGGGCCGAATGAGTCTTCAGTCAGGTGCTTGGTTTACATGACACGGTTTAGCACGATGAATAGCACAGCCGCTAATGCAGCACAACTTTTAAGTGAACCTACCAATTCAGTAATCCAGTTCAAGTGTTAATACCATGTAAATGTATCTTTTAGATACTCTTCGCCTACATCTACACTTATACTGATCGCTTCTTTTCTTCAGCTTAGATGTCGCATCTCATCGTCCAGACCAGGCATTACAAATGGCTGCATTTATGCCCAACGAAAGGTCAACACAGGTAATTATATAAACTACTAGCAGTCAGGTCGTTTAAGATTGACTAATAACGTCAAAAAACGTGTTTTCCTGTGTCCAAAACTAATGGCATCATCAAATATCCTCTCCTCAATAAGCACAGTAGAGACAGTCGATGCGACACAAGTTGTATAAAAGACCGTTCTTGTCGAAAAGAAATTTGCGTCGTTAAGCCCTTTATTACTATTAGAACTGAATTAGATCGCGAGGTAGAGGGTAACACCTCACTGGCGTTGCAAAAGGCAATTAATTTGGTCTTATTTACTATTGTTGAGGTAACAAATCAAAATGCTTTCGGGGTCGCTTTTAACTAGGGCACGATTACTGAGTCGCAGACTTTAGCGTATTGGTGTAGTGACCCAAACGGGACGAACCTTGACCTTTTATGCAACATCGTTCGGTCAACTTTTTATTAAGCCCAAATTTTATTAATCACCCTTAGTTTCGTTTCCTGCGCAAATAACAATCTTAACATGGTAACCTAGTTAATCTTCCCTTAGCGGTTAAAGTACTACATAACCATCCAGGGACCTTTAATTCACCACAATATCTCTTGCTGCAGCCCTCATGTGCAGCAGTCGACAAACCGCTAATAACTTTTATGGAGCCTCCCTGCCCAAATGCTACTTTGACTTACTGCTAAGAAGAAGTAGATTTATTTGCAGTACTGTACTAAAGGAATGTATGTTGTGCTTGCTACTTACTCATGTTAAAACATTTTTGCTACTGCCTTTGTTTTAACAATTACATAAGCTCATCACAAAAAATCGACTTAAAAACTCACTTCTTTAGTACTTGTAATTGTCCGCGCTTAGCGTGAAGGCCGAATTTGGTTACAAATGCTAATCCTGTGTCTACCGAGAATGCAGGGAGCGAATCTGATCCCCTTTACAAGCTTCATGTTCGGGGAATCGCAACAGCCCTCGGGTGTGAGTGGTATGATCAAACGTCTACGCCATTCTCCATCGCAAAAGGCCTGCAAAGCAATTGACTTCCAAATACAATCAGCATTATCTTTCAGGTCTTGGGTTACGACCCTTGGGTCTACACCAGTGTAATCCCTTGAGTGCATTATTCATTACTCGTACTTTTCCCTGTGAAAGCTGGTTGAGAGAATAATGGCACAATGAAAGGAAGACTATTTCGCCTCATAAATCGTCGGAACAACAGTGGGATTTGTGTGCATTTACATAAAGTAATTGAGACTAATTCCAACCTGTGGGGAAAACTCTGACTGTTACTTTAAGATAATGATATTAATGTGACCATTCAATTGCTGACGAACCACTACCTGTGGGGATACACTCCACACTGACTGGGTACACTCCTCTATTTTTCATGCGTGGGCCCATCCACTGCTAGCATCAAAAAATCCAGACATGAAATACAGAGACACAAATGCGGCTTTTACAAAAGTGTCAGCAGTTTGGTTTATGGGATTTAATGATGGAACTTTTCGCCCAAGTTGGCGCTGCTGTCGCTTTGAAAGTGGGAACGCTATACGGTGAGAGGTAGCTTCCATTGCGCAGCCAAACTTTAGCTATGCATCAAAATTTTCCTGTTTCTACCTACCCTATTAAGTGGCATTTAATGTACGCTGATTACTTCCATTTGTAACTCCTCCTTGAGTAATAGAAACATTTAACTGAAGTTTTATATGAACTTTTACCCATAGCCAATTGAATGCCATTAACAAGCAGTTTACCCTTTTTGTGTTCTAAACGTGCGTTTACAGCTAGAAGGACTTTGCACAACTAAATAATCACTGGAACACGCATGGTCTGATGTGCTTCAGACTAGCATTTTGGCTACTTCATTATTTTATGGAGCAAATTTCTTTATTGGCAACAAGATCTTGGTAAAGTATTGCGATTGGAAGATGCTTGGTCACGTAGCACCTGATTTAAACCATTTACTTTATTTTTAGGTGTGCAATGAGAACTGCCATTGGGGAGGTATACATTACCGCATTGGTCTACTAGAAATTAGTCTGGCAACAGTAAGACCAGTGGAACCTATCATTTAAACTGCATTGCCAATGTGATTCAGTCATAGGATCAGACTACAAGCCTACTTATTCAATGATAAAACAAAAAACATTTGACCAAACTACCAACGATCTGCACATTTCCCCAGAGCACAATAGGCAAATTATTCAAAAGTGTAGGGCCGGCTCTATAGCTCACGGAGACTTCACCCTCTGACTTATCAAAATGAGTATTCCTTCATCTTATACATTCATCCTTCACCATTCGTGGTGTTATGTCTGCCCATCATGATCATAACCATTTAATGGCAATTCGTATAAAAATGAATTAATTTAAAGGTCAGATCCAAAAAGTGATAAGTGAAGCTTTAACAACAGTACAGAAAGATCGTTTAAATGGCACCGAAGCAAAGGTACTTCAATTTCTATTGTTTAATTTCACTTTATGCAAAGCCTTCTGCATCTAATTCACAATAAGTTGATATCTAAGTGTAGTTTTGAATTAAACATGGAAATTTGTTAAATATATGATTCAGTCGATGTTTTTTAGCACACATTTATAATTTCTAATTTTCCTTTTTAATTGTCTCCTGCTTATAGAAGAGAGTCTATGCAACCAGCTTCCCCAACCATCACGCATTCGGTGTCGCAAAACACAAAAGAAAAGCATTGCACCCTCGTAAAAAATATGTTGAACCAACAGATAAATGACTGTAAGGGTCGTCTAGTTGCTGAACCTGTTATTCGTTTTCTAGACACATTAATTTTTTTACCAACACTAGATCTACCATTATCATGCAGCACGCTGGGTTCGTAGCTGAGGTCGCAGAAAAGAGTACACACCGCCACCACCGCAGAGGAGGCTGGGCAAGCTGTAGAGCTGAAACACGATCTGTGGATACTGAAGTGCCCGTGTTGCCAAACATCCATCTAAAAAAGACATAAGGTCATTACAATTATGGATAACGATTTTTGCTTTCAATTCCTCTGTTTGAAAAGGGCAGGAAATTCACTAACAGGCACGGAGTTTATTCTCACATTCAAACCATGTGCACGACCCCCAGTTTAACATCTTATACACTCCTAGCGTTAACAGAAAAGGTTTGGTGTTCTTCAAGGTACTCCCACATGCTCATGAAAACGAGAAGCCATAAGGACGATTGCATAGGCAAAAAGTAGAAGAGCTAAGATCACCAATTATCCCATTTTCCCACTTTTAAGGGTGAGACTTCCCTAACAATCTCAGAGAATTGATATTCGCTAAAAAAGAGACAGCCAATGGTTGCCATGCGTCCACGGTTTTGCAGCATTGTTTTGTGAATTTCCTTCGGCCAAGAGTTGCGAAAAGCATTGCATTCAGCGATATTAATTAAGTCACTGATACAGGACTCGGTCTGTGCAAAAGTCTGGCATAAATCCCATACAGCCTTCGGAAGTGGGCTAAAACATTTGTTCAGCTCTGAGTAGCACGGCCGGATACCTTGGAATAAAGTGGGTTCAAACGCGATGAAGTGGTCGCATTAAATTATATCAAACTGCGTGCGATCATGAAGAAACACTTAAATAATAGCGTTGGGAAGTAAATTAAACAGCTCAGTTTTCTACTGAAACATTTTTAAAAAGTGTTCTGTCGCCATTACATCAAGTCGCCTTTATTACAGCGGATGCATCAAAATGAGGCGTACTTTCTTAGTTTGCTCCCTTTCTAACCCCAGTTCACCGCTGTCATTAGGCCTCATTTCAATCGCAGAATTTCACTTTCCTTGACAGGTTTGTTCCTGAAACACTTTAAAGCAAAACACGGTTCTCCCAAAGGGGTATGAAACAGGCCGTTTCCAAGTGCTTCTATTGTTTTGCAGCAGTACTTTAGCTAATCTGTAGGAATATTTAATGACGAAATGGGCACTGGGCCACCACTCAGCCTTCATCGAGATTGGAAAGCTCACTTTCAACCCTAGCTTTAACTGTGTTCTCTTATCTTCTTACTGACTGTCAAGAAAGTGAGCTTCAGTTCAGATGAAGCAATAAACATCAGGCATGAATAAATAAGTAACTATAAATATTTCTAGTGTTATTAACCATTATAACCCGATGCAGAAATAACTCTCTATAAAACTAATGCCTAGGAGCAAAAAATGAAGTGCTTTGGAGCTTTCCTTTCAAAGCGTAGCCCAAACACTCCGCACCAGCGCACAACTCCCCTACGCCTCTGTGGTCAGAAGAAGCTGTTTCATCTGAGATCGTAAAATGCAAATACATGTACAAGCATCTAAGGAGCAAGCATTTGAAAGCAGAGTAAATGCATTCAGAATCATCCCGTAACTTTGAATGTTACAGCATCATACAAAAGTAACTGATGCACGAAGATGTTACGCAAGCGTGGCATCGTGGCATTGTTTGAGCACTGGATGTCCACGTTAATTTAAATTTATTGCATCGCCTTTCCGTTCAGCTTTTTTTTCTAGGGGCAAAAAGACTAACTTTATGAAGGCTGTTTGTGTGAAGACAGGCAACTTATTGGATCGTCACTAGTCCAGTTATCTCTGCTTCCGGAATATCTGAGTTTATTTTTCATGCCAATAAAAATTAATAACGTTGCCATCAAAACGATGCTCTTAAGTCATACAAATTTCTAAGGCAATGCTGTTATGTTGTAAGCACATAAAATTAATGCAAGAAGGCTCGATAACCTCTCACAGCTGAACAGTAGAAGTAGTAAAGCAGAAAACGCCGATCAATTCGTTGATGTCGATAGAATGGCAAAGGCAATCAGCTCCTCGAAACTTTTGTAGGGATATCTGTGGATTATTGTTTATCATCTATCCGGTTTCTTGATATCCAGAATGAAATGTAAGGCAGCTTCAAGCCAAACCATATTTTATTGGTTTTAGGGAATTAATGCCCTGAGGTTTGTCCATACCGGGTTTCTTTGGGGGACCGATAGCGCCTTGCTTACTTCGAACCATTGTACGCATCCAAAAAATTGCAAACATTATGTTTGATTCAAGTTTTGGCATTTTAAAATGCGGCGTCATCATAGATTTACCCGGCGCTCACTCACGACTCAAAAACGAGTTGGATGTGCTCCTCCAAGTAGTTCAAGGTCCCACTCTCCTCGTCACCTGCATTCGCATCGTTCTACCCATCACACCTTTCAACCACGCCGGTCTGACTGTGATCTTTCTGCTATCAGATGAACAATATCCTCAGTTCCATTATATTTTTTCCTTTTTTGGAAATGGTATCTTTGATATCGCGAATACCGTTTCCTGTTAATCAAGGTATTTTGTAGTGAATTAGTACAATTCTGTGCATTTAAATTGCCTAGTCGATTCTCGTCCTCTTGGTACTATGCGATCGACGTTTGTATGAGCCGTGTGTGTAATACTTTTTTTGTTTGGACTACCGGTTTCGGTCAGGGTCACAGAGGTGGCCATTTCCCTCTGTCTGTTAAACATATATATTTTGCTCTAGTATTCTGCCTTCTTTTGCCTTCAAGGGAGCTGCAACATTGTTGGCAGCGGAAAGCGTACCCGATCTCTACCGCTTGTGGCATATTGCAGCGGTGCGAAAGAAGTGCATGTGCTACGGATGGGAGTACTTCTGACATCCCATAGCAGAAGGACTAAGAACGACGTCCACCTTCGGCATCGATTCCATCTCCGTTTTCTACAAGAAAGCTATCAACAGCTGAAGCGGCACTAGTCATGAACCACCTGGGAAGTTTCGTTCCGATGATTACCCCTAATATACTTGCTTAAGGAGATCGGCGTACCAACGCCCCCTCTACGGACATACTGATGGTCGGGAGAACCACTTATTCTGAACTTTGTCCCCAAGCCAAACAAAACTCAGGTCTAATGAACTGCCAAGAGGGATTACTGACGTTGGTGTCAAGCATCGCCTCAATCGCGTGGAATGTCGGCGACTGGGATGGTTATCTCGTGGGTGCTTCTTGCAGCACTGAGTATGTTGTGATGGCTGACGCGGGAGATGTACCGAGGGGTGCGTCGGGGACGACACTCGAAAGAGGAGAAGGACAATGTAGTGCTTTGCTTGTTTGAACCACCGGTTTCGGCCAGGGTTACAGAGGTGGCCATATCGCCCTAGCTGCGTAGGTTGGCCTTCAGCATACCAGCAGCTTGTTTTCTTTTGCCTCCTTTTGACTTCAAGGGAGCCTCGGAGCGCTACAATGTGTGTACATCCATTCTATACCGTTGGAAATCGTCGCGGGTAGCAAAGGCCCAATTCAAACAAACTTCCCATTCTCTAATTGCCCCCAATTCATTTGATGAAGAATTTTCATTGTTTCTTACCCTTAAGAGTACTGGTTCACGGTCTTTGGTAGGTTTTAGCTCAGTTAGTTGGCACCTAAACTGTACAGGATGGACATATTGTGCGGGTGGATAAAAATGCTTCACTACTGTCTTCAAAAAAAACGCATCTACGGAAGTGTAGCAGTTCCGCTTTGTCTCCGACCCCTGTGGCCCTTCCCTATGATCTCATTAATACCAACCTCATTTCTTGTTCTCTTCAGCCGTACCACTTCGTCACTCTTGAAGTCACATTGTGCACATGAGCATCATTTCTTTTTTCGCGCCCTTAACTTCAAGTCTTGTTCACCTAATCTATTGTTTTCTTTGAAAAATGCAAATGAGCGAAAACACCCAAGTTATCAAGCTTCAGCGGTTTTACTATCTTATGCATATAAGTATGGACCTTTAACGTAAACTCAATTATTGTTGAATCATTTAATACAAAATTTCTATTTCAGAAGAAGTTCTACCTTAATTCTTAAGTAGGAGGGTGGTTAGTTAAATTCACAGTACATATGTGTAGCCTCAAAAGTGAGTCGTTTCTGTTGGCAACCAGTGAAGCCCGTTTACTCATTGTCTCGCTCATTTGGCTGCAGTAGATCCTCGCCGATCAGTACCATGATTGGAAAATGCCAACTCATAGCATGTTAGCATCTCTTCTTCAAGCGTCACTCCGAGCGCATGTGAATGCGGAGATGGAACAGTTCTCGAAACATGACTTGCAAAAATACAATGTGAAGAAGGCTCGACATTGCATCAGGATACCCAAAAGAGCATGTTGGAGCAGTTCTAGTTAATGATCCCGCCTCTTTCGAGTCCGCTAGTGCCAACTCACGAGTAGCCAAAGATATAAGCGCTGGCTGCGCTATCGCTATCAACGCGCCGTTATCTGCGCCGCCAGAACTCGCAACGTTGAAACTCCCTAGTAGAGCAGAAACTCTCAGTCCACATGCATCTTAACTGCAAAATTTCTGCTACTTTACTTGTGGGTGATAACACGACCTCTGAATATCCCTTTTGGAAGACTTCCAAACATGAAAGCTTCTACAAAGATAGCGCAGTCATACGACGCCCACCGCCTCAAGAACACGAGGATTGACAACTCCACGCTTCACTTATGTTCACGAAACCTGGCCACCACTCGCCACTCCCCACGTTAAAAAATTTGATATGCATCATCGAGATCCATTCCTCCACAGAACAACAATATCAATAACCGTTCTGTAACATCTTGACTAACGAGAAAAAGGCAGCCACTAAATTGCGAGAACTGAAAACTCTAAGGATCATAAGGTAAAGAGAAATACAGAATTTACAAGCAGCGGTAAAAAAATACATCGTCAGTCTTTGAAATGGGACATAGGATCGTCAGGATTTTGCCGCAGTCTATAATAAGCCTCCATTTCTTCTTGCGTGGGAATATGTGCGTCATCGGCAGATAAGGAATGGTAGGGTCGCTTGCGTTCATCCAGAGCTAAAAGCTTATCAACCTCCTTCAACCGCATTTTCTCCTTTTCCATCTCCGCCTGAATACGCTTCTCCCGAGCAACCTCTTCATCTTCGGACTCACTGCTACAACTGGTACTAGAGCATGAACTATGTGAGACAGAGCTGCTCCTTTTATCTCGCTTTCTGCCTCGCTTGGACCTGTTCTTCTTTTTGTTCTTTCGCTTTTTCGCACGCCGTTCGCGACGTTCCTTAGACCGGACGAAATCCGTCTCCCGTTGGCGTGCTCGTTCCGCAAGTTCTTCTTCGTCCTCCCTGTCAGAAGACTTTGACGTTTCGTTCCCTTCAACCGTACTGGAAAGGGGCAAAAGAGGTGCTAGCACACTAGAACCAGTCTGAGCCTCGGCAGGCACCTCCGGAAGATCTGTTGCAGACGTCATCGAGTTGCTGGGATTCGCCGTACCGGTACCAGTCTTGCCTTTGTCCCCAGTGCAGTAGGACTCTTTGATCAGAGAATGGCAGCACCGGTAACCCCACTGACCAGCGTACCAATATGAGCCCCAAACCGACTGAATAAACGACAAAATAAAACCTAGAACTTGGTATTAACTTCGGCACTTAATTGCTACAAAGAAGTGCAAATATGCAATCCTAGTAACGATAATAATGATTAAGACCGATATTAGTTGCTCAACCTAAATATGGGTCCAAGATAACGATTATCACCAAGAGAGTATACGTCGAGCTTACAGTTGACCCGCTTCATGACTAAATTATCGAATAAAAAAACCAGCTTTTAGTTATTTGAAAGCTAGAAGATGAAACATCTCAAAAGAGACTTACTTTATGGTTCTTTAAGAAAACGTCCTCTTCATAACGGGACTTTACAGTGACCTTCTCAGACCCCTTGAGAACGCGGCCGGTGGGAGTATACTCTGCATAGCTTTCCCACTGCCCCAGAAGCAAGTCTCTTGGCGGCGCTTCTAGATGCTCACGACCTCCGTAACGTTCCAAGATCTCCTCACGCACCGCTGAATGGGCTTGTTCTTTGGCCATTGAAACTTTCTTCGCCAGCAACTCAAGGCGCGTTGGGTCGGCTTGTAGATGCAAATCAAGACCAAGCTTATTTTGCATTTCCCAAACAAAAACCTGTCTCTGCAGCATTGCAGGTGCGTCACCATCGTTTCGTATAAAGTTGTCGCCAGCAAACGGAACTTCTGATTCTGATTTGCCCGAATTCTCGAATGGATTTTCGCGCATGGAGCGAGTCTTTGGATCATAGTAAGCGCTGTTAGGATCGAGATTGTAAAGATACTTCGCGGTATCCTCACGAATACGTAAGTTTCGAATGGATTGGCGCTGTTTGCTATCGAATTTCTGCCCCGGCATATCAAGCTCTTCACCATAGCGATCATCATCACCTTCTTCGTCATCTAAATTAGGTCCCGACGAGGAGCCCACTTCCTGCCAAAACAAAATCATACATATCAAGTCATCAAAGAAAAATATTTAGGACTAAAATACTTCAAGTATACTCACCTGACCCTCACTCTTCGACGCTGCAGCAGCTAGTTTCTCCTCTATTTTTTTAGCTTTTACAATTTTTCTCGCCTCTTCGAAGCGCTGAAACTCAGCAATAAAACGTTGATGTTCACGTGGATCATAGCCATTCCACCTGTCACGCTTCGCGTCGTATCCCAATTTTATGTCATCCTGTTCAATATCGTCAGGGGCTATATCCAATCCCGTATATTTGGCACCGACTTTTCTTGGACGCTCTAGACAATTCTTTCGATCGTGCGTAATGGCCCCACAATTTTCACAGGCTCCGTCACGAAAGGTCTTTGCACGTGGAGCACCAAGCGGCACACCCCTCTTGTACCACTTATTTAGCGCTGCAGAACCTTTATCCGTGCCCGAGAGAGCCTCCCTCTTCTCCTCATCTTGCATGCGCTGATGCTTTAGGGTAGGTTTCAATTATCCATAGTACCAAGGGGCTTGCATTATGTACTGTGGGATATGAGGATTTATATCGCGCCCTTCTTCGTCCTTCATGGCAGGCATAACGGCTAATTTACGAGCCTCCTCTATTTCCTTCATTTTCTTAAAGTCTTCTTTCGTTTTCTTTTTGCCATCTTCGGACTCCTGATCACCGAATTTGCGCAAAACTGATGGTGGAAAATTAGGTACGAACGACATAAGACTCGAAAATTGAAGCTATGTCCAACTATCCGTTCAAATATGTTTAAACAAAAACCTCAACAGCTTAGCAAGCTTAATCAATCTTGTGCGTCAATAAAGTGTTTGCAGACAGGCGAAAGCGGAGCACACTTCGATTGTTTGCAAATGGGTCAGAGCAACACTACAAGCCAATTTAGGATCGTTGATACGATCCGACATCCTACCGTCCCTCTTCACTTAAGCAATGGGAAACACCCAAGAAAAATAGCACAAATTAACAAAGTGAAAACTCGGCGAATATCTGTGAGGACAAATATTTCCATTTTTCGTGCATTTATATAAATTGTAAACCATTTCAGGGTGCACACCTCACATCTGCGAGCCAGATGTATCCATTTTTAACGAACTCAGATTACTTAACTAACGAAATACATTCATAACCAAATTTTTTCGTAAAAGACTCAATTCTATTAGTTGATATATGCGAGCTGCAAGTGGTTGCAAAACACATTGGTAGTTCAACGTTCCGGTCTAGGCTTATATCATTTAGAAACCCTGCTTAAAATTCCTTGTTTGTTTGAACTATCGGTTTCGGTCAGGGCCACAGAGGTGGCCTTATTGCTCTAGCTGCGTAGGCTGGCCTCCGGACCGTGCCAGCAGCTTATTTCCCTCTGTCCGCTGAATATGTATATTCTACTCTAGCATTCTACCTTCTTTTGGCTTCGAGGAAGCCTCGAGACGCTGCACTGTCCTTGCGCCTTCATCGTTCAGACTGTATTTCCCACCTCTTTTGTGATCCTGCCTTACTGCCTTGCTACATTTAGAGCCCCAGGACTCCTTTTTCAATCTTGGAGGTAGTTAGTGTAGTACTTAATTCTTTAAATGCGCTTTGTAGGCCAGAGGCGGGAAGTCAATCTGAACCACGTGACGGAGCAGCGTGGAGACTCCTTGGAGCGTGACTCGTCCTTGGCCCGAACTCCAGATCTCGTCTAACTGTATTCACCACTCCCCTTCATATATTAAAGATGTCTAAGCGTATACAGACTTCTACTATCAAGGGTGACCAGGAGGGGAAGGAGGAACCCTCCACAGTTAGTATAGGAGATTCCTCCTCCTTCTGGTCGCCCTTGTTATTTAAAAGTCGGAACATGTTTCGACATATTTATTATAGAAGGGAGGTAGCACAGTGAGGCCTATTACGAGAATTTAGGACGGAGATGGACCGCGCTATTGTGAGTCACCACGTCGCCCCGCCACCAGGTTCAAATTGTTTTCCCGCCTCTGACCTACACAGCACATTTAAAGAACATAAGTATTACAGTTAGTGTAGTGTCCCGAGGCTCCCTCGAAGGCAAAAGAAGGCAGAATGCTAGGGTAGAATATATGTATTCAACGGACAGAGGGAAATAGGCTGCTGGCACGGCCCGGAGGCCAGCCCACACAGCTAGGACAGTACGGCCACCTTTGTGACCTTGACCGGAACCGGTAGTTCCAGCAAACAAAGTATTACAGTCAGGAAGCCAAATTTGGGCTATTAGATTACACACATAAGGGTCAGCAACACACGCGCATGAGCACTTTAGCGGATGACAGCATAATAAATCTGTTTCCGTGTGGAAGTCATTCCTGTCAAAATAGGACACAATGTGCACTGTTTTTGCTTTCATAGCCAAATACATGTGCATTACTTGTGTGTTTTCTTGTCATGAACATTGTATTGATTGTTTAAAGCATCGAATTTTGAAATTTGCCATTTTTTAAAAGGTCGTTAAGTCTTTTAAGGTTGTGGCGGTTAATTGTAAAGGGTGTTCCTACGGCACATCGTAAAATGGTTGAGGGTAGATGCTTTTACTGTTTGAAGAAATTCCGGCATTTGTTCATTGATTGTTTTGATTGTAAGGGTGTAAAGCTTTGCCTTTCCGTGAGTTTATATTTCATCATAATGGTATTTTAGTGCTTTTCTTGCGGCGTTGAAGCCGGGCATCACAAACGTTCTCATCGCTATAACATTAAAGTATCCTCTTTCCTCGGGAAATTGTTTTTTTTAGTTTGCTCAAGCCACGGAAGATGGTGTATGTATTATAAATGGGTGGCCAGATGCCGAGGAACTTGAGTTGCTGTATGCAATAGAGCAATATGGTTTAGGGAACTGGTAGGTTTTTATTTGACCGTTTTCATCAACTAAGGGAGGACATTTCGGACAAATGCTCCCATCGTAACCCTCAAGAGTGTTATGAACACTATGTTGACTTCTATTTACAAGGTCCATTAGCTCCCACCTCGCTTGGGCATGCGCCTCAAATAAATTCAGTCAACGATCATACCTCTTCTTCGCCAGTGGTCAGTCGAGAAAAGCCTGTCCTCTTAGAACCTGTAGAACAGCAGCTTCTAGGCTATATGGTTCTAAGAGATGATTTTGAAAGGGATTATGATAACGATGCTGAGAGTTTACTTACGAGGTTAAACGTACGCCCGGACTGTGATGATTTGGAAAATGGTATGCTGTTATCCTTTCTTTTGTTTAGCCGTTATTTCTTTTGATCGTGTTAATATTTTTAGCTTTGCATGTGGCACATGTTAATATCTACACTCAGCGCCTTCAGGAGCGGCAAAAACGCAAAGAAATCGGCAGATCACATGGGCTTATATATCAGTTGTCTGCGTATTTGACTTATAAAATACCCAAGCGACGGCAGCAAAAGGTTGAGTCCAAGTCTTCGCTGTTTCCGCTGGCCCATCGTCATAAACTTACTCCGATTTCGCGAGGGAATAGAAAAAAACTCACACCTCAATCTAGTCCTGCTTCCCCTCCAGCCGGCAGTTGGTTGGCTGCTCCTTTCGCACTCCAATCTTCTGGCCCCACTCGAGGAATTCCTCTTGTTGTGCCTGGCGTTATATCGCTGCCTCAGGAACAGTGCTGTAAACCACTAGATCTAGAGGATTATGACGCTTTGTAAGCTTAACTCGTGCACTATCACTCGTGTTATCTCCTTACGATGTATTGTTTTGCTTTGGGTTTCTGCGTGAAGTAAGCTTATTTTTGCGGTAATTTTGTGCTTTAAACCCTTCTACACTTTCATTTACCTTTCCCATTGTCGTGCCTGGGTGCAAGCACTATTTCGTTGAACACTTATTCACTGTCTCTTTCAGTTACTTACGATCGGATATGTGCTTAGTGGATTTCCCCAAGAAGCTACCTATCTGTTTCATCAGCTGCTTTTTCGCTATCCCATAATCTCCCTTTAGTATCTCGAAATTGTCTCTCGTCCAATATGGAGTAACCTCTGTTTTGGTGATTGCAGTAATATCAATGAGAAACTCAAACCATTTCTCCGGTACTTCACACCTGCACAAGCGAAGGAATTTCTGAGAAACTTGCACCGTAGGTTAAAAGTTTCCTTTATTTTTCAACGATTACCTTAGGTGAAGAAGTTTTGAAGCACGAAATTAAGTACCTTTTCAACGTCCTTCAAAAAAGTGGTCACAGAAATTCAAGTAAGTTGGGTGTCTCCTATGGAGTTATTTGCTTGATCGGAACTCAAGAATCAAATAGCTTTCGAAAGAGATATGTAAACAATCCAGCACTAAACATTTTTCCTATTATTAATTCCTTTAACCTCTTTATATGAACATATTTTTAAATTATCGTGTAGACCCCTCCCGGATCTCCTCTCCTCTTAAAGCTCCATCAGAATTGCGAAGTCAAGTTTACATTCCGGCCCCATTGAATACCGAGCCAATGCACCCAATGCTTTTAGGACTCCCTGGTTTCGGTAGCGCCGCTCCTCTCTCACCTCGACGATCTATCACAGCTGCTTTGCGCTCCTCCACCGCAGCTACCGCAGCAGCCGCTGCTGCAGCCGCTCACCGCAGCGCACAGAAGCGGCGCCAACGCCGTAGGCACACCAGCTCCAAGCCTTGGTACGCTCGCACCCACCGACATCGCAAGCATTGACGTTTGCATATTACATGTCCACTCTTTGTACCAGCTCCCATAATTGATCGTTACTGGGGTTACATGTTCCCACTATTTTTACTCAAACCGCACGCATTTTAACTGTATTTATTTATAATTTCAGTGTAGATCCTGTTACTAAAGATAGAAACATATTAAAAGATGCCTTTCCCTCCTCGCGTTTAGGAGTGTGCTTTTTGTAAGTCCTTTGTTGTTTTTGTTGGCGTTTCCCGTTCTTTATAAACGTTTGTTGGCATTTGCGGCACTTTTCGTAAATTGCGTTTTCAACGCTAACATGCTGCGCAAACTGTGTGGCGCCTTCTCATCTAACTCTTCATAGAGTGTGATGCTTTAAGCATTGCTTTAATTCCCTATTCGATAATTGACAAATTAAATGTCTACGCATGCCAACACATGACTGGCTGAGTGCGTTGTCCGGTGCCTTTTAAGTTCTGTTTTTACGCCATCAAGGAATCGTAAAGTTCCATAATCTTTCGCTGTTCTTGGGGTCCCATACTTGCTTCAATGTCCTAGTTTATCGTCTGACTGATACCACTTTCTGTTTTGCCTATCGACGCTCTTGATGTTGATGGCGCGAAGCCAATGTCATCAGAGGTGTGATGAATCCGATCAAGTACGCATTATCCTCTTTAATATAGGTGACGATGAGTGAATTAAAGTCCCCAAAGGGGCCTTTGAAGTGGTACAAGGAAGCTTGTTACAGCTGTGATAGCTTGTGTTGTGACGGGTAACTCTGCCCAGATTGCCACGGATTCGTTTTCTGCCCAGATGGCTCTCTCTTTGACTGACCAGTTTTAGTACCTTTGCGTAGATCTCAAAAAATGCCTGCTTACAAAAGTTTTGTCCCTACATGAGTGCAATGTCGAAGCTTCGGCATTCCTGTTTTAACCACAATCTCGGTTGGAATCAATTGATTTGATTTTAGCTGTTTAGAAGGTCAGTTGTAGTAAAAGTGGACGACTCGACAAAATCAACTTCTACCTTGGGAACGATGTCAACGGTCAATTAACTAGTGACGCTGGCGTGATCCCGGGGCGTGGTCGTGATCACGCAGCATGTTAAAAACGTGGCCTCCAAATCAGCAAAATCCCGACTCGGGTCAATGGAGAAGCAAAACTTATCTCAGACCCATTTCAGTCTAGTAGCTGCTTTTATGAAAAAAAAAAGTATTTGATGCCAAGATCCGATTGATTGGAGGTCGAGCCATGAAAGCATGTCGGTTTGGTTACTTAGTATGGGCGTGCGTCGACTGAATACCTAGCAGCTGAGATTCTGTGCTAGATTGTAGAGATCGAGGCTAGCATAGTTCAATATAATGCTAAAATGTGTGGTTCATTTGAGAACATTAAGTCTAGCTAATTTAGCATCGCTCGCTGATGGGCTGGGTCCGTCTTACAGAATCTCAGAAGTCATACCACACAAAAGAGGGCTACTACTAAGTTAATTTAAAAGTAATCCTGCTTAAACTGTATTTTGGTTTAGTCTGCTAGGTTTGTCTACATTATAGGGTGTAGATGCCATAGAAAGCCGATAATATGTTTTAATATGCTTAAATCGGTTCACGTTTTACAAAACCGTTAGAATGATGTCCTCGGAGGATAGAGAAATTTTATACCCTTTGGTGATAAAGTAAGCAATCAATCTGGCCGGTTTATTTTCTTCAGCCAACTGTTGCATGACGGTTACGGAGTATTTGCTTTAAGTCTGAAAAAGATACTGATTCCGAACTGTGAAACCGTTGCCTCAAACAAATTGCTAAAGCTTGTTAAGCTTGGTCTTGCTGTGTCGAAATGTACATTGTCGTCCTTCATTTATTGATTTTTAGACTTGGAGGATTCGGATTTGAGTAAAGACTTTACCCATATTGCTCATGCGTTTCAACCAAGTCACCACAATAACTGTAAATTCTCTGTTTTCGTGAATTTTAAGTGTAGATGTGTAATTGACCGTATTTTATCGTGATCAACTACTGGTACTGTGTTTTAGCCTCCTTTTTTTCGAACTCCTCTTCATCGTCTAATAATCAGTCAATTGACCAGTCGCCTCAGCAGTCGCTTCAACAAAATGGATCACAGGGTGCTCAATTTACCCTTGGGGTAAATCAGTCCTTAAAGTTGGAGCCCGGCGATCATGCTTTTAATTCCCTTCACCTGCCTCTTGGTGCCTACCAAAGGCAATGGGCCCAGGTTTGTCACTGAATGAATTCAGGTTGTTTAATTGGCGGAATGTCTTGGTACCGGATCTAGGTTTTCATTATTTGGGCTAGCCTTTGGAGCGCCTTTTTTGCCTTTTAGCATTGGGAATTCATTTAAGTTTTGTCATTCCTTTTCAAGACATCCTATTGAGTTAGACTATTTAACTCATGTATTTTGGTGCTCATTGACATTCCTATTCCGTTGAATTACAGATGGCAAACAGAAATACCATTAATTTAGATGGTGAAATTCATGAACTTCCGGGAGATGGAAGTAAGGATTCGCACGAATATACTCTTCCCAACCTTAACTTTAGGTTTTTAGCAAGGTGAATCGATTCTTGTTTGCTTTTAGGTCCGAACAAGCTTTTCGAATGCTCATTATGTGGCAAAGTTTTCAATCGAAGGGACAAAGTCAAGCGTCATCTTAGCGAGCTCCACCACGGTTTGTACATGCTTTACCCGACGTGTCTTATGGTGGCGTCTGCTACATTATTAATCGCCTCATAGTATGATCGTTTGTCGTTTTCGCTGATTTGTATTCTGTTCTACACCATTATTCACATCCGCGGGTCTCATTCTGTTGACTTATCTACTTAGGTTTTAAGTCATGAACCTCAGAATGATTTTAGTGTAAGCTTAGCTGTTGTACACTTGTAGCCTAATTTCTTATCCAGGTTGTGCATTAAATGATTATTTTCGCTCCTTATAACCTTGATCCAAGTAGTTTGTTTGAATGTCTAGGCATAAAAAGGCATCAATGCGTCACTTGTTCCCGACTATTTTCACGGAACGACAAGCTTGTTCGTCACATCATGACTGTTCATCAGGGTTAGTTTGTGCTTCGCTCATTTATTATGTGCCCCAAAAATTTCTTCACCGCTCTTCATTATGCTGGGAATTGACTCACTTTAGAACGTAGATTATTTTTTGGCTTGTTTTTACAGTCTATGCCTAATTTCGATGCCAGTTATTACACCACTTAATAAATTGTAAATGGTTCGACTCGTGGAATCTGTTATTTCCGAGGCATTGTGGGTTACTGATTTAGTTGGGTGTTAAAATTGATTGGTTTGAAGGGTAACACCGAATTTTCCTACTGAATTCCTGAGTTCGACCTTTAGTGGTCTTGAATGTTTTGTGCGTATCCATATTAACGAAGTTTTAATAGCGAAAATAGCCGTTTCGACCCAAATACCGCATAACCTCCCGGATTTATCCTGCTCTAACACTTCTAATGCTCTACTATGCGCTTGCCAATTTTTGTTTTTGTGTATTTGTAAAGTTTACTTGCATAAAGCATTTACCTGCCTGTCAATGCAGTGTCAATTGAAGCGTTTCGATTTCGTTGTTTTGTGTTCGAGACCCATCAGTACATATTTTCAATTCTTTTCGAGTGAGTTAGGTTCCTTCGTTGTGCAATGGTAAGACAGTCAAACGACTAGTTAAATGCGGGCCAAGCAATGTTTTGTGTCGGTCGATCTAACCATGCGGGCAAAGGTCGTCCCATTGCTCAAATAGGGCCGTGACAACAGATTCATATGTGAAAAGCATAACTCGAAATGTACTAATTAATAACATTGCAGTAACTCATGCTTCTTTAGCCAAGTGCTCGTCTTTCAAAGGCTTTTCTGTGCCAAAAGTGCACTTTTGAGCCACCGAAAAGATCCACACAGTCGTTTGACTGATTTAAGAAGCAATTGTAATCTGTTAGCTGTTCAGGCTCTTGTGAGAGGTTTGGAATATGTTGGTTAGCATTGAATCGGTGTGCACATCAGATCTTATGCCTCGGATTTTAGGAATCAAAGCCTTCGGTTGCTTGCATTGCCCGAGACGCTTCAGTCGGAGATGGGAGTATCAGCGGCACATGCAGACCACGCATCCAAGTAGGTGGATGTTAGTTTTCGCCTGTTTAGTTTTTTCCTCTGCAACTTCCAATCCCGTTCTTTAATTTTTTTTATTCCAATGTGCGTCTTTTTGGGTTTAGTTTCCGGATTGTATTGACCCTCTTCGGTGGTGGTCTCAATATCGAGAGTGGATGCTTTCTATTGACAGCATTTCTGTACTCAGGTCTGAGTACGTTCCCCATTCCTTTGCGGTTTGGACGGTGTTCGCTGAGTCATCATAACTTAGTCATAAAGCAGACAATACGGAGAACCGTTTATCCGTTTGCTCTTTAATCGTTCGTGTCCTTCAATGCATATCTCATACCATTTATTTGAAACCAGTTGGGTTTGGACAATTCTCTGTTTACACTCATAGTAGATGGAGAGCGTATTGTGAGTATTTAATCTCTACAAGCAATGTTGGTTTTTTTGGTTCAGTTTCAGTACCTTGCAATTAATGCTGTTCTGACAAGTCTTCAATGTAGTAAGTTTTGGGGACCTTCATTTGAGTGGGAGTAGAAATGAGGGATTCCAGTATGCTTCAGCTCACCGAATGAGAGTTCGAGCCCACCTTTAGCTGCTAAAATGTCCCTGGTGTCTTTTTTATCAACCAAGGTTATGTATCCCGATCAATGGCCTGGTCACATTTTCTCCACTCTTGCAGCACCCTTATCGTCCGGAACCCACTTTTCACGTCGCATAAATAGAAATGTGACCAAATTAAAATATCGTGACCCATCAGCCTCATTCGTGCTAAGCTGGTGGTCTTAGTTAATCACTCTTAGCTTCGACTATTGATAATACTAGATTCTCTTAGTTTTCTTGCGATTCCCAATTTCTTAAAATTTTCCGGTCTCAGGGTTGTTTTTGTGTAACCACAGGGGGCGACAGAATAGCGGGTTATTCTCAGGTAATTCAATGATACGGGCATCATCAGTGATGTCAAAAAGGTTATGACGTGTGTAATGGTGACGAAATCTGGTAATGCTACGATTTGTGTCCTCCAATATTTTTTTCTTAAAAGCCTTGCAGGGCCGCCTTCCTCTATTTACTGCATCGCCACCGCAAGCAAAATCTGCGAATCAACAGCAGCCTGCGTCGCAGCAGGTCTCTCCTGTCACAGTGGTGAATACCACGCCTGTGTCGTCGTCGTCGCCGCCGCCAACAACGCCAGCTCAGGTTAGCGTGGCTTCCCCCCCTGCCACAGCCACCGCCTCCACGACTGCTGCCGTTACCTCCTCAAGCTCCAGCCGTGGCATGTTTCCGATCTTTCCAGTCTTCACGAGTACGCTATGCTCTCTTCAAACTTTCCTCCCTTTTTAGTGCTCTCGGCCGGTCAAAAGTTTTTCCATTTAAGGTCCAAGTGCAACCCCGTGGTCCTCCAGTACGTCATCGACTGCCAATTCTGCGGGCACTACCGCTTCGGCTAAATCGGCAGTAGCGGATCCCACCACAGTTGCCGTCACCGCCACCTCCGTGGAGTCATCCACACCACCCTCCGTTGCCCCCCCAGCCACCTCCAACGCCCACGGCATTTTCCCCATGTTTCCTGTCTTCAGCCAAACTCGTGAGGCTTTTAGCTCGCACTTCGCTTAATCATTTGCGTTTAAATTTCTTGCTGTTCTGTTATACCTCAAGTCCCGGTGTTTTTAGCCACGTTAAATGGTTATTTTTACTAAAATGGTCCGAAGAATCTACTTAGTGATCCTGATTTGGGTGTTGGACGTCGAATAAATCTGATAAATTTGCTCGAAGGCCCATTATTTCCATCCTCTTGCCTTTCACCATAGATTATATTCCGGAGGTCACGATTGAGTCCGGTTTTTTCATCTGTCTGTGGTGGTTAATTTATTCGTAGAAACGTCATCTTCGACTTCGTGCTCTCCATCGGTGGCTCCTTTTGCAGCTTCAAACAGTGCCGTGTTTCCCTCTCCTGCACCCGCCTTCACTCCAGGCAAGTGCGAATATCTTCTACTTATTGAAATAAGTAGGCTGAAATACTTGGTTTCTATATTGATTGCCTCTGCAGCGACCACACTTTATCACAGCGGTTACACTACAATGACTACTCCAGCAACCAACGCACCAGCCCAATCAACTTGCAGCGAGTCGACATCCCTTACACGGATGTTGCTGTAAAATTTACCAAACTACCCTCCTTCCCAATTTTGTACATTAACTTATCTATTTTGTCAGTATTTCACCCTTCGCGCCTTTTTGAATACCGGTGTGTTTATAATTGTTGTACGCGTGTGCATTTAAGGTTAATGTGCATCTACCAACACCTGCTTTTTTGTACATAACAAACTGCCATTAAAATTGTGTTGGTTTAACGCTCTGTCTTGTTTCGAATCGTCTTCAGCATTTAGAGATAGATGGAAATGACTTCAGTGGTATAAATTCCAATCAGGATGGACCAGCTCTAGCGAAGTTGGGGCTTCATCAATAAATCTTTAAGTGCTCAGGCGAATGATGATTATTATTATGTGCATATTTCAGGTCCTCAATGTCAATTAATGATTGAGCGGAACTGGGTGCCTGCTGTGCTTTGGTTTGTTGGCGTGTCGGCAGGGCGCTTGTTCTTTTTTCGAAGTCCGCTGCGATTTGGGCAGCTTTTGGTGAAGGGCCACAGGGAGTCGTGTCAGGACTTGTTTGGATGCTGATTTTTCGATTACACACTGGCCATGAACCCGATTCATAACGCACATTAGATGCGGTTCAGGCGAAAGTGATAGGCGCTCTCGACGAGGTTTTTTCCTTGACCTCGAAACCACTCAGTCAGTATATCGGAATCACCAAGGTGAGAGTGAGCATTGGCATGAATTGCCTCGTGACAGAGGTGATAAAACGGGCGCCTTCTATGTTTTCAATCGCCTAGTCAATTTTAAGTGAACATTATTAACAGAGGCAACGAATTTCTTGTGGAACTAATTCCCATCAAAAACCAATTCCTTGAGGCGTACAAAATTCAGACCGTCAATGCAAGTGGATGGTGGAATTGCAATCTGTGGATTCTGTTAGCCATCTACTCTAAGGCTTTACTTGTAATTTCCTTTGCAGGGGATCCTAACCCTGTCAGATGTTCCAAATATCTGAATGACCGTAAGTTTTGGACTTTATGCTATTTTTGAAAAAGCTTTAACCATCCCATGTTTACAGCTTTCTTTTTGGCTCTGATCTTGTGCTTTGAAAATACATATAATCGCTGTACGAGGATCAATCAAGAAATTTCCTCCTTTTAAGCTCTGCATCCTAGCTCAATTTAATAAAAGCTAGGATTAAATATTAACGCTCTTTTAATGTCGAGTTCGATAAGTTGTGCATAATTTCAAATATTCTTCTACAATAAATAGCTACAGCATTTAGGCCTCAGACACCCAAGGAAAATGTGATGCGATTAAAGCAGACTTAATTTTGCGACTTTTTACATCGGATAACCGACATTCCACTGCGTGTAGAGTGTAGTAAAGAATTTGGAAACTGGTAGAAAGCCGCTGATTGTGCAACTTATGGAAGTGTTATAGATGCTAACAGATGGAAAAACGCATTAAATGATAACAGAAATCTTTGGGAACCAATGCTAAGGTAGTTTCTATGATAGGTACAAAAGACGCCCTGATTTGGATGGAGATGGACTAGCCCAGTAAAACACCTTTCAAGCACCGTCACGGGATTGGGTGGTGGGCAGCTCCCCAAGGTCTCCAGTCGTCTAGCCTCGTCTGAGCCAGCATACGGCGAGGCGAAGACTAAGGGCTAAGGCAGGACCAGATAATGCCTGCAACTTGAAATGTTTAGAGGCCGCCTGGGACTTCACTAGCAGTAGTCGTCTTAGTCTCTCTAAGACAGAAGTTCATATGGTCGCCATACGATGCGCGACATCTTGTTACATCGGTTGGGCCACGATTAGAAACTGGGAAAGGAGTGTAGAGAACTTGTTTGCAAGCGGTAACGCTAACAGGAGGCATAAGTTGCCCTAACGTGAGGGGAGGGTATATTAGCACAGCTAAGAAGTTTCTGCGCGCGTACAGCACCAAAAAAGTCGTATCACGAATGGGAGTCGACGCCGATAGTGGGCTGCTACACGTTTGAGGCCGTGGTCACGGGAGAAACTGTTCATAGGCCGAGATCGGGAGTGAAGAGCTGTTAAGAATTGGTTGCATTGTTGCCCGCCTGGAAGGCGTATGAGAGAAGTTTGAGATTGTGCTGTTTAGGCCAAGATTTGAAAAGACTGATCTCAGCTCAGGTGACAACAAAGAAGTTGAGAATGCTGGTGGTATCTTGAGCAGAGGAGGGCACCGCTGGGACTAAAACCAGTGAAAGCTGCGTGTTCTCAAGGTGACTAAGCCGCAGCGTATGAAATGAGCGTTGTAGGGCCATACATGTCAACCGGAGGGAGAAGCTAAAGCTTCTAGCAAGGACTTGGTCTACATTAATTATCCTCCACAGCTCATATACAGATAAGAGTGGCCAAATATGGGAAAGATTGCGTGTCTGCAGCCATGAATGGCTAACACGTCCAACAGCACATACGTTCGTGTTGTCTCTCCTCACGATCAAGCTGCGTGTTTCCAAGCCTTAAGTGGGTGTGGTTTTTATTAGCGCTGCAAACTATACACTAACAAGTACGTTTTTGCAGATGATGACGGCAAACTATGCCCTTTGTTTTTTGCTGTTCTTCTAAATATTTGATTTGTTAATCAGTTTTGGTTTTAAACTGATGGACTAAGTAAGACTTGCCAAATTTTTCTATGCGAATGCGTTATTCTCTCGTGTTCATCTATCGAGACTCACACAAACGGTGAGGCTGCTGTCATGACAGAAAGATACTGAAAAAATCCTTGAATTCCTTTTCAACCTCGGAGTGAAGAATTCCCCAACATAAGCGAGTGCTTTGAAGTATGGGTAGTGTGACAAAGCCCCATTAAAGTGTAATAAACAAATAAATGGTGCTGATTAAATTAATGGGTATTTGATAGTCGTGCGCATGTCAGCGGTTGAGCCATAAGCTCATTTCATTGGCCATGTCCATCGCAGCCCGCAGGTACTAACAGTTAAAATCTCCATTGGTGAAAGCTGGCCTTGTTTCGGTCTGACTGAAGAGGACGACGATAAATGGTATTAGATGTAGACTAAACTAAAAGACATTTCCACAAGTGAACGCTTTCATACTAAATGCAGAAAGGAAATTGTCGTTGTTGTCATATGGGGATGAATTGGCAGATTTTGTTGCTTATGGAGGGATCTGTCCAATTCACTCGCCTTTCCCAATTGAAGCCGAACAGATTGAAAAGATTTAGCGTTACTTGAAATCAAATTGGGCAGCAAATTTTAACTATGAAGCAGAAGCGATTTGGCCCTTAAAGATGCTTTTTTCGCTTGACTACCACGACTGCACAAAAAGGCTGCACAATTGCCCCTCAATTTTAAGTGCATGCTTTGGACCTCATTTTTTCACGTTTTTGGGAAATACCACTCCTTTATTAAGGTATAAAATTTGAATTTCAAGATGAGCATGAAACTTGAAGCGCTGGGTGGTTGTGCATGACTATCACCGCACCGCTCAGGCTTCTCACGCCGTCTAACACGGTTACCACTTTTCTTTGATGTAAAAGTGGTTTTAGCATATGAAATAATAATTGAATGAGAATAGAGCTGCCATGTAATGGTGACTAGGCAAGTGTTTTGAGGTTTTGCGATAGCAGGCACTGCAATTTGGCTGGTTGTTGAAATTAAGACTGATCGTACTGCGAGTGAATGGACTTGTTTGGGGGCCGGCTGTAAGCAAAGCAACCTCGAAGCCGATGCCTCGAGACCGCGTCGCCCAGTCCTTGTGATGTTGCGGCTAAAGTACGAATGCAACTAGGAGTGACCACCAGTCGACTCCTGCTGCGACGACAAAATGCACGTGAAATCCGTGTCAGCATAAATTATTTGTTGCAAGAAATAAAAATGCCACTCGAAAGAAAATAAAGCAAGGAACAACAATTTAGCATTCGTTTCACACTAGCTAGTTTTTTTCTTTAAGTTCGAATGTGTTACTTAATCAGGATCTGGTTTATTTATAACAATTTTCGTTTTGCTGAAGTAAGCGAATTAGGGTACGTGAGCTATCATTCCGCATTTACAACAGCCGAACGCTCCCCTGGGAAGGGTGGTCTCGCCTCACCGTTCATGGAAATGGCGTCCACTCACGTCAATGGAGTGGATTAACGCCGAAAATAGTTGGCTTTTACAAAGACACTTGATTTGCCGGTTGATAGCGGGCGTGATGTTGGCCTAACAACGACTTTTACCGTAGCTGATTCGAAAATTAGCCCCAACAAATACGGCTTAGTGCTGATTGGGGTGCTTTTGGCTCTATTCATGTGCCGTTTGCAAGATCTTCAAATCAGCAGATTTTTTCAAACAAAGAGTCACGTTCAGTGAAAGTTGCTGGCTATTGCTACAGTTAGGTGAGAAGTTCTTAAGAGGCTGCCAAATTAGTGGGATGGAATCAAAAGGCCAGATGACATACCTCTGTGGTGTTGTATTCACACTGTTTGGGTAATTCTATTTATTTTTAAACATGACTTACATGCGGAATGACCTGATAACTGGTTTTAAAGTCGAGCCATCTTGTATGTTTTAAATACTACGATGTAATAGGGAATCTCCTTCAAGCATTTTACTCCTTTTCTCCCCACCCCAAAAAACTGAAATTACCCAGAAGTGCACCCAAAAATGGTGCATGAAGAGACAAGACTTTTGGCGTTTACTCTTTCGCATCAGTAACTTTTAAGATCAAATGTTTTTTACAAGTTGGCATGTTTAAATTGGAGCCTAGCACTCGCCATATATTTAGCATGGAGACATAACGGTGCAGGAACTGACTTAACTTGAGCTTAGCACAAACTCTACTTGCAGAGTAACACCTTCCACGTGTTGAACTTCTTGACTAACAATGGAGAACGAAATGCTCACCTTGACTGCAGGCCCAGTAATACTGGAGAATCGTTGCATTTGAATTATTCAACTCCGTGCATTAATAAATCTAGAATCTATGGTCGCATCGAATCTATCTTGGTGGGCATTGTTTTACGCTAGCTCATGGACTATTGTCGAATTTTGGTTCAGGAGGAGTTGGGATCAATTCCACAAACAGATGCTTGTCTGTGTCCAAATTCATCTATTATCTTTTGTACATTCACTAACCACTTAGCCAGTCCACTTAGGTTTGCTTTGAAGCACCAGTCAAAGGAATGAGGGATCGAGATGAAAACCTCGAGAGGCATTTAACACTCTATCAGTTCAAATCGAAAATAGGATTAAAGCGTAAAGCAAGCGTCCCCAACAAGGCTCATTAACAGTAATTTGATTAAGTGGGAATAGCATCATGATTTCAAGACGGTGGCATGGTTTCCACGAAAGAATATGCAAATTATGCCCAATAAATTCAAACTGATGATTCATGTGTACTTCATGCTTGACGTGTTGTGATCGTAAAGTTGACGACCCCAGGGCTCCTCCTCCCATGATAATGTTGGTAAGACGTGCAGAAGAAGGTGCCCAGTTAATGCCAGGAGAAGAGATGAATGCGTTTTCTTTCTTGTGAACGTCATCATCAAATCAGAAGCGCACACACACCGTCCAGCGACCAATCAGCGCTCGCGATGCCAACGATCGATGCACAGCGCAATCAAAGGATTGGCTGTACAGGCGGCGGATTTATTAAGGTTGTGAATCGTTCCTATTCATGCTCCCTCAAAGGGTCTTCACAACATCTGTTTCAGATCTTAAGACTAGAGATATGGATGACGATACAGAGCAGTCAGTTGGAATTTTCGTGTTCTTGATTATCATACTCGTGGCCCATGTGGCTTGTTGGATTGCATCGGTTGTAAAGGCTGTGATGTAAGTTTTAAACATTTTAACAACTTTAATCAGAGATTTCCAATTATGCCGTTAACCTCAGTACGTCATTAGCTTATAACTTACTTATTTATGTCGCCCAAATTGCTTTGTGCCGCTAGTGCCTCTACGACATTTTAAGCATTGTTTTGAAATCGCAAAAAAATGCCCGAGATAATCTCACGTCATAGCTACGCGTTGCAGTTTTTTACTTGAATGGCTTGCTTAATCAGCTTGATTTTGCCTGCCTTTTTTGAAGACCAAAAAACCAAATTTCTTAATTAATAAATCGACACTTAATTCACTTTTAATTGAGCTTATTCATCGGAATTGAGTAGCCTTTCACATCTAAAAGAGGATTAACCGGTAAAAACTGTTGAGCTAACGGCCTTCGATTTGTCCAGCTAATATTACTCTACGTGGATTAAAACGCTTTTGATCGCAAAACAGGAAATGTGGCCAAAAATAGCATCCGCGGAAAATTAGCTTGTATTCTTTGAGGCCTTGCCCATTATTCAAAAAACAAGGCTAAAAGTCGTCCTTTGAGAGTGTCAGTAAGACTTTCGACGGTTCATGCACTTTATGGATCATTTGTTAAGCCGTAGATGTACAAACTGGTGCGGTGCTTGCGTAAACAAGGCGCAACTGCTCCAGTCGGCTCCGGAAACAATGTCCACATTTAGCGATCAACAGATTGTTACGAAAGAAACGTGACATCGCGAATGGTTCCAATGTTCTGAGATCAGAAGTATGAAATGATCGACGTCTTTTTATTATACATTCGCATTCATTATTCTAACCAGCTTCAAAATCCCGTCCACCTCTAGCTGTGGTCGTTGATAACGTGAAATCTCTACTGGACGCTTTGTTTCATTAGTTAAAATTTAAAATGCTTTCATGATCCCAACCACAATTCTCTAATTGCAACCAGTCAGACATCTTTGTGTGACTAAACTTGCTGCCTACTTTTAAGTGCTTTCTCAACATGTTGACAAATTCCGCACATCTCAAATCATGCATTTCACATTTGGTAGCACCATTTCGGGAACTAAGTTTTCTTCTACCTCGGGTTCTTTTAGTGGTGCTGATCTCTTAGAGAACTAGAGAATTGTACAACAGGTAGAGAATTATACACGGATTGGATATTCCTTACCACAATAGTTTATTCTGCATTAAGATTCACTCCTGTGAATATGGTTTCGAAACTCCTTTCCTCTTTTGACAATCGGGCCTCCAACTGACCATGCTATGCTTCGAAATACCTCCCTTTGTCTTGTGTGTGGGAAGGTCATAAATGTGACATCATAAATCTCTCATCCAAATATTTACTTACACTGACTTAAATGCAGGATTTCAGTTGTTTTGCGCATCCGAGTACTTGGCTAACACTTTGAAGTAGCCCCACCGAAATGACAAATTGCATACATTAGCTAAATGCTTTGAGATTTGATAATGTGAATTGAAAATGTGGAGCAATTAGCAATTCGTATCGATGGGATAGTTTTCAATGTCGAAAGTCAGTAGAATTCCATGAGCATTCAAAATTATTCTATTAAGTTAATTGACTACATGAATAAAACAAGGCAACTTGTTGGAAAATCTGCGGAGCCAGCTAGAGATGTTCAAACATGATGGAAAGTGTTGCGTGCCTCTTGCAGTTACTCCAAATGAGCGTAGCGACGCAGGACGCAAAAGCATTTTTGTTTACGACTCATTCTTTACATGTTCTACCTAAAGTAACTTTGGCATTACAGGATACATTAAAACAGTAAGAAAATGGTATTTGCAGAGTGAGTAGGGCCATTTGACTATAACTATGGCCAACTAGACTTAATGAGTTCATAATGATAAATAGAGGCTCATGCGCGAACTTTAATCCAGAAAGTCAAGCTTTTTGCTGCTTTAGCGATAGGAAATCTCTCCGACGCAAGATGAAAGCGACCAAAGAGGGCTCGTTGCTGGCGGAAACACGTCGAAAGGAGTTGGAGGATGAGAAGAAGCAGAGTAGCTTAGAGCTGACCAATGTGGAGAATGGAGGGCCCAAGTTCGCAATCTCCAGGTCCCAGCTCACCTCGTCCACAGGCAGATCCGCTGGCGAGCACTACTTTCCCAAATGCCCCAAGCAACTGCTCTCCACTGGAGGTGCGAAGCGCATCAGCCCCGAGGAGTTGGCTATCATGCTCGACAGCTATGCTGTTCAACCACCGACGACACAGCAAGCCGGCTCGGTAACACTGTCATCAACTCCTCCAGCAACCAAAGCAATGTCAATGTCGAATCCTAGTGCTGTGAACGCCTAAATCCGGAGTCTCCTAAATCACCTTATCTGCATATTGCTACTGTCGCAAACTTTGCTTACTTTGTCTTTCTAACTCCGAACACTTTGTAAATTTCACAATTTTTTTGTATTCATCGGGTACAAACAAAGAAGCTGTCCGTTTTCACTTGGTTTAGGGTTGCCATAAGGAAGCGGTCAACCTGTTGCAGCACTGCTTTTCAACGCTGGAGTGTACTAGAAATCGAGTAATAGGCTATTCAACAGACTTCTTTATGAATTTGAGAGAACCACCCAAATGGCACTGCATCGATGCTCTTAAATCTCTTTCTGCTCACAATTTGCAATTAGCAACACGCAGCCCGCACCTCAGGTGGGTACATTCGCTTCTGCAAATGATGACCATAGCTTTAAACTTTTTAAGTTTCGGATCACTAGCATCTTTTGCGAATTCTCACTCTTTGTCATTGGTGTTGTAAGCATTTTAATTCTCATTTTCATCATTGCGCCTCGACCCACATGGAAGGAAGGCTCTTCGTATTTCAGATGACATTCTAAAAACAGCTTTCACAATTTAAAAAATCACATTCCAGTATGTTAGAGGATTCATTATTTTCTAACCTACACCTTGTTTTCCGCCGTTTATCTATCCAAGTCATCTTTAAAGGGAACTGTTCCATTGACTTTGGAAATCACGCGTATCTTTCGCATTTACGGTAACTGAACAGAAATCTTGTAATAAGAAAAATACGTAAAGATAGCAGATTAAAGTGGACTGTTGGACCCCTCAGGCCTTTATTTATATTTGGGAAGAGGAATACGACAGTGCGTGACCTTTCGATTCTTCCCGCTTTGGAGGGGGATGTGGGAGGGCGAACATTTGTACTCAAGACCACTTTTGGCGCTTCCAACAGTCGTCTTGAAGAAGCATTATCCCTTCCCTTACTGCGAATGATCCCTGTAAAGCAACTCTTCGCCGGCGGATCAACGCCGAGTGAACACAAAATGGGTCCTCTATCTATCGCCCTACCGCCTAGTCTATTTTCTTCATTCACCACAACCCTTGTAGGAGGAATGGAAGTTGTTTACTGTGCAAACCACTCACTTAAGGGATTGACAGATTTTAGTCCTCAATGCAAGTGTGTGAGCACCTTGTCAATGGGACGTGTCACCTGCGCCAGCATGATGCGCAGATCCACCACAGCACGAGGAGTCATACAAATTCGTTGACTAAGCGTTACTCGTGGCGTTAATTCATATTCCTCAGAGCTCCTTAATTCGGCAAAATCATACCAAAAATTGAATTATATCTAGATTTGCATAGAGATTTTAGGCATATAAGCATTTATTGCTCACGCAAAATTATCCTCAGCGACGGTTAATAACTCGGAAAAAGACGTTTGTACCACAGCTGCATTCTTAAGAAATATGTATGGTGGATTTTGAAGTGCATGTAGCGTTTGCATGTCTTTGTTGATTAGTGAATTGCTGTTTAGTTCAAGGCATTTAATGAAACCGTACTTTAGATTAATAAGTCAACATTAGTAATTTTGAAATTATATTCTGAAAAGAAGATCGCGCGATGCCGCCCTCCTTGCCATAATTTATTCAAAGTTCCTATTCATCTAAGTTTTGATAGATTGAGAGGAGTCGGTTGGATCAGCATTCAGTTTTGTAATCACAGTGTGGAATTGAAAAGACTTCAAGCGAATATGCACTTATCGCGTGGCAATTTCTCAATAAGGCAATGGCGCAGTGGCACCACTTTGACCAGCCCATAGGCGAGCGCCTTGGAGAAGGGAAGGCGCAGCACCTCCTCACCCCATTTGTCATCGTCACCACCGGTGCGGACCACGTATTCGGCGGTGCGTCGGTCAAGGCGACCCGTCTCCACGGCTCGGTGAAATGGCATCCAATTGTGCTTCTGCCGAATCAACTTCCCTCCACGCTCAACCACCTCACGCACCTGCTCCACGCGATACACCAGAGGGTGATAGACTGACTTCACTCCACGCCATTCTGATCTAAAAAAAATTCATCCACAAAACATTTGGCGCTTGACGATGAAATTACCTCTCATCTTCGCGCAACGGCACTATCCCACTAGCTTAAGGGAGGTCAAGCATAGGTGGTGTTTTTGTTAATTGTGTACTGTGGATTCTCAAAATACATTTTTTTATAAGGATGAGTAAAGGCACTAATCTCTTGTAGTAAAGTAATATCTCGCATTTTGCTAATTTCTGCATAACTTTGAAACCATAGTGCCACTCCATTGGAGGCATTATGACAAACAGGATTGGTGGGTACACACGATCCGAAGTGTCTTCATTCCTTATGAATATGGCGGTGTGTGTGAATTTGTCTCCATGTTTGGAAATAAACTTTTCCAAAATGTAAGGAAATCTTAAATTGTGCTTGCATCTTCTGTGGAGCACCCTCTTAAGGCCTACAACAAAGTATTTCATTAATTAATTATTTCACTTGTCAGGGAAGGCCACACAGGTGTCCCTCTGAACCAAAGCCGCACAAATTCACCGTCATTTGCTCAAATCTCTCTACACTAAATTGTTAATACGGTTGTGGGCTGACTTTGCATATTCGTCAAAGACGATACTCTCGGTTGCTGAAGAGTCGTAATGGATGATGCCATCCTTGAGGGCCTGGCTAAAATTGAGTTTGGTGCCGCGAGCAGTGTCGTAAACAAAGAAGCGCTCTTTTTGCTCATTTTCGCTTAGCCGTTCCTCCGTCTCTTCTGTCCCTGTGGCGCCGCCCTCGAATCCGGCGATGCCGCGCTCAATAGCGGCGTGGATTGAGACGCGCTTGCGGCGCCGAGTGTCCAGCACCGTGGTGATGCGCTCACGGAAACTTGGTCGCATTATCACCACGTATCCAACTTCAGGGCCTGCGTCCATTCCGCCAACTGCAAGTAACAGGCGTGAGAAATTCATTTTATGACACAATGCCTCGTCTTTTGGCTATGTATGCCAAGTCGGTCCCTGGGAATTGTTTACTTTTGCCTCGCGAAGACAATGAAAATTGGTATGTCTATATTATCTTGTTCACAGTGATATAAAGAATAGTATAAGTAATGCGTCCAAAGGTGGAGTAATTAGTTAGTTTGTAATGTTTCATATCAATTGGTAGGAATCTACGGTTGAATCAAAGTTAAAGAAAATGGTTTGATGAAATAAAACATTTATTTTTATGTTTTTAGGAAGTAGTCCAAGTTTCTCGTGCTTTGAGTTTCTCGTTTACCATAGTTTGTTTGAAAAGTCCAAGTTGCTGATAAATCTCAGTTTCAAAACAACTGCGTTCCACGTAATTCTCTGAAAGCAATGTTTCTTGTTCCTTTCATACTCTGTCCCAACAGGATTGTCGTATGCTATAGAATAAAAGGCAAGGAAATTTATCACCGAAAAAATTCCTGCTTAATTTTGAGCAACAGATTAAGTTACCTAAAACAGTTAACGAATTGAGGGGTGGGAAAAACCAAGTCGGTTTTAATTTTAAGTTCTCTCATATTGACAATTCCGAAACGGACTAACGTAAAAGGTCAGTTCGGCAACTACTAGTCTATCAGGGTTGTTCAAGTAATGATAAATAAGCCTCTCCCCTTCTTATGGGGTAGTTAAGGTGACCAGCCAACTTGATGGCTTAACTTAGCACGCGTGCTCAAGACACTCCAGCATTAGAACGACCAGTACTCCGGTTGAAAGAGTTCAGGCTCCATACGGATAATAATAAAGTATATATCATTACAAACGGGCCTTAGCGGTTACATGTATGCGATATTGTGATTCGTGGAAGTTACCAGATGCTGCAACCATTTCCTGGCAGCATTGCCAAAATGTGGCAATCATTGAGTCACAAATGCGAGTATTATGATAAAATAAAGCTACGACATTATTTTGAGATTCTCTACAATAAAGGTGATTGAGCAATGGTTAATGCAAAATGTTAACCTTTCGGGGAACCGTCAACGGCGTCAGTTGACGCATGATCATTTGTAGTAAAGTATTTTCATTTACCCACACTCCCAGATGCGAACCAAGGTGAGTGCTCAATGAAATGTCGTACGATATGGTGTCGCTACCTGGATGAACGACGGCAAGTTTAACAGGTGGCGACTTCTTCATCACCGGCAGCGGGTAGGACGTGCGTGGGAGGGACTTAGAGCCCTGTCCGAAGGAGCGCGCGCGCAATCGTGAGCATTTGTCGAGACCCTTTAGCGAGAGGTCCGCCGAACGGTAGCGCCCGCTGTGCGTCAGTGGATGTGCCTGGTGCCGCCGGCACGCCACCGCGTCTAGAATGCAGGGCTCGCTGCCGTATTGTTTCTCCATCCGCTCCGCAGCCTCCAGTTTTTTCGATAGACTGTCCGTCTCCCGCCGTAACGACGCCGGCGGCTTGTCAAAGGGCGGTGGCGGGGATAGCAAGCTTGTCTCACTCATCGCATACTTGAGATGTATCTCAGATCTGCCTGCTTTTTAAGAAGATTCACACTTATAAACTAACTACTTAACCAAAGTCATTGGATCTTCCAAAAAGGAATCCATTTGAAATCCGATAAGTTTACTCTTTCTATTGATTCCCCCGTGAAACTTCATTGAAGAAACGAACAAACAATAGCGTAGGGAATGAGCGGTGCCGATCGGTTGTCTACTTCCCGCAGCTTATTGAGATCGGCATGCTTCAGCATACGGTGTGGCGAAGCACTGGTTAACGAGTAAATATATTGCAAATCATAGCTTTTGATAGGATGTTATTTTTTTTCATCACTCTGATACGCAATGTAAGAGCTTCTACATCCAGTACAGTGATGAGATGACACAACTCCTGATGTGTCGGTGGTTTGCTACGTGACAAGCTGTGATACCAATGCAAGGATACATTGACTTGCCATCTTCAATGTGAGCGAAGAGCATAGTGGCTGCCCTTGTGAAATTTGAGGCTGGTTAAAAGTAACAAATTATTATTTCTTAGAGGGTGGCATAGATCAGCTAATGTTTTTCCACTGAGTTTATTGTGTTTTAAGCATAAGGTCTCAAGTGGCCAACATTGGTGGATCTGATGCTGTGTAGTCATCTTGCTTCATTATGATCAGGGTGCAGAACTCCAAATACAAATCAGGCCCTTTGATGCATACTAGAAATGGAGCTCACGTACACTCCTTAAGTAAATACCTCCTGGAAAGGATGGACACATTTTGCTAATTTAGAGGAAATTGTTTTGATCCAAGTTATAACTACTAATCTCACGAGTTTGCGAGTAGGAAGAACTTCTTTGAAGCGTTGGTGCAGTCAACGTGTAAAGCTTATAACATTTCACTAACCTGCGTCCATGCTCGTAAACGAATCCAACGACCCACGTTTTTCGTTTTCGTCAGGTGTGCAAGATGTCTCCGTATCTTTCGAATCGAACTTGAGGTCCACAATTTGCTCACAAGGATTGTCAGATGGGCTAAAAATGCACCGCATTTAATCACAGACAAAATATTTTGTTAAACATAGCAACTATCCATCAAATGAACTATTTTAGATGACAGCGTTTTCAGCAGTGCTCGTGTCGGGCAATGAAGTGACTTTGCCATTGTTCAGAGAGCCAAAGGAATTTAAGCTTACCAATGAGATTTAAATTTATTTCATTGTGCAAAGCTATACACCGATCATACACAGTTGATTTTTCAGTAAAACTTGGTTCGATCTCGATGCTCTTCCTAACTTCACAAGGAGTTACAATGAACCAAGTTTTTCAGCATAAGCATGCTGCTAGAGTGAAATCTGGAATTGGCATTTGCACTTTAAAAGATCGTCATCTTGTTAAAGGATAAAATACAACTATCCTTTCATTGCAGCGCTATGGCAAGACTTACCCACAACTCCCTTCTAACTGAAGTAAAGGTCCCAAACTTGGTTTTATTGGACCTTCTTTAGCGGCCTCAAATACTCGCATCATCTCCTGGAACCGAAGAACACTTCATGTGATCCGTGAGCATTCTACTAAACGGCTTCGTACTGGTGTTTAAGTACCGAAAATCTGATTTAAATGATTGTTTTGTCAACCAACTCTCTTTTAAAATGGGTGCCTGATGCGAGTTCACTACTGTAATATCGCTTATCTGGTGGCATTTTTGGTCTCGTTTCTCCTATTAGTTAGCATCATGTAATTATTCGGCGAATTAGTAAAAGTCTTGCCATTTATAACCAAAGAATTTTGGGTTTCAAAATTACTCTATCTTCCCCTTTTAAGGTGCGTACTTGGTTGGTCTATATCAGTGCATCTAGATTTTACCTACTTGGTTAGTCGAGTTGTGCTGTTAGCCACCTAAATGCAATGCGTTTGTGTACCTGGTGTTGTTCCAGCAAACGGAATATTATTCGTCGCTCCAGCATCAACTGTCCAATTTGCTCAGTTCTTTCTTCGTTCGGCGCCTCTTCAGCTAATTTCAAGGAGAAACAAATGTAAGACAAGTAGTGTTTCGAGGAGTGTTTACTTTTGCTCTGGTTGGAGGTAGCTAAGGCAGTCTTTCAGGCTCTTATTTAGCTTAGGAAAATAAGGTCCAATAGTTGAATACTCTGGCATTACTTCTCTACGGTATAATTTACAATAAGCTTGTAATTCACCTCCAGATCGAGATCCATCGTTTGTTGTGCTATCACCGGACTGCAGGAGGCGAAGTTGCTGCAAAATTAGCTCGTAGTGTATTTCGCACTCCCAGTCATTACTGAGACTTCCTTCGAGGGATCTAAAGAAACTTTTCAAGCTTCGCTTCATCTCTCCGTTGATTGCTCCATAGTCAACATCCATCTACCAAAACGACACATTTAGAGAGGGGAAGGGACTGCTTTTACCTTTTCCTTACTCCAGTGTCTAAAGGTAATGTAGAGTTGATTCATTACAGCTTGAGCAGTCTCTTTCACATAGTTTTCCCAGACAGAGAGCACAAATTTTCGTGTATCCATGGCCCCTTCCACCAACTTTGTCTTTAAATTGAGAGGCTGCAGGTAGATCAGCGGGATCCAAGTTCTGACTTGTTGACTAATTTTGGGGCTGTCCTGCTCTCGCCTCGCCTGCCCCTTCGCTCGGCAGGAGTCGCACGTCTGACTCGAGGCGCCTGAGCCGCGGTGCTGACGCTCAATGGACGACTTGAGGGTGCTGTAGAGACCGAACTTCTGACCAACTTGTCTCTCCGTGGCATAAGCGCGCCCACTCACAAGTGCGTTGCCACCTTCGATTTCAACTATCTTTACAACCTCTTGCCGGCTTACAACGCCCTATAAAAAGACGATTGAAGAATAATTTGAAATTTGGATTTTGATAAAGACGAGCCACATTCAATGTCAATAGTGCACCATTTCATTTGACCTATTTGAGGATTATAAATTGAAATAAATGTTGGGAAAAGAACGTGTATAGAAAGGCTACTTTAGAGGAATGTCGGCAGTGTTCACCTTTTTAATACATTAAGGCATTTGCGTTTTATAGTTACCGTTTAAACTTGCGCATGTAACCGGGATTTGTCTTTTAAAATTTGTGACACTTGTTATTTCTTACTTGATCACTCTCAAAATCGCATAGAACCTCTGCACAAAGCATTTGCTCATTGTCTGCGGGGTCCTTGGTTATGCAGCCTGCGAGAAAGCGTTCGTCGATGGAGGATACCCAGCTGCTGAATTTCATTTGATCCGCCTAGAATTGCACAGGCAGCTTTACTAGCAGTCAGATGCACAAGACATCGCAGCTTCATAGATCAAGCTAGAAAGCCCTTATATTGCTTTGCGTTTTTGTCCTTCTTCTCTTTCATTGGCGGCCACAGGAGATTAAACTTCATTTCATTCACAGTGAACGCAATTCTGGTAGTAATGCTTGGCATTATCAAAATGATATAGTTGTTTCAAATATTTACGCGAATCGGCTACGGTATCCCAGTACTGTTTGAGTATAGTTGAGTTCTTTTATTAATAACCTAAGTCTTGCACTAAGAATTCAAACTGTTCAAAGCAGATTAAAGCTTTCACGACAGCGGAAAATTGCAAAGAGAGGTCTTTAGAAAAATTTAGGCTTCCTTTCATAGAATTACCAAGCATAGGCATGTTATCAAGGAAGAACTCAACAGTTAAGCGACCACTTATCTTCTCCGGTTCACAGAAGACGTCATCAGTGCTTTCGAATGTACAATGCTCCTCCCTAACCGAGGCTCCAAAACTAACAGTCAGTCGACCATTATGTTCCACTGTGTGTCAATTTCGTGACTTTTATAATGCCTTCGTGTGGAGTGAAATTTTCTGAGAACTCACAGAAAGGGTATTGTAGAATCTTGTAGACCTGTCTACATAATCCCATTTGTTGAGTTCATCCCCGGTCTGTTGTGAGCTAAACGGTCGTGGCGAGTTCGCTGATACAGTCCTTCGCAGTTCGTCTAGTTCTTGTGACATCTACACAATCGCAGTTAGATGCATTTGCAACAAACTTGTAAAAAGGACTTTGCATATTGAATTTTCAACTTCTGGCACTCTGTCATCTCCTGAAATCGCTTCAATGTCTTCAATTTCTTCTGGAAAATTAGAAGATGATTGTAGACAGTTCATTGAGATTACGGGCTATAAAGGGGGATCACGAGACCTACATCACAATTTGCCTCCCCCATTACCAGGGTGTCGATGAGTTTATTTGTCCACTAAAATGAAAGTCGCGTTTGGTACAGGCATTTCACCACTTCGGTGATTTGAGGCGTGCGAACTTACGCAAAATAGTTCGTCAACAGTGCCCATCTTGGAGTCGGTTTCCTTGTCCTGTGATAGGTTAATTTCGTGTCTGAAGGTGTCGACAAAGGTACATTTTATGCCAATTTTTTAGCTGAAAAGTGCCATATTACTATAAGAAGCAATTGAAGAATCGCTTTCATCATTCATTAAATCCATCATTTTGTTGCGCCATTTAGAATTTTTCATCCCCTTCAAAACATAATATTTTTATTAATTTAAAATAAGTTAATGTTCACTTATAAAGTGCCACTGTAAGTGTAGGCGTACTAACCAAGTCTCTAGTTAGGAATGTTTAGTTCTCCCAACTACCAGCATGCTTGTCCACGCTTTTAGATGCCAAGACAATTGTAAAAAGTTAATCCAAGTCTATATGCCTACTTCCACACTTCTTCCAGAGCAACCCGACCTTTCCAATCGAATTACATAAAGCGTATTCTCCGTTCCTTGCTTATCCCAAAGCTTTGTGTCTCTTTCGCTTTACCTATGAAGTAACTTAAAAATATGTGTGCAAAAATAAATACGCCTACAGAATAGAAAATGAGTAATTGTTAAGGCAGCACTCCTCAATTGTGACAGATGGAATGAAATAAAGTTTACTCGCGTATTGATGGAGCATCAATAGATTATACCTCTTAGAAGAACCAAAGGCGTGTTTAAAGCCAAAATATCACTTCATTCATTCTGCTCCAACTATTTTCAATACATGAACCACATGCAAGCAGATCTTGAGGATGGACTTACTGATGTGCGCGATCCTCCCTGGGTCCCGGTTGTTGGCGCTGCTGAAGACGTTGCGTCGGTAGAGTTCTTGAGTGAAGTGAATCCTGCATATCAAGTCAGGTTTAACAAATTTGCATTTTTGGTCAAAAAAAATTTAATTAATGCAGTTGCGGGTGCCTTAGTAGTCCTTCACTGTGGTACAGAGAAGCGGTGCTGCCAACTAATTTCCTTGTCAACTAATGGCACGAGTACGTCGACCAACAATCAAGGCTGATTAGCATAAACTCTCGCGCAACTGCATGTAAATGCCTCTCTCTCTCCCTCCCTACTACCAAATGCGCACATTTTATCGCTCATCAACATGCCCTTTGATAAATTTTCCAACACTCCAAAGGCATCACTTTTTGCTCTTATGCCCACCCCAATTTATCAACCCGCCAAAATCAACTAAAATCCTCATTAGATGATTCCACTCAACAATCTATGAAATAGCCCTTGCTTACCATTAAATTCAAGTTAACAGACGTCAACAGCCAAAGGTGAAAGGAACATTTTACATGTAGTCGGCGATATTATTGAATGGGCCAAATTGACTGTAACGGCTACAAATCGTGAAAGGAGAGAACTCAAGTCAACTATGCAAAATCCGAAAGGGAAATTAAAGAGACGGTGGTGAAGTGATTTGATTACTTAGAATTATTACATCCCATCGGATCGCATTAGCGTTGTACAGTCAATTTTTATTCGCCAAAGGGAAGATAATCAATCATGTCAAAAAATATCCGACACTTGGCTCGCGATTCAGTGTGCATTTGAACGTGTTGGCTGTTCAATTCCCGCAGTCTGTACTCTACTCCCTAGCATGGCCGCCGGGACACTTTAGAGCCTCCTATCCACTCTATGTAGAGTGCTCTTCCATACCACTTTGGCTTACGACGACTACAGCTAGTACTCGGGCCACAACACTGGTGGCTGGGGCATACCAACTCCATCCAAAAGGGCAGGCATTTTCAGTTCCATGACTAAACACCAGGGATCATGTCACAGGGCCAAAGCACGACCTGCGGGGCCTGAAGTGCTAAGGTATTCTAGTACATAGGTAAAAAACACCGAATCACAGCACTTAACTGCATACATAACCGATACCTCCTTTAGGCTTTTACCAACTGCTTGAAAATCTGGAAGAATGGCTAAGTGGCAGGGAGGAATACGCGCAAAATATTAATTCCATTGAAATGCCCTACATCTTATCGTTCATTTACTCCATTGTCCTTACAACCAGCGGCAGATATGAAAGCTGTAGGGCTTCATCTCCTCTTAAGCAATATGAAGCCAGTGAATTTTCCTTTCCTTAGTACAGGTAAAAATAAGGCGGAACTCCGATCCCAGTAAAGTTTAAAGGGTGCCTGCGCATGAACGAGAGGATGCAATAACTCGCATTGATGTTGCAGATAGTCTTCAAGGCGCAGACAGGATAGTGGTAACCGATGTCGGAGAACGACCGAAGCCGGCGTCGGTAGCGAACCTTAAGGATGGGGAGTAATAATGATGTGGATTTGCAGTTCCCTCTCTTCCCTTCTTGAATATGTATATTCTGCGCCAGTATTATGCCTTCTTCTGCCTTCAAGGAAGTCTCTGAACGATACATGTAGTAATAGACTGTAAATTTGGGACAGTTTTCGAGAATATTTGTTAGTAAGTCATATTTTGTGATTGGTATTTACTAGTAATGCGGTAGAGATCAAGGAACAGCTACAAATCCTGTACTTCTATGCGCCATAAACCCAGGGATCTATTTTGTTAGCAAACCAACTACTGAAACAGGTTAACCACCTGAGGCAACCTATGACCAGTCTGATTTTCGTAAACTTCTAGTGATTATAATGAGGTGTCTACAAGCAACCAATATTTTGTGGGAAACACGAGATCATCCTTTCCCAAGATCCAGCGACAGCTGTGCACTCATAGGACTTATGTATTTCATAAAAGACGCATCCGAACAAGGGTTCATCATTTTATTGCTTTTATTGGTTGCATGACTCTTTTTCTGACTTCTCTACACACCGATTATACATATTCCATAACAGCATTCTGTCTTCTTTCGCCTTTAAGAAAGAATTAGGACGCCACATTATAGTACATGTAGAACAAGTATCACATCAGATAGTAAACGAGTTTCAAGAAGTAAAGTAAGTCAGCCATATAGCTAGAACTGTGTACCAAATAAGTCAACTATATGATTGGAGAATTCCTTCTCCATAAGTCAGTTATGCAAGTCCTAGATATTAGGTATGAATTTTAGGTTTAAACGATGTGATCAGATTATTTTTAAATAACGTTAGCCCTAAACTATTGCCGAAAAAAATTTACATGTCCTTTAATGTCACTGAATAACAACTCGTCTTAATGTAATTATTCGCACGTCTTACATTTTAAATACCTTACATATGGACTAGTGGTGAGTAATTACAGTCAACTCCTATAAGGCGGAGCTAAAAAAAATGTTCCGATCAAGCATAGTATTATAGTGCTTATCCGAAAGTGAAGACGCAAGTTAATTCCATGGGTTTTACATGATAGTTTCACAAGTTTAATTGGTCTTTGAACCACATCCTCTTGACCTAGTTCTACATACTAGCTCAAGCTAGCCAAGTGCCCTATCGCGATGGTTCTGTCCAAAAGGATTCAAACGCAATCGGACATGGGGGTGTGGACAGCGTCAATTGCTTATGCAAGTATAATTAATTTTATTGAAAGTGTAAATTATGCTGTAAGGGCGAAGTTGATCAATGACAGGCAAACGATGTCACCCGTACGCGAAATACATTCATGAATTTGCTAGAGCATTTCAAAAGTGATAAGTCTTCTAAATCACTTGGATGCTCAAGTTGAGTTGACGCCGCTGGAGGTTAATCCTCAGCGTTATGGGAATAAAGCTTTCCAGAAGTATTATTCGTGGCTGTGCGGGAATGGATCTCAGATCTGTTCAGAAAAGTTGGAAATTGAACCATCCACTGGTGCGTATGCCTTTATTCACAAGCATTGCAATTTAAAGAAAACTTTGATGAGATTACCACATATCTTACGGAATCGATCGGCAATCCCGTTCGCATTGACTACGGCACCGGACATGAACTTTCATTCATAGCCTTCTTGCTGTCGCTGTTTAAAGTTGGTTATTTGAAGCAAGTGGAACACATGGGCCGTGGTTCACAAAGCGGATCTTCGACAGAACTCAATGATTATGCTGCAACAGCTCTCTGCATCTTACCTGCTTACCTTAGACTCGTGCGTCATTTGCAGACCTACTTCAGAATGGAACCGGCCGGCTCCCATGGTGTTTGGAGTCTTGATGACTTTCAATTCGTCCCGTACATCTGGGGAAGTAGTCAGCTTATTGGTATGGCATACTTTTACTGATATTTTCATTAACAACCGGGACCATAGGCACAGGCCTCTACGAGCCGTCAGCTGTACCCGATCGGGAAATTGCCGAAAAGGAGGCTAATACATGCCTTTTCTTTTCTTGCATCAACTATATCTATCAAGTAAAGACGGGCCCTTTCGCGGAGCATTCCAGTTGCCTTCAGAGTCTCAGTGGCGTGCCGAATTGGGAGAAAGTTAATTCAGGAATGATCAAAATGTACAAGGGAGAGGTATGTTCCAACATCCCCTTTTTTGGATCTGCACCTCATTCGTTCCACTTTTTATTGTTAGGTTCTGAACAAATTCCCAGTAGTGCAGCACTTCCTCTTTGGTAATCTGCTTAAGTTTGAGCAGGCCCCACCTGCTCTGAGTGCTGGACCACCGGGGAGGTTCCGCTTCCCAGGCACCTCCAGTTTCGGACACTGCCTTGGCAGCCTTCCTCGGCCGCCCTTCATCAGGCCCACCGGAGACCCCTAGTTTCGTTCTCCATTGTGATTTCGCTTCCCCTTGCAGCTAATAAACCGAAATACTAAATTCTTTAAAGGTTTATTTCGTTTGAAAATGTAATAAAATATTTGATCTATAAAATAATCAAGACATGGGAGAATAATCGACCTTGGAAACGCGTAGATTGTTTGTACAGACAATACAGCGGGGTAAAAATTTTATCTGCTCTATCGTGGGGAGTAGGTCGTCAGTTGGGTTGTCTTCGTTGCTCGAGCTGGGGTCGTCAGCACTCTCGGGCCTACCATCGGCCGGGCGGTTGACTGTGTGGGAAGGCTCCGCCACAGAAGTTTCTTTTTCATCTTTTAATCGGAGAAGGCAGTCTAAATGCATTACTCGTCGGCAGTCAGGAGTGGCACACTAGGATGACAGTGAGAATCTAAACGTGACTCTCTTCGCCCCACGGATCAGAAGTCTCCCTGATTCCTGTGAACTTACTCGTCTGAATTGTGTGAACTTGTAAGGCCAAATCGGTCTAGACGCGTCTTTGCAAATATCGCAGAGTGATACCCATGCTTGACAGCCAGAACAGGAGGTCACGTGAGTCAAGGCCAATTGATTGACTGCTGCTTGTATAAGTTCCTCCAGATCGCCGTTCTGTATATCTTGAAGGTCCTACATAGTAGAATTATTATCAGAGCAGCAACAGAGAGCAGCAAGGTCAAAATTTTAATCTACCTGGAAAGAGTACTTATCAATGGTGTCAACGTTGTCCAACATGTAGCTACGATGCTTCAGGGCCAAAACAAGACTACGGGATGTCGCTTTAGAGCACCTCGACACTAGGGACCAGAGAAGAGAGAGAGTTCGCCGCAATAGTCGCAAGTTCAGTAGCTTTGGAACGCACGCAAACAGGGAAGGGTTTATCAATCCAATATCAATCAGCGGGTGAGACGAGATGGAGTCAAGGAACTTTTTCGTAGCGAAAGACACTGTAATGGAAAGATATTAGAAAAACTGATCTCGAATACAAGTGGTAAAGATGGAACGAGTAACCAACCTGGTTTTGGAGTAAAGTCCCAGCACTCGATGATATCACGCGGAATCACAGCCACTTGGCCTTGGTGGCAATTAGAGCAGTAGAAGTTGCCATCAAAGAAGTCAAGCGTTGCATCATCTGAACCAAAGAAAGCAAAGCGTTTCCTAAGCACAACAGAGGAATACCACATCTGAAGATTCCTAATTAATAAAAGGGCCAAGAATGCTTACAAAGTGATTACAAATGCATTCCCGCACTGCAAAATTAAGCACGTGAAGTTTTAACGTAATCGCAAATAGGGTCGTTTTGAGATATGTTCGTGCGCTTCGTGTCGAAAGGAAGTCTGGGGAGAAATGTGCCCTTCGCCTGAGTCTACGGAGACATTATAGCTCAGGTTGTTTACAGCAACATTTTACATTTGATCGACAGTCGAGGAAAACGTGTCTTGAGGATGCATGCATTCTAGGATCGATTAATAAATTTCACATACGTGAGCACGGAATGATAGTTGTGAAAAGGGCCCTGATGGCGTATACGATGTATTTTCCTCTAGTCAGCACAAATATAAAGGCTTCCAAACTCACGCTCAACCACTAATAATTCAATTAATTGAGCATTTGCTTCCCTTTAAAGATCTGAACTAGTGTTTCCATTCCGCCTTACTGCATAAAGAGCCCAATTCTAATATTTGCCAGTGGGTTTAGCGATTGCTTCGAAATTTCAAGCAACTGAGAAACCGCGTTCAGACATCTGATTTGGAAAAGGGACTTTAGTATGGTCCAAACATTAAAACAAGAAATAAGAGTAGTGATAATTTAAAGGCTGACTGAAATAGCATTAGTCAAAACGGCAAGGAAGGAGAATTGTCAGTGACAACGCACTCGGTAAGAGACGGCTTGAGCAGAGCGTGCACTCTCCCCCATAGACAGACGTGGCGTGCGGAAAAGCCTTCACACCGGGAAAAAAACGAGCCAGTAGACGCAGATGCTGGGAATTCAAAAAAGATAATCTACTCATTCATCAGTCAAACAAAAAATCAAAATTTCGGAAACACAGAGGGACCGAACTCTCGGGTATGCTGTTTGTGAGTCCCATGCTTTGTTTGTTGATTTGAGAAAAGCATAAGGTCTCGTGGTATCTTGCAATATAGAACAGCAAATCCCTTAAAAGAAAAGCCACGAGGCAAGCAAAAATCAGATACGCAAAGAGGTAGCTGAGCTAAAGAAACATACTTCATCGGGTACAGGAATATTAAGTTCATCACCAAGAATTTCCCAATTGTTTTCAGACAAATAGTCGCCACCACTCTACAAAAAAATAATATAGAACGTGAGGTATTTATAAGCGAGTGCCATTAATGAATGAAAAAGATAAATATCAACGCACAACCGACTGATCCTTCTGATCTTCAACAGTAGATTCTCGAGAATTGACTGTTGGACAATCTACAGACAGCCAGTGCGCCGACTCCCCACTGGTAAGCCCATTGGATCCCAGAAAAAAAGTGCCCATTTCGTTCTGGCTTAACAAAGCATACACTACAATAAAGTACAAAAATGCTCGAAAGCTTCATTTGTCAAGTTTGCATAAGTGCACTTAATGACTAGTAAAATACCGACCGCGTAAAATAATCCCCGAAAACCAGTAAGCTTGAGTCTGTTCAAGGCCAATTTAATTAGCAAAATTTGGCAACCCACTTTCAGTTGTCGAACTCCTTCACATGAAGCACAGAAGCGAAGTGAATCAATAATAACTAATAGCTAGCTTTAAATACTAACATACTAGCTCAAAATGCTAATCCATTACCCAACGCGGCATCACAAGCCCGCCAATTTGTGGCCAGGCTAAAAAGTGCAGTTGTGTCTACGAAATGGGTTACCTTGACAAGATTCATCTCTGCGATAATTAGCAGACCTGTAGAATCCGAAAAAAAAAACAAAAAATTTGGTCGTTCACACATGTTATTACTTTATTCCGGATTAACGCTTTGGTTTTCAGCGTTGAATTCATCACCTCGAAATTTAAACATAGAAAGTAGAATATTAGTTAGGTTTCACAACCTGACGCCAGGACTCAAGCTTCTTGCAAGACTACCCGTTCAAGCGCCTATCCAGTCCATATTTTTTATGTAGGCTGTGCAGGATCCGGTGGGGCGTTTCCCACATCCCCCACTCGCCACCTGATTCACCATCATCGACCCACCTGACCGCACACCCCTCCGCCGATACCTGGAATTGACCCTCACACCCACCAAACTCCAACAGCACCCAAACATGAGAAAGAACTGGACTTCCACAACAGTTCAAAGTTATGAGTGATCATATAATTACTGAAGAATAAATTCACAACGATATTACAAGTCAGTACGGATGCGGTGGTCTCGGTTGTCTCCAAGGTTGCGGTTCTGGCGGACTGAATAACGGCGGTTCGTAGTCGTAATCGCGCGCATGGTACCGCGGAGAGGGTTCCGTATAGTACCCAGCAGGTTGTTGCAGGGAGCCACTTTGACCACCGTAATTTTGGGGGATGTAAGCCTCCTGACTCGACCACGGGTAATCTCTTTTTGTACCGTGGCCACCCACACGCGGGTAATATGGTAATGGATGGCCTCTTGGCACGAAGAATGCACGATCATAAAAATAAACAACGAACATGCCAATTTCCGATCCCAATGTAAATTCCTTATAAAAATGAGTGGGAAGGATTGAACAACGGTTCAACTCCATGCGCAAGCAAGGTAGTGATACTGGAAATGGAAGAGATCGTGTAAAGTTCAAAATGTTCCAAAAATTCATCAGTCTTATTCAATGAATTACTTCTATCCACGACTAAACCGAAACTTAACAAACACTCCGAGCAGAGATGGCATACTAAAACGACTATTTTTAGAAATGGAGGAACAAAGGACTAAAAATCGTGAAAACACGCACGGGTTGACGGGGGCGTAGCTCTCGTTATCCCGCCATTCATCATAACTAGGGCCAATACTTGGGCTTTCGTTTCGGTCGAAACTGGTGACTCTCATTTCGGGCAGCAGGAGTTGTCGTCGAGAATCGGTAAGGAGAGGGCGATTTGGGTCGGCGTTGGATCGAACGCTAGTTAAGTGTGTTGTTTCGTCGAGGGTCGCCACACCGTGGGGAGCGGTGTGACAACACAGTTCCTTGGTGAGCTCAATGACACTATTGTCCTCAGGCGAGAGGTCCTCCAAGCAGTCGGGCCGTAGGCACACCCGCACGAGGAGAGCCTCTAGAGCCGGCCGCAACGCAAATATGCGCGCCGCAGTACTGTATCGCATGCGGAATGGAAGCCAGTCGTCCAGCAACACCACACCCTCCTCCTCCATCGACGTCACCCCCCGTTTGTCAGATCTCGCACCCTCCGTATCATTTGACTTCGGCTTCCAGATGCCTCGTCGACAACCAAAGAGCAGCAACTGGATAGGCGTAATCATTGTCAGAGTCTTGCAGCTTATTGCCTGCGTTCGAATCTGCTCAACCAATGAAAAATAAGCAATGCTAAATATACTTTGCTGAAAAAACCTTGAACGCACGAAAAAGTGTACCTTTTCGGTGAAGGCGAAAAGGGGAAAGGCAAATGAAGGATTCTTGATGCAATTGACAGAACCTTTGTGCACGAGCGCGCATTTACCCTCAGCCGTGAGGAGTTTACGCTTTTCCACATGATAGGCGATGTTGGGATAGAGACCGTTGGTCAACATTGCTGCAACGTAGTCAAAAGTTGGACAGTTCCGGTCGTTGAAGTTTATAAGACGATTGGACAGCACTGACTCGGGAAAGCCCAAGCCCATGAGGATATTGCGAATCTGGGGAGCAAAGTGTTACAATCAGAAGTGATTTGATTTTTGATCCGGCAGAATAACACAGAAATGCAACAATCAACCGACTTCACCAAGTATCACTGCTTGGAAAACGAGGCACCAGTTTTGGAAAAGGACACCCGAATTATTTTTATGGCCATACTAGAACTGATCCCCTTGTGCAACTTAAATATTGCTGCTTCATATAATCTACTGACTAAATGCATTTATTAAAAACCTGCAGCAATCCATAAGAAAATATGAAACCTCATATTGGCAAGTCAGGCACCTCAAGTTGTGGAGAGGACCAAAGAATTGTAGAAATGACAATCGCCAGTTCGACAACATAGCACAAAACACCTCTGAATTCAATACGTCGCGCGACAATAGGGATGAAAAGTAGCAAGCACTGAAGGTGCTTACCTGATTGGCAGCCTCATCGATAATGCGCAAGGAGAAGGCGTTGAGTTCCCTAACGTCACAGAAATAGTTGGCCGCTTGATCGCCGCCCTGGGCGCGCTTAGTGGACCAGACCTGAAAGGCGTTTAGCATTGCCAAGTGGTCGGAATTAGTGGTCGCAGCAAAACGGATTTGCTCCCACGAGAGGCGCCGGCGGTCTGGTGGCATGGCAAGAACGTCGCAGCCGAAGGAGGAGTGCGCCGCAATCAGCGCCATCGCGCCGCCCAACCGAAAGGCGCAAGAGAAGACCAGCATTCGACCCAACCGTGGCTCGATCGGAAGACGTGCTAGGATGTGACCCAGTGGTGTCAACTCATCATTTGAGTCCAAGGCCTTCATCTCTACAAAAAAATAAGTTTATTTATTGGACCTCGGGAACCGTTACATTGGTTACATTATGCGATTTCCAGATGATCCATTGACAAAATGCATATATAACTAGATCTTCACAATGGCAATGTTACAAAGCCGCTTCTAGGGAAAGTGATTGTGATAAAACACGGAACCTTTTTCATAGCTTTACTATCTCACCACGGAGAGTGTACTGTGCCTCGATAACAGCGTCGAGGGGAGGGGATTGGAGGGCCTTTCGGAGAAAGGTCTGGATGTCACCAAGACGAAGGAGCTTGATCATGAGAGCCAGTTCGTGGAGGGGAGTGCGGAGAATCTCAGGAGTGGAGTAGTGCTCCAACCGATTCAACCGCGCCTGGCTACAAAGATGATATGCGAATCCCGCCCGTACCCGACCCGCACGACCTCGCCGTTGCTCCAGGTTAGTACGGCTTGCCCACATCGTGGAGTAGCTAGTCAGGTTATTTCGGGCCGTGAACATCTTCACTCGAGCGAGACATGTATCAATGACAAAAACCACGTCGTCGATGGTGATCGAGGACTCGGCTATATTTGTGGAGAGGACAATCTGTGCATGGGGCAAAGCAGTGAAAAATGCAATAATCATAAGGTTACTAACTCGGGAGCTGAGAGTACACAAGGCTGTATGGCAGCTAAACTGACTGCAACCCAAGGATTATGCTTCAACTACAATTACAAGGAGTCAAGGTTTAAATATTTCCAACATTCAAGCATTTGTGGTACACCAAAAAAATTAGCGTAGAGTTTACTTTGTCTTCCCTGCATGTGAATTGAGGAGAATTATTCCTGGGATAATCACGTGCCGTCAACGCATGGTTTCAACTTGATTTAACCTTTGAACATACCATTGTATTTTACCGATTTTGTACTGTTTTATCAATAAATGCAACTGAAGAAGAGCAGAGATTGCAGATTACGCTGATGATGATTTTGTAAGCACCCGTTAGCAGGAGCCCATGAGCCTTGGTTTACTGCGCAATGTGACGATTCAAGAATCACCAGGCAAAAACTGAAAACAGACTGCACTGGCGGCTGTGTAAGGAGAACCTGACAGAACGTACCTTTCGAACACCAGGAGGTGCAGGTCGAAAAACGAGTCTTTGATCTTCCCTAGGCACCTGTGAGTGAAGTGGTAAGATGAGAAATTCATTTGGATTGCTGAAGCGAGGATGAGTCTGGAGGTACTTCCTCAAAATGCTGATTGTATTCCAACCGGGCAGGAATACCAAAACTGCACCGTCAATACCCATTCTGCATATGTACCTAAAGTTAAGAATAATTTCTAGCCGATATGTTTTTGATAGAGTGAATTAATAATGCAGACACAGAGTAGTTAGGAGCGCACTCGAGTAGGCTACCGATCAATGTGAAGGGGACCTCTTTTTCTGGAATCTCGCGCATGCGTTCAGCCACTGCGGGAGGATATCCTGGAGGACAAATGAGGTTGCAGTTTTCCTCGGTGTCCATCGTCAACCCCTCCTCCAGTCGTGGCTTTTTATTCTTCTTCTCGTAAGTGGGCGGCGGCACATAGTTCGTTATATTAATACAATCTTCCAGGTAGAAACCTAAAACAGTATTGCCTTGTTGTATCGACTAGATGGAGGTGAGCGTACCTTACCGAGACCAGGTTTGCATAACAAGAACAAATTTCCAAAACAGCAAGCTGAAAGCCGAAAAGCTAGAAGACTTCAACCGTAATGATTCAATGAAGCCAAACAATTGTTTATTTGACACTTTAATCACCAATGCGCTGGTACTTAAATATGACTAATAAGAATCAAGGTCGGGTATTCCAAAGCCTACTCTATGTGGTTAACGTAATCAAAATATTGATATGTAAATGCCCTACACGAAACCGGATAGGTTCTTCCCTCAAGTTCAACAGTAGCCGTGTTATCAAAGTATTCTGTGAAGGTGGTGGTGTCGATAGTGGCGGACATGAGGATGACACGAAGGGAGGGATTGGCACGGACCAGGTCGCGCATAAGAATCATCACAAAGTCCGTGTTGACGTCACGCTCGTGGATCTCGTCGACGATGATATGCGAGACTCCACGGATGCCCGCCTCCATTTTGCGACAGAGAGTGCCAATAGTACAGAAGAGGATAGAACCGTAGGGCCGGGGCAAAATCGTCTCAAAGCGCACCGAGTAGCCCACCGAGACGCCCACTGCCTCACAGCGTTCGCTCGCCACCCGCTCTGCCAAAGAAATGGCACAGATGCGACGCGGCTGTGTGACTAACACCGAACACTCTGCACCCCTGCCTGATGCCAAATAGGAGTCCAATATGAACTGAGGTACCTACACAAGGAAACATCACAAATACGACTTTTTTGATGTAGTACAGGCATACCAACCCCCCAACATTCACGCATTAATGTTGGGACGTACTCACCTGCGTGGTCTTGCCACATCCAGTCTCCCCCTTAATTAGAGTGACCTGATTTCTTGCAATGGTCTCAAGGATTTGTCGGCTGAAGGCGGCTACCGGCAAAGAATTGCGTTCCTCCCTTATTATGTCATATACTCGACTGTTGATGCGACGTTCATACTGTTCTTTATAAGTCTGACTTATTTGGACCAGAGACATCAAGGCCTGAAAAGGAAAATCAATGGAAATCATACACCCGATTAAACGGAACATAATACCATACGTATAGAAGTCAGTGCAAAAACAAGTCCGACCAAATACTGCACGAGCGGGAGCACACACCTCGGGGCCCTCGTCTATGTTGCATGCAGTCCAAGGATTCCAATTTTCAATGGGTGGGCACCATGAAACCAACTGGGCTGACTGCCGAGGGCGTGGTTCGAAATCAGCAACTTGATAATGCATGATCATATTGTGCTCCTCTTCAGAACTATCAACAGCGCTTCTACTTGTTTTCAGAGAGGGTGCAGGTGGTGAAAGGTTAGGCATGAGATGCAGTCGTACCAGCAGCGCATTAAGACGGTTCTCAAGGTCTGGATTCAGTTTCACTGTGAGGGGCGGTAACTAAAGAATTCAGTAATATCGAAATTATAAGCATAATTTGACAACCATTTAAAAAATACAGACTTTACTACTAGCCACGCCTGAAAAATAAATTGTCCTTTTTTCGAATACAAAGCCTATGATGAGTTTCAAGACACAACTTACTTCGTCAGAGCGCTTCTTTTTTCGGTCTCCGCTGTAGGCTTCAATTTCACCTACGTGGAATAGCTGCCGCACGAGAGAAAGACAGCAGGCTCGAGAGGCCATAGTTTTATTTGATCCGTTTTCACGCGCATAAAGCGTTTTATTCCCACGTTTCGCCCAAACAGTCGCCTCAGCCAGGAAACTCCTAGAGAGCAAACAATAGTAACAAAAGCAAACTTCGTCCCGAGGAGGGGATAACTTCATCTAACACCTGCGCAAGATCATACGAAGGCATCTACTCAACGTGAGACCGTACTGAGAAAAAAACGAGGCTTACTTGGGTCGCAAAACAGTAAATTTTGGCTGAAACCAATCGGCTGATGAAGCTGAAATGGAATAATGATGAGTGTTATCTACCGGCCCGATAGCTTTCACGCATGGAATGTCTCTAAGGCATACATTTGGTTTTTCAAAAAGCATTCCATGCGAAAAGCATAAACACCGGGCCGACGATGAAATTAGCTTTTTTTCTGATGATTCCCCAGTGGGCTAAAGGGTGAGGAACATTCAGCCCACTGAAAAATGCAATCGTACTTTAGGACCAACTATCAACCTACTGCACCAGCTATTTCGAACCAGCTCCGCGGAGAATAACAGAACCTACTTGTTGTGATCAGGTCCAATGGATGTGAATTTTATCTGAACCGGTGGTTGGCGCGAAGCCTGTAAGTATTCATTTAGTCGAGCTTTTGAGTTTTCCATTGACCACCCACCATGAATATCGGCTGTAAGGTCAACCTCCTCCGCCTACGTTCAAGTTAAATTTATACAGAAAGGGCACTTACTTCCTCAAGTTTTATTCTATCCATTATTCTGTTTATATAGGAATCGTTAGGACCCCCACCAGGTACGTTGGTCGCAGCAACTTGCGAATGAGGCAGGTAATAAGATGTGTGCACCGTACCACTAGATGTAGATGGGTACATTGTAGCGCAATGTCTATCCTCGTCTGTCATGTGTTTATATTCTTCAGCCTGAATTGTAAGTGTTGAGTAAGAACATACTCTGATAGTGGGAAGGTCCGAAGCCTTCAGGTAGCCCTCACGCACAAGGAAATTAGCAAAATCGCGTGCGGCATTGGTTTGGGCGTCCTTTTTATTTACGGAATTGCCTACACCGATGTAGGAGAAGCCATCCACACGAAGCTAAAAGCAGTTACAAAGCTAGACGAATAACAACAACGAACCTCGCATATAAAGCGCAAGCGCCCACGGCCCGCTGAGCGCTGCTGAAAGGTGTATTCCGGAACTTTTCGTTGTGTTTTATGTAGCCAGGTGTACACAAAAGACTTGATTCCTTCTGCATCACTCATATTACCTAAGGAAGCAACAAGAACTCATCATCAGGACAGTAAAAAGTGAGCCTACAAATGTATGAATGTAAAAATCATGGGATAGAGTTAATCATAGCAAGTACATCCTTCTAAATAAACAAGCAATTCGTTGAAACACTTGCGATATAGCGTATAAAGGCGTAAGAACAGCATCGAAAGCAATCTAAAATCACTTGATAGGAGGTAAAGCTGTTAAGGCCAATCATGCTGCATTAAAAGGACTTTAAAAAAGCCAAACATTCCCCGCATATTTACAGCGACGTCGACTGAACCTCCTGAGAGGAAGAATAACAAAACAAGTACAGTCTTGTCTGAGTAAATAAAAATTAAAAGGCAAATTAACCAAATTTAAGGTAAATTTTGCTATTTATTGAAGCAAATAATTCAAAAACAAGGGTTCAAGATGAGGCCTTAGATTATAGCGATCATAAATGAAATTGGCATAAGCCAATAAGTAGGAAAAGACCATGGTAGCAATATCTTAGTACTCCTGAGCTTTTCTAAATCTAAAAGAAATCATGACACTTTGGCAGAATACTTGTGTTCAGTGGTGCTTTGTTTTAATTCATGCATCTTCGCTCATTCTTATTAAATCAATGGGTACTTAAATGCGTGTGGACTTTTAGAGCGTAAAGGTCTTTCTAAAAATGGTCACTTCATTCCTTCCAAGGACATTAAACCGCATTAGTCATCTCTGTTTTCACTCAAGTATGTACATACATGTCCGTTGGCTAAGCGTCTCATCAACCATACGTTATCCACTGATCCCGATGGTGCTCGATAAATCTGGTCTTGGTGAAAGAGCCTTTGATATTTATTCACGTTTGTTGAAAGATAGAATCGTCTGCCTCATGGGTTCTGTTACTGATGAAACGTCTAGTCTTATACTGGCTCAGTTACTTTTCCTGCAGTCCGAGGATAAACGTTCCCCCATTCATTTGTACATAAATAGCCCCGGCGGGTCGGTCACGTCTGGTCTGGCGATATATGACACAATGCAGTACATTCAGCCACCGATTTACACTTGGTGCATTGGCCAAGCAAGTAGCATGGGCTCGCTTCTACTTACGGCGGGCACTCCGGGCTACAGGTACGCTCTGCCACATGCGCGCATTATGGTTCATCAACCCTCTGGCTTAGCACAAGGTCAAGCAAGTGACATACAAATTCAGGCTGAAGAAATTATCAAGACCCGGAAAATGCTAAATTCCCTGTATTCTAAGCATACAAAGCAACCCTTGGAGGTAGGTCTGCCGTTCCAGATCATTTATGGCTCTCTGTTTTCAACCACGAATGATTCAGATGGACACTTACTAGATGTTGCTTTTGGATCTGCTCGGTAGCGTGTTTCAATTGTTCACGTGTTATTCGTTCGAAGTCGTCTGTGAATTAATGTTCCTCATTTCCGATTTTAAATGCGCTCTAAGGGATGCACAACCAACTTGCTCTAGTGGGTTTGCATATGTGATTCCATTTTACACTCAGGAATTCAGACACAATCGCTTTTGTAATAGGTTTCCCTTTTAGTGACCCCTGAAGTGGAGTGTTTCGTTAAACCAAATGCGTTGTAGGTGGTAGAGAAGTGGATGGATCGCGACTTCTTCATGACAGCCGAGGAGGCCACACAATTTGGGCTGGTCGATAGGGTCCTTTACCCCACCTTAAACCCAGGGAGTAAGGCGGATGAAAGATTTGGAAAGAAATTAACTTAAATGCTCTTGTTCAGCTGCTTTTTGTCATTATTCAACCGTTTTATTAAATCGGTTTTGTAATATGGAGTCTACTCTGCATGGTTTCGGCAGCATGCTAAATTGCATGGGCATGATCATGAGTTGACCGGGTCATCATGTACATTCTTGACTTTTTTTTGCCGTAATCTGAGGGTGTTGTGCGGTGGTCCTGTGGATGCGACTTTAGAAGTTGAATCATGTATCACGAAGACAATTTAAGTTTGTTTGGCTTATTGTAGCAGGAAGTCGTTTGATCTTGATTATGAACTAGGTTTGTACTCTTGCGGTTGGTGTGCTCTTGAGCGATACACGCGATAGCATGTTCGAGTGTACTGACCTCATGGCGATCTCGTAATACACGCCTATCATTCGCCTTAAATGTGCTCTTGGTTTCTCATTCTGCAGAGGGTGATTTGCAAATCTTCTCGTTCACATCAAAAGTGTTCAAGATGCACTTTTTTCGAACACGAGGTGGCAATTGGCACTGTTGGAGAAGATCTGTGCTCCACAGTGTTAATTGAATGTTAGTGCAGTGATTCTAGCAGTGATTTGTTGGCTAAAAGCAGGCCAAGGGGAGGGCGGTCACGCGGCTTAGTAATGGTATAGCACACTCACATCCCAGAGGCTAGTGGTTATTGCGCGTGGTATGGTGTTCGTGTTAGTATACCAATCTAGATCAATTTCGGTTAAAAGGGGATGCCCACGGAAACGATCGCCCTATGGCGTCCGTGTCCCATGGAAGTGTTTCTGTTTTTGATAGGCATGGTTCAACGTATGTCTAGTTCTGTATCTCGAGTGGACTGTTGAGTGAGTAGAATTTGTTATGCATGGCAATGATAAATTTATGGCGTTTGGCATCAATGGTGGACTTTGCTGCCACTCCGAAGTACCATTTTCTCTTAAGCAATGCACACACCGTGTAGTGCGGGAGGCAAGGAAATAACCTTGCTAATAAGCCCATATTTTATCGAGTTCGAATGCGGCGTATGAAGTAAATAGCCATTTCGAGGCCTTGTGTTTAATGGGCAATCTGCGAGGTGCCTTTGGTGTATCACCTTTGTGTCGAAGTAGTTAATGAAGTAATGATGGTATCTCCACTGGCAAAAGGCAATGGCATGAATCAGGGCTGCTCTCAAATCTCTACAAACGATTGTATTGGTTGTTGTTGTGTGTGCATGGCTTCAGTTAACGATGCACCAAGCCAGTCCACACATGCACAGCAGCAGTGAAGCGCGAGGCGGAGGGGAAGGCGGCGTCGGGGGCGAGAGTGGTGGAGGCGGTCATACGATGAGCCTATTAGACAAGCTAAACACCATGTCACGAGTTCGTAGACGACGACAAGAGGCCGAGGCACTCGCTTCCGAGGCGCGCCAGGCCATGGAGGATCCTCTCATGCCTATCACCCCTGAGATCGGACCCGTTGGCTATCAACTGGCCGAGGGTGATGAATGCTCCATGCTCGAGCCTCATTCTAAGGTATGCTAGGCTTCTGATGTCTACTATCTTCCACCCCTAAATAAATTTCGACTTATTATGCTTTTGATTCTTTTGATTCTACTCATTAAGCCCGATGTCACGGGGACTGATGTAATTAAACACTCCAAGCTATGCCACAGTGCAAATCATCTTTACAAGGAACTAAAAGATAATTCTCTGTAGACTTCACATTTCCTGGTTCACATTTTAGGAGCAGCCACTTGTGAAGGAGTTGATACAGACATTGATTGAATGGATCAACAAGGAGTTGATTGACGAGAGAATCCTCATTCGAGACATTGAGGCGGATCTCTATGACGGGCAGGTTTTGCAGAAACTGCTCGAAAAACTCACTGGTTCTTCCCTTAACCAACCCGAACTCACGCAGACGGAAATGGGCCAACGTCAAAGACTCAAGGTATAATCCGCCATATGCTCTACTAATAGTATCCATCTTCCTATTGCGTTAACATTATTAAAAGTTTTTAGTAGTCATTAAACGACTTCAAAGCGCAATCGCGCAATTGAACAACATAAATGAGGGTTAATTTGTTTCGTAGACGTTAGATTCTCACCACTTTATCGCTTATTACCAAAGTGCATTTCAAGTGTGAAGGATTGCCGCAAACATGAAAAACTCCTATACCAATGCAGTCCATTTACTCATGCACTTTTTGTGGAATGCAGGATTTCATCATCTATCCCCAAAAGTGTCCCTCTTTCATTATTGAACCCGCGTGGTGCTCTCGATTTCAGCTTGTTCTTGAGGGGATCAATAACGTATTAGGAGTGCCGGATAGCTACGCTGCAAAAAACTGGCCGATCACAGCGATCTTTTCAAAGGATTTGGTGGCTATGCTACGCTTGCTGGTGGCCTTGGCTCGGCGCTTCGCGCCCGACGTCCGCTTACCCTCGAACTGTCAACTCACTCGAGTCATCGTACGTAAACTTAATGGCGTTCTCCAACACCGCAGACAAGTGGAAGTCGTCACCGAGGCCACTGACACCACCGGTAGGCAGAACCGCGTCTCCGAGCTTTACACGCACGCCACTAATTTTGTTTAGCGTAGTGCGGGGGCGCGTCCACCTCCAAATTTTTACATGTCTTTAATTCTCTATGCTAAGCCTGTTTGTGCATCTGCTTTGCGGTAAAACGGTCATAGGTGCATTAGGCGTTTCGTCCAACTAATTGATTACAGAGCACTTCCTCCCACGAAATGAATTTAACATGGCACACACTTTAGTACCGTTGTTCGTGATGCAAGGTAGCGAAATAGACGGTCAGCACTAATGCATAAATGACCAACCTACGTCTTCTCCAATTTAGACGCATCAATGGAGCGTGATGCGATTAGTGCCTTAGTGGACTGCGCAGTGCCTGAAAAACTGATGGCGTTTCAGCGCATTCTTCTGCAATTCGTCAATCAACACCTCGGCAAGCTCAACATCGTCGTCAGCGATTTACAAAAACAGGTTCGTATAATGACTGCAATTTTGGAGTGAAATGTCCTGCTCGACATTGGCTCCCTTGCAAGAGCCACGGAGCTCAACTTCTGCTCTGCACGCATGCATCCCGTTGCTCGAGTATTAGTCCATTTCATCGTGAAAGTTATTCGGCAGTTATGCTATAAGACATTCTTTCAGGGTATCAGTGTCTCTACACCAGTCAGTTTTCTCGAAAAGAAACAACTTACAAATATTTATTCTACGAACGCAATCTAAAGATGATTCAGGACATTGTAAATACACAGCGCTGAAAGGAGGGCAAAAGGTCAAAGTTGCACTGGTTCAACAACGCAGAATTCACTTATTGGCAAACCAGCTTAAATTATTCACATTTAGGCTTAGGAATCAAAGCAACAAAGACGGCGAGATGCAGCGACCCGACGGCGCTAAGTGGCACGTTCATAGGTGTCTACAAGCGAAGAGCGCATGATTGTCAAAAAATGCATGTTTCTAGTAATAGGTAGCATTCGAAATTAACAGGGCTTAGTTGGGTTAATGGTCTTATGCCAGAAGTATAGCCCACTTGCTAGCACAGCAACGTATTAAAAATGGCTTATTTTTCTCCTGTGGCCAGATGGATGACGGAGTGTACTTCCTTCTGTTGATGGGACTGCTGGGTGGTTACTTCATTCCGTTGCACAGGTTCCATCTAACACCGCGGACCAACGAGCAAAAACTGGCCAATCTGAATTTGGTGCTGCAGCTACTGCAAGAAGCCGAGGGCATCGAGCCCGGTGCGAGCACGCGCGCTGACGACTTGCTGCGACGCGACCTCAAGGCCACGCTGCGTTTCCTCTACGCCCTCTACGCACGCTATAAGGACATGGAGTAGCCCATATTATAACTGTTTTTCCCACCTATCATGTGCATGTGTCTTAAATCTTTCGCTTTTTCCAAAATGCACCGTCACCATACAACCTGTTCGCCCACGCACACACGTCAATAATAAGGACTGTCGAGTGTAGTCAGGTAGTTATAGGTTTCAGGATTACCTGAGGACTGGCTACAAAAGCTACTTGGGAGGGGAGGAAATAGCACGGCCAGAGCGCTCCGAGGAGAAGTTCTTGAGGGTGTACGCAGGCTGGTAGGTGACACGTCCTGTTGAGTCAACGGATCGCAGCTCGGGGTTGGGATGGGTGTCCTCCATGCCACCCAGCGACGTGTATCTGGAGCAGCCAATATATTTTACCGACACTACTTGCTCCTCCCTTACATAACATCGATGTTTATAAATAGGTATCTTCGACGAGGACAGTATAGTACCACACAATATTGTTTCAAAAAATTGGCTAGAATCCACATTGGACGGAATTAGTGAGTGCCTCAATGAATGTACGTGCGTGGGACACGGTAGGCAACATTATGGGAGGGACAATGCCTCACAGGAGAGGTTCACTGACAATCGCAAGCAGAGGGTGACGTTAGGAATGGTGTTGGGTAAGCGGTAAGCGATGAATATTACCAAGCCCTTATTAAGTTAAGAAGAAGTGGATAGTTAAAGTACTGTAATGCATTTTCAGGAGCACAATGAGAACCTAAAAATGTAAGCTGTTTCCACCTTACTGGTAATGTTGTTCTTTAAGTCCCGATAACTACGTATAAATAAGTGCAAGCAATCAATAATAAATCTAAAATATTCTAAAATGACAAGACCTCGATCTATGAAACAGGGTTTTGGTGCGTGTAATCACAGTGTTGGAATAACTTGTACCTTAAATTCAGAAGAGTAGAAAGTTTAGATGCTGGGCATGGAATTAAACTGGTGGAAGCCCTTCTTTCCTTAAAAAGACGTAAAATTAAAAGTTTTGGATTGTTTTTGCTGTCACTTGGTTGCAAAAGACAGACCTCCTAGTGACAAAGAAGATCCTATTTAACAAACCGCCTAAATCAGTGTTCCATCGGGGCATGTTTGTGCATACGCAATGGAGGAATTCTCACTTCATAAAAGCGGGTATCAAAGAACCATTTGTATGAAAGCACAAACATTCACCGTATCTCGACTCACCCAACATCGTAGAGGCTGCAGTAGGGAAGGCTGAGGCTCCGAATGAACTTCCACACGTCGGCGTAGTTCCATTGCAAAATAGGATGAATACGAATGAACTCCGGCCACCCGGGGTCCGTCGGCATCACTTCCACTATCCCGTCTAAAGAATACAGGAGAAAACCACCTAAGAAACACTATAGAATGCAGCTCATTTGGGTACCCTGAGCACCAGATTGTTTCAAGGCGCTCTAAAAATTAATATTCCCACAATTTTTCACCAAAGCATTATAGCGGTGCCCGACAAGTCAAAAGGCGGGAATTAAACTTAAACTCCAAAAGGGGTAGTTACGAGAAAGATTCACGCCCCTATGTAATTACAACTCTAAAAAACGCTATCTTCTCGGCTCAGGTCACTGGAAGAAAGGCCTTTTCAAATGACCTGATTGGTTCCTCCTAAAATTTTATGGTCAATAAATTGCTAAAGGTATTACCGCAATGATTGTTGGCAAAAAAAAACGAACTCATTTTACTAATTTGCATCATAAATGGCGGGAATTAAGCAATAACAAGGGCGTGACACCTATTTGATCGCTTTTTAACGTAAAAATGCAAAGACGCAAAGACGCCCTCATTACCATGCATTCAACCCTAGTGTTCCAAAACCATAAAGGGAAACTTTACCGGAAGTGAAAACGCATTCACTTAAAATCGGCATTATAAAGACTTTTGGCAGTCGTTGCTCACCCGTCCGCGGATCGACAAATCGAGTCCCAACGAACACAGCCTTCAGATTAGGTGAATCCTGTTTCAGGCGCATGAGGCCCTCCTTTATGGTTCCGTCGTAGACTATCAAGTTGGACAGTGGTCTCATTTTAGCGTCAGTGCTGCTTCCACCCATTTGGGTGACATTGGAGGACTGATACTTGTAAAAGACCAGCACAGACTGGACAAATGTCTCCACTTCCGGGAAAGGAGTTTGTGCACGAACGTAAAAGAGGCGGGGATGTTTGAGGGTTCCCACCGAACCAGTGACCATGTTTAGCACTGCAAAGAGCAGGTGAAGAACGACTGTACAATCCTTGCCCCCGTTGAAGCTGAGAATGATATTCTCAGTTCTAATAAAAAAAAAGCATAATCATCTTTACTAGTCAAAAAAGCTCGGATCTATCCATCATCGACGAGTGTCTCCTTACCCATATTCTTGAATTGCTTTCTCAGTCAGTTCTATTGAGTGTTTGAGCTTTCGGCCAAAATCAGAATCCTCTTCTGCCATCTCGTACACGGATTTCGCTGCACTAGACACGGGATCTGGGTCATAATCGACTAACTCTACAAAACAACTGGGCCTTTGGTGTCAACTCAAATGAAAATAGCCACATTCAAGAGCATTTGGATTTGGTAATAATTGCAAATAGCGCCTACCATTTCCCAGTAGCTTCTCCAGGGCTGATTGGGCGATTTCAAGAGATCGCTTGTCTTGAGATTCAAGGGAAATGCGAACTCTGTAATACCTTTAACAAATAATTAAGTTTTAAATAACTAATAATTGGAGAAGTAATTGAACATAGCTTCTAATGGACGGCGAAATGCAAATGTCAACAGACGTGCCTCAGCATTTTTATTCAGATCAGATGATGCCCCACAGTATTCAAAATAACTAGTTCTTTAGAATAAGCAAAAGATAATGACGGGGATTCTAACATAGCATGCATCATTTTTTACACAAAATTAACCTCATAGAATACAGATTACACATTCCAATACCATTAACAATGTTTGCAAGCAAAAATATTGCAGATCAAATCATCCATTAAAAATGAAAACAGCTAAGCTTGGTAATGTCAATAAAGAAGACAATCAGGATTACAAAAAAATAAGCACAAAAGATAAGGGTAAAAAGTAACCACTAAAGGGAAAAATTGTGTAAGGAAAGCATACCTATTGTTTTGAACCGGGTAGGATCCAACAAGAACAGATTCCTTGAACTCCCTCGCGAAATCGCTCAGACGCTTGGCGAGATGAGCCTCCTCCGAGGTGCTGTAGAAGTTTCTGTCAAAGAAGTGCATGTTTGGATCCCGGATGTATGGCTATCAACCAAGGAAAGCCGACTCAAGGCAAATTCGAGAGAAATTAAAGAACAAGTTAGATACAGATGGCAGATCTCATTGAACCTAATCTGGAGCCTAGATAACACTTAATTGATCTGCGTATGATTTGGGACGTTAAAAATAGACACGAGAGTCAGGGAATTCATCGAAAGCCATACTGACGTCCATGAAGGAGCGACGATTACCTGTACCATCGCTCAACAGACAGGCGTAATAAGACATACGTAACCAATGGGATCGCAAGAAAGAAGGCGAATGAACAATTAAGCATAGAGATGCACGATTGGCTACTCGTGAGAGTCGAAACGTGGAAAACTACTTCCATCGAATGAAAACACTTGGATGTAATCGGGACAACTTATACCTAACACTCAGCCGTATCACGAAAATAAGGCAGCTTGTGACTGTCGTTGATAGTTTCACGGGTGGAGAAAGAATGGAACTCTCAGACAATCGATATTATTTCAAAAGCAATACACTAGCCTACATCCTTCAAGTAAGTAACTTATCCGTGAGAAGCGGGCGATTAGTTCTGCGATAAGTGAATACTATTGAATTAACTCAGAATCGATGCCAACACGATGGCCTAGGATAATCGGAATTACCCAAAAAAAACTTAGAAACTGTAGACCGTTCATGAAACATTTAAACATTGACCTAAACTACTCCCCATTCAAAATAACAGAACACATTGATGAGCGCTATGCGATTCGTTCAGCTCAACAACCTAACTCTAAAGTATTCTGGCCATAAGCTCACAATAATTACCAAGGCTCAACTTCGATAACGGATATTATGAACACTAACAAACAGATTAACTTATGTCAATAGCCAACGATAGGGTGATAATAAAAATATTTCAAAAAACACGCGAGCTGACCAGCCACAAAAAATAAAAAATACATTTTCCTTGTAAAAGTCTAGACGTAAGCCATCTAAATACGAGGTTCGATTACAGAATGAAGTACCACCGTAGGCTTTCAAGAAACATCGATCGACTAACAAAACAGCGTGAATCCCTTTTAGATAAGGCTAAGGAAGAACGAACCTTAATGAAGGCGAATCCGAGTTGAAAGAAGGGCGGTAAACCAGGGAGAACGAAAACGTTGTGCACGGTGAGCACAGGATACTCGGATGGGAGGCTCGTCTCGGGATCCTGGCCGTAAATCAACCTCGATGAAGCGGGTACTCGAGCCAATCGCAATCGGTGATCATCTTGTGGCAGATCCGTTGCCTTGCAATCAAACATCGCCTCAACAAACTTCAGCAGAGAGGGGTGGAGCACTAGATTCTCTCCGAAAGCATCCGCCACAGCTACTCAAAAGAAAACATTGGTTCCTAATACTTCAGTGACATACATATGGAAGCTACTCAAGAAGAATGCTGGTAAGATATACATTGTGGATTATGTAGCATGAAAATGTGATGTCTCAAGCTATATGATTGGTAGAATTTTTAATAAAATAGAACTTTGTTAAAAAGCATTGAAAAGTAAACAGCGCCAACCTTCAAAAGTTAGGTCGTCGTGTGTTGTCCCAATGCCACCAGACGTTACAACAACGTCATACTCGTTGCTAAACTTTTGAATCTCCCTTGATATCACCTTTACGGCATCAGGAATAATTGAGACCCTTTTCAACTTCAGGCCACAGGAGGGAGCTTGCCGTGCAACAAAGGCGAAATTGGTATCAACAACATCTCCACGAAGAATTTCATCACCAATAACTGGATCCTACTACATTGTTAATAAGGACATACCAATCACTCCTAGAGTTTTATTTAGTTTCATCGGGACTGTATTGAAATTCGACAAATATTTCATTGAAGTCGTACCAAATAATACCATTGCACAAAGAGGCAGAGGTTTGTCCTTAAAAAATAAAAGCAGTTAGTAGGGTTGAGTAGCTGCTAAAATCGACACCAAACGTGTGCTTTAACAGATAACGGCAGACGTAGCAGCAAGAATAATAGCTATTAAAGAGTATACCATTTGGAAGAATTTTATTTCAATGGACGAACTGATAAGATATAGTAAGAAAATGCAAGTCAAAAGAGGTTAGAAGAAGTTTCACCCATTATTTAGCGCTTGGACTGCAAAATATATCAGAATGTGATGTTTTAATTCAGCGACATAGTTTCAGCATGCGTTATTTGAATAAGATAGTGTGAATAATGGTTAAGTCCCTCGCAAGCTTTGGTAATAAGAATGCCACTAACGGATCCAGAGGTTAGAAACGCACTTATCAAACAACAGTCGAGAAATGAAGCAAAGCTATAAGGCCAAACCACTCCAGAAAACACCCATGAACCACCCCAACTAGAAAACGCAGACCGTATCAAAGGTCGTGATGGAAAAGATAAACAATTTTTCTCCAAAATGCACATGAATTAAATGGCAAGTCAGAGGTGTGCTTCATGTTTTTCAGCCACTTAGGTTTCAAAAAAGAACGCCTAAACAACACATATTGGTCATACCCTTGTGTAATAAAGCTGTCATTTCATTAATGTATTTACATCGCCTATACATATTACGATCTATTAATATGGCTCATTACTATTAAGCTTATTTGCGTTTATCGTATAGCACACAGAACTGTGGTGTTCATAATTGCCTCACTTCTCTTAAAGTCATTCCATTATTGGAGGCCTTTAAGTCTCCGTGGCTTGATATCGCATGTGTAGCGTCCTGAGGCTCCCTCGAAGGCAAAAGAGGGCAAAAATGCTAGAGTAGAATATCTATATTCAACGGACAGGGGGAAATAAGCTGCTAGCATGGCCCGAATGCCAGCCTACGCAGCTAGGCTGATCGAAACCGGCAGTTAAAACAAATAAAGTACTACTGTAGTACTTTGTTTGTTGGAACTACCGGCTTCGGTCAAGGTCACAGAGGTGGCCGTACTGCCCTAGCTGCGTGGGCTGGCCTCCGGGCCATGCCAGCAGCCTATTTCCCCCTGTCCGTTGAATATATATATTCTGCTCTAGCATTCTGCCTTCTTTTGTCTTTGAGGGAGCCTCGGGGCGTTACATCTACCCTAAGCTCTTTTTCATTTCTTACTAATGACCTAACAGACCCATCCAGCCTCTCGGTCATTTATTCTGCACATGTTAGTTTAGGTTAGTTGAAACATGTCTCCGTGTATTTGTGATTCCGTAAGGTGAGGGCTCCAGCGGTGTTTTACACTTCGCTCATGGATAGTGATATTTTCTTGGCCCTGTGGCGTCTTATTGCATTTTACGACATTTGTCTTGTACCATCCCGGGCCTTCATTGAAAACAACTAAAGGCATATTAATAGGGTAGAGTACATATTCAACAAAGAGAGGGAATGGGGCTGCTGACATAACCTGGAGGTCAGCCACGCGGCTAGGACAATATGGCCGCCCAAGTGACCATAACTGGAACCGGCAACCAAACAAAGTACTACGTGTCTTCTGTAAAACATTTTGATATCATCATTGTTCACCAAACTGGCTGAGTGGCACTACGTCTGGAACACATCCTGGCGTGGTCCCTGCTCTTCATCCCTTTCACCTACTGTTTGTCATTATCGCTCGTAACTCAGCTACCATCGTCATCGTAAGAGCGAGTTGCCAATACGATGAGTCCGCCTTTCTGGCTGTAGTGTTTTAATGGTCTCTGATGGTCCGACTTCCTCTGCGTCAGGTTCCTATCCAGCACGATCGTTGTCGCTCTGCAGAATAGATTGCTTTTGGGGTAGTAGAAAGGCGGAAAACTACAACGCTAAGGCATATGTGAGATCTGAAGAGAATAAAGACTATGCGTAGCCAGGACGCACATTAACACCACTACGGCAGCACTTTTGGTGGTTACCCTTAGAGCCTGCATGGTAATTAATAAAGCGTATCCACGTCCTCACAATATAGCACAAGCTACATATTACATCAGATCAAACTTTGTAGACAATTGGATTCGTGATGCCTCGACGACCGGTATGTCTTTGCAAATACAACTACATGGGCAAAATAGTTCAAAATCCAATTGGCGATTAGTGCCTCTGATTGCTGGTTTTGAAGTCCTCACTGTGGGCAATTAGAAGAGCCGCATTGCGACCACCGATTAGGGCCATTTCCATGTTAGATGCAAGGCTTTCCAGTGAATTAACGTAAATAAGGCCATCAGTCAGAAGAAACTTTCCATATGCTTTCTTCAAATCGTTCTACAAGAAAGGAAAAAGTAGTTCATGACTTCCACTTATTAGACTTCGATATTTTGTTGCTAGGGTCTCCAAGGAAAAAGAACTGTTACACAGTTAGTCTAAAATTCTACCGTTGGAACTTTTTAGATGCAATTACCCCTAGAAAAAGAATGCTTTGCAAGTGTTCCATCGCTTTAAAAATTCCAAAATGACTGATGTTACGATAAAAAACAACCAGTTACTAAGACCCTACAAAGAACACGCCCGCTATAGGTAGCGCTGGTCATAAATGTATTAAGGCAGCACAGGAGTTCTGAAGGGTGGAATTTGTGGATTTGATGCTTGCTTGCCCATTTCAGCCACAACCGCATCATCAACTCTACCTTGTTTTGCATGGGACTATCCATCCACAAAAATTGAAACTGTACCCTTAACAAGTTGATCAGTCAGTTTGGGGCTCTAAAATCACTTCTCGATGTGGAAGTATTCATATCCCAAAAGTTGCATTGAAGATTGTTTTAAAGGGATTGGAGGGCAAGTGAGGCAGAAGGAAAGACCAAAGGCCAGCTGATAAAGGCAGGAGACGGAGAGTGGTGTGAGACCTTACCTGGACGACAGAGAAGATAGGGTAGGCGAACCAGCGGGAGGAGTTTATGAGGGTGACAGGAGGCTTAGCATAGTGCTTTAGCAGTTGTTGGCCTGGTTCTGGTGTTCGTTGTGGAAGCGAGAAAGCCGACCAACAGCTCGCACGCTTTTCCATGTTGCCTTTGTCAAGTGCCGATGTGGACCACGCCCGGCCAAGATACTTGAACAGTGTGCCCTTCTCCACCTCGTAGCCCTCGTACGTCGGTAGGATTGTCACCCCTCTGCTTCCTCCCCATCGGATCTTCTCTATAACACCCCAAAGCATATTCAAGAATGGTAAGTACACTAGCCTCCTTATTTTGCATAAAAGGTCCGACTATATTTCCCCAATTCATGTTATATTGGACGCAGCTGGCCACTATCTGTAAAGATATTATTTTCAAAGAAATCTCTTTTTAATAAAAAAGGCATATCCACCCAATGATGGTGTGTGCAGAGGAAATTCGCGACGCGGAAAAGTGGGTCGTTGAAACTAACTCTTTACTAGGTTCAGTGACCCTACATAAAGTTGTATTATTGAAATCTTGCGAACTTAAAATCATGCAGTTGTGGTAACAACTTCCTGTTCGACCGTAATTGATCATGAAGACGACCATTGGTTCTGATTTCAATTATTCGTGTCAATCTACTTATTGCGAACTTAGCAGTTGGATGCGTTGCCATGATCAACAGAAAAATTGAAACCACAGTGTTACCACTAATAACAGCACATTACTCAGGGGTACTCTAATGCTACTCAAAGATCCAGGGAACTTTCAACTCACCAGCAGGGAGACCGAACTCCATGGCTTCCAATTCGCCACGAAAATGAGTGAAATCCACCTCGATGTACTTTTTCCTCAGAGGTAGGTACTTGGAGAGTTCTCCATCAGTGTTTGGTACCGCTGACGCCTTCTCGTGCATGGGGAAAGCCAGCACCACGAAGTCGAATTCTTCGGCCCTCTCAACACCATCATTTTCATATGTCACCAGAAACCTGTACAGTCAGATGACCAGCATATCTCAATGATGAGGCTGTTTAGTTAGCGCTTTGGATAGCACATCTTATTTAGAATAATCAAGTGATCCTTTCACAACGCAAGGTGATTTCATCGTGCGACGTTGATCTTATGATGTGAAAAGAGAACAAAATATATTCGAAACAAAATTCGTCGTGAATTCACATTACAGACGATATTCAGTCAAAATATCAACAGTAATATCACTTGAATGCCTTGGTCGAAAACTAAAAATTTGAACGCAAGCATAACCTTCGAATGGGCGTACCAAAATGGAAAATTGCTTTAGTACATGAATTTCTAAGCTGATGAATGGACTTAGAAAGCATCCCAAACAACCATTTGGAGAGGATGATAGAAGTGAAATCAGGAGGTATGTGCTCTCACCTTCGTTTTGAGCCTCTGGAAAGTTTGGTGACCGTAGTTCTCAGCGAAACTTCTCGAGGAATACTCGGTGGATTTGGTTGGAGAGCCGCCTCGCAGAGTTTCTGAGCCACCTTCTCGTTCCCGCCGACGACGGAGAAGAGTTTGGCACCGAATCCGCTCAAAGCGGTCATGCCTGAAGCAAAAAGAGCGTTTTGTTCTAACGGGCGAGAATGAGTGCTCACATACCGCTGCAAACGCTTTACTCCCGTGTAAAATTAATGGGACTGCTAATGATGAAGGTGCAACCAAGATAATATACGTTCCTGGTTATAGGTAAAGCATTGGTTTCATTAGGTTTCTCAACAGTTAGGTATCAGCCGAAGAAAAAAGTTGCAACATTTATTTTAGCAGAGTTCTGTTGTGCTTCATGTGGAGATCAGCGTTGCCTTATCGAGTTTGTAATCAAACCCGTCCAACCAGTACCAGTTAGGACGGAAAGCTTGGATATAACTCAAATCGGCATCCTACAAGCCCTTTATGGATGTCCACTTACCGGCAAACGCGTGAAGGGTGAGATCTGAGCAATAACAATTCGACACCAAGCCATAAACAACCTCCTTGCAGAAACGATTCGATAGTTCGAGGTGCCGCTCCAACCAAGATTCAAAAGTAGACTTTAGCATTTTCAGAAATGTCGGAGAGAGAGTTCCAAGCATGGCGATGGGGGAGTCAAACGACACGTCTTTTTTCTGCAAATCGTATATTCTGCGTGAAAAAAAATCGGATAGATCAAAGAGGGCGGTATAAAACGGTGAACAAAATTGGGAGAGCGAAATGTAGAATGAGTCAGACAGTGGACTACAGCAAGCGTAAACATGAGTTAGGATAAACAACACGACAGTTGCGACGTTGTCCACTTGTGCACTCAGTTCGTGAATGTTAGTAACTTTGCGCCTAAACCAACCTAACATTAGTAGCGAAATCACCTTGTCAGAATCTAGATACTTATAAATAATAAACGCTCAGTATGGGAAAGTCAGTTATTTCCGCTACATATGTCGAATTCCACTTTGAAAGGCAAATCGGAATTCCCTCAAGAAGTTAAGCAAGATCAACTTGCGCTTTCCGACCTTATTTCAATTGCTTTGCTGTGAGGCCAAAAATAGATAAGACTTAACAACCAAACCGCAATTCTTTTTCACGGTACAGTTTTGAAATCAACGTAATGCCTCAAAGTTCCCGCCTCAAGTATAATAACCCCCATAGCATCAAAATGACCCCTAAATACCAAGAATGCACTTCTCCCCACGCATTTTTGTGGAGAGAAACTCATGCGAGATTAAACGAGTTCTAGCGCAGGGCATAATTTAACCGCTGGATAGCACAGCCGACGGTAAATGAATTTACTGGTCGAAGTCACGACGGTGGCGCGCGATAGCGGCCCGAAAGCGCAATAAATCAGAGCCATAGAGGATAGCAAAGCGCAAGCGATTAATGAAGAGAGGCCCTGCGTTGCTACTGAAAGCACAGGGGCGTAGACGTCCCGCGTACAGAGACAGCGCTTCGTCCGGTGGCGCATGGCGCTGGGCCGTCAAGCCTACACGACGGAGATGAGTAGACAAGTTTAGCTATTTTAGGACAATCACATAACCTCTTATGCGTTAAAAGCTTGAAAATCCCAACTGGCAGTGTATTTCGTGATAACATTTAACTAAGGAAACTGTCGGAACGTACCAAATTGACTGACAAACATATTCATGTATTTGTTGTTGCTGGTATACAGAGCTCCACCTGTTTCATACAACTCGTTGCCATCTTTGACGCTAATCGACCGAACGCGACCACCCAATCGATCGGACTTCTCGAAAACTGTGATGGCTACTGCCTTTTCAAGGAGAAGTCGGAGAAAATAGGCAGTTGAACAGCCACTGAAGCCTCCACCAATTATAGCTGAAACGCGATAAAATACCGTGTTTTGTTCCGAAAGCTAAGGACATAGTACATTTATTTGGAATAAAGGCATTTGAAAGATTCTTGAGGGTAAATTCATTGAGGCCCTCAAATGTGTGCACCAACAAAAGATTAACCCATTACAATTGAGCGGGCATCCTTTTACTTACGGAATTATGTAACAATAGAGCTTCAAATTATTTTACAAACGCTAGCTATTAGCATGCCATTTGGACGGAACGAAAAAGTTTGAAAGAAAAGTGGTAAAAACCTACTAATAACCTACAAAACAGTTAAATTACAAAGGGTTCATCATATAGATGTATCATTCGAGTAGCATATGCACTTATATAAACGCGAGTTGATTCGAATAAAAAGCTGTCTTGACACGATAGCAAAGTAATATCAGAGAATGCACAAAATGAGCGCCAGCTAAATTTTAAGTAGACAGCCATATCCTACATGCCTGAATGCACTGCAATGAACCCTGATTCTAGTAAGAAATGTGGCGTCACAAATAAGTTGAATTCTGATTAATTCAAAACTCGTCACTTAAGTGTCAATAAGTCCGCAAAAGTCACGGTAAGGCAGTCTAAAACGGTTGTTTTACCATAAATGGCAAGCCGCCAGACAAGGTGATAAGATAAAATTAAGTACAGCAAACACATTCGCCAACATTTATAGTCAAAGTACCGAAAACTCACCCACACGCTTGACATTATCTCGTTGCTGATCATCCATTAGTGACTCTCAACAAGAACAGATTGAACCTAAATCAAACCTCCCATTTTATAAGCAAACACACTCCTCATTTCATCAACGGAAAGCACAGCACATTACTTGAGCAAGTTTCACAAACTTTCGTGCAAAAACAGAAGATATATTAGTGCATGCGCAAAAAGCTGCACGTAAAAAGGTTCATAAAACCAAATGAAAGCCTAATCACACGCAACAGCCTCATCGACGTTAACAAAAATAGTGATCAAAAGGCTACCATGGTTAGAACATCAGGAAAACGGAATAAACGTAGAAAGTGAAGATCAATGAAAGCAAGCAAAGTAACTGAGAAAAAGTGGCTATGAAAGACAGGTCATGAACAGCTCTACGTGCACCCCAAAGCCCACCATCTCGCAATCGCGGGCACTCAAAGCGACCTCCACAACTGACCTTAAATGGCAATTTTTCGAAGCATTATAAGTGCGAGCTACTAATCATAAGGAGTCGTTAAATAGTCAAGGCAAGAAGCACATTCAAAGTAAAAAAATAAATTAAATATTACAAACAAAAAACTTTGACATTATAACATATTGGCAATAATTAAAAAATTTGTCAGAAACTTTGCGTTGCTTTGGCAGATGGTGCAGCTAATTAGCAATTTTAGCTATACATATAATCACAGTGACTACGGAATCTTGTACAAAACATATCTCTTTAAGAAGTGCATAACAAACCATATCAGGATGTATAAATATCTGTTGCTCATGGTAAGAATCGCATGAGCTTATAAGAGTACCTCTCTTTCTTCTCCGCATATAAGATGTACAGCCCAATTGTTCTTGCAATTTGTGCCAATTTTTAGGAAATTTACGCTTAATGTGGCTTAGCGTTTATCGCCTGGCTTTAAGAAAGCAAACACGATTCTCAAAAACTCTGCTCAATGTGGACAAATGGGGTACTTCTGTGTGATATAACAGCAGATTGAACTTTATATGTACCTTGCAAATAACCGCGCGATATATGCTCGTAACGTGTTTTGACTATTTTGTCTTCGGCGGATGTCTTGGCTCTTTGGCTATTCAAGGCCACAGGTTTCTGACTTAAGGGGTGAGGGTGGTATGTCCGCGCCTCCTCCTCCGCCGCCCCCCAAGAAGGATGACAAAAAGAATCTTGAAGAAGCTATTTCGGGGTTTAGGTTTGACTCAGCGGCCCTAGAAAGAGCAGCCAAAGCCGCTCGGGAACTGGAGAGTTCAAGTACGCTCTTGGGTTTCTCATTTTTTTTAGAATGCGCCAAGGAGGCGTTTGAGTTGTCCCGCATGAATGAGCATACGCAGCAATTAGAGTATCAAACTAAACTGAAAGAGTATGAGCTTGGTATTGAGCAAATGAAGGGTCAGCAGATACGTATACAGCAGGAAGAGCGACGAAAAACTCTGGACGAGGAGGCAAAAATTCATAAGCACCGTGTTGATTATCAGGATATGCTTGCTAGGAAGCGACAGGAGGATCAGATGGCTCAACAGGTATTCACCTGTCTTATTTAATTCCTTAGGCTCGAATGCATGAGGAAACTCTAAGGAAGCAGGAAGAGTCGGTTCAAAAACAGGAATCCATGAGGCGCCGTACGTTTTTGTTGCTTTCCTATTTTTTATAGAAACTATCGAGTACGAGGCCAATTTGCGTCACCAGAATGAACTTAAGCAAATAGAGGCTCGGCTCCGTGGTGAAGCCCAAATCGAGCGTGAAAATCGTGACATAAGGTTGGAGAGATCTCGTATTGAAGCGAGGGAACACCGGGAGACTATTCTGCAATCAATACAAACCGCGGGGTCTGTACTTGGTGCTGGTTTCAATGCTTTTTTTGCTGATCGATTCAAGGTTGCAACGGCTGTCACTGCTGCGACTGTTTTGGCTGGTGGCGTTTATGCTGCTAAATTTGGAATGGGCACTTTAGCCCGGTACGTAGAATCCCGAATTGGCAAGCCCTCGCTGGTGCGAGAGACATCTAGGCTCAACATTGTTGATTTGATTCGTCATCCAGTTCAGGTATTTGTCTTTTATTTCACTTTTGGTATTTGCTCCAGGCTTTTAAAAAGGCGTTTAATCGTCCCGGTGATCCTTTGAGAAATATTATACTTGAAGTAAGTTTCTCGTTTTTCATGGTTTTTTAAACTTCTTTTTAGCCTGCTCTTGAAGCTCATTTGCGAAAAGTAGCTCTCGCCACACGGCATACGAAAGCAAATAGAGGTTTTTATAGGAATGTCCTTATGGCTGGACCTCCTGGAACTGGTAAAACTATGATGGCTAAGGTTTGTCTTTGTTCTAATGCCACATTCTTGCGTACTTTAGAGCTTAGCAGTCCATTCGGGTTTGGATTATGCCATTATGACTGGTGGTGATATTGCGCCCTTGGGGAGTGACGGTGTGACGGCGATTCATAAGGTGTTCAATTGGGCCAAAACCAGTCGAAAAGGGTGTGTTATTTTTATATTTTATTGCTGGGCACTCCACCACCATGCAATTTAGTCATTTACGGATCTCATTAAACTACAATCTAAGCCAATCTTTTTATTCCCTTGCTGTAAATACCCAAGGTTTTGTTCTTGACGGCAGGCTTAAAAGTTTGTCTTCTGAATTTTTGCATTTATTCCTTAACATGAAATTCGTTCACTTGATTCAAATTTGACTATTTGGACCGTATTCTAGTGTCCTGCTGTTCGTCGATGAGGCCGACGCCTTTCTGCGAAAGCGTGAACAGGAGCGAATCTCTGAGGGGATGCGCGCAACCCTGAACGCCTTTCTCTACCGAACCGGTGAACAGTCGCAAAAGTCAGCTTTCATCATCCGTTCTCATAATTCAGCTTCCCTCTTTACCAGTCTTCCTGTATTCAAAACTGTCGCTTGATTCTGGTATTGCCCGTATAGACTTTAATTTCCACTAGAAGCATGAACAAGGACTGTACTGGCTTTTTGATAGCGTCCACGAAACATGGTAACTCTTCTGCTACTCTCACTGTTTAATGGTCTATGGGTAGTGTTGCTGAACTTCCCTGCCCCGTTTCGTTGCCATTTTTGCGACGCATTCGAAAAACCTGTAGTCTGTTTGATTTAGTTTAGTAGAATGCCAGAACTTCTCCTATTTAGGTTCATGCTGGTTTTGGCAAGCAACCAGCCGGAGCAATTTGATTGGGCAATCAACGACCGAATGGATGAAATTGTCTACTTTGACTTGCCGAAACAGCGGGAGAGAGAGCGGATGATTCGTCAGTACTTTGATCTCTATCTCTTCCAGCCTTCAATGGACAGGAAGCAGCGTATCCACCTCGCTGACGACATTGACTACACAGCAAAGTGCAAAGAGGTGGCGGCTCGAACTGAGGGCCTCTCCGGTCGTGAGCTCTCAAAGATCGCCATCGCCTGGCAGGTCGGTAACCCAGCCAAACCTAACACTTTAGTGCTTCAATTCAGTGCGTATTCGTAATGCGGCGTCCCCGAATTTTAACGGGTAGAATGAACAGTAATTTGCATTTATTAGGGCTGTGGATTTACAATAACATTTCTGGTTAAGGCATAAATCATGGGTTCGTTTACGCGTGCATCTCCCCTCTAGACGGCGGCATTTTCAAGTAAAGATGGTACCCTCAACGAGGAGATGATGGACAGTGTTGTGGAAAATGCGGTGGCGGCGAACAAGAAAAAACAGGAATGGCGGCAGCACCGTCTTCCCGACTGGCAGATGGAGCACCTATAGCCCTTACTGTAGTCCCAAGGGACACCACATTTCCTTTCCCTCCCCTTCGTAATTTGTAGGTCGGCACAGTTTATCGCTCCCAACTTGTAGATGTAATTTACCAACCAGCGCCCTCTCGCGGCCTTGTCTATGCTTCCATTTCAATCCTACGTTAATACTTCGTGTGTATTCGCTCTAATGACCTGGTCTCCTAGCACAGGTCTTAAAAGGGTGTTCTTGAAGCTGCGACGCTTAGACATAAACTACGCAAATTACCGCGATGTTGCCCTTCCATTTCTCTTCGCTGATGCGCTAAGAAAATGGAAATAAAAGATCTTGTATTTTTTGAGTCACAACATGATAAAACGCATATCGAGGGGAGGGCAGCCCTCATGAACCATAGTTAGAAGATTTTCCCGCCGAAGCCGAATGTTTGCTGAATTGGCATGAAGTAGTGCGTCTTCCAGCCGGATTGTGTTCCCTCTTCGTCACTAGCAGGGACGCCGATCTGAGAGAGCTTCAACCGGGTACCGGTCTCTGTTTGTTCTAAATCCAGCCTCACTGTACTATAGTGGTTTTCTGGCCAGTTTTCTTTCCGCCAACTCATAGATATAGTTTTATTCGGTTCCTAAAGCAATATACTTATGCACTTTACCGTTTTGCGAATACCTAATTTGCAAACGCCTGTGCCCACCCATTCCAAGGTGGGCAGCGCGCGCGTTTACCGATACTATTGGACAAAAAACGATGTGGATAGCACTCACCAGATCAATAAAGCTCCCGGACACGTTCCCGTCGAAAATTGCGTATTTTCCACCAGGAGTGGACTGTACAATAGCGTTGCCACGAGTGAACAACCTTGTGAGCTAGAATGAGGGTAAGAAATTGCAGCATCATCCGTCATTGGGAAGGCGGTATATTTGTACCGTGATATTGGCGCACGGCAATCAAAGATGAAGTAGTAGAGACCACGTGCACACCCATGTAAACGCTTTCCAGTCGCAAGTAGCGGAAACTAATCGTAGACACATTGGTTTAAGTAATTTGAAGGTGAATGGACATTCAGAAAAAATGTCCAACTTTAAGGTTCTTCTTTACAAGTCAATGTTAGTCAATCCTAAGACTCACATCACGGGCGGAGTAATAACATTCGAACAGAACTCATTTGGCAGCGATAATGAAATCCCTAACTGGATAATGCAATTTGTTTGATAAGTTAATCCAACAGATGCAGAAACAATTCCCACTCTAATAAGGGTATCGCTTTAAAAACTAATCGCGATTGTAACAAAACATAGCAGAGGCAAAGCAACCCAAAAGTCCTGCTTTCATTGCACAAAAATAGAAGTAAAGGAGAGTCCTTTCACGGCTTTCCAGAGGTCTGGCGTTTTGCATTCTTGGAGTAATAAGTCACCTCATGGAAGAAGAACCTCGCGTAAAGTGCACAGTCACTAACAACTTCTTCAATGCTCAAATTTGTCTGAACATCACTACAGCGCGGTAGGAAACTCGGGTATTCCAAGTGAAATTAGTTCCTTTAATGCCAAGATTCGTTAGCGAAATGACGGACAATGCATCAACAGTCTAAACCATCACTGAAACACTATTCTTGTCAGCTTAGAGCATTTTAAACAGAATGACACAAAAGCCAGTGGCAACATTTACCTCTTCTGTGACGAAAACCTTATATAGATCTTCAGGTGTGCACATGAAGTCCTCCTGCAGTGAAATCTGCACAGTATCCTGAGTATCAGCATCTCCTGCAACTACATGCATTTTCGTAGAGCTGATACCAGTATTCCGTGAAATGTCAACTAGTGCTTTGTTATCTGGAGGTTGCTTCAATACCAAACTGGGAGGGTCCGGTTTATCAATTGTTGGTAAGATGAGGTCTTTCCCGTACTCTTCAAAGATTCGAAATGCGCATCACGACGTAACAGTATAGAACATACCATGTTTTAGATCAGTTACATAGATCTCAAGCTGTTTCCGTAAGTGATTAGCCCCTTCTGTTCGAAGGAATTCCTTTATTTCGTCAGCATCAGGTTTAGTGGACTGACAAGAAACATCGAAATCCCATTCCTCAGGAGAGTATTCCTCACTCAGATTATTCACTGCTACCGTCCCACAGACCTTGGCAGGACTTTCAACACCTTTCTTGTGTCCTTAACGTGGAGAAAACTTAACCGTAACAAAAGCCCCGTGCGAATTTAAGGTAGGAAACATACCTTTCCACTCCATTTCAATAGTCCATTCGTAAAAAATTATCAACCTCGCCTTTCTATTATTAGCAGCCGCCTCCCCTTCGCATTTACTAACCTTGGTTATCTCGAGGTTATCTAAATCGTAGGCGATAACAGACTTCTTACATTTATCTGTATCTATGATAAAACCTGTAAGCAGATATTTAATTTTATCAATTGACCACTGTGTGGCCTTTTTTTCTATCCAATGCCAGTTATTTACATTCTTGGCATCAGCTCGTTCTTCCACAATCCATCGCGGATCACCCTCACCCCACTTAGCCATTGCTTCTGGATACAAGACACGCGGGACTCGTTCGAGAATGTTCCAATGAACGGTGACCTTGGATAATTACATTCCACTCGAAATCTAGGAGTAAGCGATAGTATTTATGAAGGATTTTGATAAAGTAACAATTTAACCTGTTAGTTATTGCGTTCATTTGTTTTCTTTAGCTTTTAATTATATTTGTTGAATCTCTTTGAATGCTGTGCTTGTCTAGCAACACAAAACAAGAATTTGAATTAAAAAAGGGGTCGAATTGATTAAGGTCATGAAATAAATGCCATTTGAGTATTTGGGGACTGTGTGTGTCCTAAGGATTGTTTGCGGCTATTCTCTTAGTCTTTCCTTAATTAAGAACGAAAAAAATCCACTCTATACAACTACTTGTACGCATGACTTATTAATAAGTAGTATAGGTGCCCTAACGCCTACAGACCCTATAAAGACCAAAGGGGACATAATACTTGGATGAAATATATATATTCTGCAAATACAAATGAGCTGGTGCTACTGGTGTGGCTTAGAGGCCAGTCATCCCGACGAAGTCAATTGGTCAACCAAGTGACTGTTGTAATACTTAATTCTTTAGATGCGCTTTGTAGGCCAGTGGCGGGAAGTCAATTTGAACCACGTGACTGACGAACGTGGAGACTCCTCGGAGCGTGACGGACCCTCGGCTTGAACCCCCATTCGTCGCCTAGCTGTATTTATTGCCCATATACAGTAAAGATGTCTAAACGCACTAAGACTTCTACTGGCAAGGGTAACCAGGAGGGAGAGGAGGAACCCTCCGCAACTGTAACTAAAAACCGACGCTTAAACAAACAACATAATATTTCCTCGATTCCTCCTTCCTTCTCGGCACCCAATCTTGGTCAACCTCCCGTGACAGCCATTACTACGTGCCGGTCATCAAATTCCTGTATAAGTGAGGAGAAAATTGACCACAGCATCATTGATCCTTTCTGGGAACAACATCATATTCATCCATAATCAGACGATGGAACACCAGCCTAAATCCTGAGTTATGTTAGAGATCGCGGAATTTAACGCAGCTCCTTGAGATAGGGTTTCGCGTTTGCTCCTTCTTGCCGTTGTTCTCACTATGGAGCTGTCCAGTTATATCTGCCTGACCGCTCTTTTAGCTAGTAGGTAATTAGAGATGACGGCAGGTAAGGCAGGGAAACTTCGAAATGAAACTTTTCCAGATGGTTTACGGCTGGAGCCACTTCCGTTTTTAACAGCAGTCTGGCGGGTCATGGAAATGGAGTAGGTGCCGAGAGTTGGCGTTATTATTAGCTGTTCTTTTATGTATGTCAGCGATTCCCCCTCTGTAGCACATACACTCCTATTGCATTGCTGAAATTTGTCGCAAACGGTGGCAATCGGATTAGAAGCCCTTTAGAGTAGGGTTCGTTTTCTGTTGTCACCAATGTATCACCCAGAGGCTTCCCTGAAGACAAAGATACAGTTCTTAGAAAGAATACGTGTACCCAGTGAACAGAAAGGACTTGGGACTTATTGGTGTGGCTTAGAGGCCAGGCCAACCGACGGAAGCAATTGGGCCAGCCAAGTGACGAACCGAAATCGGGGCGTAAATAAACAATAACTTGTTACAAATGCAGCCTACAAATGTTCGGCAGGTTACCAGCATTGCGTAGAGGTTATAACGCAGAGCGGACTCCAAACTGCAGAGATTTCAGTGTCTGCTGAGCCCATCATACAGTTGGGTAAAATATCATTTTACCACACTGCAAAATGCATCCTGCGTTTCCTTCTTCCACTTCTGGTTTTGTACCCTTAAAATGAAGACAATGCCTAACAGAAAGCATCCTGTTTGAGCAGCATTGTTAGATTTACGGGTCAAGTATTAACGGGCATCGGGCCTTGTTTCCCTTCCAGGAACCAAAGTTTTACACTTCATCACTTGGTTGACTTGACTGCTATTCACATGTATAACACTTATTTTCAAGCACCACCCTTGGCATCCTTCTCAAGGCTTGCATCTACGCATGTTATTTTTGGTGACCTGTCTTGGTCCATTAAATATGTAGACTTCATCTCCGCATTCGACCGGAGGTATGTTTTGTTGAGGATGGGCTGTGATCGATTGAAAATGGGGTGTGTGGTTAAGACTGCGTAATTTACTGGTGAAATGACTTTTATCACTCGAAGTGCATCTTTGCATCATGGGAATGGTAATTGCGTTTTCTCCATACCGCGGATCAGACTTATAAAGCTGCCCTAGAGTCTGTTCTCTGTAGACGTTGGGCCGGCTGTCCGTCTACTATATTTTCTGTCTGGTATATGGCAAGCGTACTTTTCAGGACCAGTACTCCTACAAGCGAATGCGTTTTGCTGGCCTCCTTCATTGTCTTCTTAAGGTTACACTGCCCAGAGCTATATCACTAGTCTCTGTGTCTGATCTAAATTGCTGAGAACTTAGTTATAAATTAGTAAAATGGTAAAATAGATGTTTTGCCATCAGCTTATGTGGTAAGTCTGCGATCTTAGCGAAATCTTTAGCCAAACGCCTCTATCAACCTGCCAAGCCTAGGAAACTACGGATTTCCACTTGATTGGTTGGTGCTTGTCATGCGCTCACCCACCTTGTACAGCTTTCAGTAACCGTCACCCCATGTGATAAGCCAGTCCAGTACTGCGGGAACTAACGTTTCTTTGGGTTCACTGTCAGGTGGTCCAACCCTAGCTTCAAAATGGCACTGTCCTCCCTAATATACCTACCAAAGGCCAATTTTTCATCCACTGTTTTGAGAATCATCCAATCCGTGCGATTTGCAGTGGGGGTTGGAAAGTGGCCTTTGGATCCTGGGCTCCATCAGGACTTGTCTGGGATTCACAAAGCTCTTTTAGTAAAAGGAAGGATAACTGCTCCATGCCAACTTCCGCTGCCTGTACTTGCCATTGTCTCGATTTGAAATCCTTTCTTGTTACTGAGCTCGACTTTCTCTAATCGGCTGACGGTCGGTGATATCCGGCCTTTTTCTTTACCAGAGCAATCGGTGAGGCCCATGGTGATTTCGATGGCATTTGTGACCTCGTTTTGAAGCATATTTTTAACGTGACGACTTATTTTTTCTTGTGGAGGAAATGATATAAGTCTGGGTGGCTGTCAGATGGATCTAGTCTCTCTGGTGTCTATCGTACGCTTTACGATCGTTGATTTTTGTCTAGCTCTAAGCTGGACTACCTCGACTGTGCTTCCACTCTGCGGCACCCTTCAAGGCGTATCAGTACCACACCAGACTCTATGAGCTACCAAAATATCTTCTTCCGCAATGCTTCGGCTTGTTATAACTCTGAAGACTCAGGACGCCACACAACACCCCCACAGAGCACCCCCAGACAACCGCACAACGGAGACAAAGCAACACCTACAACCCCGATAGCAAAATTAATTTGGCCTTTGGTATGATTTGCAGAATGTCTTACACCTATATAAATGTAATATCGCAGTGCATTTTCCAGTGCACACCTCTAGCCGTCAGGTTAAACATCTACACTCCCTTGCAAGTTTACCAACGTATACGATTCGTATCTACGAAGACCACAATCGAAACACCTTGCCGGAAGTAAACCATCCTTTTTGGGAAAAGGCATCCCGATAAATGAATACCACATTTTGGCCGCCCAATATCAGCATTAGCCTAACTTCAAACACAACGGAACTCCAAGGGAAACCAATGCCCTTAATTACCGTGGGCCCCTTCGTCCCTTTCGGTGCTAGCTTGTAATAGCCAAATCTCCACATTCTTCCAACAAGGCATCCGTGTCACAATCAAAGTAACCAATCTGTGCAGCACAAATGCGGAATCAAATCAAAATTAACACTCATAAAAACCAAACGTTTACTCAAATGTTACGAATTATGGATGCAATAACCCGCAAATACCCCGAATACTTTGATTGAATTCATCTCTGAGGCCATTTGTAATCAAATACAAGAATAGTGGGTAAAGCTTTTACTACAAAAACCATGTACACAAGACGTAGGTTTCAACACGATCTTCAATTAAAGTATGTGTCGCACCAGCCGAGAAGGACTGTCTTACATATGATACTTCCGCACAAAAAATAAATTTAAGTAAACATGAGACATCAAAAGAGCTAGACGGGGGTTACATCGTAGAGCGAGCACCTTAACGCATAGGCCGTGGAAAGGCGAAAATTGACGTGCTTCTTTGCTCTTCCAAGCGCTTCTTTGCTTTGTCCACTTTGAAGCAATGCCAGATACGAAGAGTCTCATCGCCTGAACAGCTTGCTACCATTTCCTTATCCGGTGAGGCAACAATTGACAGAACTCTGTCCTGATGCTCTAAAAAGAAAACGCCAGTCTTGACAACGACTGATCTCGCTATCTCCATTCTTATGCATCAGATCAGGTCTTGACAACGGCGAGCGCAGCAATGTCAACATTTATACGCAATGATAGCATAAACAACGTAGATAATTATTTGATGCTTTATTCCTGGCAGAAATGCATACAAAGATTGAAATCACTGACCGGTGAGCTCTTTAACCTTCTGTATACTTGGATATTTCCAAATACAAAGGCTACCACTCCCGTGGCCAGTTATCAGTTCACGAAACTCTTCATTCCAAATAACTCCTGACACCTACAAGAATTAAAACGCTTACAGTATCTTTAAAGTAATGAGGTAGGATTATAAACTCGTGAATGTTAAAAAGTAATAGTAATGGAGACCACCATGGGTAAATTGTTATCAAATCATTTCCAACAACAGATTCGCCATTCATTTAAAGACACGCGTACCGATGAAGATGGATATTAACATGATTGATATCAGCATACCGCCTTTAGAAAGCACATTAGGGTGCCCAGTCAGGTGGCATCAAAGTGAACCGACCACCGACTAATCTTAAGCAGATAAACTGCTTTGCAATAAAACTTGGAAATAATTTGCACTGACCTCAATCTCACCTGAGTTTCCACATCAACAGCGCGCACACAAGCCCCAGAGTAGACATTCCAAAACCGGAGGTGGTGATCCCTAGTGCCACCACCGGTTGCAAGGAGAGTCGGTTTCCAAGGGCACCAGGCAATGGCCTTGACGGCAGCCACGTGTTCATTGAGGACGTGATCCGGATGCCCTCCAGAGAGCTTGAAGGCCTCACTAGCAGAGTAAATACAGACCAGATTGTCATTTCCCCCTGAGGCCAAGTAGCGATCGTCTGGTGACCACTGCAGACCGCACACCTCCTGTAAGCGCAATTTTAAGAAATATGTATAATGAGATGGAACCTTCCAAAATCAGCTATGTCAAACACTTAATCAATCACCGAAGATGGCAAGAGCAACTAAATTTCCCTAAGCCGTGAGTAGACAAGAGCAAATTAATCAACTTAAGACCTCCCTGAGTATGCGTATCAGAGTAACCGATTAGATGTTGTGCTACGCGAATATCGTGATGCCTGATTTCTCCTGTACGGGAGGCTGTTGTGACGACATGGTCCCGCCAGGCAAGGGCTGGAATTCTAGCCGGGTCGCTGTCATCCCTGAGCATTGTGCGCTGGAGCGAAGTATGTTCCACATCCCACAGCTGCAAGCGACCCATGCTCGTGCCTACGGCAAGGACATTGCCATCGTGAGGCGAGAAGCGCACACTGGTGATATGCTCCTCGCGGAGTCCAGCGGTCATAAGTAATTGAACGCCACCAGAGCGAGCGTTCCACAAGTACACGTCTCTGTCAAGGGCAACCGCGATGGTGTATTGCTTAGACCAGTCAAGGAGATTCAAATAGAAGTCGTTAAGAAGATCAGGGGCATCTAAGACATTTTCTGGTCGCTAAAAAGTGGAATGAAGACGTGTAAAGCCGGAACGAACAAGGAGTAAAGCTGAGTCATGGAATTCATCTACTGTAGTACCAACTAGAGTTTATTGTAAACAAAACTCACCGTGGGTATATAGCGCACAGATTGCTTTGATTTACTTTTTTCGTGTGTAGTGGGTTCTTGAGCAAGGACAGACGGGCGCTTGCGTGAAAATTCCAGTATACGGTCATTCAATTTGGGAAGTGAGGATGGATCTGACACCACAGCAGCTTGAGTTAAATAAAACTGTGCACGATCCATATCCATGGCCCGACGGTTGGGAATAAATCTAAGAATTATTAGAGAAGAGTGACTCTCCTACCTATCCCCATCACAGTCTGCAGTCACAGATCGGCGATAAAATGCCGAAGGAAGAAGGCTACTATCATAGCTGAGGGAGTGCTTTTTCTTTATGGGTTTATGAATACTTCAAAGGTAAACAACGTTAACTCCGCTTACCTTTGATTTGACAAATTACTTGATAAATTAGAAAGACTTTTCTCCAGAAGTAACGGGGCTGCATTGATAGTCATCGTTTTTGAATTATTTAGTGCGTTAGCTAACGATCCATCACAGTTTTTGACCTCATGCAACGTCCTAGCGAACGACGAACGCATCATCAACCGCTAATAGACACAAAACAGTTTGCAATGCCGATTGGTCAGCGTGATTTAAAATCAAGCCTGATTTGTATCAAGTTAACTTAAAGACACATAAGTCCTTCAAAACAATTAATCGTTAAGCTTATGCGAATGCAGCGAAAACATTCGTTTATGCAAAAAAGAGTGCTATTAGCGTAATGCTGCTTTTTGACCCATGATAACAGGTTTGAGAGAATTTCCGACACACCCAGCCAATAAACACTCAGCGCAACTCTTAAAACAGTGTTTATTTTAAAGATAGTTAAAATGATGTTGCACTTGTTTCTTTTCGATAGTCGAGCCATTATAACAAAATACCTATAAAGCCAAATGCGATTTTATGAGCAAAACGCTTAATAACAAGAGTTGAAAAATTTTGCGAATTATTTCATTATTCTCGACTGTCAGAATACCTGGTTGCATGCGTAAATGGTTTGCAATAAGCACTTATGAGAGAATGCACCTCTCCCAATCTAAGCCTTTTTGAGACTTGTTTTTTTTTCTATTTCGTTGCAATGTTCGGAGTTATTCTTTAATGTGAGCTCTTGTTACCATGTCAATTTCCACAAATTTTGGCATATTATGTTTGCGCAGTGGCGATGATTATGGTGCTTCAAGCGCCTTTTGGCAGTTCACTATACCAAAGAGCTGTGAGAAAACGTATACCTTCATCAAAAATATGTGGCGTGTCTTCTAGCGTGGCTTGAAGGTTATGAGGCAGCGTAATGATTTGGTGCCTTCTTTAGCTGCATCTTTAATTACGGGAGTGCCGGAGATCTCCGTGGTGGCAGATTCACTATAATGTACGGCTCGAAGGCCGTGCCAATGGCTTTTAAGCATTCCTGAGTGTTATTTGCACGTGCATTCTGTCATGCTGCCGTGGAAGACCTTAAGGCGCTATAGCACAATGGAAGGATAAACTACATTTACTCTGCAGTGTACATTTTTAAAGAATTAAATCGCTGCATAATTCCCACCTTGGATGTTGTATTTCAATATCACTGAGTGCTTAAAGCGATGGCATTTGAGGGGTTTCTTTTCAGCTACACTGGATTTTCATGGGTGGCATGCATAGGGATTTGCATTTATCATTTTTAAATGCGATTATCAAATGCTAATTTGGTTAATAAATTGACCTTGTTATGCTATTTGTTTGCATAGATTTTCTCTCAGATGGTTTGTTGTTCTCATTTTTTGGAGTATTAAATTATCTTAACCGGTTTGTAATGCAGACTGAAAACTTATTTGCCATTTTCGTTTTTACAGGACTATCGTGGCGTTTATCAAGGTTTCGTCGATGTCGTAGTAAGTGAGAAAGAGTAAGGAAATGCATAGGCTGTGGTGGTCAAAAGGTCCGAGAAACCGTTAACATGACCCGAAGGCCATGCCCCAAAATGGAGGCACAAATGGCAAAAACCCAAGTGCTCGCGTGATAGACACACAATCAAAGCGCCACACCGCTATGCTTCAGTTTTTAGCCCTATCGTGATTATGGTATTAGAAAAACAGGAGCTTTAGTGTCAAAATTGGGGCTTCTCATCCTCCCAGTAAGGCACATTTGATCTCGTGTTGACTTCTTTAGCAAGTCCCATAATGTCCTCCGTTTTTGTTCACGATTTTACATGCAAATGTATTCCTAAGTCCTCCTTCAGAGTGGGAAGTAGTTGCACTGTAAATGTTGTTGCAGAACAGCGCATCGACGACAAAGTGCGCTGAGAGGAATTGTGGCTTCACTAATTCAATTCTGTTTTAATTTAATAATTTTCAATAAAACGTAAGGGATTTTGTGAATAGCTGCGAAAGTTTAGAAGTTGCTGAAGGTTTGAGCTCCCAGGTTCATGACTTTGAACAGTTTCCACAGTGGATTACCACGATCTTGCTACGTAGTGCAAGTGTCCTTTGTTACCGTATTCACGAGGAGCATGTGTCAACAAGGTACTTATGGACTTCAGTTAATGCCTCCGTTTCGTGCCGACGCGGTATTGCAGATGAGATGCCGGCTCAATTTCGTCTCAGCGTCGTGCAACTCCTCAAGGTGGCTGTGTTGGGCATGTTACAACAAATAAACATACTGGAAACTACCTTTCCACAAATTGGTCAGCAATTCTAAATTGCCACAAAAAATTGTCTGAATGGGATCGGTGATTATCATTTTGACGATGAATTTGTGCTTGTTGAGGCATCTACAGCAATTAAATGTAGTTAGGTTTCTTTAATGACCTTGGATTGGCAATTTATCACAAAGACTAATAAATTTGCATGAATCACTTCACATTCTCGCAACACAACGTGCGTCAAGGACGAAGTAGAGACAGCATACTACCACCAACAGCAACTATTTCCACAAAATCGGCATATATATATATATATATATATATCAGCATTTCCTTCATATCTTTCCCTTAATGTATCTCCAACTGCAGCCCTTTCCCGAAAAGTTAGAAGTCAAAAAGTGTGCTCGAAATTGGCAAGCAGTCACAGTTATCTGCCTGGCGAAATCCACCACTCGTTATCTCTTCCTCAATCCTTCATCCGCGCGGATTCGCTTTAAATGAATCTATTGAAAAAAGCTCTCTCTCTTATCTAAGCACATTATTTTGTTAAGTTGTTCTAAAGGTTTCCCAATCATTAAGCAGTGATCGCAGAGCCACTTGTAGAATTTCATTCAACAGCTCCCGTTTGGTCCTTTCCGCTTTTTGTCAGCTCGTTGGCGTTGGTGGCTATTACAGCCCTGCCAAAGTGTACAATTGGAGAAGCTGTCTCGCTCCATAAACATAAAAATTAATTCCTCCTCATTTGTGGCTGCAACGACAATTTAATGCAGCACTGAACAGAAACCTTAAGGCATTTTCAAGGATAAAATTGCGTCGTTTCCCACGTCTTTGGATCAGGCCCTTAGCCGAGCATACATTTCTAAGAGAGCTATCTCTGCGTCAGCTGGTTAAAAACTCCTTCGTCGGCTTTCCCTGTTATATACTCCATAAAAGATAGTATTTTACTTCTCTGTTCAAATGAGTGCTACTACCCTTTATTCAGCGTGTTTTATTCAGAAAATAAAATAGAAAAATGGCATACACTTTGTTAAGTCAGAACAATGGGGTTTGATAGAACGCCTAACCTGATTCTTATTCGGATACAGTGTAACCTTTGCCACGAAGCAAGCAATGGGGTGTCATTCAAAATGGATACGATTGTCAGTCATAGGATCGTACCGACAGTGACAGCGACATTGGGCTTGACACATTGCACCTGAAAACGCGTCTCCAAATTGACTTCATAGCCAAACATAGGACCTACCCGATTCGCCATAACAAGTTCATCACGATTTTATGACTCACTGGACACCAAGATTAAATTCAGCGCTTCACTCATGTGCAAATTTTCCCCAACACCATTCTAATTGCCATCAGATTGAAGCAGATGCAATCTTGAATCTTTTCAATTGTAACTTAGGTACTGCATTTAAATCAGTCAACTTCATCTGACAGTTGGATAAGTGGAAGCAGACAAATGCGATACATAAAACCATTAGCAGCTTTACGTCAACGCTCAGCTAAAAGCGGAAGCAAAAAGGTAACAATGCAAAGTCTGTGTGAGAAGTTTAGAGGAAGCAGCCTCTATTTTTTCCGTGGGTCGACACTGGTCTAAGATTCGAGCTTAAACCAATAATGCGTCTCTGCTAGTTGAGTGGCGCAATACAAGACATCTGATTTTACCTCCTTGGCCAGCATTTGCAAGGCACGTTTGTTCTGACAAGCCGAGAGCAATTGCAATAACGCCGTTGCGACAGGAAGTCTAGGCTATGAGGTGATGAATTACCGGTGTTTCAGTGAAAGCGGCACAATGTGTAGCTTGCTCAACTGAAAGACTAAAGTTGGTGAAGCAATCAAAAATCGAACCTACTGCCAAGGTATTATCAGTGGGATATTCTATTGCTTTAATCTATTGTGCCATCACAGCACCCATGGGAGGAAAGCATTTATAAAACTCTCAACTGGAGTATTTTCTACGGCATAGGTGGCAGTAACGATGAATTGTAGTGCTGCTCTATTGCTTGTAAAAATACTTTATTGCGAAAATGCATCTTAAACTATCTGACTGGAAAAAAGTTTGTATTTCCTAGTTAAATGAAGAGAGATTAGCATTCACATTAAATTTTGCTCCGTAAGATCTATTGTAAGTTGATTACATTGTTTGGTTCTCATGACTACTATGAGTGTGTTTCATTTTTGAGGCTTCTTAGTAACTTTTGGCGACATTTACGCGCGAAATTCTAAACTTAATTTCAGCACTTTATGGAATCATATGCGTATGTCCTTGGAATTGTCTAATGAGATTTAAGAACTCACGTTAAGTTTAAGAGGTGCTGAAAAAAAAAAAAAACTTAAATCACATACCTCAAGGGGAAGAAAGTACAGTAATCTCCAGCTATGTAGTGATGTGCGTTCTCGGTGTAGTACTTTATGGGAAGCGCACTAAATCTCAATGTTTATTTCTGTCAAGTCCTGTTCTCCATATTTCAGTTGGTCAGAGGAGCCCACTTATGAGATGAGCAATCATAAAGTCCCAACACCGCATTGTTGGGCATCCCCCTCCTTCCACTGATCCACACAACAATGACCCCAGTTCCTTTCCCATCCCCCTTCCCAATCCTCTCCGAACCTCCTAGTCGAAAAATAAGAGCAAGAAAAGCAACTCACCAATGGGCATGAGGCCCTTGTCGGCACCCAGGCATTCGCGTAATCGCGTAGCAAAGTTCGCGTGGGTCTGGAGGGGTGTGTGTGTGTGTGTGTGTGTAAGCCGATGGTGCGTGTGTGTGTGTCTGCGTGTAAGTGGACGCGAGTCCATGTGCTGCACCGCGCCGCGTCTTTGAGTAGTGCTCACTCAACAGTTCCACAGCGCCGTGGCGACAAGGTCGAGGTGAGTCTGGATTGCCTTCTCCCCCCCTTCTTGTTCCCTCCCCTGTCTGCAATGCCTTCCTCGGGTCTATTTCAGCAGGACGTTATTTCAGGTCCTGTCCAAAGTATCTAAACAAACGATCATTTCAAAATTAAATGATTTGTCTCATGTACCATCCTGTTCAACGCGGAATGGTTTCTGGCAAAGCGTAATGACTAAGATATAAACTGCACAAAATCTGCTTTTTTGAATGCCTTCAGCCGACGTTTTTTTATGCTTAAACATCAATTGCATAAAATTGTAAGGCAAATGAATGCACCAATACGTTTTGGAATGGGTTTCCCGGAATTGTCTAGTTCCAAAACATTGGCTTTAGCATGCCATGTTTATTTCAGCCAAAATTTTTTCTACCGCTTTCTCATAGTCGTCTTAGCTTTTGTGGAATTTTGTTGGTCAATATTTGCGAAATAAAACTCACATTGGATCCATTGGATATTGTGACAGTCCTTTTAAGCGTTTTGCGACCAGTTTATCTCCCCTGAAGTGGTTCATTTCTTCATAATGCCGCACGGTGGACTGGTGCCATTATTGCCAAAATTTTGCTTTTCCTATTCACCCAGTTTATTAAGTCCTCGGAAAACTTAAGCTACTAGACCGCCCCATTTTGATTTTACTGAACCGTTTCTGCTACTCAGGTCATCAATTGTGAAATAGCTGTTGTTTGTCTTCATGCACTTTGTTTCATTTCTAATGGCTCAAAGTGCTTCTCGGGCTGCCTCAGCTACGCAGTAGCTGGTGCGTTCTCAGAAAACTACTTAAAGTTCAACGCACACTCCACTCACTATTTGTACTTTGAACAAGCGTATAATAAGGCGGACGCCCGAGTACGGTCCCTTCGGTGTTCGTACATGCGCCAGTAACCCAGCAACAACTAAGCGTGCTTGACCCAAACTCATTATCCTTTAAGGCCCTTCCTCATGTGCCTCAAAAACGGATATTGGTTTCTGGATTTCATAAATTTAAAATCATAGATATGAAAGACGATATACTATGAATAACGTTGTATTAGATGAAACAGTCAGTAGATAGAGCATTAACAGGAGTCAGGAGGCAGGGCTGTCTACGTCAGGAGAATCGAACCGCTCCTCCAGGACCAGATTTAAATTGCCATCCCGCTTCCTGCCTATAAGGTACTTTTAAGGAATATAATTATTACAAGCATTGTCAATATATTTGCTTTGTTTTACTGTCTGGCTTGTATCTCAGTCACGCACTTATTAATCTGAAATAATATGCGTCCTCACCCTAATCCGTTTCGTACGAAAAGACAGTCACTGCAAAGGCGGCACTACCACCATCAGCTAAAATCAGGTGCACTGGTAAAGAATTTCAAAATCTAACCCTCTATTGCAAGAAGTGCCCATTTTCATTGCTAAGCATTGTTTCGTGCCAAAACTAACAATTAACCAATTTCCTACAAATTATTTTCTAAGCGTTAAGGTCACTCCTTTTCGTGGACAATAAAGTGGCGTTTAAATGTCTACATCTGAAGCGCGTCAAAACATCTGCCAGCAGTTTGGGCAATCGCATGTACCTATTTGTCTCTGGCACAAAGTACGGGATCATTTGAAATTGCTAAGGAAGCTCAGTACCGACGGACGCTTTGTCGTCAGAGTTGTGAGCTTTTCAAGAGTAAGGCGCAATGAAAAGTGCCTCTTAGGATTTAAAAATAGTAACTAGTGGAAAGACTGAAAGGAGGAAATGAATGTCGAGGTTACCCATTTTTAGCACAGCGATGTACCGTTTTTAATTAATTGTTGAGGAAATCTATCGCACCGTGTATTTTGAGGTAAATTCTGCCGTCAGATGGAAATCATCCAGTGTTACGACCTGCAGAAATATTTGCACTCACTTTGACTAACCATTTTTCAATGGGTTTTAATGATAATGTAGAAAGAGTCGCGTATGCTGTACCAGTCAATGCTACTCAAACCGAATTACCACTTTTTATATCTAATTCTAAAGTCTAGTTGCTGCTTCCAATTTGGCTACTTGGCGACGGTCACGGGGACCCTTAGGACTATGCTCGGCAAACTAGATGCATGGCCCTGCTAAAGCTGGTAGTGAACACACACCGCGACTGCAGCACTGAGCACAGTCTATGCCAGTGAACCGACATCATGCAAAGCGAGAGCACTGCTTGGTGTGCTGGTGTTCTCCCTCCTGTGTTCTGCATGCCCCATCTCATTAGAAGTCATCTCGGATACAATAATTAAACCTTTCTGACGTCACTTATGATTTAGATGGATTGAGTGAATTTGCATATTTACACCTTGCCTCTTGCGCTCTTGTCAGGGGGATCCACTCAAGCTCGAAGCGTGTTTAGGCGTCCGCTCCAAAGGTTACTTCACTTAACCGCAAGTATCAATTCCTATTTCGCATTATTCTAGTAAGTGCTTTTCCTTTTCGCTTCTGCTGTTCAGCGTCTCAGTCCACGGGCTACATAGTACAGCCAAATTCCTAGCTCTTGTACAAATGAACATGACGGCCATGTCGTTTTGTCGGATGACATTAACTTGCGAAAAAAAGGCTATAGGCGCCGTACTGTATAGAACTGAAGCCTATTGAATTCCAAACGCTCTTTTCGTTGTAACTGTCATCAAAAACGGGTCTATAATATGTACTTATTTCGGTGATGTTTCTGGCACGCATTTTGTAAAGGTTTCATTAAAAAACTCCTTCCAATGTCAAAGTCCAAATGGGCAAGATAGTGCACTAGTCCAGCCTATGACTTTTGTCGAGACTTTGTTCCGTCAGTCGGGTTTGAAAAAATTCTGTTTAAGTGAACGCTCTTTGACGCAGCGGGTTTGAAATCCTTGTCAAGTCAAGTGAAATCACAGTTCCTAGATCCTTCATTTGGAATATAATCTTGGCATAAGGCTTAATCAGCGTTACTTGCACTATCTCATTTCCTCCGTGGCCGTTCTTAAAAGCAGCTCAGCACTGCAAACGCAGCTTTCAATAATCATCCTAGTGAACGAAAAGACGACTGAGAAAAGTAGAGGCGCTCTCTCTTATGCCAATTCACGGTATCTGTTAGGAAAGAAAGCTGAGTCTCATAATCAGAAAGTTACAAAGTTTAATGCAGTTTGACGAGTTGTGCTTGCATGGCGCAAATGTACCAGGCACTTTATTGTTGCTCATGCGTCAAAATCGTCGTAAAACTTCATAGATCCATCCTCGCCAACCTTCAATCATCAGAGCACTAGACATTTCACTGTTATTACGTGCGTGCTTTGTTTAATGGTAGGATCGAGTTGTTACGGTACTTATAATTCGTGGTAATAAAGATGTGGACCCTAAACGGTGGGATCAAAACTATCATGGAAGTACGCGCCTATTCTCAACAGAAACTCGCATTCCCAACGGTTAATAGTATTTATGGGTTGTCACAGTCTATTCAAAGCTGTTACTCTGTCCAATGAACTCAACAGCCATTTCAATTTTCGATCAAATTCTTCTTTTGTCCCTTAAATTTATGTTTAGTTATTAACAAAAATTGATGCTACGAGCCATTCTAGACCAAATAGGGAACACGTCTTTGTCCACCCCAGTTACATGGCCACATAGGATAATGGATGAATTTGTATGTTCTTAACCAAGTAGATTATTTTTCTCTAACTAGTGTTGAATGGGATCGAGTTTTCAGAAAGTAGCTTCGGGTGTCCGAATCATCCTCGAGAATGAATTCGGAGATCAACAAGAGCTTCTCGACCCCAGCGATGAGGTGGACTTGAAGGCAGACACTACCTCCACATCAATGCTCGACCGTGGCAGCAAAAAGTTTCGTAAGCATCGCCGCATTTTATACCATAGTTAAAGGAAGCATCCGTGCTTCAGCATTTACACTGCGTAGGCGATCTGCCAACAGTGATTGTAGATAAAAACGTGAATTTCGGTGGCTGCAACTGATTTTGCATTTCTCAGATATTTCAGTTGTCACCGTTTTCTTTTAAGTAATAATTTTCAATCCGGCAGAAAAAGTCACTTGCGCAGTCTAGATTTGTTAAAACCTAATTTGTCATCCAAAATTGCAACCGGTGGATGATTCCTCTGATTTTGGAGGACAATTAAAACCATAAATTATCAACCTTCGTTTCACTCAAAATAGAGTAATTAAGGTGCAATTCAAGGTGCAACCTTAAGACGCATTTTTTGTTAAAAAAGCCTTCGTTATCGTTGACGGCTTTTAATTGAACAAAATGCAAACCATAATTTGGCTCTGCTTTGCTTACATCTGGACTTTTATTTTCACTCTACCTGGCTGTCCTACGTTGTAGAGTCGGTTGCCTAGTCTCATTTCTAATTCATTTAATTAATTTTAATTTACTCCATTAATTTGGAAGAAACCTCAACACAACGCAGTTACAAGTACTCCTCTTATCCTTATAGTGGAGATCTTCCCAAAAAAGGAAACTTGTCAACCTATTGTAAAGCTACTTACTTTTCATTAATATTATCTTTTTTATTATTTCCACTAGTAACGTTCATGATTAAAAGACCGCTAAGTTAAAAGCGATCATTTTTCGTTCCCCTCTGTGGAATGTGGTTCAGCGTCCTCGATGATTTATAGATCTTGTTTCCGTCATGATCATAAAAGGGAATTGTTTTTTTTCAGTGTTGCACAAAAATATTTTTTTTTCCTTCCACTATCCAGTCGATATTGCTCTGCAAAGCATCACACTTAAAAAGCCCACCTCTTCATTGACCCTGCTTGCACCGTAGGTTCATCCTGAAGCATCTAACTTTCAGCCCTTCACTTCAGGTGAGTCTGTGCTGGCATCCTGGCTCAAAACAGCTAGTGATCGTCGAAAGAAGCTACAGACGCTAATGGACGAGTACAACGAACTCGTTATCGCAGTGAAACGGGGCCAGTAGTTGTGACAATCGTGAATCCGCGTTCCACAATCATTGTCAGCAGGAACAGCAGTAGGACTTTGTAGTATTTAGTCTTTCTGTCCACACAAAAGCAACGCAAAAAATTATGTGTATTCTTCATCGTATTAGAAATAAGTACATAAGTACCACGGGGATCTCTGATTTATGAGTTATAATAAATTACCGGATTAAAATCACGTTGAACTTTAATAAATCCTCCCGTTCAAAAATTTGACTGAGGCCGAGAATATATTTGCTCATAGATCCGTGCAATACACTCCACCGATCTGAACGTAAAATGAAGCTTTTCCTGAAATCTGTATTGAATAAGGTATTAGGTTCTTGGGCCACTGTATCTGACTTAAGTGCTTCCAAGACAGCACACCAAAAAACGTGCCTGGGCTGAAGAGAGGAAATTTCCTCCACGATCAAGTGCTTTTCCATGTCGAAAGGCTGCTACAATTTGTCCGCGCAAAAATACATTGTCACTAACTGCTTCAATTTGGAATAGTATCTTTACTCGACATAGCTCTAGCAAGCGGATTATAGTCCCATATTTTGGTGCATTTCCCATTCTCCTCTTACCATAGCCCGTCTCAAGGCAGTCATTTCACTTTTTGTCGTGCTACTACTACTGCGGGTCTAATGGTTGGGAGGCCCTTAACGTGGCTTGGCGATCATACCGCAAATTGCAAGCACGACCTACGAAGACTGGAGCGATTGTGTAGTTAAACTCTACAGGTCCAACAATATTAGTCCTACAAGAAATTCTGCCATGATTCTTCAGACAGAAGGTTTAGACGCATATTTTGAGTCATTTTGCCCAGAATAGGTTCTGAAATAGCTTAAGCCCAATGACTCTGCAATGACGATTATTCAAAAAGGCTTCGATACAGAGGGTGTTTGGTAATGCGGAGGAATCTGCACCAACATTTCATTCTTGAACTTTAGTGTGATCCTTGATCGCATATTATCCATAATAAAATACTACCCTGAATACCGACTTACATTCAGCTATGCAGCTGACTCGCCTTCCCGTCTGGGCTGTCAGATGCCAACTTCCCACGTGCTCATCCAACTTGGGTCATTGCACCCGTGAGTGTCGTGTGCGTGAGAAATCTGCCTTGCTAGTTTGCCATCGTGATGAAGGATTGAAGGTTGTACTTCTGATTACCTTCGAAACTGTTTCTTTCTGAGCTTAAAACGCATGAAACATTTAGGGGACAATTATCACATGAAACGCCAAAACACACATAAAGGATGACATCAAAACTTGCTCACCGAGATTTTGAGATGTTGATAATTTGAGGCGTAAAATTAGTGCCACTTAGCACCGCTGCTACCGGTACCTTTGGTAAAGTGAAAGGAGCGTCGGCTTTGCTTTATAAATCAATCAGCAATTTTTCTCACTTTGCAATAAACTGTAGGCCAGTCCACTTTTACCCGCGTGTTGCAGGTTGTGCATAAGGTGGAAGGCCACGAATTCGTGGCCACTTGCTGGTGTAATCTAGGTCATGTTTTCTCCTGCAAGGTGACCTTGCATTAAAAAACACGCACAGGCGTCTATATGAATTTGCACTCGCCTGAAGAGGGTTCCCGTAATCAATTCCACCTCTATCCCTACTTTCTCCCCATATTTCGATGCTCTCCCATTTCAGTCTCAACGGAGCTGATGCAATAACAACTTTGGAGTGTTGCCATCTATCGTTCAATTGGATCAACTAATTAGATCTGGTGTTCTTTTAGCGCAATGTGCACCAATCAATGTGATCGGTGATGTCTGAATGACCTTTGCAATGCATTGATGCAATCACCACAGACTGACCTGTTAATAGCTGTAACCACGAGAGTCATGGTTACCAGATTGCACTAAAGAGTTGTGCAGTAAGAGCTTAGCCTTTGTGGTACAGGCTAATTTTCTTCGCCAAATGCTATTGGCTATTCATTCTGGTGCAGTCGAGTAAATGGCTTAGGTGCTATTTGAAGCCAGGCATGCAGTTCACTATTTGTTGACGTTGAAATTGAAAATTCCCCAAGGGTAGATCCAAATGTGTGGCAAAGCTTGAATGGTAGGAAGACTGGTGGTTGCAGCTGGTTGATTGCCCATCCTTCCGCACAGCCAATGGGACAGGCCACATTGCCTGCGTGCCAGTTTGGCTTGCAATGAAAGCTGGTCTGCGATATACTTGCCCTTCCGCCTAAAATAGTAAGAATATCGTGGTTCTTAACTAGCTTTCTGACTGATTTGAGAGCTGATCGCAATTCCAGTCACTAAATGAAAGCTTTACTTCTGCTTGTCTGTTTTTTTATTGGCACTGTTTTAGGTGTGACGTTTGCATGATGAGAAAGTCATTTAGGGTCAGCCTTGGCAAGTTGCATCACGAAGTGCCCAAAGGTTCAATGTAGTGCAACAGGGGAAATGAATTGCACTCTCGAGAACCAAAATCAGAACACAGGACTACTGTTGCACAGATCTGGTGGGTGGAGATGTTAGCGTGTGAAAGTATCCACATTGGTCTAATATGGGGTGTATGACAGGCGTAACCAACATATCGTCATGGTGGTGGCGTTAGGCGAGGAGATGTGGGGCAGTAGACGGTGCGGTTGCCCCATTTGAAGCCTTTGTCAGCCGAGAGCACAGTTCTGCTGTCGATGCACACTCGGGCTGAGTCACATGGCCGGCGTGGCCGCGACGTCCTGGTGCTCGCATGGCTGTACGCAACCACGTGCACGCGCACCGATGAGTCATCCAGCGTGCGGCGCCTGCTCGCTCGGTCCTGTCCCTGCCCTCCGAGATGCCAGAGACGCTACATCGATCTACTCTACTTACACTTTGGCCCTCTACTGCTGGAATGGAAATGTGATGAATCGGGTTCATCAAAGCCCAAGCCACTTAAGTTATAATATCCTCTGTTAAATGGGTAAAAGTGTTTCAAATATCTACTGAAGGAATTCTGGTTAAGCGCCTTGAGAGTGGCTGATATCGTGCTTTCATCCGAGGTCAAAACATGCCTGGCCGCTCTGATCAGCAAGCTTGAGTCGGCGGCCTTTCACGTCCAACTGTTCGTGGGGCGCATAGTTGAGAGTGCTTATACTTCACAGCCGTGACGTCTAGCCCTAATATGGTGTTAATTTGTATTCGAACATGGTAGGAAGTATTGCGTAGGTATATCAGTATGAGATATCGACTAAGACTGTCACTCGACATCGTTTGCTAAACCTGTCCAAACTCCATACCATACGTAGGTTCACCATACGCATGTGTGATTACTTCCGTTCGGTTTAGGCGTTAAACAGTGCCAGCCACTAAGTCTAACTAATGAACTGTAATTCCAAGGTGCAAAAGGAAGAATTTGGGATTTATTTCACCCATACAAGTCAAAAGAAAAGCAGCCCATGAGACTACCTGTCACTAGAGCGCACATGCACAGGCTTGCGTTTCAGTTGAATGAGGGAGGCACTAACGTACCTTGCAAAAGCAATCCAAATGCTTTTCGCTTTAAACCACTCGCCACGCAGTGCAAGGTCACCGATGGCCTATATTCACTTGCATAAGTGGCCACTGAAAATTAAATTCCTATCAGTGGAACAGGCCTGGAAGCTGCTTACATGAAACCCGATTTCTTGAAACTAGTGGTACAACAACTGTAGGCGAACTGCATTGGATAATTTCCGTGGGCCTCAAAGGGAGTATTTCGCGTTCAAGACATGAGTGTTGTAGTAGTTTTAAGTTATGATGACCTACTATGAATAATATCTAAGGATTTTTCAGCACGCGAAAAAGCAGTAAACAAGTGAGTAGCTAAAAGCATCATAAAAATTATTTGCACATAAAAAGCAAGCATTCACACATAGCCAATAAAAAATATCGTACTTGATGGTGGTGAAAGATCTGAAAGGTCGGACCGATCTTGGGAGCACAAAATAACAATACCATTGCTGGTATTCCTTATTATTTGATCAACGAGTCCTGGAAAAATCTCACATTCCCGTTCCAAATATTTGCAAACACTGGTACATCCATGGTACAACGGAGTGATTTACTTGGAAACAAACAAGTGAATAATCATGAACGATTTTAAGCTTAGAATTACCCTAACTGCGTATTTACCAACTTTAATCCCTCAGCCCTCGTGGTTCGGCCAGTGTACAGGCGTCATGCTATCTGTGCCAGGCTCATTTCCGGGCCGCTATGCGTCGTTGGATCGTCGGCGCTGATTCTAACGCCACGAAACGTTCTCGATGCATTTAAATAACCCTAGTAATTACCACCCGATTCAATTACACGAATTGTAGTCCCAAGCAGAAATAAGCATAAATACCTAACCATGATGAAAGAAATTCTTGGCAGCGCAATCCTCTAAACAATCAAGTAGCCACCCAAGCTGCGCTTTGCATCCCCACAGCACAGCCGACGCACGTATTTATTGCACGTGAACCCACCTGCAACCCGATTCATGGGAAGTGTTGGTAAGAGGGCGAGAACGAAAGTGGACTCCAAAATACCATTCCATCCTACATAATCTCGAACCGTTTTAGCATCTGCACAGAGTATGCTACATGATGGATATTCCTCTTTTTCTACAGCATCAAATTCCACATTCCCAGGAGTATAGCTATGATTTTAATCAAGTGAGCGAATGCCGTTGGTTGAGAATGACTTCAAAGACACCGAGGTGGGCATATAATTGAGGTCCTCTGATTCACTAGAACGTCTTAGCCACTCTAACGACATTTCGTAGTTAACTAATACAAGCCGATCTTGCAGGAATGGAACATAGGAAATTGAATGACAACCTTGGTGGAGCAAAGAAACCTCGACTATGCCTATCAAACATCAAACAGGGGATACCAAATAGTTCATTTCGCATTACGATGTCCACTGGAGTCATTCCTTACAACTATGCCACTTTTCCCACCGATCGCATTGAAGAGCCGCAGAACAATGACTATATCGAATGAAGTAAGGCACAAGGAAAAAGAACTAATTTTCAACACATTCCCAGTTGTATGTAGTGGGAAAGCGAAAGTATGACACTCCAAAAAAGGCTTCAATGAATTAAACCCAAGCTTTGCCTTTTAGAGAGCACTGCGAATTCGCTGAAAGTATACGTGATCATCAATAACATGCTGGACAGTACGAACCTTTTGAAATTCTAGTATTTCCTTCATACCATAGTATCGACTAGGGAGATTTTGAGCGCTTTTACTTCTGAATCCCACGACATCGAAGCGAAACCTCCACCAAAAAAGCAAGGAGAGTTGTTATGGTCAGGTTACTTTGCAAACTTGCATAGCCCACTTATCCGCAACTTTAACTACACCACGTGTTAGTCTGATGTCGAAGAGCGCAGTTCGTTCCAACCACTTTTTGTTCATAGCGCATTTGTGATCAAGACCGAGCATATCCACTTGCTTGAGCTTCCCTCACTTTTCGTCAATCAAGTTAACCCACTCCAGCACGGTTAACTGAAGCGCGATATACGTTGCAGAAAAGGATAGTATTCCATACTATTTATCACTAGATAACCTTCGCGCTTGAGGAGCAAGACACATGCATAAAAAGAGTGTAATCACTGAGACCTTCAAACCCAGAAGCGCGAAAATAGTTAAAGCGAACCACTACCAAAAACCCTCACATTGCTACCTTATAATCGACCACTTCCCCAATTTTGAAATTGCAGGACAATCGATGCCATTCTCATCTTACTGTCCAAGCCACTAGTCGTTCAAAATGCGGATGTCATCGTGGTTTACACCTCTAGGCGGAATCCAAACTCGTAACTCATTGGTAAAAGCATTCTTTACTCAACAAAGTCAAAACTGCATATCAGCCGGTGGCTAGACATCGGAAGCTAATGTCGCAATTATTATCAGTAGCAACGCAACGCATTCGACTGCATCTCTCCCGCATGAGTCTTCCATGACCTTTGCTGGTAGCAAAGTAGTTCGGGCGACTGTCATGGGTTTACATTCATACAAAACCTACTAACATACCCGAGATCATAAATCGAAACGAACATCAACACCCAACGCCAATAGAAGCAGACCTTTTGAAAAAGCATAACTCGCATTCTTTACCACATTCCGGGAGTGTGCAACTCCATCTTCCGAATGTGATCTGAAATTTGTTGGACAGGAATTATCGAAGTTGTACGTTCTCCGTCTAGTAATAGGTATGTTGGCATAAAATAACCTCATTATTTTGCAGACCTTTAAATTGTTGGCCCTAAACTCAGAGATGTAGCAGTTCACTCACGCAAGCCCACACACACCGCAGAACCACGGCAACAATGAATGAATGACTGAATGAATGCAACCATTAAAAACTGATCAGATATCCCATTAAAATCCATAAGTTACCACTATTATTACCACTTTAAACCTGGAGGCCCAGCAGCACGCCTCACCACACTGCCGACTGGATGCTGCTTTTCAAACGTCTCAGTTATAGAAACACACAAGCATACACTGAAGGCGAGAAAAGCAGGTACCGAGGTCATGATGAGGAGAAGCTACCGGTTAAACCTAAAAGAATTCTAAACCAAAGATTTCAGCCACCCCTGTATGCTCAAAAAGGAAATCGTCAACAAATGAATAACGCCTAAGGCCGATTAGATTCTCAACGTTAAAATAAGCAGAAAGTAGGAAAACGAACTAGCGAGAAGAGTAAGGTTCAATATGCTCATCGTAACGATTGGAGCTGGAACGAGAAACGGCAGAGAGCGAAAAGGAACTAAATTCGTTAGGCCTCACCTAAGCGGTGAAAACCTACGCAGGACTAAAAGGAAACATTTACAGAACAGATTAGGTAACTGAAGGAGAATTCGAACACGTTCAACTGAGTAGAGAGGAGATATGCGAAAATTGGCATAAAACAACCCCGATCACACGGCAAAACTGACATCAATTTGCAAGCGAGAGGCTCCAAAAGGTGAAGTATCTCTTGCTACAAATTAACATTAATTTGTGCATAAAAAGAATAAAAGCTTAGCAAATTAAGATAATTAGCAATGTTCTTGTAAAGGTCGATGTCGCTTTCTTCAAAATTCTATAAAATTTGTTGAATAAAATAGGAAAATACGCATCGCATACCTTGTAGAGCCTCCCAAATTTCTACAACCAATCAGAAGAGCCCAAACTAGCTCACACAGACTATATAAATTCTGTTAACACTAGCGCATGAGGGCTGTGTTAGCCTCTCTTGCTTCACTTAAATGTTCATTGGTGGGGTTGGTGTTGGCCTTCCGCGCAGTTGCCATGACGATAGTTTGTTTCGTTGTCGATAATAGTGCTTCAATGAACCAAAGGACCTATCAGGGTACGACCTTGTTAGATTCGGCGAAGACAGTTGTTGAAACCTTATTTAAAGTAATTCCGCTCTGATTGGCTGATCCTTAATAGGCGCGTGTGAATAAATGCCGTACGGATCGCTACTTTTTGTTTACGCTCAACGAGTATCCGCAGAACTTTCGGGTTTGTTTTGCCTTTGTGGTTTTATTCGCGTTACTTTTAGTTGACTGGATGGAGGCAGAGTTGTGATTTAACAACTTTTCATGCTGCTCTTAGCAGAATTAACCCGAATGGCACACTAAGTCTCGGTAAGGGTATTGCATATGCGTTCAAGTTACTCAACCTCAATCGCATGCAGACCGGGTTCGAAACTTACGGTTTGGTAGGTGAAGGGTGAACGTTTGACGGTTTAGGGTTTGTACATCTCCTCTATCGAGCCTGCTGTTGTTATAGTCGTGACTCAGTATTATGCCTCATTTGAAATTGACAGTGGGGTGAGTGATAGTCGAAGGGTTGACATTTTAGATTGCTTCGAAGGTCCCGGGCGGCGATTTAACTGCTGGCTCCCACAGATGGGACTACTGGCTTCATGGGATCCTTTTGCATAATTCCGGTTTGGTCGAAACCTTATGTGACACGTCTCGGTCTCATCCGTTGGGTCCTTTGTCCTCAGCTTTTGTATCTTGTACTCAAACCGGTGGGGAGGTGTTTGTCTTGTCAGATCTTCGAGTAATTCCTCAGTACATTGAGGCTGTCAACTCCAAGTGTCATCAAGGTGTTGTGGTCGATCTCATCGACGTATCTGGTAATGCTACTTGACTCGTTGATCTTTTAGCACCAAAAGAACCAATTGCGATCAAGCAACTTGTTTTGTTGAAGGAGAATGTCAAGATTCCCTCTTTTTGGCCCATTCCAGAGAGTTTCTTCCCTACGGAGGAGCTTTTGACTGCGAAATTGGTATGCTTCGCTTTTTTCGTAATTTGAAATAGCCTTCTCGCCCATCAAATCCTGTTATTCACACTTACGTATCGAGAGAAGTCCCACCCAAATTTTTGGACTGCTTTCCTATTGATAGATATGAATTGGAGTCCTCAAGGTTTACTCGGAAAGTTATCGATTGCCGTGATACCTCTGTGATTTGGCCGTGTGTTGTACCGAAGAGTGGTCAACATACTGATGCTCCATTTGGGTACTGCAAGCTTTCGCCGGATTTTCAGACTGTATACCTACATGTTCTTCCTTACAACTACCGCGAGTTATCGGAACTTTTATGTAGTGTTCTATCGGGCCATAACTATTTTTATATAGGTGAATTGTATGATGTCAACGGTTTACGCATGACGGAGGCATGGATTTCCAAGTTAACGAACTACCTTACTAGTATACCCCGGTATTACTACGCAGTATGCTCTCCGACTTCACTGACCTATCTCTTGTAGCCGATATCCAAGGCGTTTGAGCGATTGGGCTTTCAAGGGGTCATTAAGCCAGAGGTCTTAAGTCGGACGTTTTCATTCCAATTTAAAAACGGTTTACAGAGACACCAACATTGCGCACAGGTTGAATATGAAGAACTCGTGCGTGATGTATCAGAAGCTGAATCCGTTCCCCTTGTCAGAGTATGAAAAGTCTTGTTTTCACGTAAAAAAAACTCATTTAACAAATAACGCTAATCAAACCTCTAAAATTCGTAGGTACCTAAGGTTTCGCTGCCGAATTTACTGGAAAGTTTCTCAGAACTGAGAGCGTTCGGTACTGTAGTTAAGCCTTCTGGGAGAATGCTGTACGAAAATCCATGTGGTGTTTCACGACGGAAACTGAGAAAAATGTTACCCAAGCTCAGAGAAAATCTGGGTTCTATACTCGACGGGATTGGTCGACCGATGGACATTGAAGGTATCCATAATCAGGCTCTCAGCGAAATGGGAGATTACGCAAACTACAGGTATGCTCAACCGCACATTGCTCCATTACGTGAATTGATGCCGACTCCTGAACGCGTGGACACCTTTGGCAATCCCTTCCGCCGCAAATCCAATGCTGGATTTGTGGTTGACGAGGTGTCCGTCGATGATGTGGGATTTTCAGGGCCTTCATCATCTAGTTCATCTCTCACAATGCGAAAACGTTCGTCCATTAAATCTAGCGAAAAGGCGAGAGGTTAGTTACTCGTTTTTTTTTATTATTTTATTGGATTTAGGCCCCATTCCTCCACACGTCAAATTTTCCACCCTTCGGCTGTCAAAAAACTGTTGCTCGTCCCCTCAGCGTGATGACCTCACTTCACGTCTTTGTAAGTTTCTCCTTGACTTTTTCACTACATTCAGCTCCCATTCTCAACGGTGAAGTGAATCATACGACGACATCAAACGGTGGTTCTTCATTAACAAGTGACATGGAAGGGAACGGGCACGCTGGGAAACATTCCTCTGACGATGAGATAGCGTTCAACGTCAACAAAATCCTCGTTGATGAACTTATTGAGATCGTGCGCAGTCCAAAGATAGGTAATGTTCTTCTAAGGTGTGTATTTTAAACCTTTTAGACGGGGGTCAGGTATTCAATATTCTCACAAAGTTTGTTGGAAGCTTACAGCAGAAGTACGATTCAGTGTCGTTTGTAATGGCGGAAGCGTTGCGGTTCAAGCGAATAGACTTATACAATTTGCTCAACGAATGGCGTTCTTATTTGGCACCTCTTAGGGAACCTGCAGTGGGCCCTAGCAACGGCCTGCGCTTTGAGTGCCCCTTGCATCTTCTGAATGGATCAGATTGATGCGTTTATGCTGTAGTAGTTTTGTACATATGCACATATTTGTAAATAGTGTACAAAGAGATGCAGGCGCTTCGCACAGGCCAAGTGATCCAAAATAAATTTTTGTATTGTTGAGCTCTGATTTTGCGTTCCAACTTTTCTTTTGCACCCAGTACTGATAGTACGATATGTTTTAGGTCAAGGCGGTTATTTATTAAAAGTCAATGGTCCTCCTGGTGGGTGATTCTTCGTTTAAGTTGGCCAGCAGTGACCCCCACGCTCTACGCAACTTCCGGAAGTCCGGGTATATGGACCTTTTTGATGTGTACATGAAGTTCTCGTCCATGAAAAGTCTTAGAGACGCCGAGATAGTTACAATTAAGTCGGGCGATGGTATTCTCTACGTTCATCAAGGCGAGATGGTCACAGTTCGGTATGGGACAGAATCCGCCTCAACTGAGTCCAATGGTTGTATAGATCCCTCCTTGCCCCGTTATGTGGGAACTTCGGAGATGACCTCCTGCCACGCCGTTCTCATCACGTCTCCGGCTGGTTATGCGTTGGGCCACCTCGATGGAGGCAGTGGAGGGCGATTAACTAAAGAATTTTTTGGCACGGTGACCGGGTTTTTTGACCCTATTTTGAGTTCGGATGAAGCTCTTGATGTCCATGTTGTCGGTGGTTTTTTGGATAACAAAGGTTTTTCCAAGAAGTTGTCATTGCAAATACTTATAGAGTTGTTAGTCTCCAAGCGGGCATTCAGGCTTCGAACCCTGAGCTCTTACCTGCTAAACGATTGCATCTCCCCAGGATCCGGTGGTCAACTGCACGTGCCGGTCATTCGTGCCGTCGTCTTCGACACGTATGGAGCTGCCCTCTTTCCTGCGTCCATTCAACCCGAAGCAAGAGGTCCCTTGAGTGTTCTTCGTTCTTCCTATGTATATTCTACCTCTGCCAGAAGCCACATGCATAACATTCTTGATCCCATTTCACATCACCTTATCATAAGACCCTTCGTGATCGACGAGGATACTTTGGAAACGTTAAGGTGTGTGGAATATTATTCACATGAGCAGTTACAAAATTTTTCCACAACCCCTAAACAGGAGACTGATCACTTCTATGAAATGCTGAAGCGCACCAGCCTCCTACTCACTACTCTTAAGAAAGAAAAAATAGACGTATTCGCTGGAGAGAACCTCGAATTTGTCTTCGATGCAAGTGCGCAACGATGGTGCCCCGTTAATCCACGTGCGGAAGAGGCCGATAGAAACCCACTGGCTTGCTTTAAATAACAAAGTGAACCCATCCCTTTCGTTTAGCGACTGTCGTGTCACCTTATGTCGATGCCGAACCTAAATTCTCTGCTTTGATGCCTCTTTTTCCAAAAAGCACTATGATCTCCATTTACGCACATTTCAGATATTTTCTCGGGAGCAGTTAGTATTGTAGCCAGGACTGCATGACGCTGGACCACACCTCCATCTGTCGTCCAAAGCGCCTTAACTCTCAAATGTGCGGCTGTACGCTTGACCTTCCGCTGACGAAATCACCAGAACTCATGTATGTCCCAGCCGGGCTACTGCCTTTTATCGCTGCAGCGATATAAGAGTGAACCAAAGCTTAACGCTCTGATTGAGTGGATCCATGACTTCCTTTGATATCTGGCGATTTGTGCCACTAATGTAGTGGATGTTGTGGTGTGCAATATCGCCTTCAGGCACAAGAGGCTAGTGAGGGAAGAAACATGCAGCAAAAGCGTGTATTGCAGCAAGGTCAGAATTGTCCTCATTCGCACGTACCTTAGGTGTCGTCGTGTGGGTGTGTGCGTCTGTGCGTATTCTTGGCACGTGTATGCTGCAACACAAAACAGGGGCATAGCATTGTCGTCAGTGGTGGTGGTGGTGGAGTACTGGTAAATAGCCCATTTGAGATGCGCACATTGAATTAAGAAAAGGCGGGACAGGAACGCGACGTATGCCGTGCATACGTGTAAGGAGAGGGGGGGGGTGAGGTGGAGTGGAAGACGGTTGAATCATATTGGTGATGTTGACAGTATGACGCTTGGAGGGCGGAATCCTCAGAATTAATTATGGTGGCGGTGTAGTGGTACTATGTACACGACCGGAGTATGGGGTCAGTCGTTCTAGGCCATAAGATTTGCGGCGATCAAGAGAGGCGTGATCACGAAGAGGTGGTTGCGGGTAGTCATCGCCGTGTTCCCTTCGCCGACGCTCAGCATCGGACGACCCCGATGGGGTGGGAAGTCAGGGAGGAAGAGCTTAGAATCGGGTAGCTTTGGGTCGCCGGGCTGAAGCTCGGGCACGGGCAGCCAAACGTCTGGAGGTAGCTCTCGGGGTGGAACAGCGGTGGTTGACGGTGGTGGTTGCCTCTGTGTCGCAGGTGGTGACAAGTAGGGTCGGTTTAAGTCAGCTGGTGGAAGCGGCGTTCCCGCTAACGGCACAAGTCCCTCGAAGTTAGGCACTGTATACCAGTTACAGAAGAACGTATTTCATTCCGATAAGTAAAAACTCGGGATCACGCAAACACAGATTGATTATTAATGAGCGGAAGCTGCTTACATTCGCCATACTCGGGTCGCTCGCCCGGAGGTGTCTCAACGTAGCTGGGGTAAGGATGCGGCGGTGGTGGTGGCGGTGGCGGCGGAGGTTCTAGGCCGTCAGGAGGGAGGCCACTACCTGCATCACCTTCTCCAAGGTTGGGATGCTCCAGCGGCTGCCAATGAGACGGGGACCCGCGAGAGTTTGGGTAGGCCACCGACCGATCCGGCTCACCGCCCGTCAGACAACGTGGGTCTGCGCCACTACCGGCGCTGGCTATCGCCTCCGGCGAACAGTCTGGCGGTACTGGTGGTGGCGGTTGGGGTATTCCTCCGCCTCCTCCCACTCCTCCGGCCTCCGGATGGTATCCGCTCGCCTGGGAATTAACAATGACAGGTCCCTTTATACTCTTTGATTCCATCCCCACTCGCATCTCAGGGCTCAACGTATCTGATAACGCAAAGCAACGCATGGAATGTATTTTTTGTCATCAACGGAACCGGTTCCAAAGACAATTGCCGTTCAAATACAATGGTCAAATTTCCTTTCTAAAGGAAAATTATTGTTAATTTTTCGTTTCTGCCATTAGTGTTAACGATCAAATAAATTCGATTAACAGCGAAGACAGTAATGAGATGAGATGGAACTCAGAAAATATTAGCAGCCTCCGAAAATAAACTCCACGGTCACGCCTGAAAGCATTCGATGAGAGTCACTTGGAAGCGTGCGGATTGGGCTCATGATAGTGAGTTTGCTCACAGAAGCCTCCAGCAAGTGCATCTCTCTAAATGGGTTATAGTTTGTTCGCCTGGTCATATGCAAACCACGTAAAACTAGAATGGTTGCAACGCGGTCAGTATTTTTACTACAAAGCCCTTCATACACTGATCCCCATATCTACCTTGGTGATAGCCTTTGCTTTTCTGAAACTTTGCGAATATGCTACTACGAATTCTATATTCAACAAGGCCACACTGTGAATCCTACATATGGCTGCATCAAAAATGGTATTTGAAGTAAAGCGGAAATGGCAGGAAGGCCACATTATCCACCAAATTGTCGATTTCTTGTATTGCAATGAATGTAGCGATATTGAATCACAAACGCATAGACGCTCACAAAAGCTTAAATACAACAATACACGTCATTCAGGGTTAATCAGTAATGAGCCGGAAACCATGTGTAAAAAATCACGGATTACTACGGCTCTAGGGTGGACAGCTTAATTTGACAAAGGGACATTACCTCAAGTTCAAATGGCGGGACAGGTTGATGTGGGCTCCATGGTTGTTGGGTCGATGTGGGCAGAGGCTGCGGTGGTGCAGTAGGCTGTCCAAAGTCCTCATCATCGAGGCCACTAATTGATGCCGGTGGCGGTGGTGGCAGACTCGCATTAGCATTCTCCACCTTCACTGGTCTCACAGTACTCTCACTAACGCTTAGTAACGGTGGTAATGTCGGAAGCAACGCCGGTGAGACCGGAATAGGAGTTGTGGTAGCAGTGGTGGAGCTCATGGTTGTCGATTTCATCGTCGTTGGTGGTGGTGGTGAAATTGTCGTTGTAGAGATTATCCCTACAGGTGGAGGTGGTTGTGGGTAAGCCTCGGGATTGGGCAAAACACCGTCACCGCTGCCTTGCTGATCGGGGTAGTAGTTGGGTGGCCACTGATAATTGCCCTCCACGCCATCTGGAGTACGTGGTGGTTGGGGTTGTGATTGCGGTGACAGTGGCGGTGGTCGTTGCGGTTCCCAAGGGTTGGAGGATGGCGGCATCGGCTGTTGCCAGAGTTCACCTTGATTCCACGAGCCACCTTCGCCATTGCCACCGAGTCCACTAGCCTCAGTGTCTGCAGGACCACTCCAGGGTTGGTTGGAAGGGAGAGAATGCTGGGACTGAGCAACTCCGCCCGGTGCTGGTAGCGGTGCATGAGGCGAAGAGAAGTCCGGTTGTGGCGGCCGCTCCGGCTGTGGTGGATAAGCAGGTTGCCTCGGTGGTGGTGGCCCCTGCACACCGCCCGCAGGATCGTAACCGCTCTCTGGAGCGTTCATATCCATGGCGCTTGGAAACTTAAAAGTGAAAGCACGCACGGTCAGTTTTACGATGAAGGGTCGCATGGTAATCATCAAAAATAACTAAAGGTGAGAAAGTGCAAAAATGCAGAGGAAATGACTCACAGGTACTCCGGGGGATTGGATTTGATAGGACGCACCAGGAGAATATTGATTACCACCGTTGGAAGACGATGGCGGTGGGGGTTGAATTGGCTGTGTGGACACAAAGGTGTTCACAGCGCCCGTTCGCCAGGGATCATGGGGGAGCATTTGTGGCTGGCCGTAGATTGGACCCGCGACGTTGAGAGGCTGCAGTAGGCTCGGTGTCCCGTGATGAGGAGCCGAAGCGTTGCGCAACTTCGCCTTTGCCAGAATTCGAGCCCCTAACTCCAGGGCCTCTGGATCACCATTATTCTGAGAATTAAAGTCCAAACGCTCGGCCACCGAGTTCAAATCTGTGATTGCAGTGGTGAAACGTTTCGTTTGACCGGTCCTATAAGGAATGGGCTCACTTGATTATACAAATAAGAGCACATGGAACCATAAGAGTAGGGGAAAAACAGAAGGGAAAGACAGTGCTGCTAGAAATCAAGTAGGTTCATTAGCCACTACCTCTAGATCGTAAGAGTAGACATGTCAGTGCAACTTACTCTCTTTTTACTTAATAGTTTAAACTGCTTAGGCGCAAGAAAAACCACTCAGGATTAAGACGACCGCAGTGAACCAACTGTTCCCAAAGTAGTGGCTCATGTCTAGCGAATACTTACTATAATCCTACTTGACAAAAATGTATAATTTATCTTCTAAACGGGAAGCAGCAAAAAGGAGGAGGGAAAAATAAGGGCGTCAGACCCAAAACAAGTGAGTAAAAATTTCCACAAGACCACACAAAAATACTTGACATTAAGTGGAGAAACCAAAAATTCACAAGCGTGACATGCGAGCAGCCAGAAAAGGGTAATAAAACAGAGAGAACATCAATTACACACCTAGTTCAAGTTCAATGAAAGCGCGATTTATAAAACAACTTTAAGAGCTCACAGTGGAACGGGTGGAGGGTTCCAACAGGCACTGTTTTGTTGGGTAGTACCAGCACACACCGAGGATGGTGTTCGAGCGAACAAATCTTGCACTCCAGAATACTGCAAGTGTGGAAGGAGGAGGAGCGATAAAAGCAAAAAGTTTAAGAAAGGGCCAACTCAAAACTATGAAATGAAAAAAAACATCACCACAAACTGCAATTCAAACGCTTTACCTTTCGAAGTTTTCCTACAATAGGGAGGTAATGCAATCTGGCTTTGTACGTGAGATTTGGATAAGGGAGTTAATGGGGTAGCCACGGAAAAGGTTCGAATGGAGTACCTCTCATTTGACAGCTTTCAGAAAAACGATTCGAGCAATAATTTATTGGTGAAAGTAGACTCATATTCAGCGATTGATAAATCTTTCCAGATGACCAATTCAGCCGTAAATAACAAATGCATGGGTCGATTGTCAACTCTAAATTCGTAAAACAGATGGTACAGTTGAACCACTAATCGTTAAGACCGATGCAAAGGGTATGGACCCAGTGCGGCAATTAAACATGAAATGAGCCTAAACAGAAAAGCATTTAACCCTCGTTTAAGTTACGAATGGCGGAACTCACGTATAATTTAAGCTGGGCGGCCCACTTGCTGAGCTTTTCAGGCGCATTGGCGGAATGCTGTGAAGACGAGCCACCACTGCCACCTCCGCCTTGTCTATTTGGGGGGAAGTAGGACTGGTAGGAGGCGTGAGATTGTGATGCCGCTGGCTGCTGTGGATTTGACAGGGAACCGGGTGGTGATCCCCACGCCAACGGCTCCGGCTGCCAGGCGGCGCCTGGATACGAGCTCTGTCGCTTCGTGCGCAACAATTCGTCAGAGTCGGTGGAGTTGTTTGAGGATCGACGAACACGGTGGCCATAGGGCCAGCCACTGACAGAGTGTGGTGCCGCGCTACCCCCGCTGGTGGTGTACTTGCACTCCTGGATCAGCTGCAATGGCAGTAAAAGCATGTTACTTTCAAAAATATAGTAGAAAAGTAAAGATTCACTTTACTAGAAGGTGTCAAACTAGTTCTGACTTCTAGCTACCCGCAATCATACACCTATTGAATAGCCAAAATGTCAGAATCCGGTGATTACCTGAATAAAACCTGAAATGGACCGAGTGGTAGCCATGCTCAAGTGACTTTGACTTCTAAAAATCCTCACTGCTTATCTTGAACCTCCACAAGGACGGGATAGGCATTTCAAACTTGCGATGCAAAGTATGGAACGCTACTGTTGCTTCTTACCAGAGGCAAATAAGTAGCAAAAGGAGCAGAAAATTTGCTTACGCACCTCAAATACTCTAGATGTAGGATTGCAAAGAAAGGCAAAATCCACAATTGTGGTGAAAGCCTCTTTACCACTAAAACAAGTATGTAAGTGAAAGACGAGTTAAGGTTTTTCGTGGTGAGTTTAATTTTATTGTTTTTCAAGTACTGAATCACAAGGTGAGAGGGAGGAATTCGGAATGGGGGATGACTCACATTCATGAACGTGCACGGATACATGTGCGCGCACAGGCATGCAAAAATACTGCACTTCTTCCAAAAAGAGCGATAAAAATAACTCACTGGGATGTGTTGGTCACCTTCGATCAAGATCTCAACAGAATTTTAATGATTGGCCCTTGAGAAGCGTTAAAGACATCGGCAGTGTTTGTCATCTGTGACTGATATGGTTGACCTCCAATTGGCAACTTTGAGCAAACAGTGAATAGAAATGTCCCCTAGTTCCGCTTTATTGAGTGCTTGACTTGATTACTAAGGTCCAACCTTCTTCGGCAATGACTTCACCTTGGGATATGCTGACGCAAAACCTCACCGATTGCGTGTAAAGGGATCAATCAACTTTCAATTAAAGTGTGTATATCCCAAATGGAGCCTATTCCCTGTTGAAATAAACTTGTTTTACACTTTACTCACGGAAAAGACTCCAATACTGGATTTCAAACATGTTAAAAAAGAGCACCAGCCACAAAACACTGTTAAAAAATTCTTAAGCAGTATAGCGTTCTATGATAAGAGGTGAGATGTTGAAGATAAACCACAATCAGCTCACTGCAACTGATTAAGCTCAATCTGAGATAATTGGTCGGCAATTGCCACCTGACAATTGGAATCATGATATAGTGGATCCCAACACCAACTATGTCATCAGCAAACCCAACCATTACCTCTATTATGTAGTAAGTCGTTCTCAAAGCCCGTTTTTTTGAGCAGTTAGAGACTAGTCCACACAAGTTTATGGCACCTTTGTGAACGGTGAAACGTGAACACTTTTAGTTAGACCGAATCGCTTCCATCAAATGATCAAATGGAAAAACAACTGATTTCCTCTTCGTAGATCATAATGTTATTTGTTACTAGCCTCTTCCTGACGAATTCATTTGGCATGCGTGGTTTACCGATAACGGTTGATATTTCAAAGGCAATATCAGTAGTGATTTTTTTACAATTAAGGGAGATACCCATACAATTAGAGTACTTTTAGTCTAAAGTTAAACAAACTATCCAGTAAGCGCATCGAATAAATGAAGGAATCGGAAAGGGGCGTTACAAACAAGTCTGTGGAAATAGAAACATGCAATAACTCAAGCGGTAAATCGGCTGAATTAAAAGCGGTCGGAACATTGCGCCTGTTGGGACTACGGAGCACCCCCTGACCTTGAATCAATCACGGAGTAGCAGCATTGGGAGTTCTTCTCAACTATACCTCTAATAAGGATACTACGGCTTTATAGTAAGAACTCGTTAAGAACAACAGACACATTGAATATGCGAAACACTATGAGACCGCTCGATGTAAGGACGAGTTACAGCGCCTACCGAGGGCTTGACGGTGGCGTATTTCTGGTGCACGTAGGTAATCGCCTCGGATAGGAAGATGTGCAGATCCTTGTTCACCGAAGCAAAATTTTGTGTCCTCTCCAGCCGCTTCGTTGTCGCGGTGATGGCGGCTAAAGAATGTAGGAAAACTCATAATCGTTGCTCTCACAACCATGCAAGTTTGAGGATACAGAGTTCTGAGAAATAAATGGGGGTTCCTTTATCATGTTCTACTTTGTTTTGAGTCAACAACACAGTGGTTGCATTTCTAACTCTTTCATTTGAATTCCCCTGAAAATTGTGTTAAAAATACTCAATACATCAATCAAATTTTGTGTACAAACCACCACCCATGGAACCCAAAAGTGTAACTATTATTAGCAATTTCCGACAACTTAATAGTACTTAATTTCCGTAAGTACCATTCTATTCTTGAAGTGATGTTTGACACCTTGACAGCTAAAGCGATCACATCAGCCAAGACGTTTCACGATCCCACATGGGTATGCAGCAGTTTGCAAAACCAGTTTCGCAAACAAAACCTTAGACATATTCACCCGATAACAAATGCACAAGAAACAGGTGCTCTGTCGTATGGCACCGTTTCCTGTTTATCGCATCATAAACCAGGATGTTTCCAGAAAAGGGCAGCCAACGCTGCAAAGCCAAATGATAACTGGACACTAAATAAGGTGCTCGTCAACGCGAACAGAAAAGTGCAAAAGTGCTGCTAACTGTTAGTTATCAACTTCAGACCATCATAATTAAAACATAGTCACAATACTATCTATGCTTGGAGTTCCAACAAAAAATTCTCAATCCCTTTTTTGCCAAATTACTAGGATAATTTGAGGTAATAATAAAGTGGATGTAGCCGCCACAAAATTATGTGTCATCGGTGCCACTATTGCCAAGCAGGGCGTAAAGAGGCGGCCACGAAGGCATTTAACAGCATTGGCACCCATCTTAAGCTGTCGCAAATGCGGCGAACGAGAGAGAGATGGACGACTTGCCTCCCATCGCTTGAGGAAGTATTGGTGCTGACTTGAATTCTGCCTCCGTGGCACGAAAATTTGTACTTCTACGGAACTTATTTACAGACAAATGGCACACAACTTCAAACCGCACCGTAGCGATGCATACCTGCCTACTTGATCCAAGCTTTCTATGGTGCAGGTGAACACCAACAAAAAGTTTCGAAATCGAACGCGTTCGATGGACCAACAGAGAGAAACTTAAAAATGAAATACTTTCAAGCAGAATTCGAGTTGCGGCAGAGATCCTATAAATTCTTGGTGAAGTTGAGGTCTTGGACTTGCGATGAAATGCACATTGCGAGCGCAACAGCTCGGAGTGACAAATAGCCTGCTATGTTAACGACATTAAACAGTTAAATTTTCGAAATGGAAGGAGCTTCTAATTACCAAGCGATTGAAACGCTCCCCAATTAATAGTGGAATTGAGAGATTCAAGTTGAATTGAAATCACGTTATCCGCATTAACGTCCTTAATTTATAATAATCGAATCGTGATTGTATATGAATCGCTTCCTGAAACCAACTGTTACAGTTAAAGCCATTTTCAGTTATGTAATTTCAACGATAACATATCTTAAATTTAATAAGCCCCGATTCACTTAGGGACTTAACGACGAACCTACGTATGATAGAGACCTCAAGCATCCCTCTCTTTACCTGAAGACGAATGATAGCGTTGCGGAACAGTTTTGCACTTTATGGACAAACTTGCGACGCACGGCCCTTTAGAGTGCTTCGCAACATTCAGAGAGTCAAGAAATTGCCGTTTTGCGTAGATCCTAAGCCTACGGTAGTCGACTGGGTGAGCCAAATAAATACTTGGGTGATGGACTAGATTATTTTTCGACGAAGAAAGTAGAACTTATGAATGATAATGCTTGAGGTAATTTATTGTCAAGACTGGTTTATGTGCAAGCCGAAGCTAACATGTGAGGGGTCAATAACTAGATGGGCGCCATCGAGAGCAGAAAAATCGCAAACATAACTCGAATTGGATACCGAAAGGAGTGGGCAAAGCGGAAGCCCATCAGCCCCACACGTGCACACGCATACACCGCCACCACACCGCTGCACCATGCCCGCTCGCACATGTGTCCACTGTCAGCGGCCCACTAATCCTTTCCTTTTTTCGCCGCTAGATGCTGCCACTACCAGTGCTTGTGCACGTGGAGAAGCTTCATCGCACAGACAAGACCACAGACACAAGAAAGCCAATCCTACAAAACGCTTCATGTCATAAATAATCACAGGGCAAATTGGAGTAACGCTTTGGAGAAAGAGGAATGAATTCATCCATGCTACTTGGAAGCACTTAGGACTGAATAGCAAATTTACAACAATATAACCCAGAAAAGCCCACAAGCAAATTGATTCAACGGTCACCAAGGCATCTTCGGTCGACTGATCAAATAGGAGCGTCAAAACCAAGGAGATGTTGAAGGCTACAATGATCAAAAGTAAAACGACCATATTATTCTTTTGAAAACCTGCAGCTAATAGAGGAACCATAAAACAAGTAGTCAAGTTGCCTTGTTGACAACAATCTACCATTTTAATTAGCTAAAAATTCCAGAAGTACGAGCTCCTGTAGCTGACGATGTCAAATCTGAAGTTGTATTTTTTTTGTAGTTAATCCCACATTTTACTACTAAATAGATCGTACTGACAAGTCGGACTTGGAGTCGTCCAAACTGCTTTTAATTAACGAAGATCACATGCTGAGTATTGGGTTTGCGACAAATTTATTCGGAACTCAAATGAATTAGCAGAAGGCCATTTTCACCCAGGCACTTTTGTTTTATGGGGATAATATTCATCTTTCAAAATGACCATTTAAGATCCTTCCAATATCAAAAGAATTCGTGGAAATTTTTAGATATATTCATGAGTTGAACCCAGGAAAAAAACAACGTGACGTTACAGTCAAAAGCCAGAAGGAATCTCCCAGGTGGCTATTGTATGAGCCGCAATACCGTGGTTAGTAAAAAAAGCCTTCAATATTTTCCCCATTCCACACGCAGTGCGGTTGGAGGCTAGTTCTTAGTGCGGCATGTGAGAGTTAAAATAAGTGTTATGCTCCAAACGGGGAAAAAGAGGATCTTGTAACCCCACTTTCTAACAAACCATTATATAACTGTTTTTAAAAGCTCGCTTTTGTTAGAGGAAGGGCAATTATCAAGGCTTTAAAAAAACACAACGAGTAACAAAGTAGCGACAAAGCTTCGTCATTCGAAGACCACCGTGATCTGCCCTTGTAAAGGTCATTAAAAATGACCACAAATCACATACACAATCCATTAGGAAACTCCACGACAGCGATTTTTACTCAGACGCTAGAAGCAAGACTAGCTTAAAAAAGGGCTAAGACTAATGATAACTGTCATTATGGCCAGAGCAATCCGATCTCGAGGCAGTGAAAAAAAAAAAACCGATTTGTTGTACACAATCCGGGAAACAAAACCAATTTGTATTTGAGATCTTTTCTGAAAAGGACCCTCATAACTGCCAACAGGAAGGCGTGACCTACGTCGCCCGAAAAGCGGTAAAACTCTCTATATCGTACAGTAACTCAATTATTCAATGTGCGAGTTTTTGAAGAATTGTCTGCTCTGTGAGAACCCGAAGAGCGCGCACCAGGGGATCCCGATTAGTTCATTAGAAAACAAGGATCAGTGGTAATTGTCGCAGAAATCAACTTTTGTTATTGAAACCTCAAATGAATTATCAATGCCAACAACTTTTCTAGAAAGAGCTGCAGCTAGTATGATGCCTTACAGAAAGCACTTTTCGAACAAAAATAATAAAAAAAGTGAATGCACTTGCTAGTGAATGGTGGATTATGTTGTCACTACCGCATCGAAAAGTACCTGAAAAAAATTTCAGTTCCACCAAGGTGGACTTCTAGCACTATATTTGTACGTGTGGCAAAATTCCCAAAATGTTTTTTTCGCCTGAAATGCAGAGCAAAGTCCATAACCAAGCAATGAGTCATAATCGCACAACACATTCGGCCAATTCTGGTCAATTACATCAACAAGCGCGGAGAAATGACCTTTCAACGCTGGATCAGCAGTGCCAATGTGGGTTTTACATCGCACGAAACCGGTCGCAGTAGGCGCGTATCCAGGCGGCCGCCAAATGCTGAAACGGACTGCAAAAGCTAATTCTACCATTTTCAAGATCACAATTTTGAAATTGAATTCGCCGACTACGGTGGCATCGAGATGGTGAATCTTGCTTTATGTTTTTTGGAGGTTAGGTGACTTCCAAGTCCAATAAAGGAGTGGGATGGGAACAAACTCGAATAACGTGTGTAGGTGTGCAAATGTGTGCTCCCACGAATGGGTTTGTGAGAGCTTTCATCAATCAAAATAACATCCGGTTAACAGCTAAAAAGCAAAAGATGAGCGAAAGAAGCCATTCATTCTTAAAACCAACATGATATTACTCGAGGCGATTTCACTGTATAGAACCAGTCAAAACAGGGCAGGCTCCGTGGATGCCAACTTAACGAATTGAAATTCGACTTTTACAGGTAAGCGAATAGAGAGCAAGTAGTAGAAATTCATTACAATCTGTTTTAACAGCAACATTAACTGCATTAAAAATGGCACTGGTGCCTTGTGCTACAGTTAGGTTTATGTAAGTAAAATGAGAACGACATTCATGCAAAATAAAATATCAGCAAATAATGTACCAAAACATAGTTCCGCTCCGATCCCACCACGATGAGAGTTGACTGGCGCGTTTTTCCATCAAAGAAATATTAAAAACCAGCATAGATAAAAAATTAAATTAATCGACACTATTTTCCAAAACAGTCTTCTTGTCAAGATACAGGGTGACATAGACAAAAGAGTGACAAACAAGGCTCGAACCTGCGAATGAATTAGCTTTAGTCTAAACTAAGGACCACAGATCAACATAGAGGGAAGCAAGTGCTTCACGAACATGTTCGATGTTATCTCACCCAACATTTCCGTTGAATTCACTTAGCCGCTTATCTGGTGTCCAGATATCTCAAGACAATTAGAGTAGCCAATAATTACCCCGGAAATTGATGCTTACAAACGCCTGAACGTTCATTTATTGTCATTCAAACAAGCATTAGGCTGACTGATAAGTGAAGCGAATGAAACGTCCAGAAAAATACAAACCCACATTTCCATTACTTGCAACCACTAGGGATCTACGTAACGGTGAAATTTCAGTGTGAAGAAGAGATACATAAAGCAGAACTGAAACCAACTCAGCTCTGTAGTGTACACAGAGCTAGTCTCAAAAGCGGTCCCTTGCATCGTTTACAATTGGTCAAGCTTGCGATTGAGGAAGCGCGAGAAGGGATGAAAGAATGAAGAGAGAAGTGAACTTACTAATAAGTTTAGACCAGACGTGTGGTAAAGACTTGGAGGAGTCCAAGGAAGCATCGACAAAGCAGGCCTTAACGAAATTGTCACAGGCCGCGGAGCAGATTTCGGCCTGCTTGCCCTCCCGCGCGCCACAGTAGGTGCCGCAATAGCGGAATCGAGAAAAAGCCACGATGCACTCCGGACGCTTCGAAACCTGCACGAAGGGAAAAAGCCAACTTACCCATCTTTAGGAAAAGCAATTAACACGCGTCGTGTCTCACCTTATTCAGGCAATTCAGCCTAGTACTTCAACCCTCTATCACCATCCATGTACAAATGATAAGATCGCAGAATGCGTTTATTGAAGGGATGTTAATGAGTTAAAAATCATTTAGCATGTTAAAGTTTTTTTAAACAGCGGTCAGGACTTTTTTCAATCCACATTAATGGTGATTAAATACCATCAAGAAATAGTGACGCTACAAATAATCTAATGCGAAGTCCTCATCTAAATTATTCAACACAGCATGTGAAAGTTCAAAAAGAATTGATAATAGCATACGACTCCTTTAGGAATGAAACCTTATTACAGAAGAACACTTTATGAGCAAGCGATACCATCTCCCACACCTGAAAAAAATTGCAGTTCAAACAATTCGAAGCGAAGGCTGAAAATTGGGTTCCTTCCACCAGTGATGACTAAGAACATCTTGGAAATACATAAATTGTCAAAACAGTAACCACATGTGTACAAGCTGAGCTACGCAACCATGGTTTGCGTTCGGTGGATAAAATAACACGAACTAAGTGATTAAACTCTATGTTAAGCGCGTATCAACTTAATTCTAATGGGTAAAGACGATGAGATTTCATAAGCGGCTGCTGTACTATTTTATAAACACAGTGACCATTTACTAAATACCCTGTCCCAGGTAAAAGTTACCACTGAAAGCGAGGTAAGTCAAGGATCGGATAGTGAATAAAGCCACACACCAGCACCCATGAAAGAGAACAGCTTGTGTAGGGTGAAGGAAACGGCTGGCCCGCGGTCCAGTGCGTTATGCGAAACCGGATCCCAGGCCCGCTTAAATTGGTCAGCAAAAGCAAAACCTCGGAAGAAAGCTACTGCTTTTTTAAGCACATTTGTGTGCTAGTGGAACTCGGACATTCATGTCAGTCAGTCTAAGGGGAAGTGAATAAATGTTGATCGTCACTGACGAAATAATATTTTGTTGTGAAATAAACTTGCAATTCAATAATGTAGCTCGGAACCATCAACTCCAACGAAACAAGGCAAAAATTAACAGGTTATGCTTAAACATTGGACGGTCCTTTTTCGTACAATAATCTTTGGAAAGATAATGCAGAACTAGCTTTGCCCTTTCCACTAATTTCTAGTGTCGAATTTAAGTAATCGACGGCGGCAAACTACAGGTTCCGAAAGGACAGTTCCTCCCGATTTCAGACACCGACGGTTCCACGATATGCAGCGGAAACCATAAAACCCTTCCATGATTCTGTAGGCAATTCCTAATCGTGATGAAGCGATGCAAGTTGGTATTTTTGTAAATTAGAGTAGATAGAGGTCGGAATGTGCGGTAGCAGACTCCATACTAAAACAAGAAAATGTGCGTTTCCATAGAAAATAGAAGTTAAGGAACTACTATAGGTAAAATTGATAAAGCCTGACAGCTATCAGCACAAGCATATGAGGAAACACGGAGAACCACCACCGAAATCAAAGAGAAGTTGTGAGAAGTCAGTGTTTATCTCACCAATAAGAGATTAAAAAACTGCATACTGCACCACCAACAGCCAAGCATGGACTGGAAAGACGCATTGCAACAAAAACCCTACAGACAATGCCTTTCTGATCAAATCCACCCATCGCAGGCATAAGGGGAGCAGATGATTCAGCGTGTTGTTTTTATACGGACCGGTAAGACAAAACAGGAAGACAGGTCTTAAGGTGCTGCTTTTGTGGCGAGCGGATCGCATGCAATAAAGTGTTTTTTTTCAAAGAAATTTGGACAGCAACTGGTTATTATCTACACGACACAGGCATGAATACCAGGTATTACGCATATCAACAAACACGCACGAATAAAACCAATTGTTTACATTATTAATGCGAAGCCCTTGGCACCTTTATCATAAACCACTGAAGATAGAATGAGGTACGACATTTTGTGCATCTTGTTGGTAGTGGCTCCATTAGTGGCATCTACATAGCATCACACAGTGGCAGGGAACGCTGGAAACAGAAATCCACTCCATATCAGTTAGCAGGAACTTGTGGTTTGAACAGGCATGGCTCCATTCAAAATAGATATTTTTGGAACATCCCCACCGAATGACAGATAAGGAATAAGATGAACATTTACACACCGCTTTCTACAAACTCAAATTTTTGTTTAAACGGGAGTTGGATGATTTGTGACCCCCAATGCGTTTGTCCAACGGCCTGATGTGTAAAGGACGTAAGATTTAACGGAAGTAGTGGGAACGGTTTTGGTGTTGGAGTGTGGACGGGAAAGACGAACACAACGAACGGACACCAGGTCAAGGTGATTCGGCTGCTGCAATGATGCACGCATGCAGTGTATGCACAGGTCGCACGTCCGTACGTTGCCGTCAATCGATAATTAGGGCGTTGCGCTCGCGTCCGGATGCACGCACGCACGCGGACAGCCGACGTACGCGATGGAGTGACTAAGCTGAGGAGAGTGGCTTTATTGCTGCCAATGCTAACCAAACCTCCAAACTAAGCTAATCCCGCTAAGTGGTTTTTTACATGTCTACCTTGAACACGAAACTTCCTTCGGCGAACAAGGCCATGGGAAGAGTGGGAACATATTAAAGGGAGATTTCAAAAGGAATGTTGGTGCTTGATGAAGCAAGCCAGCAAACAAAAACTCCATTAAGATGGACAGAAAAGCTTGAAAGTCGGTCATAAAATAAGCATTTGAAGGGAGTTGTGCACTGGCTAATCATAGTATGATTCGATCTTACTTGTGGTTGCGGGGGAAAGGAGGAATAATTACTTTAGGTGCGAATGAAATCTCATGACATCTTGAAACTTCGCAGGAAGAAGCCATCGGCATTGGCTGACATTGTGGCAGGACACCACCCACCTCCCTCTGTCCTCTCCCCCAACAAACGCAAAATAAAGCTTCTACTACCGCAGCACGCAATGTTGCCGCCACAGAAAGGTCAAGCTCTGCTTTTGGAGTGGAAATTAGGTGAGGGAGCCCCACCACACACTGTATGCCAGGTCGCATGCGAAAGACGCGACGTGGCCACATTCGGATGAATGTCGGATGTGCATGGGCCAAGTTAAACAAGTGAGCGCATTGAGAGATGTTGAGGAAACAATAGAGATGAAGAGACGTGAGAGAAGCAGTGCATTTAAGTAGCACCTTTCCCAACATTTATTAGATCGCAAAAATCAACAACAATAATAAACTTGTAGTTTAGCTCTTTATGGGCATAATAGTTGATACAAGGATCTGGCCCGCCAACGATGTAGAGAAGGACAGTATCGCTCGCCAAATCGGTAAATCATCACTGTCTATAAACTTATCTTATTGACCACGCACCGTGAGAGAAAGCGACACAGCCAGAAAATGATATTTCAGGTGACCGATAGAGTCAATAATAAAATAAGTCCAATCGCTAATGCCTCGAAACACACCTTAAATAATCGTTGCATTGGCATAGCTGTGACGAAACTTGTGCAAAAGAGGAGACGTTAAGGGTAAGAAGCAATGGAATTGATAGATTTTGCCTAAAAAATTAAAATTAAATCAACCTGATATCCAGCTCAGCACATCAATCATAATTTCATTCTTGTCTGAAACCAACCGGAATCATAATTTATTTGAATGTTAAGTTAGCTAATTCTCGACGCGGACGCACACAGTTAACTACTGGATTCAAAGACATAATAATAGCAATGAAATTATTTCGGAAATAGGAGAAAATCCCCCAATTACACCTAAAGACGTGTCAAAAGGAGGCGAATCGGACTGGCCAATGTGAGTTTGCGGAAGGGAGCATGCCATGGGGATTACATTATGCTTGGTATGACTAATAAGTTTCTTTTCTCAATGGGCAATTCACAGAGCAAAAGCGGAAACCACTGGAGTGCGGCGCAGTGCTCAAGGGAGTTTGAATTGAAACTAAGGTAAATCGCCTCGATTAATCGGACTTTTCGTCTTGGCGGGAAGCCAATAACAAAGAAAATGAGGGCAACTCTATTCAATCAGAATGTTTACTGCGGTAGAGAAGACCGATGAGACGACAGCCTCACTCTGTGTTCTGTTGATGTTTGTGTGAGTCAACGAGGACTCTACGCGTCCACGCCATCCACAAGCCGTCGCCACAGGAAAGTGTGAGATTAATGCGCATTTCGCGTGCACATGTCGGCATTCTGACAAGGGGCCGCTAAGTACGTCTAAAAAAGCGGATTTGGCATATACTTTCGCAGTGAAAAAAACCCACAAGCCGAAATTGTTATTGTTCATTCAATAGATTGAGGAAAACAGGCTGCACGTACGATAATGAAAAAGTTCACCTTAGGGGGCTGGGTGGCGGACCTAATCTCCCATTAAGATTATTGAATATAATGTATGCGAAAGTTGGAAGAGTCCCATTTGTTTGGGCAATAGAGTGTAATTAAGTGTGGTTGTAAAGGGAGGCGAGAAGAGGCGCATGTGAATGATCGATCACGCGTTTTCTGGCCTGTGGGGGAGCAAAAAAAGGTAGCACTGGGACAGTTCCAGACAAAGTGCCGGTCCTCGTGTGTGAGATCAAAGGAGGCGGCGATTGCAAAGGTGGAGGTGCCTTTTTAAACACTAGACAGTGGGGGCGGACTATTCGGCTCGCATGCTTCCACGCGCAAACACCTTACCCTCTTTTCATACGCTACTGCTTTGGGAGTTTGGAAGGCGCTTTCAACTGATGCTAAAACCAAATCGTCAGACAATGGTTCCAGAGCACTTTTTGTCCAATTCCAGCGTAAAGTTTGATAAGGGATCATAGGAGGTTGGGTGAAATCGGCTAAAGGCGAATCCGCGGAATGCGTGCAGTCTCCCTCCCCAACTTCAGCCGAATGTACATTTCACCAAAATGAGATTACGGTTATATCCAACATATTACCATTCAAAGCGAATTTTTACCAAGTCTGCCGCATATCTCCGCTAAAAAATACAAAAATTGTTTCCCAGGTGGTAATTACAGGCTCACACAAAGTAGCAAGAGGTAAAATCCTAATTCTATGGCGGTCATAAAATTGTCTTAACCACGATACTGAAGAGAGGCAATTTTTTGGACTAGCGGATTGACGAGTTTGGTTCACTTATAGAGGGCGGTCTTTCCACCTGGCTGCCAAAAAAGTGACAATAACACTGTAGGCATTTTGAGAGTGACAGTCACGATCAGATGTGATTTGTATTAAACAAACGGTTAATGAAGCGACTAAATTTGGGCGACCGATGACTACAACAGATATTTTAGTCTAGGTACAAAGATAATGGCCAGACGATTAAAGACACCAACGAGAGTAAGCAAAATTAAAACACAAATCAGAGATCTGATAGGAGGTGAAAAAAATACAGCTTCATAAAACACAAGCTCAAAAGTGTATTGGGTGGAAGTAATTTCACCTCATTATCTATAAGCAATTTTAGATTTGTACCCCAAGGCAAATAGGACACCAGAAATTTCCAGAAACGAATAAATGGACAGTGGAAATTTTATGTAGAAATGAAGACCCTTCTTTTATTTGCTTACCCATTTCAATCGTAGTGCGCCTGTTTAAAAAGGGGTTACTAGAGAAACTAATAAATTCGATGGGGAATTGTCCCACGACAGCCAAGTGGAAAAGACAAATAGCGTCACCACGAGCATTGAAAATGGCTGGGCGTGCACAAAAAGTTGATTCATTATTCAGAAGGCACGACCATATAGTGGATACTTACGGCGGCGACGGAAACTGACAAAGGCAACAGAGACCATGGCGGAATGGAAAGATTCCCGCGCAACAGGGAACGCATCTAAGAAGTATCCAACGTAAGGGCAAACTCCGTTTTGTAAATGAAGTCCATGTGAAACCCATTGAGCAATCGAATCGAAAACATTTGAGATTTAAATAGTGAAGAGCTAGAACGGCAGAAAACCCAAATGACCATATTTATCCGGATATTTAGACGAAATCTATGGATGGACACTTATGCAGCAAACTTGTGAGAAGCACTGAACAACAGCATACACGATTCTGAATACAAAATTTCTCAACCAAATGTAGAAATTTTCTTTAAGATGGTGCTGATTGGCATTGAAAATGGCAGTCATAACTACCCAACTGCCATGTAAATAGATCATTCAAACCGTGACACCTCTATTTACTACGAAATTACCATCAGCACCACCTCATCCAACAAACATCTATGCTAACGTACCGTATGTGGGAGTAATGCAGATAAAAATCACAACACAATTTGAACTAAGTAGTCGACTCCTGATAAAGATATCGATGTGCCCATAAATTTCGACTATAACACCAGAGCAACCCTTGGTGCCTGAGTACTCTTAGGGCAAAAAGCGGGTTTGAAATGTTTAGTGAAGCTTTCTAACTAATCATCGGCCAAAACCTGCAATTTTGTTGCAATACTAAAACGGTAAGGCCTTTCATTATTTTCGAATCTGCCTCTGCAAGACGAGATTTATGAACACTGCGAAATGGTTGTCCCATAATTCAGTGATATTAAGGGAATATCAAGTCAGACTCGTTGGATGAAGTATTTTTTTATTGTGAAACGCCTCGAAATTCCCAAGGATAAAGCGAAGCCGGCCTGAGTCAAAGCATTCCAAATGAAAATAAATAGAGAAAAGGAAGGGCATCACATTTGCACTCGCAAAAGGTTAATGAATTCGGCTTTGCCAATAGCACAAAGAAAGAAATATTGGCGAGAAGGAAGAGACGGATTCCACAAGTATCATGGGAAAAAATGATGCCTGATTGGAGAGGGCAGTCAAACCGAAAATTTCGATTAATCAAAGACAGACGATGTGGCACGATGCTTATGAACTCCGGCAGAATCGAGAGCTGATTAATACAGCAGAATAAGTAGGTGAATATGGAACAAACTACTACAAACTCGCCACTTGGCCTTTCTGGCTATAGACCCAAAAAAGTGGCTTGTAACACTAAAGTTGATGGGCAATACAGCGTACGGGTATGGAAGCGACACCGTGTTAAATGGTTTTACAGCTGGGAGAATCTTATTTAATGAAGAGAGAGGGTTAGTATGTCAAGTCCATTAAGAGTTTGTGGAAATATTAGTGAAGTTGACTGATAAAACCTGAATGGGAAAATATGCTAGGGACAAAGGCAGAAATGAGCCTGATCCAGCAAATATTGGTTTAATTAGTGCAATCAAGTAAGGTGCGAAAAAGCCTCACTAATGCGCGTAAAGCCCAAAAACACTTCAATATTCTAAATAAAAGAGGCTTCAAAACTACTATAATAACCTGTGCGAGATTCGACAATAGATACAAGACATTGAAACAGTCGAGATTCATTATTACAACATCCAGCCTACGAGATGGTGATGGCTCAGTGTTCCCTATCCTTAATGAAATCCCCTTCGGGCATGAAAGCATCATTGGTAAGAAAGGGAGAGGAATCTACTCCTCAACCCAGTACACCGCCCAAAACGCGTCCCAAAAGGCACCCTGCACTTCCAGTTCTGAACCCACACACTGGGAAAATGGAACAGAGAAGGCAAGGTGAAGTAGAGATATATGGCGTCTCCAGCTAACCGAACTTTTCCCGTATGCTAACCCTATCCAAATAATGTTAGTCACTATCATCTCTATTAATCCCTGACACATTACCCCGCCATCCTATTCTTGTTTCAACAGAGCAACCCGCATCGAGACTCGAGCCTGCGCTCTTAAGAATCCAGAGGGCGGCTGAGGTATCAATCGGTTGATTGGGTTGTAGGAAGACAGCATTGCTGTGAAGGTTAGAATAATTGGAAATTAAACAAAGAGGAATAATTGTTTATAATAAACCAAGCGTGCTCCTAGCTTTCCACACTGGCCGTCGTAGAACCCATAGCAGCGGTAGCATGAATAAGAATTATGAATGGTTGCGCGAAACAATGGAAGGCACAGACTAGAGCCTCCTACTCACAGACTTCCGTCTTCTAATCAATCGATACTAATGCTTTTAATATCATTCATTTTAAAGTTTGAAAATATCCAGACAGTGCATAGTTGCACCTCCTAAAGCATAGACGTAGCAATCTTTACCATGGTTAGCAATTAGAATCGGAAAAATAAATAAAACTGTTAAGAAGGGGCGTCAAACGCGAGATAAATAGCAAAGCAAGGTATCAGTGTGCATACTTGACCTACAGTCATGAATAAAAAAGCGCTAATCATGGACCTGTGAGAGAGGATTAATGTAAGGGCATGCGGGCAAGGTGAAAACCACCCAATTTCGTCACAGGCAATTATCCACATCTGATGGCCGGGATCCAGAAAAATTGAGTTTCCTATCAAAATGCCAAGTTTGTGTTCACTTTCGCCAAGCGAACGATAAAAATCATTCCCCTTTCTTCTAGCGCGTAAAAAACCAATGCGTGAACGGATAGCAGAACTATTTAATCTCAATGCAGATTCCAAAAAAGCAAAGGGATTAAGTGTTCGGGCAAGAAACAGACAGACAATGACACTAAGGTTATGTGCCGAAGAATTGACAGCAGATGGGAAAAGACATAACCTAAGAGGATGGTGTCTGGTGGTTATGAAGAGGATCAAATGTGTAACCGCGTATGTGGTTGTGCGCGTCGTTCATATGCAACGAGAAGAAATGAAAATTTCCAAAGATGGAGGACCATTTCATGCGGTCGTAACGCCTGTCGCACAGTATAAGGGCACAAAGTGGCCTTAACTGCCAAACAAGTCGTGCAGGCGCTGATTCATTGCCGCTACTTCACCCTTAAAGTCGACCTTTTTGGGGAACAGATTGTCTCTGACCAGAAAGAAAGCTAGTCTGCCAGTATAATTCTTTAACACTGAATTTTGATCAGCCAGTTGTAAAAACAGTGATACAACATTAAGTACCAAAAGTCTACAGGGAATATAACAGAAGATTGAGGAGACACGAGCTAAGATACCTCAAACAGAACTGCCTAAGAGGCGTTGATTAGCACGTAGCTGCTAGAACGCACCAAAACACCCTTGCTACTGGTAGGAGAAGAATAAACATTTACGGCGGCTCGACAGCAGGATATCCATAATAACGATAAAAATGAGATGCTTGCCCACACCTATGGGGAAAGATGAGTGTACGTCTGTTGATGTTTAGTCTATCGTGGAAATGCGTATGCGAGTACTGCTGTGATTAAGTGTTTGAAAGAATTCCGGATCTGAAAAAGACGAATACAATTGTTTTCGACCGAAATACGGTAGTCTAGTACAGAAAAAGTGAAGGCAACAAGGCTGAAATGTCACTAGATGAATGAAGAATTGTTCTTCCCCGAGCAACTGATGAAAAGCGCCTTGAGACAGCTTATCGGGAGATATTCAATCTATCAAGTGATGTCACTGAACAAGATCCACTTTAATTTTGTTTTTGTATTGCGCTTTCTTCACTCATGAACCAATGTGGAAGATATGAGCATTACTTATGATTGAAGTCACATTTTTACAAAATGAATAAAATAAGAAGGATCATATAATGGCCTTTTATTACAGGAGTCCATTTGTAAAACGCCTTGGCTTAAATATTTAATGTTCACTGCGTCAGCCTTGCCTCCAATTTCCAACCCTTTCGTTTAGTTGCAGAAGTTGCCCCATATATTGTTTCGGGAATAGCATGTAGGTGTACGCATGGAATAGTGAACTCACATCCTCTACGATGGTGCGCAAGATTTTACTACCGGCAGCCAGCGAATTAACAAGCATTCGAGCCGGTGGATAGACTTGAAGAAACTGCTCCCGCAGATGCACGTCCGTGAGATCAAAGGCGTTCTGCTTGCCCAGAGCCTCGGACAGGCAGTTGATGCGCTGAGAGTCGGGCGTGACAGTGGAGCCCGTCGCCACCTCCGCCTTCTCCATCAGCACCACGATAGAGGTGCGCAGCTGGTTGAAGAAGCTAGTCACTAACTGGGCCAAGTCACCGCGACGTCCGGCCATGTAGGCCTCGAGGTCATTAAAGAACTGGAAAAAGAAGGCATGGTTCACTTTGTAGTTGTAGCCGTAGATGCCACTGAAAGCCTCGTGCAACCGATTGCGCGCCTCCATCAGATCCGACCGGAAGAAGTCTGAAGAAAGTAACGTCAACATCATCACGCATACTACGCATTCATTATATCTATCATATTAATTACTATCCACATGATCTCCAAGGCTCATGCTCAGCCCACAACTGGTCTTAACTAATGTCATGGGAGCTTTTAGCTTCACTTCGCTTTTTGGTCCTTCCAGCAAAAAAGGTAAATCAAATATACTCCATTGCTATATATTAACACAGATATGAAACACTAACACTGGTTACCTTAATAAACGTGAGCTTTCCATAGCAGGAACTAATGAAAAACTTTCAACATGATTTAAGTTCCCAATTCCAAGAAATGTCAAAAATCCGAATTTAATTAAAGCCCTGAGAGTTAGTCCAAAGCAATTCTACGCATTAATGGAAATGGTAATAAAGATATCCGCCGAGACGACAGGGACCGACGTTTAACATATCGTCGCATAGAGCCTACTCATCTTGTTGCAACGCCTTTTCCGTTCGAGTAGTAATAATATTTTGCCTTTAAAATGATGACTGACGTGATAGATTTGATTTTACTGTACCCATTCTGCTAAGCGCAAATTAGTGAAATTGTAGTAGCCTAAGAACAGCCATCTTTATTGTTCAACAGTGTAAGGAGTGGAGCCCTACGGTAAGAATACGGTAAACTTATACAGCGGATACAAGTATGGTTAGAATGGTACTTACTTATAACCAACCGACTTAGAGTTGGTCTGGGTACCATAAAACCCATGAAAGCAATCCACGGTTTATCAGTTAGATGGGGGAGGATATCGTAGGCGTAAAACAGACCAAATGTTTATTGACCCAATGTAAGTTGTTACGACAACATGTCATACACAACACAAAAGGCCACGCAAATTTATTCGTCCGAAAAATGACGTTGTCACAAGTAAACAAGCTGGATGCAAGCATCTGGAGAACCTTGGCTTGTCCATGCCTGAATGTCTAGTCTCGAAAGGTTGTGGAACACTTGTGTAAATGTGTGTGTGTAGCTTGTTAAATTTCCGTTTGTACTAGCATATCACCGGCGCGTACGCACAATCACATGAATCATCTTCGCTGGCATGGGCGTCGGATGCACACAGGGACGTGTGTGTCGGCACAGCGGCGACCAGTGGCTGGAGGAGGAGGCCTCAGCCCCACACTTGGTTAAAAATTCGCATTTCATAAAAGAAAACCAGGCTCTCAACCCACACCGCTGACAGTGTGAAGTCGAGTAACAAACTTGACATCCTAGTCTCAAGTTTTGGCAAATGAGTTAAGCAAACAAGCGTGAAGCCAAAAACAGACAAGCTAAAATGACTAAAAAAGACAGGAGAGTGAACCACACTAAGCATACATTTGTAACAAATCACAACTTTACGCAGAATTATAACTTCATGTCCTGATGTCCTCAGATTTCATCTAAAAGTACAACGACCAATAAGAAGCTTGCCTTTTACCCAAAACAACAGCATCATTAATTAAGCGGATGACAGTCCCTGTTCCAATCCATTAAATACGAGTCAGCTGCAAACACAGGGTAGACGGGGAAAAAAGACCTGACTGCAACGCATACCCCCACAATGAGGAAGTATAAACAAAAGTAGCTGCCTTAATCCAATTGTTAAGGGAGCAGAACAGCGCAATAAGTAAAATACCGACATTTATTTGATATTCCATACGAAATTCAGGGCTATGCATTCTGGTGGAGCTATCGAATAGCCAAACTCGGCATAGTTTGACACTCCACCGCCATTTGGCCAAATCAGAAGGAAACTGATCTACTTCAACGAAGTAAAGGATGTGGCCGTAGAAAAACATAATCGATGAGAGATCTGGGGATCGGATGGACACTTCATAGCTTAGCACTTCCTGCTGAGGGGTGAGTCAGCATGGATGGCCCTGGGGAGGTGGCTGCAGCGGCAAGGGTCTCGGGCTTGGAGACCACAGCGGCCGCGTAATTACATCTGAGGCGTGCACGGGGTGAGCGCGTACATGCGCTTGCATACATGGGCAGAGTCAGTCGAAAAAGGGTGTTAGACTAACTGGACTTTGGCTTTGGGACAGCCACCTCGCCCGCCCCCATCATTGCCGCCACCACCTCCTCTCGCCTTTTTCCACCTTTCCCATTGTCGGGGCCAGACCCCAAAGTCAAACAGAAGATCAAACCCACGCATGCAGTCTCACATACACATTGATGATTTGAAAAATCCTTTCAGTCAACAAAGTTAGGCCAAATAGGTGATACTTAGAGTGGAAGGCAATTGGAAAAGGGCATGTTTTTGCACGCCAATCATGGCAGTGAGAATTAAGACCATTTTAGTTTACGCGTCAAATCTCACCTCTGGATGTCTATGCAAACGCCTGTGTACCTCAAGCAAATTTGCAGCAAAGCCAAAAAAGATGTACTTATGCATTTGACACAAGTTCAAAGCATAGTGACACGGAAGTCAACTGAAATGGAATATGATTGGGTGATTGATTCCACGGGAAAATTGAATGACTTCCCATTAATTACCAGATTTTCACCTGACACAACCTATGAGAATATTACTTCGTCTTAAAACTCAAAAGCCAATAATACGGAAGCGATGACCTCGCTCTAAATTATTGCAACAAAACTTTCTCCACAAAAGTCAGGATGGGCAATAATTGGTCTGGTGATAGTTAGGAGACCAACAGTGAATGAACGTGCATTTGACCAACGGTGTACAGAAGTGTTGGCTAAACTTTCCATGATCAGTGGCTCATAAAGCTTCAATCGTCAACCAATAGGGGAGATTTCGATGGAGTAAGCCGATGCAGCATATAGGTTATGTAGCTATAAAGTCGAAAACTTCACAAAAAATTTGTTTCCGGGAAATCAATTAAGTTCTGATGCGTGGCAATCCGATCAAGGGTCGTATTGGGAAGATTTCGTTCAGCTTCAAAAGAGATTCCGCTCAACCACAGAAAAGAGCCGTATTAGAATTTAAAATCGCAAGAGTAATACCCCTATTGAGAGGGAGGTTTAAGGACTTGTGTGAGAAATTGTATCCCCAGATAGATGTGTTCGTATTAGTAGTTTTTAATGATGTTGATTTTCGAGTTGCGCTGATTGGAAGACGATGTATTAACTTCAGAAATTAATAAAAAATGTTGGATAGATAGGAGCAATAAGGAGCGACTAGATACAATACTTGGAAAAACGTCCTCGAAGTAGAATAAATGTACAGTGCTATCATCTACAACAGCGGCATGACAGAATAGAAATCAAGACGAGCAATCAGAAGGAAAACAAATGATAAGTTTTGGTACTTTATGTAGGTAAAAATAGGAACAAAACAAAAGGGGTCAAGCATGGTTCGAATGAGCGTAATGCATTCCAAAAGTAAGACTCCAAAATTGAGAGAATATGTTAAGTTTTACATGACATTTACGCTTTAAATTTAAAAATGGCATTTTGGGGGACGACGGAATTCAGTCAATGCAAATGTTTAATGCGAGCGTAGACTCACAGTCAAGGGCTACACTGTCGCTTTCCATTTGTTCAGCAGTGGGCACAAGCCAGTTAGCAAGAGAGGTAGAGAGCTCGCTTTCACCAACAGCATATATATCCATTTCCATCTGTTTATCACAACATGAAGTCCCCTCCGGGATCGGACAAACCGGTTGATCTACAACGAATAGGTGAAATGCTGGAAAGCCGACTCACTATAGGAAGGCGAGATGGAACCAGTAGTGAGTACTTTGTACCGGTAATTGAGCCAGTCTCGCTTTGCCTTAGTGCAGTCTAGACCGGAAACAGCAAGAATATTCCAAGTGAGGAGCGCGAGAGAGATTAAGGGAAGGAAGGATGAGGAGCCGCTCCACAGTCGAGGAATATCTTGCCAGTAGCGCATAACTACACTTGAATGCAGGTTCAATAATGTCGGAGTTGAATAAGTTAAGTAGAAATATTATCCAATTGTTGGGCGTCGTCCAAGTTGCTTAGTAGTGAGCATGGCAGCCCTTCCTAATCTAAAAAGAAGGGAATGAAAAAGTGAAGCAAACGACTAACGCACAATAAAGCCAATATATGAGATAAATTGCTTATGTTCAAAATGATATCACGATAACTCAAATGACTACAAAGTGGCGGATAGTGGGAGGCTGAGGCAAAATATTCTTCTTAGAATATAGTTGATTCATCCTGTCGTAATTATACATAACTATATTAAACGAGACTCAAAGTGTGAGGTCAACAAACTGTCATGCTTTCATACCTCAATGCGAAATAGACATTTAGGTCCCAATAATAAAAACAAACAATTTTAGCCCTCGTAATTGACATACTACTGTACTTGTGGAGAGTTAGGGCACAATTCCATAGCATCAACTTCAGTTGGAAATCCTCTGGCACTAAAACTTTCAAAAGCGACCCCATTTGTGGGTATCATGCATCAACACCAGCGTCAACCTACCAGGTCGTTTAAAAACGTAGTTAAGCAGATGTGTAAGCAAGCTGATGGGTTAAAACACATTAAAGATAAAATTTTGTGCACACGACAATTAACAATAATTCTGCAAAGTTTCAAATTAGTATTTTTAAAAAGTATTTTTTATACGGTGTCCAAAGCGGGGCACAAACTATTTATTTGCCGTAAAATTGCTGTGTGGTCAATTGAGCTTAACGCAAAATGTGATATTTTGTACATGTTTTCAGTTGCGCGGAGGTTCGGGGCTTAACTTTTATGTCGGTGTCGACAACATGAAGCTATTCAGATCTCAAGTAAATAAAGGTCCCTATTCGCTTCGGTCAGTTAGGGACTAGAAATATCAATGGCTACTCTCTCCTGGGGGCCCGTTCACAATCGATGGAAGTTATGAGACTAATGTGACGTGACATCGTTAAATCTCTTGAATGTAATGAAGGTCCAGGCGAAGTCATAAACATTTAAAGTGGCTTTGGGTCACCAATATCTCTTACCTGAAGCGTCTAGCACCTTTCTTTCTTCTGCATGGGCAAATTACTCGTGTAAGCCAAAGGTTTTTAATTCGATGTCAGCAAAATAAGGAGTCGCTACCTTGGGAAAGGTTTATTCATGTCTGTTCTCTATGTTTGTCCAGTGTACCTGATAATAATGATGTTCTGACTGTAATACTTTGTTTGTTTGGACTGCCGGTTTCGCTCAGGGTCCTAGAAACGGCCATATTGTCCCAGCTACGTAGACCGATCTCCGAACCATGCCAGCATTTCAGTTCCTTCTGTCTGTTGAGTACATATATACATATATATATATATATATATATATATATATATATATACATGCTACCCTAGTATTCTGCCTTCTTTTGCCTTCAGGGAGACTCGGGACGCCACAGTGACTTCTAAATTTTAGGAGATTGTGAAAATCTCTCGTCCATTATAATCATACTGGAGTCTGTATTTATGGTATTTCTTCACTGGCGTTTAGTAGAAAACCTAGGAATGTGGTTTTTAAGGTAAGGCGCCTGTTTGGTGACGATGGTTGACGATCTATTCTCATTCTGAATTTCTTCGCTACCAAGTAGTGCCTGAAATGTCTGACTGATGTAGAGATGGCGAATATTGCCCGTTAAATGGCGCTTTTCTACCCCGTTTGCTTGTTAAAACCGAAAATGAGAGCGTTTCCTCGTCACCTGTACGTCACCTACAGGAGGCGTATCGTCAGAGCAACTGGCCCGAGTGACTGGCAGGGCACGTGGTTCGAAATTAGGTAAAGTTTTCATTATTATACCTTCTCATTGGCTGGTATGATTGATTTGTAGTTTTTGGACACCTGAAACAAAACCCCTGCAGTAAATTGCTAATCTCAGGAACCTACGGAGTTCACTCTCACTGACAAAGTGCTATTTTATGAAGCTGTTGCGGAGCATTGTGAGAGTTGGGATTTTCACTTACGTCCGTGTTCCGCCAAAAACTCGGATAGTAAAGTATAGTTATCCACATTCTAATTCACACAATCGTATGCGCGAATGTTGGATCATAAGTTAAAGGTTAGTCAGAAATTAAGTCAACCATTAAATATTTTTCTTTACGGGTCAAATGTGTTTTATAAGATTCCTGCACATAAGCATTACTGAAATTGGATCTGATGATTGTCATCACCGGATTTCTTGCTACGTTGCATAATTGTCGCCTCTCTGCTATGTTATGCCGTTCCTCATCCATTATACTTGACACTCATCCATAATATTCACAGAGGAACCAAATCCTTTCACAACAGATTACTCCTTTTATCAAAATAGCATTCTGCGCCTAATGAGGCAGATGGGTTAATCTACGATGAGCAAATTGTAATTCCATTTGCGCATTATTCTTTTTTAGTTGTTAAAAGCACGAGAAAATATTCATATACGCGAAAAAGTTCCTTCATTCCTTTGAAATTTTGAACTAATTTGCCTATTTCCAGAAAGGCCTACCAGTCATCTATTTTCATTCCGTGTATTTCATTGAAAAAGGTCCATCTTCACTGCACATGATCGTGAATAATTATCAGTAACTTGGACTAAGCCGTTCATTGAAGGCAGGAGAGCAGCTGATAGAATGAGGAGGTCGTCGGTACAGTCCACAGGAAGCCTGGATGCGTACCTTTCGGAAATTGCCACTTTCCCACCTCTAAAACCCACCTTACTCATAGTGCCAAAGTAATAAAGCAAAAATACTTCGTTTAAGTCAAGAGATAGTTAAGGGAGTTTATACTGAGTTCGGATTTTAGTGTCCATGGCTCCAACTCTACCACATTTTAGAAGTCCTGATAAAGTGCACTGGCCCGTTAATCGTTTAATTTACTAGATTTTTGCATTCGCTCAGATGGTTTCTCAGGTAACACCATCTCTCCTCACCGCATATAATGTATTGCTCAACTAATAAGGCAGCTGGAGTACCAAATGCGACACCTTAATTGGGTATTTAATTTCGGGTTTTGGCGACGGACCACTTAGGGCTTCGGTACTGGACTTTAGGCCATGCCAGTAGCCCCAAGTCCTGTTGCCGTCGGCAATACACGCTCTGACAGTGCATTACGTCGTCTTTTATCTTCAGGGACGTCTCGGGGTGTCACATCATGTGAGGCACTTCTGCGATTTAAAATCCGATTGAAATAAGATCTGCAATTGTTGGAGCGAAGAATGGGAATGTAACTGCCCAACTCCATTTTCGCTCCAAAGGGCAAGTAAATAGTGATAATTAAGTGGTTTTTATTCATCCGCATGAGCTGTTTGTTTTCGTGGACAATTGTACTTACTCACACCCTTGGAAAACACTCTTCGAGTCAGTACATCCTTTACATTATACACACATACGCTGCGAGTTGGGTACTGTTCTCCACAAATAACTTCCACATTTGAAAAGATTGGCATCTGCACTTTTATTTTAGCTAGATTTTCATTCTTTATTTATGCTTAGTGCCCTAACCCTAATTTTATTCCTGCTGTGGCTGATCAGAACCGTTTTGGGAATAAACTATTCTGAAAAGGTGCATGAATTTGGGGTCTAAGTGAGGTGACTGAAGGTACCACGATTAATGTCGTCTTCCTGTTTCGGCATGCACTGGAAACAGTAGTTGTGTCCTTAAACGACCAAAATCTGGTATCTTACTTGTGCTCAGAACCGTAACGATGATTTTTTTGTGCAAAATCATCCGAAAAATGAACCAAATGCCCATTTAAAGCTGTGGATTTAGCGAATTTGTGCGTGACGAAGTGCTCGTACTTCACGCATCCATTAAATGTCACTAGCCCTTTTAGTTATAAGATGTAAATCGAGTTATCCATTTTTTAGTAAATCATTCCCTTAATCGTTTGAAGCGCTACAAACATTTTGATTGGTGAGATAGTTACTACTGTAGCAGATCTGATGTTTCAAGTAGTATGGGGAAGAGTCACAGAATGCCAAAGTTTGTAAGGGATTGGAGTCCACTTCCTCTTTGGGGATTGCTGATGCGCGTTCAGTCATGAGGCTGGTGTAAACTGACCTCTTGTCGTCTAAAAAACATGCCCAAACGAACATACATTATACTGCAACACATTTGCGTAGTTGATTATTAGTACCTTCGCAATCTAGGCCAAATTTGTGGGTCATGTTTGAACCACATGATTCTGAATAGAGAAAAATCTCTAGTATTAATTACTGTATCCATTGATTTAGTAAGTTTGATTTAAGACAATAAATCATCACTAACTCTCGCCGAACTGGAATGAGGATTGGGAGATTTGTGGTTGTGATGGCAACAAACTAGCCAACATAACCCCATGAGGATCATAACGCCCCCAGAAAATGATTAAGTCAAGTTTCACTCCCCAGGTCTCAGCTCGAACAAAATAGACCTGCATTTTTACCATTTGTTCAAATTAATTTGCTACGACCGAAAGTGAATAAGCCGAAGTGACTATTTTCGTCCATTCACACCAACCTTGTACAAATCACAAGTCCTTCCAATAATAGAGCACCATTGTATGGACCTTTTGCTTATCAAATTGCACGCACATTAGGGCAGACCATATGACGGAGTAATCTGCTAAATCGAATGACCATCTGCGTCATGGATTTCTCGCTGGACGGCTCAGCTACTTGAATGAGGAGGGCCGGCAATGTGGGGGCCTTCTAGGCTTTAATTTGGACAGCAACAAGGGGACGATGCAACCTGTCGAGTCACTTATGCGTCCACCTTTAAGACTCGTTTGATTGGATAAGTGAGATCAAGGCGAATCTGGAAAATGTTCTAAGAAATAACTAGTGAAGCAGGCTGCTCCAATATTAAAAACTGCGCACTTTGAGAGAGCTTTTTTTCCGACCTGTAAGTACGAAGTAAATTACCATTTATTGTGCTTCTAGCTGGAGTTTAGATTAAAACAAAAAGAGTGGAATTAGCAGTAATCTCTGCTTCAGAATTTGCCGACACTTCACTCGGTAGTACAGTTCAATCCATCATAGTTTGCTTAGCTGTTATAGAACTTAGATTTCAACGCACTAGAGGTCAGCTTATCGGCTGTAATTTACTTGGGGATTTAGAATCAAATGCGAGGATTACATTCCTTTGCTTCGCCAATCCCCTAACTAGCTGATACGCGAACCATCAAGACCAGGATAACACTTTACTTGTCTTCATGATTCCCTACTACATAAATGCGATCATCCAGGGTAAGGTAGGAAATATGTTTCCGACCTTACGCAGCAAATAAACTTGAGAGATGTAATTTTAAAATAACAAAGTTATCGGAGGCGGAAAGTAATTAGCATTAATGAAGCTGAGATGGTAGCTGGAATCCAATTGAACGAAACTAAGATGTAAGCAGGGAAATGAACAATTTCTAGAGAGGAATGATGTACTAGTCTCATTCACACGAAGGAGGGCAGATCAAAGGTAAATTCATTTTCACAAGTCAGCGCGCATAAAAGCAATAAAGGGGTACAATTCACGTACAGGTTAACTTATAATAACGAAACATTGTTTGCAGAGGCCATGGCTGTGTAATCAGATATGTGGATAGGTGCTGCACCTGTTCACCTGACCGTGCAGCCCTGGCCTCCACGTCCAATGGGACCGAAAGGCGATGGTTGTCAGGGCGGCGAGCGCAGTCAACCGATGGCGCGCCCACCGATCCGTAAAGGTCATGCGGAGTTGAACCATCGAAGCAGATTAGCCCTAATGGTATATCAGTTGGACGGATGAGCCATCCGGTAAGATGATGACATGCAAACTGCTTCTTATTTAAAACTGCAAATATTGTGAATAAATAGATCGAGTTACATTTCAGACGCCTTTGCCCCTCACATCCAAATCAAGTCAGTTGTTGTATCAACTTCAAAAAGTGCCTCGAAAAAAGGTACTGATTCTGTTTATTCCGATAGATAACAAATTAAATGAACCTCCTTAACCTACGCTAATGGCATCAATTCGTACCTCTGTCTTAATTCGCACTACAATGTGTCTCTGTGCGCTTAAATGAAGAAGAATTTTTCGCTTGCCTTGAATAATTCAGTTAATGAAGCAAGCATAATACACGCGTTCCTTGAGTGCAGGTAAACACGTGTAGCCATCACTGTTTGGAATCACCACAGCTATTTACGCACCGAGGTCCACTTCCGATGGCGCCCTCATTACAGACAGAGTAGATCCTGCACACGGTCGGTTCGCGCATGAACAGTTCAGGAGGCGGTCGGTGGAGGGCGGAGGGTGGAGGGGGGGGGGGGGGGAAAGAGAAATTAAAGACTTTACTGAGGTGCCCAACATTGAACGCATCCAATCTATTCACCCTTATCGCGATGGCATTAGTGGCCCTGCATCCGGAGGTGCGGCCTTAACTCGCGAGTGCTCTTCCATTTCGCTCCGATTGCGCAATAATGAAACTAGTTATGCCCGCGCGACAATTTTATTTACCTCAAGGTGATCGCACGCTCAAGGGATTCAGGATAAAGGGATTCCTTGCTGAAAATTTTTTCGGAACGAAGGGCAAATGGTAAGATTCTAAATTTATTGTGCAATTCCGCCTGTCGTCAAAAGCAGTGATAAGAAGGAAGCATTCCTTACTGTAATGAAGTGTCCTAATGTCTTGTTCTTAACTAACGCTGCCAATAATCTAAGGAATTGATATTTTTGCGCAGAAGTTGTCGCAGCAAACGAAGTTGCCGACCAGTTGATTGGTCTTGTGCAATAAGTTGCCCCAAAAGTCATTGCTGCTGCGACTTTTTCAAGCGTAGAAAATGTCGTTTGCGTTCTTTCATCCCAAAGAAAATTTATTTGCTTGAAGAGCAAATAAACTTTGGAGTCATGAGAGAACACTGTAACAACCCAATAAGAAATTATTCCTTTAACAGAAACTGTAGGCGAAAAATAGAAAGAGGTACTTGAAGAGTCAGCAGCAACTCATTGGATCGCTATTTCGAATTTGTGCTCCCATGGACCGTGCACTCCTTTTAATTACTAATGTAGAGCTAGGATGACAAAGAGATTAGCCAAGTCTTCAAAGATGGAGCCATTTAAATTAGATTAATGCCAACTACCTTATATTCTACAACAAACGTGTTCATTATTCCTGTTTAAAATCACAAACGAATCCACAAACGTCGAGGAACTACCTTCAGTTACTAACAAAGCTGTCATAAATCCACGGATGTCATCTTGTCACTGAAAAGCGTATGATTTCTTTTGTGCAAATTGTTGGGGGAGTAGTGTTGTCTAATTCGTGCTCCTAACGCCAAACAGTAGGGAGGGTAAACAGTTTACAAGTCGCAATCTGCCATCGAAAATCAGCAGTGAAAATGTTGTTTGTTTGCTTGGTTTCAATGCAGGTTGGAGTAGTGTGGTTGGTTTTGGGCTCAAACCTGCGGTTAACAATAAGTTTGCAATTCAGTTTTGTGCATTCCACTTTTAATGGTATTCATGGTACTTTGCTACTAAAATCAAAATTTATAATGAAATGGTGTAGGAACATTAACGAGGTTGGTATTTTGCTATTTTAGTGACAAAGAAGGAGGGTTAGGTGCATTGCATCTCTCCAGCTAAAAATCGGCAATGTCTACGACTAAACGTCATTTCCGTGTTTTACAAATTTAGGAAAAATGGAACAAACTGAGCTGATAGCCTGCAAAGATGAGGAACTAAAGTATTACTTTGAAATTCTGATGAGAGCCGACGGGTGTCCACGTGGAAGGAAAATCGAAGCCGTTGGAAGTAGTTACCTGACATGAAGGTCACACTCCTGTAACAAAAGGGGGAGACTCGGTAATAAGTTGAATAATAATTACCACTATCTTCGTTATCAATCTTGTATCTTTCTGGTCTGGGTTTTCATGACGCTGGTCAAGGAAGTTAGGTGTTGAAATCATGGACGTGAGAACGACCAAGACACCTTCATTTGCTATCAAAGTGGGTGTGTACATGTTAAACCCGTGCCGGCTCGCCCAGAAGTGAGATTCAGTAGGAGTGGTCCCTCTTGAAAGTGTCTACTAAATTTAAAAAAAATGAATATAATGGTTCATCGTATTTAATGTGGATCGAAGGCATGAGTTGAGATGTTAGTGGGACATTTTATAGTTCTAAACCAGATTTTGGATACCTTTATGCTCCACATCCAAAACTCGAGCATTTTTGGATCACCCCTCGTGTAAACAGTATGCCATAAAAACATTTCCAGCGTTCCGACTTTGTGCCCAGCATTTGGTAAATCAAAATACTGCCTCAATGACTTAATTTGTTACTGTCACATCTACAGCTGTGGCCTTTTCCACACCGAGATTACATCGAAATTTTCCACCAAACCTGTCGTCATAGTAGACATATTCATTTTTGCATTGCCATTCGTGTATGGTGATCAGGTCATCCCTTCACTCGGACAGAGGTAGTGGAACCAAACGCTTTCACAGTGTTTTTTCGAGGCTGATAATTGGAAAACCCTATAGGAATGAACTGACCTTAAACTGTACGATAACTGAGGTACTTAATTAGCACCTAGAACTTATATAGGAAATTTGTGACAGCTCGAGCAATTTACTTCGAAACTAAAGGCGTAGAGAACGCTAAAGTTGCCTTGTAATGCGTGACTATATCATCACATTACCAATGCTAATGACGTTTACGAATTTAAATTAGTGTAGAGGCAGGTGGTCGTCATAAGGACTATTGGTGAAGCACTATCCCTGTGATCTGGATATCTGAGGTGAAGCGCATAATTTACCCATGGTTATGAAAGAATCACTCAATAAGGTGAATACAAGACCGAGTATGGGAAACCAAACCAACCACAATTAACATCATGTGCTTTCCAACGCACTTTCCTGCCCCATTTGTACCACTTATTCATTACAGTTTTGCAATTTTTTCACTAGATTGAGGCTCCAAGTTGAAAGAGTAACACGGAATAACTTTTAAGTATTTAATTTTTAATCATTGCAGCAAAAGTGGCCAAATTAGGAATGGAGGAGGCAGATGTCTGCTTGCAGTACCATCATATTGGGTATCATCACCACCTAACAGATTTTCCCTGTCTCTTAACGAATTCCAATGTTCTGTGGTATAGACGTAATTATAATCCAACAACCCCAAGGCATAAAAAGTTCACTTAGTTTGATTGTCGAAGCTTACCAGAACAGATGGGAAGTCAAAGTACCTTCCCACAGGTTGCCCGATTCCGGTCAACTCTAATACAGCACTTTAGTGCACTTCTTTAGCAAATGCAATCTGACGTGTACCGCCATTTAATTTTGTTAGCTTATAGAGAGCAAAAAAATATTGTCTAAATAGCACAATGATACTGCTACTGTTGCCTCTTAAAAGGAACCAGACAGGTATACGGTTTGGCTAAAGGTCCAAACTGATACTGATAGAGATGTTCATTGCAATTAATTAGAAAGTAGCTAACAAAGAAGGGTTTTGCGGGTTGGAGTGGCATAGATTCATAATCATTTGCCCAAACCTTCAAAAGTAAAGCCTTCTTCCATGATATTGCAACAATTAGAGAGACATCCATTAAAATGCGCTCAGTGTCGGCTGAAAGTCACTCCCATCTGCAATATAAATTTACTAAGGATGTCATGCTATTTCAACATATTTATTTTAAATTTAAGGAAGTATAGAGCTGTTTTGAAAAAAAGCAGGAAAGCTCGACTACTGCTCAGCGTCTTCAAGTTGCCAAAGTAGGTGCAGACCTTAATAAAATGCTCCAAATGCATGCAGTTTATTCTGGTGGCCTGACCAGAGGAAGAGTTTTAGAATGATGAGTAGCTTTAATGGCCTACCTAACTTTGTTAGCTAAAAAATAATACCTTCCATAATGGTGTGGAGGGCCGAACGAGTGGCAGAACTTGGTGGTGGTGGAAGCTCAACTCCACAATGATCATGATCCGATTTCCATCCATGTAAATCTACACTGGTCTGTTCTCTCTTCTTAATGAAATCTCTAATAATGTGCGAATAAGCTCACCTTCATTCTCCGATTGGTTCACCGACTCCACTCTGCTCCTAGTACACTCGTGCTCCCGTTACATCAGACGCAGTCGGTAGGACTCAAACACAAACAACGAATACCATTCCGTACAAAGTCATAAAAGCATAGGACTTTGCGCATGAGTCCGAATCGGGGATCTGTGGCCAACCCACAAGATGATTAAATGTGAATAATAGCTTCTTAATGTGTTTGGCGTGTGCCTGATCATGAATGAGTAGAGTGACCCCCATGGACGCTTGTCGTTAGTCGAAATGGAATGCCCAATTCAAAGCACTAAATATTTTGGGTTTTCCAATTCAACCTTATTGGTTAGAAAATGAGCACATAAATACAGACCATCTCCAATTATAACATTTTTGAATTGTTGAGAAAAAGACAGAGCAAATCACACGCAAAATCAAAACACCTTAAGAAATGTCGACTTGATGTGCGGGTACCTTTATGGTTAATAAATATTCGATCATCTTTAAACGCATGAGCAAACGCATTTGAAATGTTTCTTTACCCCCAAAGACTTAGAAGTGCGGTCCGTATTTCCTCTGATCATTGCACGGTGAGAGACGATCTCCAAAGTTGCAACAGCTGTCGGCGTCCGAACGCTCTACCCTCTGCAAACTGCAATTCATCTGCCAGGTAGTGCCAATTTGAAGCTGCCAAATTGATCAGAAAAGGGCGCCATTCCTGCTAGAGTCACACGTAATTGGAAAATAAGGAGGAAAAGTAATTTGTTACCATAGTGTTCTAGAACCAACTAATATTCTACAGAATCTTCCCAATTCATCCACAGTAACCTGTGAACAAAATGAATGCTGTGAATTATCCGCGAAACCAACTCTGGGCCTCATTTACTGGCCATAGTGAGGTTAAGGCAAATTGAAAAAATTCAGAGGTTATTAGGCCAGAGAAGAGTTTCTATCCTAAGCAAAATGACATTTGCGGAAACTAGTCAAGACTATCATTGTGAAAGTCATGAGGGAAGAAAGGCTTCATTTTGATGAACGGGGATAAAACGAAATACCTGTTCAGGAGTAAAATAGAAGGCTCATCGCCGTTGCTTGAACAATGTAATTAGATTGCTTGGGGAAACTTTTGATTTTGTGTTTTCACACCAGGGAATGACTAAAAGCCTCACAAAGGAAGAACTTTTTTACCGAAATAAATGAATTTGGAGGAAAAATAAAACAAACACCTTTATGTGGCCACGGGTACAAAGTTAATTTTAAGATCCTTTTTCTCAACTATGATTGACGCATCAAAGTGCACATTGATTGCGTGGACCATTTATGCGCTGGGACGATCTTATTTGGTTGAGTCTCCGTCGTTGATGCTGTGGCCCATAACCGGCAGATGCCGAGGTGTGGCATCACCTGCATCTTTGGGAGAGCTTGGCAACTGACCAGCTAATACCCTAATCCCTTGGCCGGCTGACCACCTCGTTGTGTTTTATTGCAAGGCCTCAGTAACACACGCCTCGCGCTGTAAGCTATTCCAAAACGACATCCTCCCAGATCACGGCAACTGTTGTGCTAAATAAAAATAGTCATAAATCCGTGGAATTATGGCGACCAAAGTAAAAGGTGGAATCGGCAATTAATTTGGGGGTAATAACAGACTTAAAACTTTCAACGAAAGTAATCAGGAAATTTCGCTGTTGTAATGGATTTTGAATAATTGTTTTACCATTATTCTTCAAACTGGGCGAAAATTTTTTAAGAGCCACCATAATACGCCATTGAGATTAAAGTCAAAATTACTTTGGCGTATTTTTAAGTTCGGAGTGTGTACTAGGCTGGAAGATCATTTTGACGACATTAGCCTACATGCTTTGCTTCTTAAGCCTAAATTATGCCTGATTTCAGATCACCTGTAACTGCGACTATACGGTCGGGCATTTGAGCCTTCTTTTTTAACAAACTATGAACCATTGTAAAGTGGTAGTATGCCATTTTTACAAGCGATTTTATCGTATCGTTTGCAGGGGCATAGTGTGAGTAAACGAGGCTTCCACGGCTTTGGCGAAAGTCTAGTGCTGTGTACAGAGACTGGAATAAACTAACCCGGGGCAGTTATTATTCCAGATTGTAAATTTTTGATATTGGTAATGTAGAATAGCTTATTATCTATTCAACTCTGTGTTCGTTACCACACAGAAGGAAATCTTGTAAATGCCTATTGAAAGCTGTTTACTCGCTGCTTGTATGAGTTCACAAGTTTTTGCTATAGCGTTATTCACTTTATTCACTTAGCAGCCATTACAAGTACAAATCCCACCCTTTGTCTGCATCAGAGGCGCAAGAGGACTTAGTTCTTTCTTCCAGTGTACTAACAGCTGGTACCCACTTTACCACTGGATTACCTTCTTTAACTTCGATTTTGATGGATCATAACGTGGTGCTGGCGCGCCTTTATGAACTGTTGCTCTGTGAATGATCTCATTACACACTAATTTTCTTCCAACTTTTTTCTCCTGAGCGGAATTTCAAATGCCCCCAGAAGCATGAAACTCCTCGTCTCCCAGCTACCTGATGTCAGCATGCAATCAATTTGATATCAGAGTGAATGCCTTGAAGTTGCATTGCCACACGTATGGTTTGATTTGCTAAATTTCTAATAGTTCAAGAGTAATAATTGCGTATCGAGCATACAATATCAAGCAATGCAGGCAATTTGACCTCTAACCAACACTTCAGCCTCAGGAAGCTGTTTGCCACGCTGATGTAAATCAAGAACACAATCATGAAACACGATATTCCTGCAAGAGACTCCCAGTCGCCTTAAATCAGTATCCAACATTTCACGTGGCAACCGAAAATGAACTCGTTTCCATGTATGTTTGTGCACGAGTTCACACACATGAATGCGCAGTCTAGTATAGTATTTGGGCCAACAACGGGTTTCGAATCTGTCGAGGCCCCGAGGATCTAAGTCCTTTTATTGTAAGCCTTGGATAGCCGAATATTTATTTTAGAACATTGGTACTGGACTTTGAGCCTGTGCATATGGGAGGAGATATAAAAAAAAAATATTTCAAAATACCAAACGGAGTCGTGTGCAAACTTGACTTCAAAACGCCGCAGGGTACACCATTTGGTCTACAGACTCCAAACTATAGTGTGGGATGCATTTTGAATAGTTTAATGAGTCTGAGTTTGTGTGTCATCTCAAACTTTAGTATATAGTTAAAACCAGAAAGCAAAAATAATTTACACTAAGTGAAACTATTGCATCCGTCTACCCAACAAGGTAAGAAGGGTTCGATAAGAAAACGAAAAACTAAATCTAATTTTTAATCTCTGCTTCCAATAGCTCCGGATTTCCAAGCGTACAGAATCGACCAGTGTGCAAACTAGGGTAAAAATTTCACGAAGTTGCCGTCAAGGTTGGGCAAATGCGAGCTCAGTATATTTGTGAGGTACGTAGGGAAGTAAGGAAGGTGCTACGACACAGCGCACGTCAGGAGAGGAAGGAAAGTTAGAGGGGAATTAGGGGAACAGACGTCCTGTTGATGTGGAACAAAGCGGAGACTGCGATATGCGGCAGCGGAGGAAGATCAAAGTCTGATAATCAGAAGCGTCTGGCGCCCAAATTGCGAATTCCACCTTGTCTGGTGTCGTTTTGAGTGCTTTGCACGCAACATTATCTCAACACACGTGATTGTGGGGAAAAGCAGCCAACTTTCTCACTTGCCTGTTCTCAAAAAATCGAATGCCTTTGGAATCCGTGCTTTAAGCAACAACTGTTTGCCCTTAAAGAGGAATTGGATTCCTAGTTGGGTGGCGGAGCACCATCTTGGGAAGGAGCAGAATAGTAAACATTGAACTGATCCGCCCTCTACGCTATATGCAATCAAAATGGTGTAGAGTCTTCTCCAGTTCACACGACTTTTGTCAATGCCTAAAAAGGAGTTTTGTCCTTATGCCCTATGTAGTTGATCAAAGGGCTCAAACAAAATGCACTTTCATTGCGGTGCTGAACTGAATATTTGAAAAGTAACAAAGACTAAACCATCATAACGGTCTCGAACGGCCTGAGATTTTGAGGGGACGCGGGCGGACTTTTCCGGACAGATGAGTTCATGATCAAGCAAATCGAGCGCGGACTCGGCAATCACGTTTGTTGGTGTTTCCTCCTGCTGATTTTGTTGACTAAAATCACTTAGGTTCTTATCCTTTTTTATAGATCAGAAAAAAAATATGCATCCTTTAGCTACACGCTGTTTGCCGTTTTCTCTTAATGAAGTGGTAATCGTTTCCCCAGACCGAGTTAATTAATCGTTGCGATGGTTAAGATTATCCCCAATTTTTTTTAAATCTACGTTTGTAAGAGGTCGGTGAACTGCTTTATGATGAGACTGAAATTATATGACCTATCAATGCAGTTGGAATGCATTGTTTTGTATTGTTGTTTGCTGCATTAGTTTTTAAGCGATACATACAGAAGGGCAGCTTAAACCTCTTTGGAGAATCTTACATTTCCTAGAAGTTCTATAATCTTGATTTTGCAATGATACCAATTCTTAATTTTAAAAGGCTGGGTACAGTTAAGTTCTAATGAAGTCTTTTGAACCAAGTTTGGACTGTTACTGTCAAAGTGCCTGTCCGTGGTTGGTTTCGGTTCGCCCAAATTGTATGCTAAAGTACTAATTGAATGGACTTGTTCAAGAGAAACACGATAGTTGCATTACCTCAATGCCTTCTTGGTACGTCTGTGACACGAATAAAAGAATCCAACATCTTTCGCTGTATATAAATAGATGACGTTGTGATTTATCTGTTGAATACTTTAGTGTCCGTGGACATCTTGTCAGTCTGCACAAAAAGAATAATAAGTACATACATGCATACAATGTGTTATCTGGATGCACCAATGTCCACGGATGTTTGTGAGGGCCTTGCCTATCCGTCTTAGGCCCTTTTAAAAATGTAGCATGAGTATAAAAGTAGTGCGTTTTGAATCGTGATATTTTTACATTAGGGAACAGAAAATCAGAGATTCGAACCATTAAACAGGTCTAAAAAGGGATAAAAAGTTAACCTGTGGAAGGCTGTACGCTTCGCATTTTGCCGTTGAGAGGGTTCGCAGCAAATGCACGCTTTCGAAGAGCACCAAGCACGAAGATGACTAACACTGCGAGCACAAACCTACACACAAACACACACACAAGACACAGGGCCTACAAAGGCCCGTGGAAGTTGATTCATGTTCGCGTGCCACCGAACATGCACACTGCTGCACAATGGATGATGCACGCGCACACGCATACATCACAGCCTCTCTCTCTCTCTCTCCCCTGCGTCTTGCGCCCGAAGAGACAGCGTGGAGTCAGTTGACAGGTAAAAGAGAACGGCTTTTTCTGATCAAAAAGTGGCAAAATACGCAACATTCCCCGCGATCACATGGCCGTGCGCCCGTAGACAGAGCAACACCAATTGGATGACAACGGGGCTTGTGCTGGTGGGAGGTCGATGATTAGACAGGTCACCTGCAGTCGCTCAGGTTCCCGGATGAGGAAGATGGAATCAGGTGATAAAAAAGGATGCCGAGGACACGACGAACAGCGAGACTGTGTTAATGCCTCCACCAGACCTGTCATTCTCCCTCCCTTCCCCTCGTGTAAATGTTTTATGCGCTCCCTTAGGACGACCTCAAAATCATTGGACCCGCTGATCCCTACCGATAAGAAATTATTTTTCAAGAGAAACGGAGCCCTTTCCTGCAAACCTCTTCTGTTCTGAATAGGCGGTCTTCGAACTTGTTCAAGAGTTTCTTTATTAAAAGAATGAACTTTGGGAACAACTTATAAGTGCAGGTCAGCTTGATTTTGATGATATGGAGCTGTTGGATGTAAGGTGGAACTCCTTCAGTCTAATCCACAACGCACTATGTAAATGCTCGATCAGGCTCATCTTCAAGGTTGAAAGATGAAATGACCTTCCTACACGGATCACAACACCTTTTGATACCATTCCTCTGTAATTTCAAACAGTTTACGGCACAATTAATAACTGGAATCTCTCAACTGGAAATCGCAACTAATTGTATTTATAGGTCCCATCTGCCAAAAAATTTATGTAGGAAAGTCCAATCCGCTCTGCGTAATATGAAAAAATTTTTTAATGCTAAGCTACAACTTTCAATTGGATCCAAAGCCTACAGTGCACAATTTTGTGGCCACACCAGTTATTAACTAAAAAAATATGCTTACCACTTGAGGAGACCCAACCTTGTTGTATTCCATTTAGCACTGCAAAATATGCCAAAATTTGGAATTTACCGAATGGGTGCCTTATTCATAATAGCTAGTGACAACACTACTGTTTACGACACCACGCATTCTACACGTCTTCGAAGGTGACAAGGAACTGACTGTTAATCAGAGGCACTTTTCTCTGCAATGGGAGACAGGCAATCTGGCTAACGCAAACTATGCATAACACCTCCAAATCCTCACTTCGCAAAAAAAGACTTGGACTACGCCAACAGCTACTGCCTTTCGCCATTTTATCCTACTGATACATCATTCTGGTGCGATCCAAGTGTCAGTAATGTGGCAGCCTCCTCCAAGGGTCTTTCATATAACAAAGGTGAAATATCTGCTGCAATGACTGCAAGTTCAGTTAATCCCATTCTAACAGTAATTACAATCGCTGGACAGCTCCTGCAACAAGAACTACATTTTGAGGAAAACACATTGCTCAGTAACAAAAAAGAATTATGCTGCAATTCTTCATTAACTTGGTTATGAAAATTTTCGAATTAAAAGTCATAAAGCTCTCAGCCCCCGCAAAACTGTGATTTTCATGTATTTCAAAGGGCAAATCTCCTGTATTCATGCCGCAGATCTGTTTATGCCTTTTGGAATCCACGTGCGCTCTAGCCTATTTCCTCCATCCCATTCCCCCTTCACCTTTCTCCCCCATTCCTACCTCCACCTCTACCCTTCACTGCCCAAGTCGACGTGCACCGCACGCACACCATTCGCCCACCTTCTCACCCCTCTGCGACGTCTGTAGGGCTGATCGCCCTGCCTCGCTTCCCACGTGGGCATGCACGCAGGAACAAGAGGAGACGGATTCGTTTTGTTTATAACTTCGAGTAGGTGCGTGGGAGAAGGAGGGAAGGCTGGCATCCTAGCGATCCCCTTCACAGACAATCAACCCATGGCACGTGTGTGGAAGTGTGTGCGTTTGTGTGTGTGTGTGTGTGTGCCTGAGACAGCCAATGGGTACTGACTTGAATGACGCATAATGTTGCTACTTTTCATTGTCCAACCTCAAATATCTATCACTACTAATGGGATCGAACACGGTATGTTCTGCGTTTTGCAGCTAGATGCGTATGATGTATACAAATAATTTAACTTCCTTACAAAGCAATACCAACTTTAAAAAATCCTAAATAATCATTCGTTGGCTAATAATAAATGACCCATCTTGGGTTAATGTGAAGAGGAGGTCTTTAAGAGCTGAAAACCCACAGTAAACCAGAAAGCATTTCGAGAATAGTAACTATATATGTTCAGGTACTCTCTAGCACATTAGTGGGAAGTACCTCTAAACCAATTACTATGAAATATCGAATTATCATTGTTAAGGATTTGAGAGTTCGCTTTTTAGTAGCAATTAGTAATTAATCGCGGTACAGCAATCAAGTCATAAATTAAAATCAACGGTCGGAATTTTAAATGTTCAGTGGGGACAAATTACCTGACTTGTCAATTGAAGGGAACACTTCATGATTAATGCCATGAACTGCTTATCAACTTGGCTTAAGCACCATAGTATCAGCATAGTTGGGAGTTCAACTGTGTAATTTTAGGCGAATGCCTTACCAAAATGTAAGATACTTGACGCACTAGTTTTGGAAGCGAAAAACCGGTAAAATACTTTATTTTTATTAGCATTTGTAGCAAATCACCTTTTCGCATTCAATTCCTAAGAGAGGAGATCGCAGTTCTTATTGGGTTACTGACATTCATGCGATAGCCAATCAGCAGGAAGACGTTCGACCTGCATATTTTGATTGGTTGATATTCCATGGGGGTCCATGGAGCAATTTAAAAGTCACCAACCTCGTGACCAATGCAAAGAGACTTTCAGATTCTACAGATCGTGCTTCATTTATTATCCTCAAAGGCTCAGATTCGAATTCAGTAGAAATGGCATCACTTAATTATGGCTCTCCAAGTCTCAAGAAAGGCCGCGGACCACTAAAAGCCCACTATCTCCCAACATCTACCTCAGCGCAATCCATTCCGACTACTAATAAGTAAGTGATGTCGCCCATTTCATGCACTCTAAGCTCACGTGAATTCTTCAAATTAACCTTATCTTCGGTACCTTTCGCTAGTAGAGAGAATAGAAACACCGTTAGTCACCCAAAAACCTATTGGACAGATAGTGAAGATGCTCTATCGGTTATGAGTTCGTTCTCAGAGGACAGTTCTTCCTCCCCTACCTCTATGTCTCCTCACACTTGGGCCTCAACATTGAATCAAAAACCAAGATTGTCAAACTGCAATTTACAGCAGCACTTCCCCACCATCGTAGGGGTCAAGCGAAGTAGCGGTCACTTGGAGTGTAAAGGCGCCGAAAGTTGTGAGATTGCGTGCGCCTGCTGCCCCCCTTCGACACCCACTAAGCGTCCTCTTGTTGCCATGGGTGCCGGGGGTCTAAGAGCTATGCGCAGATTTCCAGTCGCTCTTCGGCCCTCTCTGACTGTTCCTTCTACGCCGTCTTCTAAATACCTCGCACCCATCTGTCCGGTTCCCATGCTGCCACCATATCTCGGCCGTCCAGGCTTGCCGGAGCACATCTTGTCTGTTCGACGCTCCATTGAGACACAAACGTCGCCTCCTGAAGGTAAATTGTGTTCGAGCTTTTTAGAAAAGTTGGCTATTATGATTTGGTATTTTTAGATGATAAAATGAATGTCGGACGCAATCGTTCAAGAAGAAGTTCGGGTGCGCTTCTCAACTCAATCAAGAGAAAGATCGAACACATTCGTCGCTCGGTGAGTTCGGACAGGACGGGCTCCCGCAAACTTCACCGTAAAACATCAAGTCCAGCCATTCTGAAACGCCAAAATGATGGGGTGTCTGAAGTCACCAAGTGCACCTTGCTTCAGCGCTTCGCAGATGAAAGTCGACTCGTTCAGTTGAGACGGCGATCGACTTCCGATCAGTTTGGAATATTTATCAAAGTTGACTCTAAAGGTAAGGGTAAGAAATTTCTCCTTCTTCTTCTTTAAGACAGTATGGGCTAGCAAAATTTTAATGGAAATACATTACTCCTCCCCTTTCCCCTCCAGGCCTGTGTGTGAATCGTCTAGGTAATATAGAGTTTACCAGTGGCGCTCGCAACTGTCTGCGCGCAGGGGATCGCGTGGTCGAGGTACAAAACATCCCGACCAAAGGCTTGGACACAGATGCTGTGCGAAGCCTCCTTCAGGGCTGCCAAATAGCACTTCTCAAAGTGAAATCCACTTCCAGATAATATTTTTGATGCATACGTATATATTACTTGAAAGTTACAAGCAACTTTTTTGTAGATATTTTAAAGTACAATTATGTAAATATGGAGACACTGAGATGCATTAATGTTTACCGTGTTCTTCATTGCTTCAAGGAGGAAGGAATATGGTCAAGATTAAACTATAGCAAAGTGTCGTGCTTATATGCTCAGAATAAAAAAACAGAAATACAGTGTTTGGCGGTGTCTTAAAGTGGTACTGCATTCGTATAGCTAGAATTTACGTGGAATGTGGCATTAACATTACTAATTTGGGGCTGACATGTTTCGAAATTTATCACGGTGGTAAATCACAGCTACTTAGTCACCTTAAAATGACTCCTTAAACGTACAACAGTACAGGAAGTGAAGCCCAAGTTACAATATCCTTTGTTAAAAATTGTGCTAAAATCTTACCAGGGAGAAGAGGGAAGAATGAGCACAAATTAAGGAAATAAGCACTTAAAACTGCTTCTGGTGGCATAACTTTGATTCTAACATTCAAGGCTTACCCGAATGGTGCCTGCAATGAAGTCACCCCTCGTGGGTATATCTAGAGCCGCCGTCATTCGAGTTTCTCCATCAATTTAATTGATTTGTACATCCAGATTAATATTGAGAGGCGATGAGGGGAGGCAGTAGAGCTGATCAGAACGGTGAACGCGACGCACGTGCCTCTGTAGACTCTCACGCAGGCACGTACACACAGACAGGGCACGTCGAGGGTGTTGTCGGAGGGTGGGGACGGGAGCTGGGCTGTGAAGCTGGGAGCCGCACGCTCCGCCACTGTCACACAAACGGGGCACCACCGCAGGAGGGGGCAAAGGGGAGGGAGAGATTCAGTTTAGTTGAAAAAAGGAGACAAGGGGAATGGAGCGGTCCACAAAGGCGGCGCTTAGTAAATTTGATACCTCTGTTCCTGACAGATGGTTTGATAATTGCAACGCTGGCCACCATTACAATGAGGTACCAGAATCATGCCTCCTGAAGACGGAAATGTGCACAGTTTGTTTCAGCATCACCGTTCTTATCAAACTGCTGCAGGCATTAAAAGGTACCTTGTGAACTTACTAAATTTAATTGAATTGAACTTTAACAATCGGTGTAGCATTGGCACATAGTATGGTATAATTTACCGAAGATTTAATGCTATGGAAGGGAGCACGTATTGACCTCAGCCAAGTAACTATTCACTGCATGAAAACACTTCTACGTACGACGAAAATGAACATTGTTTTAACTACATATTAAAACGCAGCCGAAAGAAGGGTTTTAATTAAACTCTCACGGCTTCTTCATGTAGACCAAAGCAATGTAATCGATGAAGGAAATAATGTCAGGTACAGAAGTTTCGTTTCAAGCAATTTTATAAAATGATGAATATTTTAGTGCACATTCACGACGGAAGTGGGAGCCAAATAGGTATCTCCAATACATTTCGAGTCCATCCTCAAAACAATTATCCTGCGAATGTTAATTGTGGATTCGCCTCTAAGCTCGTGCAAACAGCCATGATTTGGTCTGGTGTGCATGTAAGGACGAGGGGCCTCACGGCAAATCAGATAACACCGAGTCATTCCAAGGAAGTATGGTTAAAATGAGTCGATGTACTTGATTTCCAGCTCAACAGGGGCGAACTTTTACTTGTGTCCATGAGGGCACCTTTTAGTCAATCAAACTGTCATTTTTGTACTGATAGACTTGTAGTGGGAAGCAAAAATCTGAATCACACACAAGTTAGCTGTTGCTGTATTTAATTTTCCAATTAATTGGTGATTTACATTATCATCCAGCACTAAATCATCCAGGGTTACCCATTTCAGTTTGTGAAAAAGCGCTTGATATAAATATGCTGCGTCGCAGTTTTGTGGAAAACCGTTAAGTGTTGCTTTTACCACTGGATATACGACGATGACGTTTTTTGTACACCAAAACCCTAATCCAAGAGAGATGCTGCTCACTTAAGGCAAATCTGTGCGAGGGTATTAGCAGAAGATGTGTTGGCATTGTGTTGCTTTACACCTTCATTGAGACATATTTTTTAAATCGAATGTGTTTGAGACCAATGGGAGCACGAAACTCCCGAAAGAATTGTGTGATTAATTAATAGGCCTTTCCCCACACTCTGGCGACTAGGACGCGACCCATTCGGGGCTTTGCCTACCTTGCGTCTTGTCAGTGCTTGACGCGTCACTAAGCCACTATTCTCTACCGGTCATGTATCCGTGCCACTGAGAGCACCGCATTATCCTTCTACATCTGACCACATTCGAGAATTGTCATCATCAAAGTGAGGTATACTAATCAAAACACTATAAATGTCATCTTCAAAAAAGTAAATAAATTAATTTGGATTGGAATTGTCTGATGACGTGTCTTAGCACGACGGAGACAAGTTATTTGGCTCTTCATTCAGGTATGATTGACACAAAAATGACCATTTCATTTAAAAATGTGAAGAGCAGAAATTGTACTCAACGATGTTACAAATATTCGAGGTGTTCTGGTGTTTCTCATAAAAGAAGAAGGCGATACTACGCATTTCAGTTGATGTTCATCCAACTTCAAATTCTCGTCTATGCGCAATGCAGAGCAGATAAATGAAGCAGTTACTATCGTCAGACGTTAAAATTTAAAATGGTATCGCATTTTAATAAAGCTTTAGGGGTACCGAAATGTAGAATTCAGTGCGTTCCTATAAGTCTAAATTCCATTCACTCCGTCTTCCAGGCATTTCAATCCCACCGGTATTGCCTGAGGCCCTTTTAAAAGTTCCTTACTGGATGCTACTCTGAATCATTGTTGTTCATAATTATCACCATTGTTGAAAATGAAATGAGTACTGATATGACAAATACACTACCACTTGTTCACTGTGTGATGACGATACCGTGATACTCAAATTTTGCCGTCTGAAGTATGGAATCATCGCTATGGAACTTAGTTAAATGTAATGGCTTTCGCAGGTCCCAGACATAACTGGGATTTTCTGGTATGCTTGAGGAGAAGATAACTAGACTAACATAAGCGGAAGCATTAACTTACACTTATATGCCTGAAGGACACACCAACACTCAGTATCGGTTAGCTTCGTAAACCAGCAGTAATTAGTGCAAGAAGCAGGAATGTCAGGGTGTCTTGCTTGTGCAATAGATGAATTCATGACTGTTAATTACGATATAATTTTCTCACTGACATCTCCTCTAAATAAACTCTGCACTGAATCAATCAACAAAATAAACCTTATCCCGTAAGCATGTTAGCAGCATTCGATTTTGGAGTTGAATTATAGGCGGTTTACCGCGAACACACATTCACACTACAAAGGGTCGTCATTATCTATTTGCCGCCCGATGTGTCAGCCTTGACCGTATAGTATCCCTCCAGGGCAGGTACATTGCGATCGTGTTCTAGCAAGCTCCACACGGTTGTTAGCCTTCCCTCCCTCCCCCTATCGCCCTCTCTCCTAGCGTGTGGAAAGTTGCTTGTGTGTACACGCGGATAGGCTAGCCGACGGTAACGGCGATTACGGTGGAGACGGAGGCGAAGGGGGAGAGGGTCACTGTGGCTTCACCCCCCACCTCCCTCACAATGCGGGCGATCACGTGGCGGCGTGTATGTGCGTGTGTGTGTGTGTTCTTTGTGCTTTCAGACCCTCGCTCAGGGTGCTCCAGAGCAAGACCTCGCTTCTGGTGTACGTATATTTGCATATTTGTACATTTGCAGTGCGAGGAATTTGGCTTGCCAGCGATATGGGAATCGTCATTACTTCAGCCAATGCATCAAACACCTGCTCTCGCCGGCTCTTCCCTCGGTGCACATAGCGTTCGCATTTGTTCCGAGACAAAAATACACTCACTCCGCCCCTCAGTAGTGGAGGATGAGGGTGTTGTGTCAATGCAGGATGTGAGCTGTGTAAAAGTGGTACGGGATTTCGAGACAGGTGTGGCTCAGGAAGGGGAGGAGGCGGGGAACATTGTAGCTGACGCGGCCCATCTAACCTGTTGGAGCGTGTTCATTCTCAACTCCTTGAATTATTTGCACATGCAGATTCTCTGAGTTTCACTCTACTCTGTTTGCCTTGTGGAGACAACGACTCCAACTTGTAAGTATCGTATTCGAGCCATTACCTGTCGATTCCTTGAGGCACTCGATAGTGTGTGTGAGGAAAAAAAAGGTTTCTGGGAACAAGTGCAGAAATCTTACACGATAAAGTTATTTATCCAAAATTTTGTCAGAGGTAGTTACTCACGTTTTTGTGGCAAAATCAACAGAAGGCACTTTGGTAATTTCCAACGAATTGAGGTAGTTTTCGTGTTGTAGTGGCACATAGACATGAATACCAATCCTGATAAAACTTTCAGTTTTGTTGATTTCCGATGCTTAACTCAATGAATTATTTCATCCTTGGCTATTGCTTAGCAATTAGACACAAGAGGTAAATAATAAGTAATTACTGAAGCCGAAAAATTCTTTTCATCTGCCGTCAATGGTTTCAACGCGGTAGTACAAATATTATGCTATTATGGGCAAATTGTATTTTGTAGGCCAATGTTTTAGTCGTCTTGTAGTTTAAGAAATAGCATAGTGCAATACCTACAGTCATATCACTATCATATTCGCGATCGTAAAATCACTAATCGGCGAATTTTCATTCCAATTAGGCTATTTAGACTGACAGGGTCAAGTTTTTGAATGTTTCTACGGAAAATCCACGACGACAAAATAATCTTCTCACCTCAACATACTTGTCCAAGCCATGGACCAATCTTACGTTGGATTGTCGCCGCAGAATAAGATCCATACAGACGAAAGGTAAATGTAGAAAATAAAATCTAGCAGAGCAAAAGCTAACCATTGCAAAAACTATTCAAATAGCTCCTATCCAAAATACGCGAGTTCCACCCTCAAGATCTGTTGTATGCACCTCCGTACCGTAGTCTGTCGAGGCCACTCTTCGCCACTGCTCGTCAGATTGTGGGTGCGAAAGTTACTTCACCCTCCCCACTGCCGCAAAATATCCACCTCACCACGACTGTGGAGCACGTACATGTAGACGGTCCGAGATTACTACCCACGCAGGAGTGCCGTAGCATCACTTTTCGCAACTAACTTTGCTATACTCTTTTAGGTCTTGATATTCTGCATAATTTTCAATTACTGATTAACTACCTGTTAATCTTAACCATGACTAACCGCCACGGGATTAAGATGCATAGTTTATGGTGGTTTACTGAAGTGGATGTATGTAGGACAGAACTATGATAGCTCTCATAAATTACCAGGACGTCCCAAACGTTGGTTCTTTTTGTTTTCTTTAAGCTCACAAATTCAAGCGTTTGCCAAAATTTAATGAACATGTCTGAGATTCCCTGCGATGATCTCTTTGACCACAAATTCTATTCTTTTGATGAAATAGGATGGGCATGAATCAGAGGACTCAAGCAACTTTGATATCAATAGTGCTATTTTAATTGTATATTTGAAAGTGCTTCCGTAGCTTTTACTTCAGAAATTTGTGGTCATTTTACTTTTGGGTACTAAATTTGCGTTCCTCTACTGCTTAACTTTTGCGCCTATTCAACATTTCATAGTCTATAACAATAGATATGTAGCTATCATTGAATAGATAGGCTGTTCTGCGTTTCATTCACTCCTGATGGGTTCGAAGACTTCACCACCTATTCTAAAGTTCGCATCCATTTTTGCTCATCTCCATGCAACTACGAGAAGGAATTGATGAAGGCTACAGCCAAAGAGAGGGTCCTGATGCCGCTAAACTGTGGCCAACCAGATGTGTCAAACCAAATGAAAAATTATTCACCTTATGTAGTGATAGGTCAGAAGGATTCAAACTCAGACTATAAAAAGTACCGTGGCTGCTCCATAGAAGTTTTTCATGGATGTTTGCGCAAATTTCAATTTATTGTGCAGCCATTCATCCGTTCCTGTTCGATCAATTTTTGTAAACACAAACAGAGGCTAAACAAATTGTTTAGTTTAGAAACTTACCATCAAAGAAGGCTTTAAGCTGTCAATGGGATTCCATTTTACCTAAAAGTCAAGTATTCATGCGTAGGCGGACTTAATAATATTTAAAGGAGCTCTCGGAACTGTTAAATGAAGGTTAGGAACACCATAAATCGGCAACTAACTCCAATCGTCCCAACGCCCTCCCGCCTCCCAATGCTGTTGCATAACCATCTGTTTCAGTTAGTCCCAACGGCACACGGCTACTAATGGAGACTTGTGACGGTTACGTTGCCAAGGTAGAGTATGAGGGAAGAAGGGGGCGGTTAATGTGGGAGTATAGCAACAAGATCTCTATGGCCCTACGGCCAAGCGGCCACGCGCACGGTGGCCGGGTTATCGTACGTTTTCAGTTAAGGTCATCAGTCAACCACCGCAACACGGTACTCAATTTACCTATCTGATAGATGTAGACGGCTATGAATTACTGTGTAAAGTTAGCAATGTTTTCAAGCAAAAATTGTTCGGATATCTATTTATTCGCAGATAAGGGTTGCACGGGCCATCCTCATACAGGACGGAAGACCCTCTTTAATGCATGACTTCGAAATTCTTCAACTACCAGCCAGATTACTTAAGATAAGTGATACTACAGCAAACGTGAATAGAAAGTAGTAAAAAAAGGGGGATCTAAATATATTTTTGTTCAAAAATAACAAGGTGCTGCGATAGTATGCTGGATAACCGAAAGCTCACGAGTTGTACAAATACATGTTTAGTATTTTACAGTCTCAAATAACTTCAGCTGTAGATTGCAGAAGGTTTGGGTAAAGTGCGAACCCAAAATCAAAATAAGAGGCAGAGTTGCCTGAGTTCGACTTTCGGTAATGCTGCAAACGCTGTTTAATTGACTGCCACTTGAACGAATTGCTGTTCTACAAGCAGTCCAAAGTTCTCAAAGAAGCACGGAAAATAAGTATAAGATAACCTCGGAAATGTGTGTACACTTATGACTGAAAAGGAAAGGCAAAGAAAATATTGCGGCAGCTGCACGTTTGAAGTCCAAAACTCAACAACCTTCCTCGGGATCCCTCATTTAATCGAAAGCACTCAACTACCTGTAGATTCGGTTAATTCGGGTAGTAGAATGCTAACGGCAAATAAATGCAGTGTCTTACTCGTTAAACCAAATTTAAGGTGATGAAAACATGGCCTTACGAGTCACCTGTTGCTAGGCTTTTTGAAACCACGAGCCTACTTTCACGTCCAAACACGTGGTGACACTGCATTTTTGCTATTGTTTCGCCATGGCATAGCAGTTTAGATTTTAGTGACCATCTTTATGGAATGCATAATTCTAACAATTAAAAACCACACAAGGTAATAACTGTAGTCGAAAGGAAAGTGGAGCCAAATTTTTCCCATCTCATGAAGGTGACATACTTTCCATCGGTACTTTAAACCACTGAATAGCTTTTAGTGGGAATCAGTGAACACCGTCACCAAGTAATAAACGGCATTTTAGTAACGCCATGAGCTTACAAAAATGACTTTGCCAATCGCAGGAGTTAGACTGATTATAAATATTTTCCAAGCATTGCTTAATTTTAGTAGCGGTAGTCTAGTCTCAAAGGCATGGATAAATGGGGCAGTTTGTTATTCTATCAGTTTGCAGTACACTCACACATGGAGGATCCCGAAAAGTAACACACCTCTTCTGAAATTTAGTCATGATACTGAGCCAACGTTCAAATATACGAGATTTGTGACATGATAGAATGTTAGTATGAGAACCTTACATTGAGTCGCTGCATTCGAGTGAATGGACAATGATCAACAGAGCCTCTTTCTGCTGAAGTAATCATAGTGTAATCGGTTGTTTTTCAAACTCCACACTGCATTTATGATTGAATTGCACAGCTTCTAGCTTTCCTTCCCTTGTAATACAATGGATGCCATTAACGATAAGCCATAAAAATCCTGCACCAACTACACCCACTGCATGGAATTATGCAATGGGTTAAAAAATCGGCGTGATGAGAATAACGACGGACCTTTGCCCTCCTCTCCGCCCTATGGAACGATTCGGTTAAATGCATTTGAGTAAAAATTGTCGCACAGAATGCCATCAGTTAGTGTCTACAGCCATCAACAAGCGTCCATGATAGAAACGAAATAGCATTTTGTGTCACGAATGGATGAGTTGAAAGCCTTGCCCCTTTCGCGTGCTGTTCACCTATCCATAATAAATTCTATTTGCCGGCTATGATCATTTTAGAGCAGCTATTCATGCCCATACTTAAGAAAGAAGACTGAGAGCAGAAGTGAGTGATCGATCAATGTTATTTTTAATGCCTTTAAGTGGTCGAACTGCACGTGTGAAATCTCAGACCTCTTTGCAACGTCAATGTACGCCGACAAATTGGAAGCCCTTTGTCTCTACTTACATATGGTCCGTCAGTTTAGGTAAAGTGGGTTTCTTGTTTCAAATTGCTCATTTTTGAATTGATTCTCCCAACTTCAAATATATCCTTTGCCATCGTAGGAATTCTCTTAGGGACAAACAAGTTTAATTGGAGAATACTTAAGAAAATAATCCTCAAGGGAACTTCAACAACAGGTGGGACATGACCGGAAGTGAAGCCATCGCCTTGGTAGCTTCCAAGTCGCCTGAAGCCTGCGAAGTCGACAACTTCCGCCACTTCCTGTTGCAGCCAAATCAAATAATATGAACGTACTAGTTTAGCCCATAAATTTCTACATGAGGAAAAACTGCATCTATGCTGTAGCCCAATTTTTCCAGCTTTTTATTAGACATAGCTACGACACCGTTCTCATCTTAAGTATCCTTGCTTAAGTACTTTAAAGGTCGTGGCGACCCAACAGGAGGGGTTGAGTCTAAATCACGTGTGAGTATGAAATCGAGACAGGGAGATGCCACAATCGGTTTTCAATCATCCCTGTGTTGCCCCTGCCCCGCTTACCCCAACGCGATGAGTAATGATGGTCGACCTGGGGCGCGCGTGAGCATGACGCCTTGTTAAGTCGACATCTACCAACTCAGTAACCAAAATCTGATCAGCCACAACAGCCTGCACGCGACACCGCGACCCCAAAAAAATTACCAATCTTGTCACAGTCATGTCACGTCTGAATGAATACACTCTATGTACAATGGAATCTGTTGAGGTCATTTGAATCTACTGGTAGGAAGCACTTTGATTGTGACCAAATGACAACCTTGTAGAAGACCACGAATACTTTCGATGCTAAGAAGCTTGGATGGAACACCCTGGATGGCAAGGACCCTATCATTCACATGTAGATATTTCTGACACGTCCGTATGTGCTGCTCTTTGGCCAGTCGACTGATGTAAAATCCATTGGCATCCAGATTGAAGAATAAACCGAACGCCTGCTTCGTGGTATTTCGTTGAAATTGAATGAGGTAAGCACCATTATCACATCTCTCAACAAAATTTACCTTAACCGGCGCGTTTTCATCCGCCGGAAAGTGCCAAATTGCTTCTGGAGGTGCCCCAAAAGGTTCAGCCTTAATTCGAGTAATTAATCGATCCGAACTTAAAGATCGACGGAGATTGCTGAATTTCCTCTTAATCGAAGTCATAAACTGTCCACTTGATCTTCTTCTTTTACTACCACTTTCAGCTACAGTGAAAGGAAAATACCATTCATCTCAAGGACATACGTCATTGATAGTGTTTTGGTAGCAGAAACTTACGTGATGGCAGGGAAGTCTGAGTCTCCACAGACTGAACGGAGACAGGAGTGTAGGGTGAAAGATTGATTTGACTGGTAGTAGAGGAGGGAAGCATTGGAACCGGACAAACTGGTGCTAGGTTCTGAGTGAACTCGGATTTTTCTGATGGTAAAGAAGGTGTCTTTGTAGCAGTTACCGCCTTGGCCATCACCCCAAGGCATGGAGGGGAGGGTGATAGACAACAAGCGCATGCAATTTTCTCACATTCTTTGGCGAAAGAAAGACAGGTAGTTGATGTTACTCTAGGGAAATGTTCTTGTAAATTTAAACTTTCGAGAGGCTTTCTGCGGCGTAGGTTGTACGATGATTGTCGGTTAATTCGATTGAGCGCAACATTGAGATTTGCTTCGCTTCGTCTTGCAAGTGCACTTGGAAGAGCTAATGACTTGTTACTCATCCTAAGCATTATTGTAACTCGGAAATAACACTTACGGTATATCGTTCCACAATGTCTGCCTCGAAATGCAAGTCTGAACATTATGATCAGCCTTTAATGGAGAGCGAGACCTATGCTCACCAGAAGCAGACGTCTTTCTCATTGTGAGACAAAACTCACGTCCGAACTTCAGAACCTCTGTAAACGGCTACTCTGGAAGCCCTGGAATCACGACTTAAATGCGAGATTAAATCTTCGCTCTAACCTCAGCCAATAAATGATAAGGAATTACACAGTGTTTTCGATTGGCTAGTCGATGACGTGACCACAACTCAAAATTATAAACGCCGTGATTGCAATGGATGGCCTCAACCAATAAGCGATACAGCGAATCCATTGTTTTTATTGGTTTAGCGGTTGGATCATGAAATGGAACACCTTTGAACGAAATACCCGAAGATTTGAGTGCATTACTTCATGCTGTATGGAAACTATTCAGTCAGTTTCGGCTGAAAGCAATGAACAAGATGGTGGCTGAGGAGTTCTAGAAGTTTAAACCGTTCTATTGAAATTGTGGCTACCATTTCCATCTGAGTTGGAAAAATACCGGCCGAATAATTTAATAGTGTCTAAATACTGTTGAAAAGAAAAGAATGCCACAGTAAAAATACAGATGAAGGAAAAAATCCGCATTAGTTTCCTATTTTCAGTTTTATTTTGGTTTGATCTACTTTACGAAACTGAAAGTTTTTTAAGGAGCTCAATCATCACATAGGTAGGGCATTGTTGTGGGTGAGGAACTAACAGTTAGTCACATCACCCCTGTGTCACTCATGTCGCCAAGACGACAGCTTTGAGTCCCCTCCCAAGTCGACTGATGAATAAATGAGAGTGAAGGCGACTGTTCAACCATTCTTGATTTACTGAACAGATGATCACTTCGATGAACCCATCGCTTCCGGAGTGAATGGCCAGAAATACTTAACTTGAGCAAACAGAGCAAATATTAGTAAGGAATTTGGCCTCGGTTTGACTAGATAATGAGCCAATTTAGCCCATAGGGTCAAACTGTGAATTGGCAGTGACAACGAAAGGGAGCATGGTGATAGATAATCTGGCTCAAAATCCAGTAGCAACCAATTTCTTGAGTAGCATTACTTCGTGATTTTCTTGCGAATTAGCAGATCAGATCAGATCCGATGTCTGGACTTTTCCCTTCGTAAGGTGAAGTGTGGTTGATAGCATTTCACTCGTTTGTATTTTAACAAACAAATGTAATTGCGTTTTGCGCACAGAATCCGTTGAAAACATCCGCATAAGGCAAAAGTCAATACCAAAGTGAAACCAGGATTAAGAAGGAGTGACAACGTCACAATCACGCCGAGGACGTTGGAGCTCAGGCACAACCCAGTGTGACATGGTACTGGCCGATGACCTTAGCGCTGGCGCAATATTCTTTTAGCGAGCTTACACAAATTAGTTGTGGGACATTAGCATTACAATTAAAAAAACGACCACGCCTTTGTGTAAATCCAGTCCATATCTGGATCCCCTAGACTTATGAAGTTATTTTCTTTTACAAAAATCGGCGTTACTTTGTAGAAAGATGGATTTGCAAGAAAAACCCACGATAGGGGTTTTTGAGTGTAAAACAGTGCATCTTAGTACCTGTGTTATCTCTGAAACTATAAGACAAAGGGGCAGTGAAGTGAAGAGTAAAGAAACCCAAGGTAAGGCAAAGTAATCATGGCTTAAGGCCACCCGTGTTGGTTGATTCGTGTGCGATTATGACACCTCGAATGGTTAAATGCACACCTAGAATAAGGATACTAACGTTGGAGCGTAAATCCATTTTTGCACGTGCGAAAATAGTGCCAATAACGACCTGAAAAGTAGAACAAATGGATTCTTTAACAGAATGAATCCAGGATATTACTGTACTGCTAAAAGTTTGTCTAACTTAGACGCTTTGCTCTGGCACCTTCGTCGAGTGGGTCGACCTCAAGCCTTCCTGTACGTCGGCAGTACATATTTTGCTCAAGCATCATGTCTTCTTTTCGCTCCAGGGCAGTTTAGGGACAATGTATCACCTTTGGAACATTTCTACTCTACCACAACCCGCTAGTTCGACTAAATTAGTGTACAGCATCGCAAAGCCAAATTGGTTATTAAGTTATGCTCTTCTCTACTACGTAGATTAAGAATCCTGCTCTCTCTACTTCGTACCAGATGATGTAAGACTACATGAAGCTTTAGGAACCTTTTGCTATTTTGCCATTTCCCTATAATTTTCCATTACAATGGTGTAAACCTCAATGAAATTATAAAAAGCACAATTCAAGCGGGTTACCGTAATTCGCTGCTCGTTTCATATAATTCAGAACGACAAATGCTGAGAAATTACACGAGAAAATAGTACAGTGAATGGTCTTACAGGTGCTTTTTTAGTCTTGCAACTCTTACAACTATGAAACGATTCCCTTCCATCTAATTCTTGAATCCGAGTGGAGCAAGTCGCGGCACGTGGGTGACTCACGGAGCTGGCGAGTGGTGGACATTTCTGAATGGGGTGACAGCGTGTTCGTGTCACCCATTGACACGGCCAATTGAAAAATTTCTAAGGTCAACGGAGGAGGAGAATGGGTGGGAAACGAAAGTGAACGTGAGAGTAGAATAAATTAAATAGCCTCCCTCCCCCCCTTGTTACCCAATGGGCCAATGCCTTTGGAGTGGCTTTAGTGGAGAGGGGGAGGAGAGAGGGGGGAGAGGAGAGGAGAACACTCAAGACCTCGTCTGTTAGCCAACACTAGATGATAACAGGGCAACGATCGCTCGCGTGCCATATTCCACCGTAATTTGTTTATTAAACCAAATACGAAATATAATCCAAATGTCGTATGCCCCAGAATTTTTGCATTTTCATTCACCTCTCCCCTCACTGCTCGAGGCCCATTTCGTGCGCACTGACTGCTAAATCCTAGTTTTTTTCTAAGGACTTGGATATTCTTACAACTGTGCGCAAAAACAGTAACGAAAGCACATCATTAACGTTTTGATAATAAACTTCCATATTTTTAGCGATCTAATTAGAAACCGGAAGAAAACCACGAGGAACGCAGTTTCAATTCGTCATTTACTACTACTACTGCATTAACATAGAAAACTTAGGTTTCGTGCACACGGCTGACGTTCGCAACAGGATAGTGGAGACTTTCAAACCATGCTATCGTTGCGATCATTTAACCCCAGCCACTAAAAATAAGCTACACAGCACCGTCGCTACCCAAACCCCCACAAGACGTCAATCATACCAATATTCAACAACGCATAAACATTTGCGTCGTAGATGTGCATGGGTGCCAGTGACTGGGGCCATTTCGTCAAACAAGGAGGACGAAGCACTAAATAAACACTGGAAGTGTGTATTATAATGCACAAGTACAAAAAGGGAGGGGAGATTAACCCAATAACTGGAACATAGCAACTGGTAAGCTATCAGTAAGACGGGCGTGAACACCAATACACGTGACACCAGCCTCGTCAAACTGCAGAGCATCCGGTCACAACCACTATCATTTTGATCAAGTTAGTATTTGGTTACTACTGTGTCCGTCAGATATCCTAATTGCGGGAATGCACCACCACACCAAGCACAATCATGGGATATTTAGGGTCGTGATGCAACACGGCTATTCAGTTATGACTTCCAGGCCGGATGTGCACGCTACAATGAGGACTTATTTATCTTCAGTGGTGACACCGGATAAAATGAGAACATTTTTTACTCTTCTGTGGATAGATAGAAGGATAACAGCAGAACAAGTGTAAGTGTTTTAACGAATGCGTAATTTGCAGATGATAGCCATGGCGATCAAGTTCGGCAAAAGAATTAAGGAAATTCCGCGCTGACGTTTCACGGGCCCAAGCGTCAGCATCACGAAGCAACAGAGTGTGTTTGAGCAAATCCCTACAGATGTTACTCTAACGCACAGACAATTTTGATCGGCTTTAAGAACAGTTCAACTGAAGTCGGAGTTTTTCAAGGTGATACTAAGATTCTTCAATGCCTGTCAAAAACATGCAACTCATTGATCTTTAGAAGCGGAAAGTAACGGGGAAACTACACGCGGGCCGGTTGCTCACATTGAAATCGAAACTGCAATACGAATAAATATACTAGTCAAACATGACCCTAGTTCTCAATCAAAAGCTCTGCCATACTTGAATGAGCCGGTACAGTGGCTAATTTATTCTCAGTATTTAGGGATCGCCTTCAAGGCTTAAACGGTGTCGATTGTTTCATCGGATCATAGGCGATAGGGTTTCGCTAAAAGCCTAATGCTACTATTATCAACGCTACTGCTGTGCAAGTAGGAAGACTGATAGCTTTCGTGATTAATACTGAACAAAGGCATCATCAGATTGACACAGATATTACGCCAATCACCCACGATTATTGCCAAAAACCCGTTCCAACCACATAGTCATAGGATTCAATATGACTAACATCCGCAAGAGCAGAGGGACGCAAAACCCGAAAAGTATTATCCTAATCAAGATCACAGGTTTAGATGGTGTCAAATCAACTTTTGAACCTATTGCATTATTTAAAATAGGTAAATTCAGCAACATTGTGAAAACTTCAACTCAGCTTACAATCACTGAAACAAAATCCCATCTAGGACGTGAACAGACGTACCTCACTCTGCACACTCACCTTGATATTACTGCATGTTGAACCTCAAACTACGCGCTTTATGTGTAAGGTATTTCACACACGAGAACTAAATTTAAAACATGAACACTCTGATAACGAAGAGGAGTGCCGAAAATGACAGCCTTTAATAAGTTTTATCAGGAATTACAGGCAATGAAAGCGCCATATTCACGCAGCCTGATGAAAAATAATGGTTTGGCCCAGTTGAGCAACAGTCCATCTTTCACCAACACCGTGATTTCATACGAACAGTGTATTCATTAGAGCCCAATGAGACGTGTTTGTACAAAAGGCAAAACTCAGTTCACCTCTATTTGCCACCCTTGCGTCCCTTTTGGAGGACACGCAAAGGGTTCCGACGGCTCTTCTCTCCACTAAAGGATGTGGAAGTGGAAGGACGAGGCAGTAGTAACGGCTCACCGTTGTCGTCTAAGTATATCTCCAATTGATCATCAACATCCATATTGGAGTCAACCTAAAAACGACACTACTAGTATTACACGAGTAGAAACAATTCAACTGGCAAAATAAGGCTAGATAGCAGCACCGGAGTTAAAAAATGCGAGAGTACAGCTCTAATTAGCAAAGGACAAAAAGAAATCTGTATACCATACTTACGTCCATTCTGTTATCCTCTTGCAGCATTTTAGAATTAATATTGTTTTGATTGCTCGATACACGAACCCTACTCTCCGCCCATTCAGCCCTCAACGCTGTGGCTCTAGTAACATTACTAGCCAGCTTTTCAAGTGACGAGTTGACTCGATCGCTCCACGAATCCAAATCCGTCTTCAATTTAGGCAACTGAGGATTAAAAAATGCATACGTATTCTGCATCACGAAGCCAAATCGGAAGTCAATATTAAATCAACCCAAGCCCATTTTAATAATTGCCAATTGTTCAAAAACTTCAAATGAACAGAAACTGTTAGCATTATGGTACGAGCACAAATAAATCAAAAACTTAATAACAGAATGACTTACATCCTCCTGTTTGAAGTCCCGTGCTATAACTGATTCGACAACAAGGATTCTTTTTTGCTGATCCAATTTTCCTACGATCGCATCGGCATAGATGAGGTCGATGATGAGATCTTCCAATTCTCGAAGGGACGTTAGCTCTAAACTTTTGAGCAGAACATCATAAGGGATGTGATGCCGATATTCGCAGGCGGAAATAATGGTTAGCTGACGAAGTTTACGAAGTTGAGCTGCAGAAAGGGAGGGAAAAGAGGGATTTTTGTGATCGCCATAGGTTCCGAAACAAAAAAGGTTCAGTATATTGCTCAGTTTCGAATTCGGGTCCAGCGATTCAACACATTTAATGTTTCTGAGATCTCCAAAAGTAAAAATATCTAAAATAGAGAGTAAGACGTCTTTTAAATTGACAGAACTGAGCAACAACGCAAAAATCAGCGATTGAACCTAAAAACGCCCAAATCAAGTCTGATCAAAAACTTGAAGGTAGTGCACAGGCAAAATCTAATACCATCCCAAAAGAAATGTACTGAAGCTGAAATATAGCACATATAACATATTGTATATAGCAAGCACATAGGATAAGAGTAAATTACATTGCCTAACAAAGGGAATGAACAGTATCAGAATACAAGGCGACCGAACGAAACGGAGTTACAGTAAATACCTTCAGAATGGCAAAGCTATGTACGCACCCGAAGATTCCGTAGCTTTCTGGATTATCTCTTCAGGAGAAACAGTTGACGCCATTACTCACAAGAGCATATATCTGAACGTATGTGCAAGCAACCAATGAAAGTTAGAGAACATAGGCCATTTAAAAAGTCAATACGATCAGGTAAAGCATAAGCGAATGCATGTTCACATACTAGATTCCACTTTTTTTTACCCAAATGTCAACTTTGGTGTAAGATCATTTAGAGCTTTCAAGAGGGGAGGTTGAGTTAAAAGTTGTTTTACAGATAGAAATTTTTGTTAAGGCAAAGGTTCTGCGCAAAGATGCATATATTTACCAAGCACAAAATGACATAATTATATTCATTCATTTACTCAAACAAGTAGAAGGAGCGCAAAAGGAAAGACGCTGCCATCATAGCAAATATTTTCCTTCAAATAGAGAATCTTGAGGTCTTTGTAGCGCCCCAAGACTTTTCTAGAACCAGAATAAGAAAAGATTCGAGGATTAGCCTCATGTTTCGCATCAGCTAGTTAGTCATGCCGAAGATAATTTCTTCGGTGATCAAGAAGTCTTAGAAGGTTTGTGACATACCTATTGCCGTCTGCTTTTAAAACTAACTTCATTTGGGTTTTTTAATCGCCTAATAATAAGGGAGCTTATTTGGAGGCGGGTGGTTGATTACCACTTTGTGCGTCCTAGTGGGTTGTGCTTGTCATCAACCGCTGAATGTAATCCTGATGTTCACATTAGAATTCTCACCTCAAAGCCTCTTCTCTACTTAAGTTTGTTGACGGATGATTTTCGACGTTTTTGGCACCCATTTTCCCGGACATTAGCAGCGTTTCTTTTAGCACACCAAAAACGTGAATGCTTCGAAGGTGATTAAGGCTGGATATTCCCTTTGAGAATAGAAGTGTCAAATTGTGTAACATTCCCATTGGTAAACGGTGATTTTCTAATGATCCTCCGCTACATGTCCTATCCTGTAACACATGCGCTTTCAATTGAATTTGATAAATGTAAATAAGACTGTTTAATCATCTTGAATGCGCACAGTTTTGAATACTTGAGGAACTTGTGTCATTTGCTTTTGTAGAAGTGGGATTGAATTCCCGTCGTTTAGGTCATCTTATGACTATGTGTCTCAGCCACATGCTTCATATTACTTACTGCTGTAGTTCAATTTAAGTGGATGGAAAACATTGAACAGCACGGTGGCCATTGAAATGCGGTATCTAAGGCGAGGATTAATTCACCGTTTGCGGATCTCCTTATAAATGAACAAACCATTTCGGTGCGTTTTCGTGAGCGGGGAAGTATGAACAAGTGGTGCGGAATAAGTATTAACAACGAAATGTCACAGGACCATTTAAACAGCTGAGCAGCCTCCGTAAATCCTCCAAAGGGAGCGCCGTATTCTAGGGTGGATTCAATCTAGCCGTCTTTGTGTCAAATTATCTAACGTCTAGTCTACAACAATCAAGTAAAATATCTGCGAATTGGGTTCCTACTAGATGTTGCTGCTCCCCATTACCCCAAATACACAGTCGCGTATATTTCTAATGGGTTTTACCGCCTTATCATGCATTCCTACTTTGGCGGCGAGTCATTTAATGCTCTCTTCGCGTTTGGAGATCACATTTACCAACTTTAGACTATTTTCCGAGACAGGAGGTAATTGTTGGTTAGTCAATTGTATTTTGTCCGTCTTCGCGTACATTAAAATCATTCTAGATAAGGTAGGCTTTACATATAATTTGGGCTAAAGATTGTTCTTCGAACTAGCATCGTCGAGGCCTATAGAGGGACGTGCTAGTAGCGGTGATTGGGCCGGAGGCCTGTCTCAGCACAGTTCTCGAGCTGTCTCACCCAGGACTGGCTAGATGAAACTAGATTCCATCAGGTCCTCGATTTCCCTCGCGGAGAAGCATGCTTCGGCGAACTCAAGGCCGCTTCCTCAGTTCATACAAGGCCAGCACTAACACCTATTGCATAAATGGTGCTGAATTTTATTTGCTAAAAACGGTCGTTTTTTATCGTGAATTATCGGAACCGTTTGGCGCACTGCACCGAGTTACACGAGTGAGCAGTTTTTCCTAATAAAGTGTGCTATTACGAGTAGGTTTCAATTCCTTACTTATTTGACGAACAAAAAGGCCCACAGGCAGGCACCAAACGCCAGATCACACTGTCTACCCACAGCCTGGAGTCTTGCCAGATATTAAGAGTGACAATAGAATTCCTTTATCCTGGGTATTTAAATATATAGCCAACTTTATTCCTAGTTAATTTTAGTGTTTTGATGATTAACTTGGGATAAGAAATAGGTTGCTCTTATTGAGTGTTGTGTTATTTGCCTCAAATCATACAATCTGAAAAGTAAATTGTTGGTGAAAAAAATTCTTAAATCAAATTAAGCAATGGAATTTTTAATGAACTGAAACAAAACCAGATCTAATTTAAAGTGCGTGTTGCTTGTATGATATTCGAACTTGAAGCGTTGAATTTTTGCACGCCCACGCATTTGATCCCAAATACTCATTTCATCGACAGGGCGCACCTATTCATGTTATACAGCCAAAGATACTTACATGAATGAGTATGGATGATTCGTCATGCTGGAGGCATGGGATACAACTTTGTTATCGCATCCTATCGATCCCCAGTGTACAAAGTTCACAGACGTAAAAGGGAGCTATCATGTAGTGTTCGCCTAGGTTCGTGAAAGCCAAACATTGGTAAAGTTTATTCCAAGCTTTGGTCGATGGTTTGCTCGTTCATCACACTTGTGTGCGCAAACGCATGTTGTCTGACGTTTAAGCATTCAGTGGATTCCTCCAGGCAGAACAGGCGCCTCGGCGTCAAGCGGAGTAAAGTGACGCCTTCGATTGATTGGTGAGGTCCCTTCCACAAAATGCCCTCACAAATTCTTTGGAGCGATCGATATAGCATATCTGCCCATAGGCAGCTTCCGTAGATCTTTCACAAATCTATTCGTTCCATTCTACATAGAGGAGAGGCGGCGCGTTAAGACGAGCTGACGGATGCACGCGAAACGAACGCTATTACCCACGCAGGTGCTATGGTCGCAAAAGTAGTGTAGAACAACTGCCGCAGATCTTACATAGAAAGGGGCACCTTAGCTCCTGACACTCGACAATAATGCCACACAGAATCAACAAGAACCAATTTGAAGCCTCAAATTTTCTGTGGAAGCCCAATGGAGCTGAGACCCAGCGACAGGATTGTCGAGTTTATTGCGTGAGGTGGCCGCCTATTAAACTTAAAAAGGGGCTCAGAATCGAAAATATTCGAAATTTATTCACCACTTCAACAAATAGAGAGGAGCTTATTGGGGAGAGTGGAAATGTAATCAGCATTAGAAGCGAAATTCATGTATACGATTAGAAATACAATTGGAACGCATTTTTGAATCCGTTTAAAAGCAATAAACTCAAATACGAAAGGAAACAAGGAGACAACAGATGCGCGAATTGCTCAATGATTGCGGCATGGAGATGGGTGGAAGGGTTAATTTACTCAGGTCAGCTGCGATCAGGATAGGGTGAGAATGTGGTGCACGTGTTTGTAGGAGAGGAATTGAGAAAAAAGGGAATTCAATCCAAGTCTACTTTGGGGTGTCGACTGACGGCGTTTCATTTGAGCTCGAAGCCTTCTTCTTATCCTTGCCCTTTCGAGAGAACGATGGCATCTTGAAACGTCGCTTCTTACGGCCGGTTTTGGATCCATCAACACTTTGCTGTGGAACAGACATACGTTCATGCTTAATGCTTGCGATTAGTATCCTATCAGGGCACCAATGATCAAGTAAGTTCAGAGTTGGTTTTACTACCTGCTGGACATACACAGTCAGAAAAAGGGCAACAAGCTGGAAAAGCAACCTGCCTGTCCAACATCAGCACTGGTATCCGAACGGACACACTCGTGCTCAATCTCTTCGGTTTGTCTTGGGGCTAGAACGGAGTAAACAAAGAACATTAAGTTTCAACTCGTAGCAGAATTGAAGGGGATTGAACCGACAACAGCGAAAACACAACAGAGGTTGGTGATCCAGTGAGAACTAAAATCACACGACTGGGCGCTATTACTATCACTAAGTCTACTGCTACCTAGACTAGAGCTGGGTGGCGGTCACTGCCGACTCCCCAACTGAGAGGACGCACGGGAAGGTTTCGGCCGATACCGCGTTTGAGCCTCTGAACGAGACGTGTAGCATATGGGTCGACCCTAGGGCAGTCAAAGACCTGTCTATTTTGGGATAGGAGTTGACAAGCGATAGGAAGAGATTAAAAGCGCACGAGCGTTTTGCTTTGTAGACTTGGAGGTTCCGGGTATGAAATCTGTGTCCAACGGTACAATAACCACTTCGCTGCGCCTCAGTGAAATGGTCAGAGGTTCAACAAAACGAAGTGCGTGGAATTTTGGGGAGAGCAGCTTTCAACTCAGATTCGTGGATACTCATCATTTACCTTAACCGTCTATTTCAATGTCGATTGACCGTTCGTGAGGCTTTTCAAGCGTCGGAAACTGAGGTATTCAAGTTTTAAAATAGCAAACCTTCCTTTAGTCGTGATGCTGGTATGGTACTTTTTAGCCACTGTTCTTAAAACTCGTCAAATGCATCCTAAAAGGATCCTAACAGTAGCAGATCATTCTGATCTCATTCCCCGAAACGAAATGTCAGAATTTCTTTATCACTGCTACATGACCCACTTTCGGTGGCTACAGCAAGAAACGCCCACTAAAAGCCTGGATCCAGCGTTGTAAATACCTGAGCAAAGCAAGTGTGGAAACCAGACTAGAGAAAATCAAGTGTCGAGTGAAGCAAAATTCGGAGTATGTAACTCACGAGAGGATTGAGGGACACTGGCTTCGAGTGTGGCTCGTTTCCTGCGCTCCATCTCCTCCTCTTCCTCCTCTGTGGGCAAGCCCTTGGCCTTGCGCTCTACATTGCGCTTGTAGCGCTCTAACTCATCATCCGTTACCTGGTCGAAAGGGTTGGGCGAGAAGACTGATTGAAAGAGGCCCACGTTGTGGCGCTGGTCGCGGTTTATTATACCTGTGGCCAAACACACACATGGTCGATACTTAAACCATTTGTAGAATGCCGTACACTCGATGTTTTTTCAAGCCAACGTCACTGAAAGAAGGTAGAATCTGGGAGTAAACTGGGAAATATGGGCATGAATGATATAGGTAGGAGGCACAAGGTCGTAAAGTGGTTCTGTAAAAGTGGGAAGCGGATAAATTTTCTGCCGGCAAGCATGTACACAAATAATATGTACAGGTTGAATTGATTATCGGCAAATAACGGCAATGATAGGCATTTTAAAAAACGACTTGGGTTTAATGGCAAAGGTACGTTTTATCAAACAATCCAAAAGAATGATGTAAAACCCGTTGTATCAAAATTGGCTGTGGTGGTCTTCTTGTAACTTTCATGTACCACTTTGGTAAAAAGGCACAGAGTACGGCTTGCTTTAAATGAAGACACAAGATGGTATTAATGAGCTACAACGGCACCACATTTGAGCCCGCCAGCAGAGTAAAGAAGAATACCGAGACCTAATGAGCGATAGCATGGAGGAGCAACTCAAGAGACGAGAACGATAAACTCACTAAAATCTGAAAACAACGGTGTGCTACAGAACCAAGAAAGACTAACCCTTGCTGACAGCACCCACAACAACCACGTGGCCAGGCTCAAGGGTGGGTGGATTGGCGGGATCCAGACGCAGCAGAGTTCCACGTGGACTGGCAATTTGGGAAGCAGTGGCAACTCCATCGCGAGCATCTACACGACCAATTTCACCAACATCGTCATCCAACCCCAGACCCTCTAGGATCTTCGACTTCGGACCTGCAGTGCGCACGTCCTTGTAGTACATCTCACGCACCTAAAAGGTCGCACGTCAAATGAAAAGATAAAACAACGAACGGATAGATATCTTACATTGGCATGAATATAAACATAGTGGAAACTAAAGGTTAGTGTCAAAACCTATGATTTTTGAATGCACCAACCGAAGACCGACAAGCCCAGGCGAGGACGGATTGCATACAGTATCATTAATCGGACCCACGAGATTACACTACCAGAATGGAGGTCATAATAAAGCAAGCTATTGCGTTCAAATGGAGGTCATTGCTGCAAATCTGCCAATGTACAAAGCAAGAACCGCTGAAGATGCGGATTTGAACGCAACGATTGAAAGTATACGCAGCAGAGGTTTTTCTCGGAGTTACTTATGCCGACTGCAGCAATTTTTCGAGCCATTAACAATAGTAATGATAAACGCTAGCTTATTACGGAAAGAAATGAACGCATGGGCCAAAACATTAAGATACGGAAGAAAATAAGAATATAACCAATACTTAATTAGACAGTAATACAAACAAAATCAGATTTCATAACATGCCTTCTTGAGGTTTTCCTTCAATTCTCGTGGATCATCACCCTGTGGTGCGAACTGGTTGGGATCTTCGCTGGCGAGAAGAGTGCCTCCTGTGGTGCGACTAGCTCCTTCGGTCCATTTGGTGATCTTTTTTGGATTCGCAGTCCCTACCTCTTCAATCTCCTCCCTCTGATAGGCGTTTGGGGTATTGCGGAAATGCATGCGTTGCAGAGACAGAGTTTTAGCGCGATAGGCTGCCGCCTCCTTGATCCTAGTTTCAGAAAGTAAATCTCACGTCTAAACAAATTACACATCAAGCAAATGAATCCTGGAGCTCAAACCTGTTGGTAGTTTGGCATTACTTGATTTTACGGATCAGAACAGTAACCTAGTCCCTCTAGCTTGACTAGATGATGTATTAATTACATCAAGTCAACCAGAAAGCTTGCAACCACACGAGAAAGCCATTCCTACTGAACAGCAATAGCAGGGATGCAAGCGCCGTTCAGTAATGGAGATAGCGGTGTTTTTAACAGCAGTAGTAAAAAAGAAGGATATTAGTCGCCGTTGGTAGATTATAGGTATTATGCGTCTACCGTCTACCTGGTGGCATCGTCTTTGTAGTAGTTGACGGCAAATGAACTAGCAGCAGGAGGAACCTCGACATCGGCCCTAAAGCTGCGACCCAAAGTGGCGGCCCGACGGGTGTGCTGAGATCGAGACGGCGTTTCCCCATCGATATTGTCGGGTACCTCGGGAATGGAGTAGGTGCGCGCGCCTGCAGTGGGCTGCACCTGGGCAACGCGGTAGAGGTGGCCAGTGCGGTACCCTGCTGCGTCCAGTCGACGCATCATAGCCTCGAATTCTAGCTCTCCCGGACGCCAATTTCTGTCTGTGGCAGCACCTGTTGCCCCAGTAGTGGCGTTTAGCACCTGATTATCCAAAGAGGGTGCGCCCTCACCACCCACGGGCATCACCAATTCATCCACTCCCACACAGGCCAATCGAAGCTGAGGAAGCATGAAACGATTTCAGGAAATTAGTGGCTGCATGAATAGTAGAATTCGTCACGTAAGATACGGGTGGACCACATGAAGATAGTGAACGCGCATGAGAAAAAGGGAGGAAAAAGAAATGGTTAAACCAACCTGAGCTTCACAGGCCGAAACAGAGAGATAGGCCGCCATCCAGGCCTCCTCGACAGACTTGCCCATGGCAAGAATGCCGTATTTGCGAATTATGAGGACCCGGGGGTCTCCGCCTGCGGTGCTCTGCAGACGTTCGCCAATGACAGCAGTCTCTGCCACGTTGCGCTCCTCACCCTGCAAGTGTTGGTCGATGCTGGCGGGGTCATAACTAGCCGCAGCGCCCAGCATCATTGCCTCCTGACTAATTGGCGGCAGATCGGTGCACATACAAGATATCTGAGAGAGCAAAGTAAAACCAATGCAACTATTATGGGAAACGAGATCTACGGTTTAAATGGTTGGCTCATCAGAGAATATGTCCCTTGTCCATATCAGTGGCGTACGATGTAGTAGGTTGTCGGCCAAAATCGACTAATAACCAAACTGACAGCCATAAGTGCACACTGATACTGCGACCAAACACTCGGTGGAAAACAGGGTTAAAAATTTTGGCGGACCAGCTATGCCGATTTCGGAGTTGTGTACAGATAAGCAGAAACATCACCAGAGCTGCACGCTCTGTACAGAAGCACACAAACACACACACACACACACACACACACACACACATGTGCAAGCATGCTAACGGTTGTTGTCAAAATAGTATTACCGAAGAACAGCTTTAACAAACAGAAGTTGAAACACCGGAATAAGGACTTCTTTTCAAGTGAAAATGAGAGAAAGGCCGATGCCTTAACAGCGAAACAAAAGTTTGGAATTTGGGATTAATTTTAAAAGAAACCATTATGCTAGAAATGTTTAACAGTTGTTTAAAATAGATAATGAAAACTGAAAGACGGACTTTCCATTGATGCCTCAACATAGCCATCTACAGTCCGCATATGCTTTGTATAGAATTTATGCATACCGATATGAAAATTGCATTAAGTTAAAACAAACCAGCATCCAAAGGAACCCATTACAAGGAAACTTGAAGTTACAACTAGAAACCAGAGTAGAGCCGAATGAACAATAGAACTAGGTGTTATGTTAGATCTAACCACAGAATATTAGAATTAAACGCGGAGAATGTGATCGGAAAAAAAACCGTTCATAGGGAACTGCAGGAAAGTTGATTTGATCACCGGATTTCTGAATAAAACTGAATCTAAGGGAGCTGCTTACAGCAATAGTCGCTGGTGTGTTCAATTGGATGACACACCGAATGGCTGGAAGGGCTTCATGAACGGCTGCATGCAACGTCCATCCCTGCTTGTCAATACCCAAGCCGTGTGAGTCACCATCAATAATATTACCTAAAAAAATTAAAAACACCATTTACGGAAAAAATATACTCAATGCCGACAGCAAAACAACGCGAAACGGCTTGTAATCACCTTTCAAGTCGACCTTCAGTAGAGATGAGGCCGTAATTTCGTTGAAAAGGAGTCCTTGTGGGTTAAAGAGATAGGAATCTCCATCCTTAAACACCTTGGCCTATAACCCAATAAATTTTTTCGGTAAATAGGATTTATGACGCAGTGGCTCACAAAAGTATACCAACGTTATATAAGTGGTTATGAGGGCGAAGAACAATAAATTGGTCACTTCAAAAAGTGGGTTGGACATTAATGGCAAAAAATGTGGAATAAAACACAGTGATCGAATCAAGACCTTACCGAAATATGGCTCTTAGAACCAGAAGACCAGCCAAAAATGTCCACAAGACGATAAGTTGATGCAACTTTACAGCGAATAACTCGCTCCGGTTTCGAAAAGGTAGTGTTTTGGGAGTGTAGATCATTGATAGGAATAACAGGCACCGTCGCATCTAGATTTGAACAAACAAGAGAAACCGCCTAAAATACAATACCCCCAATGAAATAATGAACGAAATACGAGACCACGAAAACGATGCTGTGTGAACACGTTATCGACTAAGCACTTCCGTAACGCTCAAAACACACCTCTTGCAAATGCAGAAGACCCTAGTTTCGCGTGTGGGGTAAGCAGATCCACCAATTTTTTGAGAGCCATCACATTGGAACTCAAAACACCATCATGCATTTGAGATGCAACTATTTTTTCCAACTCTTTCCGGAAAGCAGGAGAATGTAGAATGAGAGAAACCCGACGCCTATGCTCCATCAATTTCACATCTTCTTTGACGGACGCGGGGCGCAGCAAGTCCCGTATATAATCGGGATCATTCACATCTAATATAATATTTCAAGCTAACCAAGGACGAACCCAGACCATCCAGAAAATCGACGCCCTGAGGCCTCAAGACGTCCGTCATTCCCGAGACAAACCACAACACAACCTAGGCTTATGAAAGGTCCTTCGTGATGAACTTAAACAAGGTTTTGGCAAACAAAATATTGGCCTCCGTGATATAAAATTTGTCTAAAAGCAAATCCTTAAATAATTAGCTACTAAACAACAGATTTTTTGTTAAATTTCTGGAGATTAATCAACAAGCAATATTATGGGAAATTGACCAACTGCTAAGAATGGGAATTAACAGCTGCCACAAACTGCAAACAGCAGCCACAATAAAGATACAATAAGACCCAGATTTAATTTACTTAAACGTTGATGATTCTGTATTAGAATTGAAAACTTCAGTAACTGGTCACGTAGCGGTTGTCAAGCTTTATGGCAGCTGAAGCAATGTTTTTTTGGGGCTTTGATTTGCTTTAAAGCTGCAGGAGAATTGCTCGAAATTAAAAAATATGCTTGATTTTGATTAAAGAGTGCCAAAAATTGTGCTTATGAGGATCAATTTCCAACGTACTTTACGGAAACCATAATTTATCCTTCCAAGGTCAATGAATTCTGCTCAGAGAACTACTAGTAGCGGTTGGTTCGCGTTCCAAGCGCTGCCGGATGTCGTTTTCGGGATTCAAAGAGATTTTTGTGAAACAGAAGGTTATTTGGTTTCTTTGTCCCACAACTTTTACTCTAAGGTTATTTAAGCTCCATATGGGCTTTCGATCTGCAGACTTTTGTTAGTGTATTAATTGTATGCATTTTTGTAAGGTCTCGCGCGCTTTTCTCATTTCCGCTGAAATTTCCATTCTTAACATTAATGGGATTTAGTTGTGTGTAAAATGCTCACTCTCGGTGGCTGTGGGAATTTTTTGTTAGGTATGGGTGGCATCGAATGCTTTTACTGATTTGCATTTGAATGAGTAAGTATTGCATTAATAATGCTGTTTTAAGTTGTGCTCACTAGTTTTTTGCACTCGCATTAATACAGTAGTTTGCGGAGTAAATGACTCACTGAGACAGTTTTGTCACTGACATACCATCGTTTTTAGACATTCAGGCCGAAAAAGAAATTTCCTCCGGAAACTATACATTACCACCTCCATAAGCAAGCTGAAGCCTCCCTTAATGCCGGCGTAGATCTACGAGAGGCAGTCAAAAAGCCCCCAGATGAGGAACTCAACGACTGGATAGCTGTTCATGGTATATTTATTTTATCATCCGAAGGTATTTTTCCCAGTTGTCGACTTCTACAATCGGATAAATCTCATATATGGAACAATTTGTGACAGATGTACGGATGAAACCTGCCCGCGTATGACGGGAGGCAAAAAATTCGAGTACCACTGGCGCGATGATAATCGATATCGGAAGCCCACTCCAATGCCCGCTCCGCTCTACATCAGCCTCCTAATGGATTGGATTGAGGAGCAGATCAACAATCCGGATATATTTCCTACTTCTGTGGACGTACCCTTCCCCAAGAATTATTTGAGTGTTGTGAAAAAAATCATGAGCCGCCTCTATCGCGTCTTTGTTCATGTATACATCCACCACTTTGATCGGCTGGTCGAGATATCGGCGGAAGCGCATGTGAATATATGCTACAAGCACTTTTACTACTTTGTTACTTACTTCGATCTCATCGACCCAAAGGAACTGGCCCCTCTTGTAGGTCGTCCTAATTTTATCAATTGTCTTTAATTTTTATGCAAGATAGGAATTTGGCTTCATTTTGATGTTGCGCTAACTTTTTATGACTGAATTGCAAAAAACTCAAAATTCATTTGTTTTTATTTCACAAGTAAAGCCTTGCTAACACGTTCATTGGAAAGGCTGAAGGTTTGAAATTTCCTATTTCTGAAGGGCGAAGCCCGGAATAGTTACAACCTTCTGAGCATTTCATTGAAGCAGGCAGCAGATCCTGCTTTTCATGCTTTGACCATCACAATGCTGTCATCGGGGGTGCAGAGAGAAAGCTTGACGTGGATTAGGGCGTCGGCAGTTTACCATGCGCAATCGAATACAAGGACTCGTGCCACAAGTCAGCTAGATAAACAATGGGACGCTCTTCGCAAACTAACATCTGTACTTCAGCGCACGCCCCGTTTTTCAGTCCCAATTTTCCCCGAAACTAGCTTGTCCAGGCTGATTTGCGTCCCCCTCGATTCTAGGTGGCTGAGCATCCACTCTCTCTGAAGTCCGATTCGGAGTTTGGTGTCATCGTTATACCATCTGATATACGTCATTGTAGTATCTCATTGCGTGGTGATTTATAATTATTAACTCAACAGACTGGTAGCTGTTCCCTGTGCTAACACGTTAGACACCTCTATGTGAAAATGCCGGACAGGATTGACTTCGATTTTTTCCGAAGACAGACTTAGTCTAATGCAGTTCTACTAGACCGAATCGTGAAGTCAGGACGACAGTAAGCAGTTTGTCTAATCACCTTGGAACAACCGCCGTTTCTCATAATCTCCACAGACGGGGTTTAGTCACTTGGCTTTTAAACAAAGCGCTAGCTGAGTCATGTGTAGCCTTCGCCCTCTTGGTTGGGTTTGCAATGCTTTTCGGGTCTTTTAGGGTTGAAGCCACGTGGATACATCCAGCAAAGCGTCATGGATGATGATTGACTGGTACTGGATTCCTCATGCGTAACTGAGATTTTATCGATGAAAATTATTTCATTTTGCCTGCATTGGAATTGTACGCTATTCATCACGGAACTTTTTTCGATGATTGACGAGCTTCCCATAGAACTTGTCTCGCTATAAATCCATGTCTCATTTGCGGCAGTCGCTTACTTAACCACCATTATTAGTAAACCTGCATATCATTTTCGGAGGGATGTCAGTCATAGACTTTTGGTGACGTCGCAGTCACCCTCTCACACATTGGAAGTTGGGCTACTAATTCCTTATGCCAGACACATTGTAAGGGAAACATTTTGCAGTTATTTCCCCTGGATGATTCCGATTAAATTTCTCTTCTTCAATCCGTTCAAGTTTGGTCGTGTATATTCGCTTCAATACTTAGCCGTCCAATGTCTGCAATATTGCTACTACAGTTTGCTTCGAGATTTTAATTGCTCATGATATGTGCAAATTCCAGTGCAGGTCCTGTGCTATCTAGAGCAAGAATTCTGGGTTGTGGATTTTGTCCATCTTCATTTTCACAATTACCATTTCTTTATTCCGCAACTTGTCTACTTTATTGAATCCAGCTTCTGTCCATATCACGGAATCTCTTTTGTTCCCCATTTTAGCGTGAATTGACGGAGAGGATATGCAATTGAAGCAACGTCCCGACCAACTTTTCTGCTCTTACTCGCATTCCAATGCAGACCTCTTCCGCTAATCGTAATAGTTACAAAAATCAGGAATCAAAACCATTTCAATCGCATTCTCCTTTAAATTTATTTTTATATCACTTCCTTGCACAGACCCCATCCCCTTCGCATGCTCTTTAGCTTCGTATACCTCTATGGAACAAAATATTTCCTCAGCTGGAATTTCCTCCCTTCAATACTTTATTTACGCAATGGAGATGACCCATTTGTCACGCATGTCTAGAGGCAGTATAATGGGTCTTGCTCGAAGGGGATTCAGTGGATTGCATGAAAAAGGGATTGACGGGATGGCCTGGAGGAGGCTTGACCTCCATTAAGGCAAGTAAACCCATTTCCGTTTGGCTCCATCGGATTAATTTTGCGCTGTCACTATGACCTAAGTGACAAGGAGACAAGGTTCAATCACTGAATCGGTGTGATTGCTAGCGGCCAAGTCCAGTGAACTCCAGGGGCATCAATTAAGTTGAACAGGGTGGAGGGATCCAAGCTGCTCAATGCGGGAGCCGAGCGGATGTGCAGACCAGAATGCGTTGGGAAGTGTGGATAGCGGCTCGGTGGGTTCTCATCTGCTCAGTGCTCACGCGAGAGAGGGTTCTTCGCGGATCGTAGCCTATCCAGTCTACACGGCGATGGAGTCGTTAGCCTTTCAAAATAGGGCAACAGAAGAATGAGCCAACTAAAAGTGCTGTACTAATCTAGAATGAGGCTTCGATTATGCTCCCACGGGAGAGCTAAGAGACCGTTTTGAAAAGCAAAAACATCTGGAATACCGTAGTCGGTTACACGATTTGTAGAGGATTGGATCGATTTGTAAATGCACGTCGACCGGCGTTTACTTACGACAATCATCAGAATGACATGGATATGCTTAAAGCTGACAATCTCGGAATGTAGCATAGCACTTGGACTACCTTGAGTGTAATAAATACCAAAACTATAAATCACTTGTTAGTCTCAGCAACAAGGCTTGTTGAAGAAAAATAACCAAATCCACAAAGTTAATGCCACAAAATAAATAGGGCACGACGCACTCCACCTAATAGTTCATGGTCAAGTTTTGGTGTCAAAGCCAAGGCAGCACTTATTAGCGCTAGTCAAGTTTAAAAGTCTCCTTCTGTCCTCTTTTAATTAGTGTAAACAAGATTAGAGCTGAGAAGGGGACGTCAAAAGTACCACGGTGGAAAACAGAACGAGGAGAGGCGAATTAGGCAAAACTAGGCCGTCCATGCAAAAACAAGAAGGCTTGCTGAATTGCACAAAAAGGTTAAAATCCCAGTACCGAAATGAGGCAGCCACAGAAAGGTGTCACCGATTCACCCAAATTACTCGGAGGTGCAGCAGCGCCGTTTTGTCGACTGCGCCCCCTTCCATCCTCCCCCCCCCCCCCCCCCCCCCCCCCCCCCCCCCCCCCCCCCCCCCCCCCCTAATGGGAGTAGAATGGACCACTAGCCTGAAAATATCGCTAAAATTATCTGAGGGAATATGTCATTGTGCCGTGGGCGGATGAAGTTGCCCGATCGTTTGTAAAATCATCCAGAACTTATTATTATTAACTGTTTCGTCAAATCGGTAGGTGTTAATACCATCAGGCTAAAATGTAAATTCAATTCGGAATCTGTCGGTAAACTCGGCGGAATGGGGTTTAATGCAACTTCAATTTTAACAAAAGCTTGGAACACGGTTTTCGTAAAGCACTCTAGAAAATTAGTCCAACAATGATTAGCTCGAGTGGATATCCCTAGCCTTATGGGAATTCCGAACGGATGGTTTCCCAGTCTTAATCCATGTCTCGACTGTAGAACGGTAGGTAATAAAGGTATTATGAAACCAAACTTGGAGAGCATCCGACTGAAAAGTCTTTAATGCAAAACGACCTTCTCCATCTGTAAAGTCTACAGAAACTAGGTGGAGATAGAGGCACCAAGTAGCACTATTTCGCTGTGTAAACAAGGCAATTAAACCAGCGAAATCGGAGTCTACTTTGCGCACATGCAAATTGGATGTCTTTCAGAAAGTTCTAATTAGTCACTCCAAGGTGTACAAACTTAGTGACTTCCATAACGGCGGTTCTGTCACGCCGGATTTCGATGCATTTAATTTTGTCCAACCGTCAAACAACTGGGAAGAAGGGGAAACAGATCCGTGAAGGTTGGAAGCTTAAGCTTAGAGAACTTGATGTCATGCAGTGTGACCGGTTTGTGCGTTGGTTTTAAGGACTTGTTAATCGTGATTATCGAATTTAATGATATTTTTAAAACAAAAATAAGAATTTGCGGTTACAATGTCTCAGCTGGGTTTAAAGAGCCTCTAAAACAATTTTTGTTATTATTTCCAACTGTTAGGCATCCTCCACGAAACCTGTTTCAGTTATAAACAATTGTGAACTATTTGTATCCTGTTTCACCATTAACAGCTTTTTAAGCATAGCATAGCACAGGGCTTAACAAGCGTGAAACCCGGCATCGCAAATGGTTACACAGGAAGGTTTTATTAGCGCAAATCGTATCTGTAGCACACTGAGACTTTCCCAGAGCCGAGAGGAGGCATGATACACGAGCAGAATATGCACATCCCGCATACAGTATGAATGGGGCTAACGGCGTAGCCCATAGGCCAGTCCACCCAGCGAGGATGTCGTGGTGGAGTATCTAAGCAACTCCTTTACCAAAACTGGGGGTTGAAGAAACATCCACACACTGCATATTTTCTCAAAAACAATCTTTCCCTATGAACAACGTACTAGGAGGAGTTGCCTTTAAGGCATAAACAATAATTTGCTAAAAAAGTCGAAAAGACTGAAGCTGATCACTTAAGAAGGAATTTAGAAATTAAAAAATCCCAAAGTTTTGTCTGAACTACCATAAACATCCCTTTTCGAAAAATTTTACGCTTCATTTTACATCATAGGTCATGCACAGGACTAACCTCGCTAAAATAAGTAACTGCTCTGTTAAGAGTTATTGATAGTGGTCGAACAGACGCTTCTACTGTTTCACATTAATGATCATGAAAAATCGTACACGAGTGGGGCTAAAAGCCCACTTCATGCGTCAAAAGTTTCTCTTATGGAAATTGTCAAAGATGTAAACAATATCTGGGAGCATTCGTGGAGTGGGTAGCATATAGGTGCCATGCCACATAACAGTGGAGGTTATCTCCTCTGCAGATCCTCAGCGTTAAATACGGTTTCAATCGGAAAACCATTAGCACAGATGAATTACACTAAGAGGGATGGGTTTGAAGGGGCAAAATTTAAGTTTTAAAACTTAAAATCTAGTGGTTTGGATCACAGGCCTAAGCATGTCCAAAACTAAACCCGGGGAGGGAGGCTGTCAAGTGTGAATAATACTTCCAAAAATAGTATTCGCCAAACGGGAGAACAAAACTACTCTTTAACTAGTTCAGCTACTTATAAAAGTAAGCAGCAATGTATTTGTCTCCAATATCTTTTGCACGATTTCATGTCCAGCTGCATACTGCCCACTCCCGAGGACTAACGAGACCTTTGGTCTGAAGTGACCACCTTTTCCAGCTAGTCACCATACATCAGTGGCGTTTCTGAACGTAACAAAGGGTGATAATTTACAAGGAGACCCGCCCGGTCTCCTTATTATAATATACGGATTTTTAATAAAAATACCCAACTTTCATGCACGATTTATTGTGACCAAATGTACTAACAAGATTCCTTAATTAGAGACTAACTGATGTGTCCTTGAAATTCAGTAGTAAACAAATTGGTTTCCCTTGAATTATTGGAGGAAAGTGTGAAGAAAAGCTATATAGGTTGATTCTGACGTTCAGTAACCATTCCAAGGCTTCAGAGAGATTGGGTGCCCTTGATTGTTGCGTTCAGCAGCATCTGCTTTATTTTTATGCGCAAAATTTGTCTCAGAGCTAATTCTGTGTATTAGTTTGTCGACGGCTTTATGCATTTGATTAATCATATTGTTTTAAATGCTAGTGCAGCTTTAAAAGAATATTAAACAAATTTCCTTAATGCCGCTTATTTTTGCAATAGCCTCCTAATCCTAAATTGAATTAGAGGGAAATATAGCTTTATTAAGAGGATGCTTTTAAAACGAAAAAATTGGACAGAAATATTTCACCAAATCGAACTCTTTCCTCAGTTACAAGTGATAAGGCTTGCGTTTGATAAGGATTCGTCTGTAGGGCCTCCTTGCTTCGGTTCAATGCATGCTTTCTTTTGCCACTGGTCCCTTCAACTGGTAAGGTGGACCAATTAATTTATATCGCCTGTCTTGTGAATGTAGCTCTCATCACTACCATTGCTAAAACGAAGCAAGTGTGAACAATGTGCGCTTTAAAGGAGTACGCATACCAATCACAAAAGCCCATACCAAACCTAAAAGCGGCAAAACAGACCCCGATTTAATTTCAACCGATTCTTAGCATGCGCTGAGAGTAGTAAAAATGCCCTTATTTTACTCTAAATGACTACTCTAGATGTTGTGCTCCACAAAAGTTACTCAGAGGGGTGATGGCTGTTTCGAAGGAGAGAATTCTCATCGAGTTATTCGTCAACTCCTCTTACTGGGGCAACTGTGGTGCACATGGCGAATTTCTCATGACCATGAGAATGAGATGAACATCTTAGCCACAGGAGGAGTAACGAGCGCTGCTGGTGGCAGGTGGGAGGAGTGAGTTCGCAATCAACATCACAAACGAGTGAGGTCGGGTCTCTCAGAGTTTCAAGGCTGGAGGAGGAGGGTTCTCAGCCCAGTTATGATACGCGTATGTGTGACCCAGTAACACTGCAATAGCAGCACAGATTAGCAATAATCATGTTGCGCCCAGTATGGGTTAAAATATTACTCACTGTGGATTCGTTAGCCGTTTACAAAGGGTTTCCGTTTTTTTGGGTTTAAGTGGAAGAAAATAAACAAAATATAAATACTGCAACTTAAAGCCGCGATGAAGCATAACTATACTAATGTAGTTGGTTAGCTGGTGTAGTTAGTTTGTTACCTCATTGTAATTACTTTGGCTACGTGGGAAGGGTTGACAACAGGGCACTGGATCAGTCTATGATATTTTCAAACCCAGTTTAGGACAATGGAAGCGCCATTAATGTAATGTAATTCACATGGATTCACAAAATTCTTGATTGGCTCATTAGCTGTTTGCTTACTTCGTTCAACCAATGCAAGCATGCATGCCGGAAGTTTCTCCCATTGACAATCCGGAACCATTCAAGGCTAATTAAGACCAAGGAAGGGCTAAATCTCGGTTCACGTTGAGCCTACTCACAGTGCTGCTCTAGTCCAAGTCAAATTAACTAATGAGTCGTTATTATTTTCTTCAATAACCCTTGAAAAAACCTCTTATTTCTAGGTGTCAATGCCTAAGATAAGTGTTTAAGTAGCTTTAAGTTCCTAGGAAATCGTGAATTTTAAATTAAAACAACCGGTGTGTCAACAGTCTTGGCACGTGTCATGTCACCTGCTGAGGAAGCATGGCAATCGCTTCGTTTCCCGCGCAGTTCAAGAATCTGCACATGGCTGCGAAAAAATTCAACCAAATCACATTAAAGCAATCGGCTAAGGCGAATCCACGTAGCACTCGAGGTTGTATAGGCCACATTAGCTATAGACTTAGTGAAAATACTTGTTTTCATCCATTTGATTTGAAATATTTAGTCACCAAATACCTCACATTGAAGCTGAATGATTAGGACTGTAGTTCATAACCATAAGGAGAGCTGAGAATGCGCAAACTTAGCGCAACGGTGATTACTTTCGCCATCGACTGTTTCAACTATGCCAGACAAAAAGACGCCATTGGAGCGATCTTTTATTACTCACTGGTGCATAGCAAATGGTCGATGATATGATCCTCGAAGTCACTTAGAATGGGGAACTTTTCATCACAAAGAAAACAGGTAAATGAATTTTGGGAATGATATTTGCTTGTGTCCGAATAGAGGATTCTGTCGATGCTGAACGATGGTGCTCTACTTGCATCGGCTGGAATGATTTGCGACGCATGGAAGAGTGCGGCGGTGGTAGTAGATTGGTATTGAAAAATGTCTTTGATATTGCTGCTACTCTCACCGGTGCGAGGGAAGGGATTTACCTTGCCGAGTTGGCCAAACTGCCTCTGGGAGTGTGGGGTGTGCTGAAGTGGCCTGGCTACACTAGATTTTGGCCTGTGCCATCGTTGATGACTCGCCAAGTTAGCTGAACAGCTGAATGTCTGAGATTCCAATGCATTAAGAGATCATTAACTTTTTGAACGCAAATCTTAGCACTCTATGCAAAGTTTAAATGCCAACTATGCACTGCACTAGTAAGAGGTCAGTCGAAATTCACGTTTAATGCAAGTCACTTCGAGATTGCGGACATCTCCCTGTCATTGTAGCAACACGGCCGTGAAAAAGAAGATTGCAGTCCACAGTGCTACTGACCAACGTGGGGAAGTTAGAACTGTGCTACCAATTCTTTAATAACTAAACAACCTAAGGATTGTTCCATATCTTAATTTATAAAAACGAATCCAGTCATAGCGTGCCTTGAGGATATTTACTTCAGGACAAATTTTATGCTAGTCCCATTCATTCCTTTAGTGAACAATTTAAAAAGAACAACCAAGAATTAGGTACTGTAATTACACTGGGCTTTAAGGGTTGTGAACGTCATTGAAGAAACCTTTACCTTCCAAGCATGCAGAAGCTAATTAAATCGAGGCTTTGGCACATTAAACATTTAATTCCCTTTTTCCAATCCGACTAGTCTAATTTTGCTGTTAAAAGCTGCAAGGTAGAAGCACCTCAATATTTTATTAGCCTACTCAAAATTTACGGCAGTTGCATGTCTCTCGATGAATAGGCATAAAACGAATGGGGTCCCACCTTGTGACAGTCTCGACATTGAAAGGCTGTTTGGGTCATTTGGGGACAGCTGTGCTGAGCCAGATGGAGAGGAGTCGGGTAGACCGCTCCACACAGGCAGCATTCAAATGTTCTCTTGCTAAGTCCCTCTGGGGATACCTTTGGGAGGAAACTGAGGTCATTTTGGGTGATGGAAGGTGCATTGGGGTTATGTGGGGGAAAACTAAGGAAGGACTTTAACAAATTGTAGAAATGTGCTATGTAGGCCTGCTGAGTGTCAAGGAAATCCGGTGTGGAGATGGCTTGGGAGGTGAACATATTATCGGAGCTATGTGCAATGCTTGCATGCTGGTTTGGGAAGTGACAGCTTCGGCGCTCTTGGTCGCCTAACCAATTAGAATGCGGTGGCGGCGAGGTGTTCCAGCCTTCTGATTGGTTTTGTTTTTGATGTGGATACGCGGATCCACATGTCGATTGGTTGATTTCCATTCGAACTACGCAGTGAACCTTAACTACCATCAACCGAAACTCGTCAACGTTACGGTTCATCCTATTTTCGAATTCTCGTACTACAGTTAAAAGGTAATTTGGCTAAGTTATTTAAGCAAACACTGCCATTTTTAATTACTTTACAAACGACTAATAAATCCAAGGAAACTTTATTACTATGAGTGAAGAACTTCTCATTTTGTGTGATTAAGGTGTGGAGTAACTAGTTAACATCAGGAAATTGCAATTTATGTGCACTGGATTAACATAAGAAACGCTACAATGCTTTGAAAATTCAAGAAATTCGCTAGGGAGCCCAAGGTGTTTCTCTGACTTCATGTGTAACTAAGCGAATAATATTCATATTTTTCGAGGCTCTCTGAAACTCATCTAGGTAACAACTATAAAAGCATTAGCCTGTTTGATGCAAGTGTTTGATTGGTTTCATTTGCTATTTATTAGAGTGCGTATAAGAAATACAACACCTTTAAGCAAGAGTATCAACACAGAGGAACTCGTTCGGATCCAAATGCTGCATAGTGACATGACCTGCACTGACACAGAGGTTCACATGAAACGCGATTTATCTTTCTGGCCCATGGGTACTTAGCACTATCACAAGCATTGTGGCTTGGTATGACAGTAAAATCGCATGAATAGAGGTGTTGTCCCCAATAACCTATGCTGCATGGAAATCTTTCAAGCACATGTACTTCTGCACAGAATTGTGTACTTTTTAGGACTTGGCTCTCCACAAGAGTGGACGCTGCAACAAAGTGGACTGGCTTGCAAGCCAAGGTTCACAGCGAGGCGCACGATTACCCCAACTCCAATTAATTGTCCAAAGCGCATGTACTCACCCACCTGAACGTAAGCCTAAAAATCCAAATGCCATGTTGCGATGTTAATTAACAGCCCACCGTGGGTCGGGGTGAGGGAATTTCCCACGTTGCTTGGCTCACTTTCCCAAGGGTGCCATTCCACTCAAGGTGAAGTTGACGGCATTGACGACTTCCAGGTAAGATAGTTAATATTCAAAGCCAGTAAATGCGTAGATTCGTCGTATTGACTCAAATTAAATTTTATGACTGCAGCAAAATACACCAACTTGTTTTATTTTCATGATAGAGTTAGAATTACTTATTTCTAGAAAGGCATAACCACGCTATAAATTACGCATTTGTCGATCAAACACAATTCGAGAGGGAGACGAAGGGAACGTGGACTTCCCATTGTAACATTTGTTTGCGCAGCAAAGCAATTCGAATGAATGGGATGAAAAAAATAATTAATCAGTAAGAAATAGACAGGAAGAGCAGGTGAGTAACACTTGGAATGGCTTTTGTTTCGCCTGACAGATGAATTTAACTAGCTAGACGGAAGTATGAATGTGTGGTTTGATTCTCCCCTAATTGACAAGTTCAACTTCATTCACTCCTAATTCATCGATGTTAACTAAAAAGAAAATATGAAACAGGATGAATTTGAAATTTATTTATGCAAGGCAACGTTTGAAGCGGCTTAACCACAATTTCACTTTTTGTGGTATTTTTAAAGAGGAACGACGACTTTTTGACTCGTGGTGACTGTTTGGAGCCAATTTTCCTCCCAGTCGCTCTGTTATTTCGAGCTAAAACTTTTTCCATTCACCACTGTCTTATTAACTGTTACCAACTGAATCTAGGAGGCAAGTGATGTACTTCTTTCAACGAGAATCGAGGTGCTATTTTGCGTAATAATTTGAATAAGCACTCCTTAAATTGTGAATGGCTCACTTTGAAGCAGACTTGAAATGAATGGCGCCACCTTTTCCACCCTCAAATGCACAAAATTTGGAATGCCAAACAAAAACTGTGAACATGCGGCAGCAACCACTTTTAACTGAATGTTTTTTTGCTTCTACATCAACCTGATTAGGTGTTTGTGAAACTATTCTCTTGCACTGAGGGCAAAGTGGTCAGGCCGATCTGAAACAATTTCAGTGCTACTCCCTCAATTCAAAAGAACAAGCATAAGAATTTCAGGTTTACTAACATGCTGTCAATACTGACTACGCCTAAAAGCCGATTAAGGGAGATTGAGAAGTCCCAAATGTACAGATTGAGGAGGAGAATGTGTAATCTTAACATCAAGAAGCTCTCTTAACCAACAGCTTCGATCACAGGACTACCACTCATTTCTCTGTCAAGAAAAGGAAACGCATAATATCAGCACTGGGTGAGAACTTCAAGATGAAGGAAAAGTAGCGGTGCAAAGTGGTGATGCATTTGCGTTTGTTTGGCCTTCAAATTATAGTGGGTTGATTTTCCACATTGCGACCTTGGTCTGGACGAGTGCGACGTTTTCGATGGCCTCCACTGGTACTACTGACACCACTACCGCCGGCACTACCGATGCTCCGAGGAGCGTAGTGACTCACTCTGCCAGCAGGAGAGACCTTGGAAAGGTCTGAGAGTTCGATCACCTCCTTCGCTCCCGCATCCGCGTCAAATGCCGCTCGATCTGTACAACCAATAACAAACAGCTCTTCACTATACCGCTTTTTGTAACGCTTCCACATGATCTAGGTTTCCTTCACAGAAGATTATTTCGATATGTGTAGCACCTACTTATAGAACCATATTGGGACAAGGGCAGGCTGCACTGAATCATACCAATCGCAAATGGGAAAATGCAAATACCTTCATGTGGATCCCAGCTCATTTCGCTGCCGCTGATTGGCTGATTTGGATAGTAGGGTCTCTCAAAGCGATCCTGGTGACTGCCCCCCGAGAGTGGTGAGGCAAACCCGCCTTGTGGTTGAGGTAGCCCCATCGATCCATAGGGTATTGTTGGGTTCAAAGGTTCCTCCTCTGCGCTCAGTAGAGATTGGGGCTCCAGAAACCTTGAAAATGAAGGTGTTTAAATGACTGAGCAATATGTCACGATACTTGTAGCTGCAATCCATGATTGCACAGGCTTATTAGCTTAAGATCTAAGTTTGTGAAGATTTAATTAAATGTTCAAAGCTTTTATAAAGTCGGTTGTTTTAGCATATTTATGAACTTCAGTAATGCGAGATTTTCATGATACAGGCTAATTTTCAGCTTCAATGGCATACACTTACCGTGATTTTTATCTATGGACCTTGAAACAACACTTTAAAATTAACAACCTGATCTTCCAAAACATGTTTACTTGTTAAACAGTCAACCTTCGGTTATATGGAATTCGGTAAATATTTTTATTACTAATGTCCTAGAAAATGTATTGGCGCGTATAGTAGACAGTTGAAAACACACAAGTACCCTTCTGAGTCAATGGAATACTCCAAAGAGTACAAAGTAACTTGCCTCTCAAGCATATTCGGATCCTCTTTGAGGCTTTGAACATTTAATTAACATTGTTTAACAGGTGAATCAAATCTATCAGTTGGTTAGTAAATAAACAATCCACAAAGGTAGAGTTTATGAACGAAAAACTTACATCACTGGAGGTTCGAATAAAGGTTCAGTTGGCGCTGCCTTCTCTTGAACTGAAAGGGGAAAGACTCATTAATTATTGGTGGCATAGGCAGGAAGTTGTAGAAGCTTATTCACGATTTGTCTGGATTTTTAATATCATCATCAATGGTACACCGATCTATTTCATTACCTTCCTTGAAGCGCTGACCGCGTATGCAAATGATGAGGACAAAGACGAAAATGATGAGAATGAGAAGGATGATAACGATGGCAAACCAGGTGGCGCTGGCCCCCTCCAGACCTCCCGGCGGTGGAGGACCCAAGGTAGTGATGAACTTAGGAGGCGACGGGGTAGAAATGAAAGCTCCATTAGTCGCCACCATTCTCACCTCGTACATCGTAGCTGAGACCCGCAAATGAGTGGAAATTCATTGCTATTTATTCAACGCAAGTAGTAAAAATGATATACGCATCGAAATTCTCACAGGGCAGCAAACCGGTAACGTAAATTGTACGTGATAGAAAAACGCGGAGCGATTCCTGCCACAAAATGATGCCAGGTATTCGGTACTGGGCAAAGAAAACTGAACCCGGTTCTCCCCTATGACTGGGCTCGTAAGTTATGTTGAAGCTCGTCTCAGTGATATCAGCGATGAAAAATGTTGGAGCTGCAGGCGCTGAAGCCAAAAAGGAGAGAATTAGTGAAATAAAACATTTTTTACAGGGATTGAAGAGATTCTCTTACTCGAGGTTACATCCAGGGTCGTAACGTCAATAAAAGAGTCGATTCCCAGTCCGGCCGATGTTCGCGGAAGCACAACCAACCGATAAGAAGTGTTCGCTCGCAATGCTGTCACTTCATAACCGGTCAGAGAACCATCATGTACAGTGGGATATCGCGACGACAAAGCAATATCTAAACCCTTAACTGATAGAGAAATAAGTAATTATAACCATGTTTAGAATGAACTACTGCGCACTTTCATGAGCCTCGAAATCGTAGCCCGTAATCACACCGTTAGGTTCCGTTGGTGGATTCCACGAAATGTTAACTCGGTTTATCCCAACTACTACAGCTCGCAGCTCTGACACCGGACCGGGTGTGCCCTCGAGAGTCTTCAGTATCACAGTGGGACTGAAATGCAAACACTAAGCATTAGCATCCCGCGGATGGCAACGAGGTTGTGAGAGGAAGAAGGCAACTCACCCCATAGGGCTAGCGTGGAGACTGTTGAGTATTCGCAGCCACACCTTAATCTCCGTTGCTCCTGGCACACCGGTCAGGGTGTGGTTAATGGTTTCACCCCAGGAAAAGTTCCGTAAAATAATAGATTCGGTAGCATCTGCTACCGTTGCCATAGTGACAAGTTGACGTCTGGAACGCGAGAGGACGTGTTGGAAAGCCTCGCCTAGACACGAAGGCGACTGGTAGGCGCGACTGCGACAGGAGCTCTCGTAGACATCGGAGAGGCAGTCGGTGAGGTGCAGCGCGGGAATCAACTCGGAAGGAGGAGAGTCGAAGAAGCTCACAAGACTCGAAGTCTCATTTTCCTCCTCCAAACATTCTTCGTAGTTCCCGCTCACCGATCGAGGTCGTCGCATGTAAGAGATCGGATTGGGCAATCGTTGGAAAAGGACGTCCTATTGAACAACATCAAAAACAGCTATAACCGAATGGAATAGATCACAGATGTACATTTGTACTGCACATGATTGGGTTTTGAATATTAATTGCGTTCTCAAAAAAGAAGACTCTTTATGACTCTTTATGGTACGTATCCATATCGAATTTTTATTCAAATCAAACTTTTAACGATTTAGGTTTTGATTTCATCCACATGATTACAATAGTCATTATTATATTCTCGTGTCACATCTCTTAAGTAACCACTCAGAGGCTGCGTTTAAGCTAATTTTCTGAGTTGAATTTTTGGCCGTCTGGTTTTGTATCGTACCAGAGATCAACCTCACAACTAATATTAACTAATCTAGAGGAACTTAAAATGTTTGAATTCTATTAGGCTGGTTTATCACGCCAAAATAAAAACTGACGTCTCTGTTGTGAAGAAATTAGCTAATATAACCAAAGCTTCATTATAGGTGGCATTCATGTTTTAATTGAAAAAATACTGGCCATCATGTGGTTATATTTAACCCTAAGCAGTCTGCGGCCAATATGCTAAATTTTATCTGCATTTGCACAAAAATGTTCTTTCATTTGAAGTTGAGAGTGTCTCACAATTCACAAGCCATAGTGCTAATCGGCCGTGATTTACCCAAGTGGGAGTGAAGGGCAGTCTCCTACCTGGAATCTCCTCTGCCTCCCACACTCAACCTGATTGAGAGCAGCGTTACACCACTCGATTCGATATCCGCGGAAGAATCCGTTAACTAGGGGTTCCTGGTTTTGGAAGATAATGGTCCACTGAAGAACAGCCCCATCTGAGGTGGGATGAACCACGGTCAAAGCAGAGGGCGCAATGCTGGGCATATTCTCCCCCGAGTAGCCCCTAGCAACAGTTGGCGCCTTAGTACTTGTGCCCTTGTCGTTGCGACTCTGTATTGTCACCTTCAGGAGGGTATGTACAAGTCACCAATGACGCAATTAAAGCATTGCGCTGAAATAATAGAACGCTCGAGCTCTACCTCGAATAGCTTGTAGGATTCAATGGGTTGCACGATTCTACTGGATGGGTCACCGCTCTGGAACATGGTGTACGTGATTCGGTCTGTTCTCCAGTCACTAATTATCGTCGTGTTGATATCCCCTGGTCGTATGTTGTTACAGTTGAGGCAGCGAACGGTGAGCAGATAGACGAGGTTGTTTGCGTAGTGTTCAATGTAGGGCATAGTCTGGTCAACAGAAAATCACAACAAGCAGTTTTCAGCAAAACGACTCCAGCTCCACACTCTTAAGAACCTTTAAAAGTATGTTGCCACCATTTAATCCAATTAAGAGAGGATCCAGAGTGGCCATTTCAAATATTGGAGCACTTGATATTAATAAATCGAAAGAATTAGGCCGACTCACAGACCACTGAATAACTAGGTTATTCGGTGCTGTTCCGTACACATAGAGCTCCTTAGGATTGCTGTCGGGTGCTGTGGCCGCAATCGAGCAGGTTCCAGTGGTGGCCACACTCGGTTCCGAAAGTCCCACTCGATTTCGGGTGCGAACACGAAACTGATAGTCAATATTTGGACGAAGGACAATCTGAAAGCAGGAAAAAGGAACAAGAAATAATGGATCTCTAAATTATTTAGTCAATGTAGAGCTATTTCCGCGACAGACCTTAGCATCGGTAGCCTGCAGCAGACCAGTCAAGTTGTAGATCTCGGCTCGGTACCAGGTCTCGCGTTCATATTGCGTGGAGAATTCAACGATGTACTCAATGATTGGGGCGTAGTTATCGGAGCCGGGGGCCCAAGTCAGCATGGCTCGGCGAGATGGGGCAAAAGTGATGCAGTCTTCCACTAGATTGCGTGGCTGATTCGGTCTGCCTACAGCAGGAACGAACAGAGCTTAACGCTTCGTGAATGTATACAAGGCTTGAGTATGTAGCATAAATGCTTTAAACGTAAAAATAAGCTCGTGTTAATTGTTCAATGCAGTCCAGTGGACTCTTTTCCCAAAAAAAAGTTTGTGCAAAATGGTGGAGATCTATGCGAGAGAATGCTGAGTTCAAATCTGAATCTTTATCGAGGAATATCACTTATATAATTACCTCAGCTTCAAAAATACAATTATAAAGAACGCCAATGCCTAAAAATGCGTTGGTTTACACAAAGGTTGCCGAAAATGTAATTAGTATAAGGAATCAGGAAATAGTTTACCAAGTAATTTTCAGCATTCACTTATGCCTCTCGCTATTGGACTAGTTTAAATATACTCAGCAAGACAAAGGCGATAATGGATACCTTGAACAAGAAGCGAAGCGGTGGCAGTGGCAAAGTCAAGTCCATTGGTGGCGTTGCAGCGGTATTGTCCGGTGTCGAGGGTCTGCGCGCCGCCAATGACGAGGGAATAGTCGAAGCCTACCTGTTCTATTCGCGGCGTGAGTACGGGATCAATGAGATTGTTGTCCTTATACCAAGTCACCCGCAGGCTCGCCACTTCCTCCGGGTCTGTATCCGCGGTGCAGACGAACTTCACCAGTTGGCCCTCGTACACCCACGTCTCGATGGGGGCCAGGGTGACCCGTGTGTGCCGGCGCACCGCTAGAGAGCCCACAGCCTTTGTCACACCAAAGGGGTTCGTCGCCGTACACTCATACATTCCCGTGTCTGCCACCACACCCGACTGCAAAGCAGGAAATCATTTCTCACCTCGGTTCACAAAAAAGCTTACGAATACCATTACCTGGTTTTGCATAGGCAATAAAAGTTCTTCAGTTGATTTGAACTGTAACCGTTACGAAAAAACGTGCTTAAATGTGGAGTTTGATTTTGAGTTCTTCCTTTTGGTCAAATCAATTGTCATCATTTACCGAAAATGAAGCCAAGTTAGCATCTACCATTACTTGACGTTTTCAGGGTTAAGCAGTCGATCATCCCCTATGCATCACGAAAACCCGCGTTACTGGTGGTTGCATGACTGCGTTAGAGCATGTGCTAACTGTAATACTGATTTTATGCAGTGACTATGATCATAGGTAACTTCATTTTGACATCTTCAGGCTTAACTTGCCCACCTTTCTTCGTTAGTATAGCCAACAAACATTTAAAAAATCTTGCATAAAAATGGAGCTTAGTTGCTTTCCTGACGACAATGGAAGGAAATATTATGACATCATGACTACTACCATAGAGATACTTTCAAATCCAATTTATCTGCCTTCCTTCTCCTAATGCAACCTATAAACCTCATTAGAAATCTTGTATGAATACAGGTTATGAGACTCAATGTGAGGCTATTTTGAGTCCTTTCCAGACTAGAACGAGGGCTGCTGTGAAATTGTGGTGTTACATAGGATATAGCTCTTTTTTGATGGATGGTAGATGAACTTGCCTCGATGATGAGGTCACCGTTCTCCATCACCTGATAACGACCGCCATTGATGGGACGACCATCCTTGCGCCAGGCCACGAGGGCCCTCGGCGCAGAGTAGGAGCGGCAGGGCAGCAGCACCATTGCGCCCTCTGTCTGTCGCAGATTTTTTGGTGGTGCCTCATAGATGTATGGAGGCTCCCGAAGCACATTAATAAAAGCGTTGACAAAATCATAGCCGAAGGAGTTGGACGCGTTACACTGGATCACTGCATTGTCGTCAACCGTCAGGTTGTTAAGAATCATAGTCTGGGACAAGAACCCAAACATTTGTTTTTTTTTATTTTTTAATGGTACTTTCAGGAGGGTTACCTTTATAACTTACGTTCCCACTAATAAGTTTCCTTACGCCATCAAGGTAGAATGAGGGATCAAGTCCATTGACAGTCCACCGTACCTTTGGTCTGGGATCCGCTTTGGCCTCACAAGTGAATATCACACTTCCATTCTCGGGTACCATCGTATCAACCGGAAAAACGGTAAATTTTGGAGCGGCTACAAGTAAAAAAGACATGTGTACTGGCTTACAGCTATGTGAAAATACACTACGTGTTTCAGAACATACACTTCACTCTCACTTCGTACTCATAGTTCATTGAAGTCATAGTTGCCTCATTAACTCCCTGGCATCGGTACTGCCCTGCGGTGGCATTCGTGACAGGATTTATCTCTAAAGTTGTCCCCATGTTGACTATATTTGTGTTGGGGGACTGAAAAGAAGTATTTGCTTCTTAAGGGCAAAAAATCTACCAAGGTTGCATCTTTGCCATCCTTATACCAACGATAACTGGGCAGAGGATAACCACCCAAAATACACTGTAGGCGAAGAGTTTCACCAACAACAGCGAGAGATGTATAAGGCGTTTGGTATAAAAATGTGATTGGCTGGTTTATCTACAAAAGAAAACATAAAAAATGCGCATTAATACATTGCATAACGTTAGACCCCTAATGCTATAAGTACCTCTGGATATCTTGCTATAATTTTGTATCCTGGACCAGTTGTTTGTTCGCGAATGATCTCATTATTTGCAACACATTGAAAAGTAACTCCATCATCTGTGGGAAGAATTGCTGCGATATGAAGAGTGCCTAACGTTGGAGTTTAACACTTAGTAAGAACACTTACCATCTACATCGATTGCTAGCCGGCTGGTTTCTTTTATGTAGTCAAGTTGGGCGTCTTTCGATGTTTGCCAAGTAACAACTGGGGGTGGATAACCTAGGGGCACTTGACATGGCAGAGATACAGATTCTCCTACTCTCTTTACAATCGTTGCGATTTTTGGTTCAACGAATTGTCCCATCTCTGCACAATATTAGTCTGTTTTGCTAATTACCTGCTCGTTTTACATTGATCACATTAGATACAGCTACACCATACTTGTTTTCAGCAAAGCACTGGTACAACCCATCATCATCAGTTCCTGGTTTAGCTAAGACAATGGTGCCTTCTCCTGGGTATTTCGTATAACGGCCAATGTTGCCAGCCCAGTTAAAATCCCGACCATTTTTCGTCCAATAATACCTAGAAAGTAACAATTCCGCATTGGTTATTACTTTGCAGTTGGCCAAGCATTAACTTTGCAAGGCAATACTATAGCCTCCCCAGGTATGAAAACAGCCTGCTTTTTAGGCATCTTGGTAAATGAAGGTGGTAAGGACACTAAACAATGTATGACTAGGCAAGACCTCTTACGTGTGTCAACACGCTCTGCAAAGATGCAAAACAGAACCAAAATAAACAAAACCAGGCGCATTTAACTTATTGATAATGAGCAATTTTGCAATTGCTCAGATAACCCGGCTTCAACTCAGCGGTATTTACTCCCCACGGCAGCTTTGTAAACTAAAACATCCTCTTGATATGATTCTATCTGTCCCAAAAAAGTGAATTATATAATAAAATTTCATCAAATATTGTTTGCTTGTAAAACGTTGATACTATATTAATGCAAACTAACGGCATTTAAATGTTTTTCTTATGCTTTTGCTTAAGTAAATTATAAGGTTAATCTCGGTGGGCTTGAGTTTCATTAAATTCTCCAAAATCGTTGTACCAAATATCATAATTGACACGGTTTATCTAAAATATTTTGAAACCACCTAACTATCTGCATCCCTACATTGTTGCAAAGCCTAATGATGTGAGTCCGGGAAGAATGGTTTCTATGACTTTATTTTTTTACTACTTAAGTTTGCATAAAGGCCGCGATTCCAACCGTTGGCATGGCCTCCTGATTATTTTGTAGTGGCTCACCGAAAAGGCTTACAGGCCTAAAAATATTGTAGCATCAAGATGGCGGTAAAAGTATCAAAAGGCGGAGCTCTCGTAAGGTTAATCAAGCTATCAAAACTAACATAGCGGTTATTTTCATTCGAGGTTACAAATGAATGGAGCTAAAATGGAGATGATTCCGAACTAAATTAGTTTTCAAAAGCAAAAGTTTTGCTGTAAAACATTAGATAATTTTGCTTGTTTAGTTACTCCTTTAGAGACCTTAAGTTTCTATAGTAAATTTAATGCCTCTTGATTTGAACTTACATAGCTTTTCACAAACATGTCAAAGAACCCACAGAAACTCAACACCCCACTCTGGTATGTTGGAGGTTATGGGGCGTAGAACAAAGTTTTCGTTCTAACTAAGCTCTATTGTTAGGCGTAAAAGCACTTTCAAGGTTTCTTGAGGCATTCATCGTAAATTACAACTAAAATCTTTTTGATTCTACTTCTTTTGATGCAACAATATGTGTTCATTTGAATATGACAATGCAAGCATAGTCCTGCATTTAAAAATTCTTGTCTTCTCTCTTATTATGATCAGAACTTTAGGAGTTCAACCATAGAGTTTGGTAATGAAATGCGGATCAACTGGTTCTGTGCGTTTATTCATCGAAGACTAAGGGAGACTATGGCATCCAAGTAAATGCTTTACGGTAGGATTGACCTGGAAGTTTGGTAGAAACACTTCAGATGCAAACCTACCCAAGCTGACTTTGTGAGCACGACATTTGTGGAAATTTGTAAGGAAAAACAAATAGTCTCTAAATTCGGCACTAGCGAAAGAAAGAAGACGCGATGTTAGGTATAACTTGAGGCCACTGAAGTGGCTCGAAGGCCAGCCCACCGGGTGAAGGTACAATTGCGGAGCAGTCAGTTGAGCCCTTTACGGAAACCAAGGGTTACACAAACAAACAAGGCATTACAGACACTACAACTAATACAGTGTGATGACTTCGAGATTTTGAGCATGGGTAAAATACTAAAGCGTTTACGAACACCGCAAAGCAAACGATAACCTCAACAAGAGACAATGGAAAAAGCACTTTTTAAATGACTAGACGATTAAATCTAACTGTTGTAAACTTATCGATAGCAAACCATGATGTTTGAGTTTCCAAGACCCCACATTTTCCTACTCTTTAAAAAAATCTAAGGTTTTGATCAATTAAAGTAGATACTTAAGGTAAGCGTGTCGGTACGTTTATTCGCCTGACAATTCTACTGCGGGCCATTTATCTGAATTTGACAGTTTGACCTGGACTTAAGTTCTTGAAATCATTCGACTAAATTTTCTATCTCTAGCCTGTGCACGGCCAAGCTGAGGCCTTATGAATTTGAGCTAGGGAAATTTTTTGGTCTCAAGGCTTTTAGCTATCCTTAAGATCATTCCTTGTTTCGTAAGTCGGCAAATACCCAATTCTTGCCGATGCAATGTGGTTCCATGTCATGACATGCGTAAACCCTAAAGTAGCTAAATGATTTTAAAATAATAGATGAAAATGCACTTAAAAATCGGCTGGTCTTCTGTTTTTGCATTGATTAAAACTAAAGTTATCACAATACCATCGTTTTGGCCCTCGAATGAATTTTGTTACTACAACCAATACGTTGGTAAAATTGTATCCATCAACTTGCTCAAGTCTTCGGCAGCCTGTAGTCAACTGAGTCGTCTACTATCACCACTCAACGCATTTTCGTTGGGACACATGCTGCACACCCAAGTTAATAACTTTGTAAATCAGATTATATATTTCTTCCCTGTTCGGAGTTAGTAAGACCTCAATAATTTCTCCTCCACCCACCAAACGGAAAATCCAGAAAAATACAATACTGTTTGTCACTTATTCTAATTAAATGGGTAACTTACAGTAATAGATTAACAACTTTGTGATTTCTGCGCTGTTCAGGATTCCTAAGGCAACTTTATTCACCACTGACGGGGTTATGTTAGAATGTCGAAACTTTTGGTAGCACACCGTTCAATTTGGGAGGCCATTGGTCTGCATCACATCTTAAAATGTATGGAAGATTTGTACTAAGTTTCGGCGATTTTTTACACACTACTCAGTAAGGTCTGGTGACTGCAGGATTAGTTTGCTCTGAATGGGCATCGGAATGCTCTCAATAGATTGCCTTTGATGGGTAAGTGAGGCAGCAAGCACATGCAATCTGGTCCAATCGCGCAAAAGTAGCCTCTCATCCCCAAGTCTCATGCCTTCTCCACATCCAACGGTGGCTGGTGTACTTTGTAATGCTTAAATAAGCGCCTCTCACCACACCCCTGCCACTGATATGATGCTATTATGGGTACGAATTTATTTGAGATGACCAGTGACGTAGTTTCGTGCGCGAGATACTGCACGACTTTTTACAACCTGAGCCTGTTATTTGAGTGCCAAAACCCAAAGACAAGTCGACACAGTACCCTCCTCCTTTGTGCCAAGTGCCCCACCACTCGACCCGCCTCGATTTGCTGCAAATGGAGTTTGTCGAAATTTGTAGAAACACCACTGCGTCACTAAGAACAGGCGAAATTTAGTAAAACAAAATCCATGTCAACTTTTAATGCTGAAGTAATTTAATCAATCAAATCCACATCCGAAAATTGAGTAAACATTTTGTGTACATCTTAATGCACTTATTTCTCGATAAACGTAATATGGAACCTCTTCATTTAAAGTTGATTAGGATTTTAAGTTCATAACCTCTTTTGCATGCTTTACCCGGATGTGAACACCAGATATTCTTTCCTTCATTTTTCAATTTATCCAGTAAATGAAAAAAGGGAATTCGAAAATGTTACCTTTGTCCAGGAGAAAATTCTTATAATGAAGTGGAATCCTTTGCGTAATTTGTGAAGAGGTACACGCAAATCCTTTGCATCTCCTCAATCCGTTTGTCTGTAGACAGATTTGAATAAAACGCTGCGCATTTTTATGGGAGCATTTCCCATTTGAAGCTTTTGTCGGAGTAAAACACCACTGAATTTTGCATACCCCTTGACGAAGAGTACACAATTGGCACTAGACTTCCCTTGGCGTACGCCTGTTTTGCAGGAGATTGAGGAAAACGGGTGGAAAGTGATTTGATAAGCCACTGTGATATTTTATTTTGCCACACTCAGTTAAGGTTGTGTTGGTCAAAATAAGATGAACTAAAAATGGAAGTGTTGCAGTGTAACAAACACATGAGGAGGCTACATTTTATAGACGTGCACAATTCGCTCCCCAATGGATACAATATTAATGCTTCGATAACTGCTCGATAACGTCTGACTAATGGCCATAAAGTTTTCACGAAATGTACACTAACATTCCCAAACTGCGAGTTCCACAGGCTCATGTTAGCGCCTTTCGCATGTATCGAATACTTCCTCATCGAATTGCACTGGGAAAGTGCAAAAGCCAGCAATCATGATCCCTTAGAGGCGATATAAGACTCCTATTCCAGCGGATGCTAATTAGGCTCCTTCACAGCCCACCTCTTAACTCCGCAATCCTACTTCTTCGCAAACCTTAAAGCCAACAAAGGGAACCAACAGATCGTGTCACGTAAAGCACCACAGTGACGTTTGAATCCATTTTTTGTGGTAAAAGTTAGGAGTGAGGAATGCAACACTAACACTTGGAATTTACTATAAAAGTGTTAGCGAAAATGATGCTGCATAATTAGTTGGAATCATGTAACCAAGGTGTCAAATCTGCCTTTTTTCGACGTCATTGCAAGCCGGTTGATAATGGGCGAAGTACACCAGTTCTAGTCCCGAAGACACTTTATTGCTTTGAAATTAAGGTACTTTCGTACTAAGAAAAGGTTAGCAAGTAGATAATTCGTTAGACCGGTTAAGGTGCCACCTGAATGGATTAATAATCTTGAAAAACCTATCGGAAGGGGGTCCAGCTCTTGTCAATTAGTTCGTTGATTAGGAGACGAGATTCTCTTATTAAATTTATTTTTCTACATCAGACGATATCCTGTACTAAATGACAGAGTAAAGAGGGCTTAGCACAAGTGGGCTTCACAATGCAAAGCACGTAAGACAGCTCCCTCACAGATCGGTAGACTTGTGGGCTAATGGACATACGTGTTTTGCTTCTCCCATGAAATCACACAGCAAGTCTGATGATCATTTTCCGTAGAGCGCCACAGTCATAAGAGAAGTTGGTTCATCTAGACTTAGGGAGCTACTACCATTTGCTGAAAAAAACATTTTGCAAGATTTATCTTATTTACTTTTGCATCTGCATCTGATAAATAGTTGTACTTAGCGAAACAGCAAAATTATGCCACAGGATGAGCTTTGGAATAGTGACTTGAGTTTTCTACTAAGCAGTGTGTGATATTAGCGTGTCTTTTACAGGGTTGCTAATAAGTTAGTTCTTAAATTTCTCTGAGCCTCCTCAACAATTTTTTCATAGGGCAGCAATGGTTTGATTCATTGAACGGACAAAATATTAAGATTTACATTGACATTGCTCAAAAGGGTTTGTTTTAGATACGTTTGATAATTTATAGAGTAGCCTACTTGTAATTTTGAGTGAAAACTTGCATTTTAAATTCAACCGTATGAAAAACGTGTCTTCTTTTTATTTGAGGCTTGGGTAGCAGTTGATGGCAAACTTTAATTACACGGAGAGATTGCATCCTTTAAGCACTGAGCAAGACTGTTCCACTCGTTAATTTATTCTATTGCTAGGAAGTCTAAACTGGGATCATTAAATACGAACTACGAAATTAAAGTAATTTTAAGCCGAATGGCAATTCTGCTTCATAAAATAGCTCTGGAAACGCAGGCACTATGTTCAATGAATGACTCGAGTCCTAGCCTTTCAGGATGTGATGAAATCGGTTGGAACGGAGAGCTTCAAGATAACAGATAATTGAGCTTCAAACCCAAAAATCTACGCAGCTAAATGTGGTTTTGCTGATTAGCCTTTCTGGATTAAAAGTCCCTTGAGAGCTTTGATAATGCGTTAATTTAGCCTTCTACTGCTAATAGTTTCGTTTGGCTCAATAAAAAGGTGTATTAGAATTGCCAGAAATCTTATCTTAACAATTAAGGAATGGATGCCACTGGAAATATAAATGCTTCAGCTCTATTCTTGCCGCAAAATAAAATATTCGAAGTGCATACACCGTGGCACTATCTTTTACCAAGCCTGGCATTAAGGTACTTTTTGCTTTCGCTGAGCAAAGAATATTTTCTAACAGAAAATATATTTTCCAGATCTCTTTTCATTAAATGAACAGAGAGAATAAAACACGTTCGTAAAAATTTGAGGAGTCATTGTTAAAGCCTACCGCCTATGGCGATTCGAATTGATTTATTACTCCTAATTTTTATATATCCCTTAAGGTTACAACGAATTGATAAGCAATTATGCGAAAACGTAATCTGATCAGCGGACACGTATGCAAAAGCCGAAGTGGTTCATCCTTGATGAGGTGATTGGGGAAATAGAAGGATGCAGCCAATTAGATCCCACATTGAAGTATACTGCTTTCACATCCACCAATGGCATTGGTGCCTCCGATTCAAATGACATATAAAGCGGCGAAAAATTTGGCCTCAGAATTCTGTAGTGCACGTCTTATATAGGCATCTGATACCCGTCAGGAACATGAGGTACATTACCATTTTGCTCTACTCCCTCATTATGTTTCCCTTTTTATGTCTGCTCCAAATGAAATACGAATTATGCGAGTGAACTACAGCTAATTTTTTTCGGGAAAAATTAAACCTAAGTAACACGACATGTTCATACGATTTCGGCCAAATCACTAGCTGGAATGCATACGGGATACAAAAGTATTTTATACAAGTTGGCAGCCATATGCATTGTCCTAAATTTCATTTTAAAATAACAATAACGCAAACCTTCTTTGAGTTTATTTAGTTTCTTCCGGAGCTAGAGAAAGCATACTCGGTGTAAGCTTCCGATTAGTCATGTTGGAAGAATTTTAATCTAACTTAATCAACCGTAGTCCCCGAGAAGGTGATTGGGTGATTGGATGCTTACAGGGATTTTTTATTTGAAAATATTCCCCTTTTAGTTACCTTCGCATTTGTTTTCTTTGCATATTTGGAATTGTGATGATCTTTGGGATGCGTAAGTTTCGCTATTTATTAAAATTGCAGCTAATTGATATTACCATTTTTTCGCACCCACTTCTACAACCAAAACTGTTCCCAAACGCCATTCTCACCATTTGCGAAGTAGAAAAAAATAATAAATAGTGTTGGCAAAAATCTGTTGGAATAACTTCGATCGAGCATTAAACTAAGGACAACAAGTTTACTTGAAAAGCTCATTAAACACTCACTTTAATCGGTCAATTTAATACAAACACATTCTCTCGTAAGGAATCATGTGTGACAAAATAAGGCAACCCTCCATTGTCGAAAGCATATCGGCGTTAACCAGGATAGTTGTTGAGAGATATGAGTGATCTTTAAGTAAATTATTTTTAGATAGTACGTATTTTTCTGCACTTAAAGGCTTTAAACATTATATATTCGCCGTTTAAGGAGAAATGTTTTCAAAAAGCACGCAACTAGAATCGAACGAGCATTCATTCTTTATAGCGTACATTAAGAATTTATTCATTTGCCGCCATTTTTATATTAGTAAAATTCGAGCTGCTGGTCATTACTTTACTAAATCGAGGCATTCTCATTTAAACTTACCGGCTTCCCGATATTTTTGGAATTAAATAATTCGGCATCTTGAAATACTACTGACTATTCAGTAAATGTCCGAAAGAACGTAACCATGACAAGTTGAACATAGGGATCTATAAGTGCGGAAAACATCCTTAAAATTGTTAAGGAAAAATTCTCACTACCTCAGAGGATGAAAGAGAGTTTTAGTATATTAATCGCAAGGTGCGCCTCTTCGTGATTTATTCCACTGTGTGAGGCAAGGGTAAAGTCTGACCAATTTGAGATATTTTGCTTTTAATTTACTTTTCCTGCATAAATGGTCTCATTAAAAACATTTATGCGTGGGATATTTTTTGTGACGCGGTAAATCAAGACTGCTGTGCAGCATTATCGAAGTAAAATCTTTCATGCCTTAAATTGCTTCATCCACTTAACCTTTTTATCTAATTTAATTTTTGATGCAAATTAAGTAGTCCCGTCCCTGTACGATATAGCCAATAATTAACACTAAGCAACGTGTCCTCTACTTGGAGCACAGAATCGTGATTATCGTTTTGTGATTTCAATCAAACTTCATAACCTTAATGAAAGGATAAATAGCCGTTCTATTATGCCTAGCTCAGACTAATTATTTTTGTGTCTGATGGGTGCGATTCCAGCGGTGTCTCGTCCCGATGTTGCGGAGGGCAGCCTAGAGGGAGACCCTACAGACCCCGAATCGATTGATGCCCTGCAGAGTCAGTTGGAGGAGCTCTTTGAGTCTTTGCGTCAGCGAAGAGGCAACTTCTTCCGATTCGGAAAGCGAAGTTCACCACGTCATCACCGAATAGACTTGCTCGAAAAAGTACTTTATTCCATTGTAGTCTCTATTAGCCGTGTATCCACTGTGCGCCCATGTCACGGTCATCACGCCTTTATAAACTAGATTCTCACGAACCAATTTGTGAAAAGCACTTCGATAGATTTACCCTTTGAATTTAAAGAAATGGCCTTCATCAACGTGCTGGTGTTTGCAAATGCCCTGTTAACAGACACAGCAACTATTATTATGTTTCCAAGTGAGGGAAAATCCGGAGTTATTTAGCAAGTGTTTTTTAATCTGTTTTTTGTTTTAAGGGTTTCATAAATTAAGTAAATACATTATTCATTTCGAGTACCTATGTAAAATTCGACTAACTTATCTGTTTCCTTCTTTTATTTTAGTTCTTGTCGTGATCGAAAATGCGGAGCTCCTGAGCATCGATGATAAGCTTTTTGTATGAACAAATCACAATAAATAAATATTTATTTAGTTCTGGTATTTGTTCTTATCAGGTATTATTTGTGTGAACATAATCTTTTAAAAGAGGATTCATCCGGAACGGCAGTGCGATGAAGTTTGGAGAAATTTAGGACTAATGAAAACGAAAACCATCCGAGTGACAAATCTAGTTAAACTAACGGACTTCAAAAACATCAAGTAGTGGCTCTTTAGTGCTTTCTTATGCTATAACTTTAAGTATAGCTAATGCTCGGATCAGATTTTGTCTAAAAAGTTGTTTTAAGCAAAGAATGATTGCTCAGGAAAAAGACTTATTAACCAATAATATTGAACTACTTTAATTCATGGTCTGGTTGAAAAAGTAATTCTTGATAATGAAGTAAGCTGGAGAAGTGACAGAGCAGAGGTTCTGTCGCTTAATCTGCACTTGCAACACTTTTGACACTTCATTTTAAAAACAATTAATGCAACTTGTATGTTTTAAAGGAAATGTCAAAAGCAGCTGAGGTGGAGGGCTAACAACAGGATGTCTACCCTGTCACTGGATTTGCCTATCTGTAAACATTCTGTTCACTTCTCTAGGCTACTTCATTACCTGAAATTTTATTTCAACTCTTAGTGCGGATGATATTAATTTAGCCCGTATTTTTAATTCCAATAATAGACTACGACAGTCGATTCTGACGCAATTGAAAGCGCTAACCATGCTCTGAACACCATCTATCCACACAAATCTGACAAAAAAGTTGTTCCCAATTCTGCGCAAAATGCATGCCTCAGTTTTGTGCCAGTTAAGGATTCCAGAGAATGTAACATTATCATCACCACGACATTTTCTACAAATTCTAAATTAAATACTTAAAATTGGAACACGACTGTGGTGGGAATGTGAGGGAAGTCAACCGTTAATCCTGCTGCTATTCAGTTGGTGAGCTTCCTTCCAAGGGAGTTACAACAACATTGGAGATGCGCAGAGAGAGTTAGAATTTTCAAATCAGTTTAAAAATCCCTAAAATCCCCTAAATTTTGGAAGTTTACAATAGTGACCAATCACTAAAAAACCGAATACTCATGTGCTGCTGCTAAACGCACCTTCCGATTTGACTACGTGCATTTACATTTCTTGTCCATGATTTCTTAGCTCTGTACTTTCTAGCCATGCGTTTCAAATTCATAAATGTTTCACTCAGATTATCTCCTGCAATCTCTAGACTGGTTACTTGTGCTTAAAGTGGCATTATTCATTCAATCACCTGCCTACTTATTTCAAAAGCTGCGAGCATTTATTGTTTGTTTATCACTTCTGTCCTTCAGAAAACGCAATAAATTAGTCAATTTTTTTTCTTTTAACAACTTCCCAAATAACAATGCCAACATAACTGCTCATTTACAATACTCTCACATCATTCCAAAATATAACGGTTGACTGCTTTCATTGGAGCATCATTTCTTAATCTGCTTACTAAATGTGATTTAATTTTTCATTAGTCTTGGTCGACGCCCAGTAGTTGAGGGACCGGAAGGGGTTTTAGTGGTTGGGTTCCGACTGGATTTCGAGGTCATCAAAGCTTGTCTTCATCGTTCGTCCTCACGAAGGGCCAATGTCAAAGGCGTAGCGGCTTTTATCAACGATACTTAGTCGGAAGGCGCGAGTTTTTGTTCCTTTTAGTCAAGAAAAGCAATGTTATTTCAAATTTAACGTCGTAATTCATAGATAACAATGCAGTGAACTGTGTTTAGTTTACAACAGGGCTTTAAAATACCAGAAATTAACTGTTCTTTATTTTTTGGAGGTAGCATTATTTGAGAATGGGTGCAATCCTTCAACGTAAATACTTTTATCGTGTGCTATTTTCTAATTCAAATGTGTGCTATCTACTCTTTAACGGTTTATGACAACTGGCTGTTCAGAATTGAACAATAAGTGCTTTGCCTGAGGTACACAAACCCTTTTCTTCTCGTGTTAGAATAGTGAAGTATCGGATGGGCAGTTGTTGATGCGTTCCTGAGATCCTGTTAGCGGCAGCGTTAAGTCATGCCAGCCTTTCTAAGACAAAAACGTATTCGAATAGCTCTACCTGTTGCCTTCTTGAATTGATTGTACCCATTCAAATGTTAAACATCTTACTGTTCAGATGCTTCTATAATCACCACGGTAACGTTTAAAATAACTTGCTACTTAAAACTAACAAAATAGATGTATGCCTATTCAAAAAGCTGCACGTGCAGGTTTATCTGGCTGACATCAAACACAAATGGGCAAAACGCTAGTTTACAGAAAGACAAGCAGCATTCCACAGAAAAATTTTTGATTGTAGAATACTAAGTGAGGCGGTGGGTCGACATTGCACAAGCATAATTAATAAGAGCTTATCATGGTGCGATCACAGGCGTGGATGAGTGTCATTTCGCAAATAAGCCACTCGGTCTACTCAACAATACTTAAGTGAATTTAATGCGCACGTTTGGTGTGCAACAAAAAGCTTTAGGTGATGCTCTAAGCAATACCTTTATTGTCCAAAACGTCCTCGTGCCAATCTAGTACTTCATTTCCAGATTCATAAGCAATTTTTCGGATACTCTACCAAGTTCAAAGATAGTGCGTACAAAAAATAATCGCATTATTTAGTCTAATTCTTATTGGTAATGAAAATGTCTGCTAGCTGAAAAATTTCGTTCCTCAAGCTGTGTTAAAATTTTATATATTAATAAATTTGCTGCTGTCACCTACCTTCAACAATCGGAACAATTTATTAATTTTGGCTAACAGAAAGAGTATTTTGTGCAGAATTAAGGAGGTGCTATGGTGTTTTTTGTTCACAATATACTCTGCTCTTGAACTTACCAGACGCTTCAATGCTAAGGGTGTGGTCGTTTTCACATAGTCATTGAGGTTATTTTACGTATGCATAGCTATTTGCCGCCTACTTATCGGATTTATTAAGTAGGAATTCACAATACTTGTATCCAATCGACGCCTAATCTTCCCGTCATCGTTCAATCGAATGAACTACTAATGCTCGGTCACGTTTAAGATGCAGGAACCTGCGTTTTAGGCTGCAGTCACTCGAAAGCTTTCCCGTAATAGTTACTAGGTTTTTTGAAAAAAAGTGAGATTTCAGGCCAGATTTTAAATTATAGGTGCGAATCATAGTGTGTGCTACGTAATTCATGGTGGGTTAATGGTCTAAAATCTCCCATTAGGCTTTGTGTAATTTCTCTGCCTTATTCACAATGCCTCATGCAAAGACGAGTGGTCGATGAACACTTTACAAGTTATCACCGTTTATCGGAGACTCATCAAACGTCTAATACGTTTATCGGTAGCAATGCTTTAGTCCGAACATGTGGATCGTCCTGTACGATACTGGCAAAAGCTTGTAAAGGGGCTCATTCTATTGTTATTGTCGTGTCTTAAGAAATCAGCGGCATTTTAATAATCTTTTCAAATTAGTTACCAATCGGACGCATGGCTCACTTCTTTCGCAATCAAAGCTATCACTGACTTACAAATGTCTTCTTATAAAGGCTTCTCTATCTCCAAAAATGGTTTGCTGTGAATCGCTGAACATTATTTGCTTCTATATATTACGTTAATATGATATTTATTTGACTATTAACAGATTATTACTTAGACGCTAATTAGTTATTAATGAATTCATTTGTGTTTCATTAGAATTGAACAACTGGATCAAATTCTGTTCTTTTAGATGGTAATTATTAAAAATTTACAAAAATGCGGTTAGCTGATGTACTTCACAGTCATTTCGTTGACCATAATGCAAGAAACGCTTTAACTACTGGTTACGACCCCATCGTGCTAAAAAGCACCGGTCGTTTCTTTTATGGTAGTACCAGTGCAAATCTGCGGTAGGTTGTTAACGCAACTGGTTACTTCAGTTTCTTAAGGGTAGGAAAAAATTTATGACTGAGATGCTGTGGGAATCGGACCAGATGTTTTCTGAAACGCACACTTTCTCTCCCTCCCTACTTCCCTGCTTCCCTTCCTCACTCACTTCCGTACCTTGAAAAATAATTTACCTTCAATTTCGCTCTGTACTAGTGACATTTTTCTACAGTGACAAAAATACCATCGACAAAGGGGAGGGGGATTAGGAGAAAGCGATCCGGACACTGCAGTCACAAGCTGCAGTGGTTTGACTACGCGCTGGTGGGAACTTGGCCTAGATGTTAGATGATGACGTCTTGAGTAGTGCCTTCAGTTGCCGCCGTTGAGATTTGTCCTCTAGGGATCACCACACTCACCGCGAAAATTAATGTGGGAAGTCATGTAACCCATACACGCGCCCCCTTCTCCGCCCCCTTCCTTCACCATTCGTGTTGCGCTACTTGTTCGGCCTCTTGGCAGATTTGGTAACATTCGTGATGCTGCGATTCGCAGTCACATCTTTGGGAAACATGGGCGTAAATGTGTATTTTAAGGTTTTTCAATGTAAGTATATTACGCCGAATGGATTTCTGCAGCCATTAAGTTTTAGATTAGATGGTCATCGTATCATACAATGGTTATCGCCGTTACTATATGTCCTAGGCAATTTCTAATCTTTTCCTACTTAAAAGATTATGCGATCGGAATTGATACTGATGGTTCTAGTCGCTGGCTTAGCTAATGCAAAATCATCTTTAAAATTAAATAAGTTGTTTAAATAAGCCGTAAGCGAAAAATATGTTTTAAATTCAGACTTGTTGCTGTACTTATTGTCTACATTCTCATTAGTTATTTTTTCGGAGTTTTCATTGGTAGTATTAGACTGACGCAAAATCTGCACACCTTAAATGCCTTTTAAGCATCAAAGTTTTGGCGAGTTAACGTTTTTCACGATGAAGTCATAAGGCATGGAAAAAACGCATTACAGCTGTTCATTTAAATTTATTTTGGCCTAAAGTGTCGTCCTAAGTGGTTTTTTTTGCAATGAATTTCTAAACGAATTTTCACTGTTACAAATATTCTTGCTACAGCCATAACACCTCTCGAAGTGGTCTGCATAGTCATAAACACAGTGCCTGCAGAAATAGAGAAAAAGAAAAGGTTTGTGTGTGCACGAAAAAGTGACAGTGAATGAATGAGTGAGGGTGTGAGCGCAGTTCCACGGGCGTGGCGCCTGTTTCGGCAAAGTCCATCAATCGCCGTTGCGTGGGAATCGTCACCCATCCATCCGTCCGCTCGTTTGCCCATTCATCCTCCACTGTCAAGTGGGAGAGAGAAAGCGGGTGCAAAGAGTGTTCCACAACTCCAATCTCCCCCTCCCCTCTCCTCCAAATACAAGTTAGCGTATTCACGCCTCTGCCTCTTCATAGCCCATGTGCCTGTGGAAATAGCATTTGTGCGCAGAGACTTATAAATCATTCTACTCAGTGTGAGGACTGTAATGTGAGCACACACCCCGCCCTTCCATTCTAGCACCTCTCCATGCATTCACTTCCCGCACTGCAGTTCTGACGATACCAATGCTACTACGGTCACAGCTCTTGTCCTCGAAGGTGTTCGGTAACGTCGACAAGCTTATCTTCTTTACGTAGACAGGAAGGCTTAGTCAATGGCTTTAAATTCCTGTACAGCATTAAAGAACAGAAATCGGCGTTAGCTTCTAAATCATAATAAAAGTGGGCCTTGTACTTAATTTACCCCATATTAATAGCACACATTTGCTCAATGTAGCAACTTCTATTAAAATTTTGGAAAAATAACTTAATGGAGAGTCTTTTGTAATTTCACAGGCCACACATGCATTATAAACACAAACTGTTAGTGGGCTCATCCCGATTTGTGGCGAGAGAAACTAGCAATTGTGATCACTTTCGCGTTCATATTGCAAGGCAAAAATTCAATCAGACTTCCATTATCACGTCTGTGTATTGGTGTATTTGAAGTAGCTTCTTCCTTAAGGCGATGAAGCGTTAACTATAGTTTTTTTATTTCAACAAATTTAATGACTCTTGGATTACTGTGTTTGTATGAGTAGATGGCTATGAATTTGTCTACTTGCATTATTTTGGATCCGGAGATACCTCGGGTGTGTGTGTAGTTGTGCCCACTTGTTCAGCAATTAAAAATCCTCCCTTTCTGGTTTATGGAACTTTAACGAACCTGATAACATAATTTCCAATTAAATTTCCACTATCTGGATTCGATTGTTAAAATGGGCGACATAAATTATGACAATCGGGCTGCGAAAGTTTATGGGAAGTATTTCTCCTAACATGGTGTCTTTAGTGGTTCCTTTTGCCTCAAAACTTCTGCGGCACCCACCTCATCAAGGATTCACGGTAATTCTTAGCTGAAATTTAATATCAAATTTAGGTTTCTCAGTTAAATAAAATAATGAAAAATAATAAAGGAAAGAATTCGAATTATCCCTTTGATCAAACATATAAGCAGCTTACTAAAATTAACACAATAAATCTTTAGGGTCTTGGCCAAAATACCCATATAGACGAACAGTACTGATTTTGCGAGCATAAGATTTTTGAATGTTTATTATCTAAAGCGTCAAATACTTTTTGAGCGTTACCATTGCAAACTAGAAATAAAACCATTCGGTAATGAATGCATTGTTTGCACTACTCGAATTTTCATTTTTGTTTCATCTGAAAATTGTGTTTAGTATCCTAAGAGGTGATTCTGTTGGTTGATGGTTAGAACTTATGGGGAAGAAGACATACAGAACGAGGTGATCATGTTTTCACATGTAAAATTGCTTTCATATGCCACAGCGCTGCGCATGCAAATTCTGTAGAGTACAAAAAAGTGTCGTTAGTTGTCCAATGTAAAAGAAACTTCAAAGATGAAACCTATCTGTATCGTTCACCATTCTTATGTTAGGTGCTCGCTTTCGTTGGAATCGCATGGCTCATTAAAAACATGCATTAACTTTTCAATAGGGATGAAATTTTCACGGTAGGAAACATAACACGGTAACAATAATGGAATTAATGCAAATATATGCAAAGGAAGGCGCTACTCTATCATTCACCTGCTCCGACGGTGTTGTTGCTGCTCTTGAACGACGCGATAGACAAACTCTCTTGAGTTTAAACTGTTCACTTATTACGGGCTCATGATAAAACTTTACATCGTAACAGTTGTTCCACTACTTCCAAGGAAAATGATTGAATGATAATGCTAGTACTGTCAATAGCACCTTGCTATAATAGAAGGGCGTATTGTCTTGCTAACAATTCTAAAATCTTACCTATAAGTCAGAAAATATTCAATATCCATCCACAAATTTTTACCGAAGTCTTCTTGATATCTACACTGCTGTACTATTTACAGTTTTAGTGTTCCCTCGCATAACAAATAGGCTTGATAGATTCGCCATTCTACTGGCATTTTGAGTCAGATTAGCTAATTTCATTTATAATTTGAGCTGCTTTGTACGTCTTCGTTCGTGCCCGTTCAGCTCTGAAGACTGAATGATTTTGAAGTCAGTAGTCATGTTCCTTCGCTCCCTCATTTTGTGTTAACACAATCTCAATTTTAGCGCCTGGATTTTAAGCGAGATTTTTGTTAAAACACATTGCTTGGATTTGACAGGCTTTGCCAATCACTCGATAAATTGAAAACTTCTGCGATTCGCTTAGCAAAGTGATTAGGGCTGACTACTCTTCTAGTAATCACTCCATAAAAGTTTCGGTTTTTTCTATGCAAATTAGACTTCAGCGCAGGTGGGACTGGAAAAACTGCAGCAGGAAAGAACATTTATTAAAATTAATGAATGAATTGCCGAGACATTACTTTATAGGTAGATTATCATACATCAGGGCCGCATGTTTGTGAAGTTCTAAAAAATGCGAATCGTATTCATAAGTACCCAAAGTAAAAAAAAACTGCTAGCAGGCTAAATTAATACATGTTTTACAAAAATCAGCGGAATGAGGTCTCCGTTGCTCATTCTGCCAATGCAAAGGATGGATTCCGCTGCATTTTCGAAAATAATCTAGGGCGCCTAAAGGTGGTTTGGGTAGAGGCAAAACCGAAAGATAAGAAATTAGGTTGTAGGGCACCTCTTCGATGACGTAATAAAAAATCAAGGTGTTTTCTAAGAACCATGCAGTAGGTCATCTGAAAAGCGGACAGTCCTGCGTCCGAAACGCTTGAATCCAATGCTTGTGAACGACCAACAACAAAAGCTCTTTGACTCATGCAGCTATGTGCGTGTGTTTGCATTCATGGGCATGTGTGTGTGCGTTTAAGGGGCTTGCTTTTTATGTGACCAGACGAGCCAGACGTGCTGTGTGTGTGTCCCTGTTCCAGATTACGTTCTGTGCACCGGCAGCAGCAGCAGGCTTAGGCTTACGCAACACCGCGCGTGCGCGTGCACGTGTGCTCGCGCAAGACCCAGTATCCGGATTCTAGTTTGTCACTGGCAAATGAGCGCCCACCTAACGTACATTCGATTTGTCGCGCCCTTCAACCATTGGCCCACGCGCAGACTAACAGCGGGCACGCGATGGCGGACGCATTTGTGCACACGTGGGGAGGTAACGACGCACAATCATGCACCAGCACACACATGCGCACCACTGCGCACGCGTGCCTGGTGTTTCGTTACCTCACCAACGGCGGAAGGAGGGAGGGGAGAAGGGCGAGTGCGAGGGGTTAGAGGCGGGGAGGAGACACGAAAGTATCCGCCAATCGGGTCATAATTCTACTCAGCGCGCATGCGCGCACGCAGCAAGAATGGCTAAATGAACAACACGCGCGCACACATGCACACATACGCACACATACGTACCCACACACAAGCATTGTACCAACACAGTCGCGGTGTCGCAGTAGGAGCTGGATCTTGGAGCAGCAGCGGCATCATCAGTCGTCGTTGTCACCGTCGATTTCTCGAAATCCTCAGGAAGGTGAGTCTCCTCGCTCCATGCACACATGTGTGGGCTCTGTGTATATGTGCGTGTGACCTCGTTATATTTCCTTGTTCTGGTGGTCCGGTTTGCTACACAACACGCCACTTGACCCCGATTCGGATCATAACACGCGGGCGCGTGTGTGCGGTGGTGAACCCATTCGCAGATAGGTTGGTGTGAACCAGTACAAACGCTCTCTTGCTTGCTCTAACTCTCTCCTTCCATCTCCACTTCTTGCTCTGGCGAGGAGACCGACCGTATACTCCCTAAGGGAGACGGTCCCGTTAAGCACTCTCTCGCGCACAGCAAAGGAGAGCATCGTTGACACCCCTCATGTCTCGAAAGGGAGTTGGCACTAGGTGGTTACCTTCGATGGCTTGTCATTCTGCATCACTAGACCACAGCAGACCAACTCTTCTAGTTCAGTCTCTCGAGCATCCACCGAATAAGGCTCTATCAAAAACGCTGCCATGGGGCTTGTTCATTTTAATGCTTAATTTAATACCGTCCTGCGGCTTTTATTGTGTTTATCATCGAGCTTTTTACAGTAACATTTGGCCAAGTCAGGCAGCGTTTGTAGCTAATGCAGGAAATTCTACATTGCTAAATCCTTTGTGGTTAAACTGTCTACATTTAAAGCCCATCTTCATTCAAAATCTTGCGGTGCTGTTTTGAATCTTCGTACATATCATCGCATATGCAAGTATAAATGTCAACACTTGCTTTTTCACTCATTTTGTGTACGCCTCAGTTTCATTCAAACATCCCTATACTCGTGTCAAACGGTAATTCATTTACATAATAGTCTGAAATTTTCAGACTAAAAAGATGACTTTGTTTGTCTTACAGCTTTTGGATGAATTCCACTAGCGGTTCTCCTGTGAAGATGCCCAAAAGAACGTTAACAACAGAGCGTTGCTTTAGCATTCCTTCAATTGTTTCAGGCATTTTCGGGAAACATAAAATAAGTTTTTTTTCACTCAACAAATAAATGTCATTTTTGTAATGTTAAGGGAGGAAACACCTAAGGAAAACTGTGCATGGCCCGGAATTTCCACTAAAGTACACCTTGTTAGCGTTCGGTATTTTTAGTCCCAATCTGCCATGCAACGAAAATATTTGGGTAAATGCACTTTTCACTCAGAATTTTAGAATGAAATACGTTGGCAGATTGCTGGGAAAAGACTTCCCATGACAATGAAATTTTGCTTCTATCTAGCTCCTAATTATAGGGGGCATCATGTCCTAGCATGATGGCAATATAGCCAAGCTTTTCCAATTTTGCTGAGGCATTTACATAAGTGGATGATATTTGTCATACAGTTATGCAAAAGTTAAGCCAGTTAAATGGACTGGTAGTGCTCCTTGTAATCCTTACCCACAATATTACGAGGATTTGTCCTTTGTTTTATGAACATAATCTTTCTCCTTAAATAGACCATTGGATTCTCCCATGGCTGAAGCTGATTATGAAACCTTCCTATCTAACTGATTGATTATTTGAAAAACTTGTTTGTGCTTACATTATTGACTCAACTTTGCACTCACGAAGGAATTTTCAGTAATAGTATTAACGCCTATGTCAAATCCACCACCTCGTTTGCAAGGCACTCTTGCCGTTACAAGGAAATAGATTTAAGTAGCTTTGAGTTACGAATTAACAAATCACACTTGGGAACCGTAGTCCATACCAAAGGCAATTTTTGGAAATTTGCTACAAAGTTGCGAGAGGCCTTTTATGATTAACCGATTAGACGGTCCCTCCCCCACAGCAACGATCGATAGGGGCACTGAGGCACGCTGTGGGGGGAGGGAGTGCACCAACAACGTTCCCATCCCACTTTTTGCAATTTCTACTAGCCTTATGGTACGCTAAATGAACAAAGCAATTCACCTTTTTTTCATTCGTTGATGCAAACAATGTAAGCTGGAAGCAATTTATTTATAAACTGTTTTAAGGTGCATTAAATTGGACAAAGGCAATATTTCCCCACTGCAACCATGCTTTGAATTAAACTTTGTCCATTTCATCGAAACATTAACTGTTTTTGGTGTCAAGCGTTGAATCGACGGTTTGTTGGAGGTGTGCAATCAATTTATCCGATTCACTTGAATTAATACAGGGAAGGAGTAGGTCGATATGAAATTTCCTTTCCGATAATATTGAATTCGTCGACTTGGAAGGCTTTTATTTCCATTAGTCGTGTGGATAATAAGAGCTCAGACTGAATCCCGCTCCGATACTATTCAACCTATGTGGAGGGTTTGGTGCCCTTTTTAGCTGTTTCCTTGTTTTACGCCGCTGTAAGGCATGTCCTAGCTAGAGGCAGAATTCGTTCGCTAAAGTACCGAACTGAAAGCCCGTTTTATTTTGAAGAGTGGGAAAAACCGAACTTATGTAGAAAGCGATTCATCTTCGTTGGTGCGTTCGCAGAGGAGAATTTTCAGTCAAGTACATTTGGCTGTAAAGGTGATTTGTTTAGTCGTTTTTTAATATTATCAATAGCTAGCTATCGGGAAATTACAATGACACTGTAATTTTTATGTCTCTGGCCAAAATTGCAGCATTTTCCTTACCGAAATTCCCCAAAGATTATTGTGAGTCATTGTTTCCTCCTCAGCTAGTGTTCTGAAGGCCGTTGTAAAACGAAGAAAGACTCTTTCTTCATTCAAGTAAGGTGAATTTAATTCTATCGCGTAATTTGCAGAATTGCTTTTATAGCTTATAAAATCATCCATTACTACGTGTTTTCAATCCTAAAAACCTTCTTGGTGGTAATTTTGTCGTTTGGTGTGATGTTATCAACCTCAAAGAGTGGGAAAATTAGGATATCCTGTGGAAGACTCAATAAATAGCTTTGGTTAATCCCACCCTAAGTAATTTTATGAAAATCTTAAGGCGATGGTGTCTTTTATGTACAGTCATTGTTGCCTTTTGAGTGCAAACGAGCACCATAGAATTGCCTTGTCTGGAGAACGTTTCTAATAAATAAGCCTCGAAAGTACGATACCGTAGTGTGAAGGTGGCGCTTTTGAGGTCTAAAACACGGAGACTTCGCGGTCGTTTTCATATGCACCTTTCTTATTCGACCGTTGATGTAACCCTGACACCGATAAGTCCTTCGGTGACAAATGTGGGTGCGTTTTATACCGTTGTGGATATTAATGCCTATTAACGATGAATACCCTGTACGTTGTATAAGTACCCATTACTCACATCGAACCCACACTCGCACGCCCGTCTAACAGTTGGTGTTCCCTGTATCACTCTTCTCCCATGGGAACAACTTGAATTAGTTGACCCTAGGAGGCATGAATTATAAGCACACAGACATAAATTACGCTTAAAACCAAAAAATTTGTTTCCCGCGCTCCCGTACCGCATGCGCTCATCCCGGCTAATGAGTCATCGTGGCGAGGCTAATGAAAAATTATCGATCGATGGTGCGCGTTCTCACGCGGGCAAGACGGTAGTTGGTCCCGACATGGGCAAGAATAGGACCCCCGCCCATGCCACCAAACGGTTAGCATCGGTGCAGCCTTCACAGTTCGGCTGCATCGCGTCCGACTGGCGGCTGTGCGATGGCGTTCTATGACTTCGCTCTGCTCACTGCTGATCCCACGATTGTGATCAAGCGAGAACTTGTGGAGGGCGAGGAGAGACCTCCTAGGTCGTCACCAAAACTCTGGTAATGTGGCTGCGTTACTCCTTTAAGCCCTTGTTCAATTTATTATCATGCGACTTCACCATGACTACATTTTGAGTAAATTTTCTACCATCACTCACTAGAAAAATATTATTACATAAACATCGCTCAGCCTTTCTGCTAAACTAAGTATTGAATACAACCGCTAACAGGGTTTCAAAATACTACTCACCCTCACAGCCACATATTTTTTGTACTTTTTACCCTAACTCGAACTGCTTCTTTTTTACCATCGTCAATCTTTACTCAAACTTCTACAGAATTAATTATTCACAGGGTAAGAACATTCTACATCTGTTCTGTTTTAATTTCAGCCGACCTACTCGAAGTACGAGTTAGTTTAGTCAATTGTCACACCTGTCACATACCTTTAGCTTTTGGGCCTAGAGACGGCACGTTGAAAAATATCACTCCATCCTTGTTGTGATCGACCGCAATCCGCCCCTTTACTGAAAACTACCTGCTGATAGAAGGGTATTGCCCTCCTCAATCAAATCCAAAAGCGTACACTGATGCTGTACATGCAGTGGTGGTCGATGGGTTGCTGTGTCACGAAGCCCATTTTACGCCGGTGGAGCGAGTGAGCCTGTGGCTACGAGCACGTCGACCGCGCAATTTGATACTCACACGCCGGCATTGCATGCGTCATTGGGAGGATGAAATCACGACTGCACGGCAGTCGATTGTCTCTCCCCTGGGGAATACATGGACAGTCGGCATTTGTGACAAGAGTTCAAGGCGAAAACTAGTGCAGCGATTGTTGCAGTTTTTTGCAAGGCGATCGACGAACGCATGCACTTAGCCAAAGGGCTTGGAATTTTACACCCCACTGTTAAATCCCACTATTGTGATGCTTGATTTCACAGTTCTCTTTTAAATTTATTTTAGCACCAATTGTAATGACCCCAAGATGTGCTATAGTGTTGCGCTATCTGCAGAACACAGTTGATTTTGAAGCGTTTTCTTGGTTACATTTTCGTCAGCATCACCTCCGAGATGATTTTACGGCTATCACTCTCCTTTGTGTGTTGCTGAGACATGAGGGCTAATTTTAAGTAGGGAATTCATGTTGTCAATGTAAGCTTCATTTGATTTTTTGTATCTTTAAGGAATTAAAATGCTTAGTCGGTTTCTGTCTGTTAACTAATTTTGATCCACAGATTCAAAGGAAAATATTCTCCATTCGCCTAAGTTTGATTAGGACATTCAATGCTACACCGGTCACTCCAGCTGCATTTGGAAGTCATATGGCGTAGCACCCTTCCGAAACGTCCGTTTTTCACTCAAAGGAGGCGCAAAACGGACGCATGTGTGTGCGTGTGGTAGGAGTGGAGGAAATAAGCTAGAGAGAAACGAGAATTCGTTCGTTCGGTGCGCACTCACGATTAGGTAAAATAAATCGAGTTAGCAGACAATCTCTGTCGCACCCTGCCGCAAAAGGTGTATTCAAACCCCATGCAATTACGATCATACTTTGCTACATCTCATTCCTAATCCCATGGTCAATTTCCTACCCCGTTAATGTGATAGGTCTTTTCCGCATTAGTTTAATCGCCCTAAAGCTTAAACAATCGCAAAACGTACCACTGTTCGGTTTTTTTGGTGAAACTTTTAAAATATTATAATTAGAGTGGTTTTTGGATTTGCTTCCTGGAAAATGCTAAATGGTAAAATGGCTTAAAATTAAATGACTGGATTTCACTTCGTCCTGCTTGATCAGCTACATTTGCGCTACATTGTTATTCCATGGCCTCCATAAATCTGTGTGTAAGTAACAGACTCCACAGATCCGCTTTGTTTCAAGTAACTTAGCTTTTGCAGGGCTGATCATTCAGACGATGATGCTAAGGGTTTAGTTGTGCGTAATGGTGCCGTTCTGTTCGTTACGCGCCTGCCAGTTGTTCGTCTGTGCATTCAAATGTGTACAATGTATCAACTCAGGTTAGTCAAAACGGGTATAATCGACATATGCATGTACACATGCTGGCTTGCCGCACAGGCGGACAAGTCTACGAATTTGTAGCCTAACCATCGGTACACTCGTCGCTTCCAGTTTTGCGCACCACCTCAGACTGGCAGTCACAGATTGCTTTAACCATGCCTAAAAGGCTACGAAAGATATATCCTAATCGGCTTTTTTTTACCCTTTTTTAAGTCCAATTAAGGGTCGATTGCCACTAATTCAAACCACAAGCATTCCAGAAAGTTGCTCACCATTACCGGATCTCGAAATGCATCTCTCCCAGGCGCATACATCGGCGGGGTACGAGCCACAGGAATTCATACCATCAGGAGGCCACCTCTCAGATCCCTCTCAGTACGCCTTAGCAGTACCTCCGCCCTCCTCTGCCACTCCCACCCACACCTACTTTCCTCCTCCACAACCCCAAAGTGACCCTTACTATTCGACCTACTCGCGTCAGTATGAAGCTAGTGATTTGAACAAGCCGATCGGTTTCCAGCCCGGCTACTCAACCAGTATCTACCAGGCTAGCCAGTACGTCGCAATGGATACCTCGAACCAGAAGCTAGTAGTCAACTCTCAGGATGTCTGCTTCGGCCAAACCGGCTATCGACAAATGCTGGGTACCATGATGAACCACCTAGTACCCCCGGGGAGCCAACTCTGCCAGGTGGCGAAAGAAAGCCTTCGACAACGCGTGCCCACTATGGTCGCAGTGTCGAGGTCATCAGGGTCATCCCGTGCCAAAGTCACGAACGATGTGACAGCTATGAAGGAGAAGACCCCATGTGATATCTGCGGTGATGTCTCTGCGGGATTTCACTGCAATGCCTACGTATGTGAAGCATGCAAGGTGGGGCATTTAAGTGCATATGTGTATACACGAGTTGGCAAATTTTCACTATGAAAGGTGGTAGACTCATCTCAAGCAACTCCGTGTATAGGTATTCTCCCGTGATAAGGCTTGAAGAGTTAACTGTCAACCTTGAATTGCAAAATGGGTACTGGGTCTTTAAAGGTGAAGTTGATTTAGCTTTCTCTTAATAAATTTATCTTAAATCAAACCCAAGAAATAAGGAGCTCACTTGTGATGTAGTCGTTAAATAATTCGGGTTTCAGTGGATATTTAAAATCGCAATATTGATCTAAACCAATTAAAGAATGATTCGGCGGATTATTCGAGCTGAATTTAATTCGGTATGAACAAATCAAGGCCACAAGAATCGTGAAGAGGAGCAAGCTTAAAAACATTGAGTAAAAGCCGGCCATTTTGGCTGAGAAAAGTGTCACTCTTAAACAGAATCATGCGCACCGCAAAGCGCCTATTCCTTCCCTCATTCGCAGCGCACCGCTGCACACAGCCCAATTACGTTTACACACAAACACATAAACAAATCTCCAGTGGAGACGTAAGCGGTCGTTGAAGTGGTGTGAGTGGGTTAGGAGGGCCAGGGGAGAATGGCGCTGTACATTAATAAATGGAGTCTTTTTATGTCCTCCACCCCTTTATCCCAGTGAAATTTTGATGGGAATGTATACATTTCTTCTGAAATGCACCAGTACTATCTATTAGCTTGAGGGTGGATTTTCACTCTTCAACAGCGACCTTTACGGTGAGCCCTCTTAACCGCCTCTGGCTTGACAACAGAAGTCTAGTGTAGTCGGTTCACGAGAATGGTTTTATATCGTGTAGGGCGTTCATTTGACAGCTATGGCTAATCGAGGCCTCCTATGTTGAGGGAACCGCCCATTGTGCTTGTAAAACCCTTTAGAAATTGACTATTTATTATGCATGACGTTCTTTTAAGTGATATAAGAATTGCTCCCACAAAGAACTTGGATGTTAACAATAATTCCTATGTTGTGGTTAAAGGTAGTCTATATTGGGTGCGCTGCATCATTTTGCTGAAAGTCATTACACACTCAAATTTTATGGTGTCAGTCTCTTGTGGATGTAGCAAAATCTCGCTGGATGGAGGAGGAGGCGGGAGTGAGAGAGAGCCAATAAGCTGCACCTCCTCCGTCCAAGTGCGCGCGATTGAGTATCATCCTGCAGAATGTGGGTGTACAGCACGTGAACCAACAGCCCTGTCAAAAGTAGCCCATTTTCTGGAGAACAGGGGAAGGGCGTAGGGTAAGGTGGTGTGGGTGGCGTGGGGAAGGCAATACTACTGATGAAAGGGTACGCGAGTCACTTCCCATATCCCTTAGATTAACGCGCCTGTTTCCGTGCGCGCGCGTGCACCTCTCAACCAATAGCGTCGGCCTCATCAATAAGCTGCACGCTTGCTTGATTGGCAGAACCTTGATAACTGCGCCTCAGCATACCAATGCTCCAAAAGCGGGTGGTGAGGATTGAGGATTTACGCATTTCTGTAAAGATCGATGTATTGAGAATGTCACGCCTTAGCGGTACTTGAATTGGGGTCAGGAAGTGTTTGGCGGCATTCTTAGGGCACTGAAGTATTTTAGCACTGCTATAGTTCCCCTTTTTATAATTTCCTTCGCACAGAAATTTTTCATCCGGAGCTCCAAGAATGAAAACTACACCAAGTACTCCTGTTCCAAGGTAAACGCCTGCGAAGTGAACAAGGACACTCGAACCCACTGCCAAAGATGTCGCTTCTACAAGTGCCTCCGTATTGGCATGGTTCTCCCTGGTGAGGCAAAAACCTTGATCTCAAACTCAACTTTTCTAATTTACATTTATCTATTAGTGGTATACACTCACAAATTCGAGCCAAAATGACAATTGGGAACAAAGGTTAATTTTGGGTTCCTTGAGATCAACTCGAGTTTCACCGTTGGCTTTTAAATCGGCGCAACATGGTATGACACTTGTAATTACTTCAACTCAAAGCTGTCTTTGTTGCCATTAAAGAGTAGAGAGGGCTATGTTAAAGTGGAATGTGAGATCCTTTTGAAGGGGTAAATAACCAGAAAAGTGGAGGTGACTTGGTGTTCCGCAGACCGATGGCACTCCTGGAATAATAACAACAACACGAGAGCGTCCAGAAAGCGGTGCAGAAAATGGTGACTCAACACTGAGTCACTTTCCTCAATTCATGAAGCTATCAAGCCTCAAAAGAATTGAATTCCACACTTTACGTCAGTGAGGCACACTTGTCGGATCTGGCTGGTTGGGACCTCTCCTCCACACGTCTAACCACATGGCTAGCCAGTTTCATAGGAAAATAAAATAAAAATTGCCACTGCTCGTTTCGTATTCACCCAAAAGTTTAAATGACTGTCTACCAGGTTATACAGGCTTCAGTAAAGGAGTCATTTAACGCAAAGTACAGAAATCACACTGCGATAGGAAATTGCCACCACTTTCCTCTATTCTTGAATAGGACTAATGGAGTGGATTTTAGGATTTAAGCTGAAAATAGGTAAATTAACATCATTTGAACATTTTTGTTTTTAAAGTATCGATCGAATTGCCATCCAGACTTAGAAGGGGTAAAATGAATACCTTGTTGGCATCACATCTATACCTTTGTGGAATGAAATGAATTGGAGCAACCAAAGCGAATGGTCAAGTGACCCTTCATGTCGTCTCGTGAAGTCGATGAGATGAGTCTGGTAATGTCCTGGACACTTATTCCAGCGGCAAAGATTGCATTAATTTCTTATTAATGGCGCGCTTTTACTTAGCTGCTGCATGTAACAAAGAAAGTACTAGGTGTACCTACGTCTCAAGTGAATTCCTGAACACTTGCTAGCCTAGAGACGCAGCCAGCATATGTTTTAGAAAATATTTTAGAATATTACGAAGGAAAAATGTAGCAGTGAGGCTCAGCTGTTCTCTTGAGAACAGTCAAAGTCGATGGATTGGAGATTCCCGTTACCTTGCAAAGCTTATATATACTCAGATATGCATTCCCAAAAGAGTCTTGCCTTTATGGCAATAATTAGTTACTCTAAATTAGAAGAGTGACACCAATAGAATTCCACTTTTATTTCTATACAATGAAGCTATGGAAAGCAAAGATAATAGTCGGATGGTAAGACGTCTTGCAGTGTAGTCAAGAGATCGGGAACAGAATGTGGGTCAAGAGAGACGCATAGGCTTATTCATATATAATTTGATAAATATTAATTTGTAAAACGTCTAATGAATTACACGAGGCCTACAGCTTCTTACCTGTTAAGACCCTTTATTGATTTATCTATTAGTGCAGGGACAAAGACTGCTATTCGCCAAGGTATAAATGACTTTGTCACCGAAAATAACACGACATCTCCTGTGAGATTTACTGGAGTGTATGTGGACTCTGTCGTACCGGCATTGGCAGCAATACAGACATTCACACTTTACTTCCTACTCCTCCCTTTTATACGGGAGTATACAGGTGTTCCGCTTTTGTCGTGCATGGATGCAAGCGTACATCACAGTGTCTTCCGGGATAAGAGAGGTTATGTGTGGAGGTCAGCCTGGGAAAACGGGGGAAGAGGCAGAGACAATCGGTGCTAAAACGCACGCGTATGCGCGATGCGCACAGCGGAGAGAACACCAAGTAGGTGAGTGGATGTGTTCTCACGATTTGGTGGGTGGCCCCCATGCGAGGACTCAGACCAGCACGAGCGCGAACGCGCGTACACTTTTCTGAAGGTCGAGGCTTGACTGCTCCTGCTAATTTGAGGAGTCGTTTACCACTCACGCACCCACCCTTGGCACCTCAGCTCTCAACTGTAAAGACACCGGGTAGCTCACAAGCAGGGCAGAACGACGAATTTCGGTGGCGCATTTTCACTGTTTATTGTCCGACACTCTGAGTAACGACGACGCTCCAGTGATACACCTTATAAATAGTCTTAACCAATTAAATTTTTATATTTTGATGTTAAAAAAAATAAATAGCAGATCAGTAAAATTAGCCATATTAAGGCAAAAATTCGCCAACAAATTGAAAGCCACAAAAGCGTCGATTTTAAGAAGGGTCCCAATAAATAAAACCCTCTATTGAATTTATGGCATTCTTTAAATTTTACGCATTAATTTTTACTCTAAAAGTAAGTTGTTAAAAGTTTTCTACAATCTCCTTAAGCATACGGCACTTGCAGGTTTCAATAACTCACGACGCTACTCTCTGTCTGTCTCGTAAAGGCACAATTTATCATAGGCTAAGTCAATGCACAGCTTATTATTCCGGCAATTCTGGCCTTTCCTCTGATTAGAAAGCGCTTACCAACATGGAGGAACAAGTATGATTGTCGAAGTGTGTGCTTCCCACCCAGAAATGCAACAAAATTTGCTGTGACTCACACACACACACACGCATGCACGAATATCAGACACCATTAAATCATGTTTCACATCCAAAAATTTTACTGAATTCGACTTTCTTCATTCTGCGACTAATTGCAGGAGCTGCGGTGTGTCCGGCCAATGACATCTCGATCATCCCCTGCCGCGTTTGTGGCGCACAGTCGTCCGGATTCCATTTCGGCGCCATCACCTGCGAGGGCTGCAAGGTGCGTGTTTGTAGGGAGGAATGCTTACACAGATCTAACAGATCTAAAGTTGCCTAACCATAAATCTCTCAACTCTTAGGGCTTTTTTAGAAGAACGATAAGTGAGAGGGATAATCAGCGGTACACCTGCCGCAACGGAGGCACATGTCTCATTACTCTAGCCACTCGCAACAACTGCAAGAGTTGCCGTTATCGCAAGTGCCTTTCTGTTGGCATGTCAAAAGACGGTAAGAAGACGAACTACCTCTCCTTTCACTTGTTGTCTTGTTATCTGGCCTTGTAAATGATAAGGAGTTAGGCAACAGCATTTAAGTAGCTAACTTTGCAGGACTAAAAATGCATGGCAGAATCGTTACCTATGTAATGTGTTTGTTTCAATACTGCTTCCATTGCCTTAACTTGCGTCCCATTGTATCGTACCATAATAGTTTTCGTCAGACCCGTCTAAACCCTCCGCAACGCTTTAACGGGGTGGGCAATATACACTCACTTGCCTTTTTTGCCAAATGAAAAATTAACAGACCCATAACTCAATGTGAACTTTTAAGTGAAAGTAAAACCTTATTAAATCCACAACCCTGGGACTTTTTATTTTAATAAAATTGCTTTATTTATCTCTTGACTTTTATTGCCACGTGGCTCACTTCTTTAAGCGACAAATAAATTCTTAACATTTTTCGATAATCACTCAAGACCTTCAAAGATCTGTCTACGCCGTAGAAAAAGTCTTTAAAGTTGACTTTGTTTACTTATCTACCCCTTGTATTTTCGTCTCATTATCTTGGAAATTATGCGAGATAAAATAGAGCACTTTCAAATCCCTAGGCAGTCGTATTGGGAGGCAACCGAATGCTGTGAAGCACATGTGTGCTATAGAAATTGAGCGAATAAAGTCGAAGCTAAGTTCCTCCGCTGCGCCAACACCTCCACCCTCTTCGGGGTCGTCAAATCCTTCCAACACTACAGTCTATTTCGAGCACCAACAATCACAACAACACCACCATCACCAACAACAGCAGCAACACACACTACATCAGGCGGGAAGTTCCCTTTACCAGTCGACAAAGGTGGAAGAAGGTGGGGTTGCACAGGACCTCCTTTTTCCTCCCTGGACTCCTGCTAACTACTCTTCCTACTATGAGACAAGTGGTCACGTTGGTCTACCTGAAATCACTGCTATTTCGGCCTCCAACAAGACTGGCGCCAGCCTAGAACAACAGCGCTTCGCCAAGTTGGCGGAGTTAGCAGGTGAGGGCGAACTACCGCAGTATGCGAGTGATGCAGGAGCAGCTGGAGCGATGGACACTTACGAGAGTCGCTATAGCGGTATGTCACCGAGGATACGAGCCGGCTCCGACGCAAGTTCGCTGCGAATTTCGAGGCATACACCTGTCGGTGCCCCCGCCACCGCTGATGACGCCATTCTCCCCACTATGCAGGCTACTGTGATGCAGCAGCATCAACAGCGGGGTTCGAGGACGACTGCTTCAGTGACTGAGACTCTACCCGCAAACACCTCACATTTATGCGACTCTTCCGCCACTGCGGTCACCATGAACAGCTACGAAAAGGCGGCCGTATGTTTGGTCATTTTCAAACGAAGGCAGTTGCATAATTGTTTCTCCTAAGCATGGATGCATTATTGAATGCAAGATCCCAATTGTGTTTTGTAAATTTCGATAACTTCACTGAATTACAAAGACTCAACACTATGCATACCGAAGATGGAGGTATAAAGGTTAAACAAGTAGTCTGTGTAAACTAATAAGATTGTAGAAGGTTAATCCAAGTAAAACGTCTAACACAAGTGACTGGTCAATTATGTCAACTTAGTTCAAGATACAACAAACATAAACTCAAACACTTTCCTTCAAGAAACTATAGGGGTGCTACATTTATAGGTACAATTATCTTTGATTAAGTGCATAGTCGCGGCAGATATACTTAGTCGCATTTTCGCAGAATCGAAATGAGGTATCGTGCTCATATGACACCAATTTTTTTGTTAATCAAGTATGGCCAAGGCCTGCGGAGTTCGACCCCAAACGCAGTAAATTCTAGGTATTCATGTATTAATTACAGCTATCAAGTCTCATACGACTAGCCAAGCGAGTCCAGTCAGTAAACAACAGCAGCAGCAACAGTAGCAGCGGTAGTGGAAGCAACGAAACGATTTCGGCAGGGAGACTAACGCAGGTTCAGACAGCTGGCCACCTGGATGAACACTTTCCACCAATTGACGGTTTGCAGCAGGTACCACCACTGCGACACATACGAACCGGCAGCCTTCAGCCCATGGAGGCAAGAGAAGAGGACGAAAGTACGAATGGGAGTTCCAGTGCGAGGACGGCAATGGTGGCGACGGAGGTGGTGATGAGCGGTTTAGTAGCGATGACGAAGGGAGAGGGCAGTTCGCCCGAGGATGAGGCGGGTAAGCTGCTAAATCGGTCTCGAGGGCACCTCTCCGTAGATGCTCTGATGGTGGAAAAAGGCGACGTGGCAAATGCCCCCTCAATAGCTCAGTCGTTTGCTCCGAGCGAGGGTGAGTGCCCAATATTTATTCAAATTGGCACATTAATCGCTTTTGCCTTTCATCATGGCTGACCCGGCAGAGTTGTGTGTATTTCGTTGACTCGTGATCTGTTCAGTTCTTCCAAAAGTTCCAACTATTCTAACTTTAAGAAATACAATACTCTAAACTGACTTAACGGAAAAGAAAATTTGTACAAACATTTGCGTATAAGGTTGTTAAAGAAAAGTTCTGGTTACTCGTTTACAAAAGTAAAAAGGAATGACTAACTTTACCAGACTGAAAAGTGTGTAAATTTTATTAACCTTCATTTAGATCGATTTACAACGGATGATTACCTGCCGATGAACAGTCTTTACTCCAATCGAAAGTCTTTTGAACCTGACACGCAAAGTCACAATGGAACACCAATGGAAGCGGGTATACCTCCGCAGACATCGGTATCCTTCACCTCACAGATGTCTCTTGAAGCATTCGCCGATTACATAGCTGAAGCGGCTGTCCACTTAGATAACTGTCGGCAGCGCGTATGTGCATTTAAAAGTATCCATTAAATTGTGTGATGAATCTGACTATTTCACATCGCTAAATATTTTACGCCAAGATTCAAACTGAGACCACCCAAAGATGTTTTACTGAAAGTAATCTAGTAGGGTGATCTATCTACAGGTGACAGGGAACTTTCTACTCGAGTCAGAGGTGACGGCATCAACGATGTGGGCGCATATGATGGCGCAGTTTGAGGCACACGCGCACCAGATCATCCGCTTCGCACGCGCTATCCCTGGATTTCGCGATCTACCTCGGGCAGATACAAAGCTTCTTGTGCAAGCCTCCATGTATCCCATTGTGTTGATCCAGCTATCGCGCGAGCCCCTTCCAGGTGGCGACTTCAACTTTTACAACTTCTCGCCCCGTGAGAGACGTCACTTACTTGTGGAGTTTCCCCAAATCAACCCCCTGGTTGACCACTTTTACGAACTCACTGGCTTCTTGGGACCCCTCAACCTTGACAATACGGAGGCCGCTCTTCTCTGCAGCATCATCTTCCTTCGTGGATGTATGTGTTTCTCTACCGATACATTTCTTTTGAATGTTGAAAATAAAAAGGAAACAGGGTCACTTAGAATAAGTCACAAAGCGGAAGGGTTTAATTTACGAGTTATTCATAAAATTTATGAAAGAGATACGATTCCAAAAGCAGCTTACTGCGGCCATATGCCTGGCATGGTGAGAGTAATTCTCTAAAAGTTTACTTTGTATATAAATCAGCCTTTGTACTTCAACGTGATTAGGGGTTTAGCAAAATTCAATTATAAATTATTGTTTGGATTTGCATTATGAGCTGTGCACTCCTATGAATTGGATGATCATACATTCAGCCGTAGTGGCTTACGATTTATCCAACGCACAGATAATGCCGTCTCGAGTGATTTTGAGGTCCTATTATTCTTTTAATTATTAATGCTTTTCTTACAGCGAACCAGAAGTTACTTGAGGCAGGAAAGATTTACGAAATATACAATCACGCTGCTTCCGCCCTTCAGCAATACATAACAGGTACGAAACACATCTGTCGATGTTTCACTTTGCAATATCGTTACAATTTTGCTCGTACTTCACTAAGCTTCAAGTACATTCGTAGACGATGATAAATTACACAACCCCTTTGCTAAAACTATGATTACATTAAAAATTTAAATAAATTTCTTATAGGCAGAGGAAACTAAGCTTTGAGGCGTCCTACTGTTAGCTAAGACAAGTAAAATGGAGTGCATGACAATTAGGATTAGCCAATTTAGGGTGCATCAAAAGTGGTTAGTAAAAGCATTGGATGAATTATGGAGGTTTAACACGTAAAAGCGCGGACAGGTGGTGGCAAATCTAGCATACAGACTTAGAGCTTTGATGTTTACATTGATAAGTGCTTCATTTCCTAAATTTAGTGCGTTACTCGAGCGATGAAAGGTTCACACACCTAATAAAGCTCCTTCCAAGCCTCTCAAGTATGAACGAGGCCCATCGGGTAGCCATGCGAGATCTTCGACAATCTCGTCCCGAACTTCACTTTCCCGATCTCTTTGTACAAATGTTTCAATTGGAGAGCAACAGCCAATCCAGCGGCGCCGTGCAGTCGCTTGATGGAGGCGACCGCGGATTGGTTAGTTCGAATGAGTGAGGCAAACACCATAGCGTCTCCTGAGTAGCATTTTGTCTTTTAACTCACCTCTGTGTCCGCGTTTTCATCGTTTTAATCTCTGCTGTGCACCCATACTAAGTGTATATAATGCGTCTATGCTCGTTATCTGTGTATGTAATGTGCACTTGTCACAAATATTTTTTCATGAAGTGTTTTTACAATAATAATATCATTGCATTTAATCTATAAGTGTTTGAAGGCTTCATTTATTAAATGTGACGCGTTGAGTTGACATGGAAGACGTAGTCACTCTGCCCCATCGTTGCAGACAATGTCAGCAGGGTATGAATAATGCAGTGGTTAGTCTTCTGCCGTTTCCATGGTTTAAAAGTAGCAGTGAGCATATTATAGCTGGGAGGCAGACTCATGTCTAGACAACGTCGCACTCTACGGTGTGAAACTGAGATGACAATTGCTAAGGGCAAAGCATAAGACAGTTACTTATGTCAGTGAGAAAACAGGTCCTTTAAAGTTCTCGCTTTAAATGCTCCAGGACATTGATTTGTGCAGGCGCGATCTCGCATGCAAACTTTTGGAGATTCGCATCCACTTTATGAGGTATCGAGACTTCACGTTTGCCAGGATAGGTTGCCCTTTTTGTAATCATCGGACCGACCACCGTAACCTCTCAAGAGCTTTTCTAGGAGAGTGATTCAAGTGAAGCTAAATAGATTATTGCAAATTTGAAATCAGAGCCTTGTTTCCCAGCTCCTCACGCTGCCCGATTCGGCGCTTGTCGTGAGTGGAGAACTCGTCCCAGTTTCCCTTAACAGCTGCCAAATCCTACTTAACATTCGTGAGTAGCAACACTGTGACCCCACTCAAACTGATTCGATGAAAGGCCAGATTCGATCTTTCCACACACACGATTATCCTCAAGTGCGGAGTAATGCGTGCGCGCTTGGCGCATTCGCTTCCGATGCAAAGCAACAAACAAGGTTTGAGGCGTTTTCACACATTGCAGGTTAATCAATTCCCCATTTCACGACATCCAAAACGCTTTTGTTCTGACTAAGAGAACTTTATGCGGAATCATTACTATTTTAAATCATGCACAACAACTGAACACACAAACGATCGAAAGCATTACAAGGGGTATAGGAAGAGAGTAAGGGAAAAGATGATGGAGGCTTTGACAACAATGAGGGGGGATAGTAAACGCAGTAGTTGGTCGCTGCAAGGGCGCAATAAACCTGGAAATCACAGCTACAAATGAGTGGTATTGGTGGCGATGGCTTTATGAAAGTCGTGATAGTCAATTGGAGAGAATTCCGTAGAACGCCTCCCTCACATAGGGGTGTACATCCATTGCTCGTGATTTCAGAGACAACTGGAGAGAAAAACAATGGAGTGGGAATGAGCAAAATACCGCATGATCAAAGTTCGAAGGCATTGGCACAGCAAAACACTAAAAGGCGCTTATTTTAGCAGACATAAAGCTATGTCACCAAGAAAGAATGCGAGCACTCACCGTGTAGGATGGATTGCCAGGCTGAATTTTAAGTTCTGCCAAAACCCAAATTCCGTTGCACAGCTTGATTGACTGGTAGAGCATATCCTGGCCATCGACATTGCGCTTGGCAATGGTGAAGACGTTATTGTTGCGTAATTTTTGCGAGCAGACATCTACAACACGAGAGCAACTGCGTTGCAAGACAAAACGATTCAAGAAAAAACAAAAAACAAAAAAGACTGATGGACCATGAGAGCGATACAAATTTCGGATGCTTTCGAAATGGACAGCTTAAGAATGCTCAAGGTCGAATAAGAAGTAAAGTTATCTCGCGATAGCACAGGGTGCCTTTCGCTAATCGAACCAGACAAGGGCATAGCTGAAAAACTACGCTTTACGAGAAGTTGTAGTAACGCACCTGCATCCAGAGAGAGAGGAGTGAGAGCAAATTGCTGCTCGTTTTCAGCGGGGATGTCCTTCCAAGTGGCAAGGAAAACCATCTTCTCCATTTCTCCCGCCGCCGTGAAGAGCACGTGGATAGGCACAAGGCAGGCAAAGTAGAAGACGCCCACATTATTCTTCACTGCCACCTTTAAGGTAACCAAAAAGCGACGGTCATCAGCCAATCAAACTACCTTCGGCAAGATAAGCATGAAATGGCTTAATGATCGCTGCATGCTTAAAAGGTAAGGGTGGAATGATAGGAACCTGGGAAGGCGCGTTCTAAAAAAGCAATTATGAAGTTCATTAATTTCGTACCTCAAACTCAGTTATGCTGCCGAATGGATACGGCCTTTTGGTAAATGTCATAAGCATTCAAACTAGTGCCCTTGGCAGGTTTTTGCGTACATGAAGCACCAAATAAAAAAGTTATGAATCCACTTCGATAAAAAAACCAAACGCGTAATTGAATCAGTCAAAAAAAAGAATAAACTGAATAGTTTAATTATTTAAGAGAATTATGGCAAAAACAAGACCGATTTTGCCACCAGAAGCTCTACTATTATAAAAACCTCATTAAAATATTGTTCTGATAATGAAAACTACAAATTATCACTAAGTCTGCTGATACTAAGTAGGCACAGGAGCGTGATCGAGCCGCAGATTGATGAGTAAGAATACTACTGCACTGTGCTAAAATTGAACCTAAAGGCTTGGGAAAAGTTGGAAAAATTTGTACACCCACCTGCAAGTTCATAAGTGGATCCACCTTTACAACCTGATTGCCGAATCCCAAGGGTAGCATTACTTTGGCCGACTGTTTGGGTTGCAGAGGACTGGGTACATTGAGAGGTTGAGCGGGAGCCAGTCCAAAACTGTTCTTATTGAATTGGATCGCAAATCCGGTCATAGGGGAAAGCGCGTTGTTCGTGAAGGTGAGCTCCATTTGAGGCTGGTTGGTGGAGGGGCTCACACTGAAGGTACCTGCGATCTCGAGACCCTTGCCCCGCGAGGACTCCAACCATATGGTGGGCGATGGAACGTAGGTAGTGGAAGCGGCAGGAGTCATCACAATGGAAGCAAGATCATGGCTAGCAGGGGCGGTGAAAGTTGGAGATACCCCGCTGCCTGCACTCATTCCTCTAAAGATGTCAGCTAGCGCGTCGGCGGTGGACTCAGACGCACCTTTGCAAATTATGAAAAAGGTTCAATTAAACTAAAGAATGCTGGTGGTAGACCCAAATAAGGGGCTACCTGCTTACCCGTTGGTGCCACGGAGGAAGTCTTCGGAGTGACACCAGGAAGGAGGTCGTCAAGGCCGTCACCAAGGAGATCCGGTGCTTCCATGTCGATTCCAGGGATGGGTGTACCTGCGTAGCCGACCGATGGTGCCATCGATGTGTTCGGAACAGCATCGATATCCAAGAGATCTCCAATCAATGTTTCTTGGGTTGGAATGACCATAGGAGTAGGTTGCTGGGGTCCGCCAGCCTCGCCGGCTTTACTAGCATTTGCTGAAGTAGCAACGAGGTGCCTTCTCGAGATATGTTTGCCCTCTACAAATGCGCTTGGGGGCCGATGGTAGACGCTGGCCAGACTGCCAAGGTTGCAGATCAATTCATCCAACAGGGAGGGTTCAAGCAAATCAGTCTCCTCCGAGATCAACGGCTTCTCCGCAAGAACGACCTCCTTCGCTGCAGTGGGATCGGTCGACAGGAGACGCCAGTAAATATAGCCACGATCGCGCAAGTCTGGGTTATCTGATTCCAAAGTAGCCAGACCTAGGACATTTTGAACGAGTTCCTACAAGGATTGCACAGGCGTGTATTGGCGATTTAAAGCGATGCGAAAACCGATTGAAGGGACTTCAATTTACGTACCTGAGTGTCAGAAGGTCTTTTTAGGAACAGTTTCACGATAGCCGTGAGAAGCTGGAGTTGAACCTGAGTGTTTTCATCATGAAATCCATCTAAGAAGGATTGCAATAGCTCGTCAGCATTGTCAATGCGTTCTGCATACTCGCCGATAATCCAAATCATTGAGGCTCGAGCTTCTGGTTCGTCCAAAGTATCCAAATTCTCACAAAGATTAGCAATAATGCTCTCGTACTTGTTGGGATACTTACGGAAAATATCCTAGTAAGGATGGAGCTGCTAAAAAGCACAAAAATCTTACTTTGATGACGACAATAGCTTCTTGAACGACATAATTGACCTTGGTATTTATTAACTCGACTAAAGTGCTGACGCAACGTTCAGCAGAAGCCTCAACCTTGATAGCACACCGTCCAATAGCGCGCACAGCCTTGCGCACAAAGTCTACATCCACCTCCTTTGCATATTCCTTTAATTCCGCGAGAACATGGGCGATATTTGCCTGATTAGTTAGTCTAATCATGATATCGAGTTTTTCCAACTTCACGTAAATCGGGTCATTGTATTTTACGAAAAAGGCCTAGAAGACAAGAAATAAGAGAAAAAGAGTTGGATTACCTTGATTTCCTGCTTAAGAAGATCTTTGTTCTTTTGGGAGATAAGGTTTATGTTCCGCAGCGCCACGTACTGAATCTCGGGCTCAGCTGAGAGTAAAGTCACTAGGGGGGGTGCCAATTTTTTTGAGGTGGTCTGGGCCAAATCGGACTCCGGGTCAATGAAACTGAGAGTGCGAATAATCACCTTGACCGCAGACAAGACGACTGCTGCGTTGGCATGCTGCAGACGAGGCATAACGCGCTCAACAATGCCGCGAGCCTCCCGCTCATCGGAGGGAGTGTATTCCGCAATGGCATCGAGAATGAAAACTTGACCCCACCTAGAAAGCAAAAGCTTAGTTCACATGAGTGTAACTCCAGGACTGATCAGATGCTGCGACCACTGACAATAAGGACTCACTCGTTACACTCATTTAATGCCGTCAGCAGTTTATTTACAATCTGCTGGTCAATTTTTAAGAGGTTTATAGCCGCGTCCGACTGGGTTGTCTCCAATATTTCGGAAATCGCAGCTACAGCATTTGTGACAACCATAGGATTGCTATCACTTAAAAGATTCCTTAGTAACTCGAGGAAACCATTGTCCTCAACCAGTGTTGGATCGATATCATAAAGCTTCGCAACACAAATTGCGGCGGTTTTGCGAACATATGGATCCTCATCCTTTAGGCACTTTCGCAATGGATCGCAATAATATGCGGTGATTTTTTCAACGCGAATACAACCCATTGTTCGAACCGCCAAAGCCCGGATCAATGGATTAGGGTCATCACAATCCTAAGAAATAGCATACTTATTGCGCAACTTGCCCTGACAAACGTGCTCACCGTCATTATCGAGGTGTCTGGTTGAGTTTTGGCATAATTCATAAGATACAGGTAAACGAGTTTCTTCAGTTCCAGGTTATCCGTTTGCATACAATTCATAACATCGGGAAACAAAGCACTGAAGTGCCTCAAAATGATGCGAGATACCTAACATCCTTCCCAACAGTCATACTGGCGATAACCTTTTTAACGGCCTCCTTTTTCTTTTCCTTCTTTTCACTTTGCAGCTCAGCTTTAAGTTCAAAAATTTCACCCTTTTTGGTAGTTGTAAAATATTTTGAATCGGTAGTCTTTGCCTGATTAGTGACCTTTTGGAACCATGGTCTAGAGGAACGGCATATTGTAATCTCGATAACAATACTTCATGTTTCCGAAAGTATCTGTTACAGAAGCAGCAACGTTTTGCATCCTGGAGTACTACACCGCTCGAGCAATATCACATGAGCCGCAATGCCGGTAGATTGTTCAAACATGAGCACATATTTTGTTGGAAGGGGAATGGAAACTAAACGGTTAAAAATTTTTAGCTAAAGTTTGAAAATCTAGCAAAAGTGAGCAAAACAAGTTAAATCAAGAAATTTTTTACGTCCCAGCTACTTAGAGGGAGATCCGTTTTAGGCTCTCGCAGAAACGAAATTAAGCTAAGCTTTAACGTGGCTAAAAACATGTACAAATCATGATTAATTTAGATGAGTGAAGAAAAATAAAAGGTTAAAAGGTCCGAGAAATATGAAGGGTTCGCACAAATACATTTTGAGTATGATTACCCGTGAGTCTGCTATCGCAAACCATAGGTGACAGGAAAATCTTTGGATCGCTTGCGTTGATACATGGACTACTTCTCGAAACACTCAGAATAGGGCGTGAATTTTCGAAGAAGAAAATGCGGCCCTGAAGCAAGGTCTAGCAAGCTCTTTCACAACCAAAACGAAAGGTGGCTTTTGTAATTGAAGATTTCCAGGTAACTTTGTAATTAATGGTGCTACAGTCTTAGGATAAAATGTCACGATTTTTTGCAGGATACCACAGTTTTAAATTGGAAGAAACTTCAGTCTCTTATATTACATGAATAACTTTAGGGAATTTGTTTGATGCATTAGTGATTTATGTGGCTTCTAAAATGTCCTTTATTAAAGCTTTTACCAGCTTCACTGAAGGGCGCTATGCTTGATATTCCTCTCTGTAAGCTTGTCACGCTAGGTGGTTTTAGGGAAGTCATGGGAGATAGATGTACTGAGCTCCTACCAACAGTCCTAGAATATGTTGGGCAGTTGGAGATAAGGAATCCGGACTTTGTTAAATTTACCGAGGATCTTGCAGCGATGTAATTTATCCGCTTGTTCTTCATCCCCACCCAGTTCATTAGCTCCTTTGCAGGCTCTGGAATGTCTTTTAAGTGTCTATGTTAAGAACAATTTTGTGGGTCCCCCATCTGACCTTCCTTTGGACCTTTCGCAACTGAATAATTTGGCCTTTGAACGTCTGTCTGTCGATGGTGAAACACCATTTCCTCTAGTTCGTAATATTTTTCTGCTCTGGTTTTGTAAGGAATTTTCCAGGCATATGATTGCATCTTCGAAGATCATGGTATATTATTTCGTTGCCTTATTGGTTAGGCTTTCGCTTATGCTGCGAACCATATGAAATCCATTTATCTGTGCCAAAATATATATGGCGAGAGACGATGTCCTTCAATTAAGGCAGATCTTGACGAACTTTTGAAGCATGGTAGCTGTGCTTATTTCTTTGATTTCATACCAGTTGAGTTAAATGACTTCGCTGTTAGACGCAACTGGGAGTCCCTTTCCTTTTGTCTATTGGGCTGCTTCTTGGCTACCTTTTATTACGATTTCAACTTAGCCCATCGGTTCAAAGAGTTGTGCGAAGCCATTTTGGGTCTGCAGGTCCGGTTTTCAGGTATCACATTTTTAGACCTTATGTGTGCGTTTTTCTAGCCGATCTCGGAACTAGGACCAAGGCTCAAGAAAACCCTTTGTCGCAGCTTATTTTGGTTGTTGAGCGAACTAGTGATGCAAGTTTTTTCCAATATAATGATTCAACTGCTCAACCAAAAGTTGGTGCTTCGCATGTTTTGACTAGAACTTAGATTTGTCCTCTGGAGGATGATAATTTGTTGGATTTCATCAAATTTGTGGATAATACAGCAGCTGCAGACCAGAAGCTTTCAGTTCCTGAACAGGCGTTCGTTTTGTGTAGCGGGTGAGTTGCCACACGTCTCATTGTAACTCGTCTCATCGATTGGTAGGGAACTGTATCGTCGTTCACACCCGCACGATGATTTGATCGACGAGCAATCACTGGCTTACGTAACAGCCGTCGTTCGTGCGGTTGCGGAAATGGATAAAAACGGGGCAAAAGATCAAACGGCTTCAGATGGTGCTCCAAAGAATGCAGTTTCATGGCCCATACTTACTGAAGCGCTCTTCAAGCGGGGCTTGTATGAAAGGCGATCACTAGCTCGGACGGAAAGAGCTATTCGGCAGCTTGAAGAACTAACAGCTCAATTCTCTTCACCAACACCTGAGACGGAGAAAAGAGGCATGCAACACTTTTTCTGGTCCCGAATGCCGTCGCAGTGGCAAATTGAGGTGTGTGTATTTGGATTCACGACTACCAAACACTAGCTGTCACTCGCTCGTGTTCTCACTACAATCGGGTCAACCAAAAGCGCGCTTGATATTTATCTACGTTGGCAACAGTGGGATGAAATCATCAATTCTTACACTTCACTTGGCAAGCGTGACTTGGTGAGTGGTAATTACTTTTGCTGATGCCAATTATCGGACCCCACTTTTAGGCCGAAAAAGTGATTCGTGAGCGCGTAGCTAGTGGAAATGAGACTCCGGAACTCTATTGTTGCCTTGGTGATGTGACTTCTGACACGACACATTATAAGACAGCTTGGGAACTGTCGGGGCACAGATCAGCCAGAGCTGTTCGCAGTTTGGGATACTACGCTTTTAAGAAAGATAAGGTCTTTTGACTGCAAGCTTTTGGTCCACCTTTCTGAGAGCGGAATTTTTATTCCCATCTTATTTTGTAGGATTTGAAGAGGGCTGCTGAGTACTTTGAGACTTCCCTGGAAATAAACCGTTTCCAGGTATTTACTTTCTCTCTATAGCTTCTTATGGTTGGTTTCGCGTCGCTCCTAGCTTAATTTCATCCTTAAACAAGGTCAGCCTTTGGTTTACACTCGGTTGCTGTTATCTCCAACTTCACGACTTTCCGAAGGCCGAAAGAGCTTTTAGATACTGTGTCACGCTTGAACCCGATGTAAGTTTTGGATTTTGGGAGTTTTTTTGTGTTCTTTCAAGCTGCGCTCATTGTTTTTCCCGAAAACCGTTATTTATTCAGTAGTCCCATTTCCAGGGCCGAAACGGGTGAATATATGTAGTTTTCTATTCTTACTAACAAGGTGTTGGAACATTTTGTTGATTCATTTTAATGAAGGTTTACTTCACTTGCAGAATTTTGAAGCCTGGAACAATTTGGCAAGTGCAGTGATCTTTAGTGGACGTAGGTAAGGTGTATTCTTAACTCATCCTTGTTTTGCAAGCTGCAGAAGGTTCGCTAACTAGACTCCATTAATATTAAGAGGAATTTGCTACCGTTTTCTACAATTTATTCATGAATTCAAAGCATAATATGCGGTAAAAACGCAAAGTTTTCCCAAAACAATTTTATTAGTTTCATTTGCCTGCATTTTCCAGAGCACAGTCATTGGCCTTACTGAAAGAGGCTACTAAATGGAACTTCGATTCGTGGAGAATTTGGGAGAATATTTTGCTGGTCAGTATTGCGTCCCAATCACTACCATTTTCATCCTGGATGTTCTTAAAGTAGTGTTTGCTGCCTCTTCGCCCCAGGTTGCCATGGATGAGGGCTCCTTTGGGGACGCGATCACTGCCTACCATCGCCTGATCGACCTGCGCCACAAGCACATCGACTCGCAGGTTCTAGGCATGCTTACAAAGGCAGTCTCCGAAAATCTACCGGACAGCAAGAATTGCGGTGCTGCTAGATTCCGCAAGGACCTTCTGACCCTCTTCGGTCGCGTCACGGCTACCGTGGGTTTGACTGATTCCGTTCCCTACCTGCTTGTGATTGTTACTTTTTGCGCCTTTGTTTTCCAGGACCCCTCGGATGCGGACAACTGGCGACACTACGCGAATCTCATTCTTAACTCTGATGCTGAAATGGACCCTGTACAGTTCCAACGAGTGGGTTTTGATAGCTTGTCTTAGCAGATCCGTCTCTTGTCGAATAACATTTTCTTTTTGATGTTATGTACAGTTCGTGACTATTTAGAGCATTTAATCCAACCTATTGCCAGTTTTCTGCACAAATAGGTCGTTTAAAAATACGGTTCGTTGGTTATTTGAGAGGATCAAAAGGTTATTTCCCATCTTACAGGCAGTTCAATACATCCAACGGTCCTATCAATGCCGTCTCCGATCTGCGGCTTTGAACTGGGAATTCGATGGAACTGTACGCGATGATCTTTTGGCAGACTTGCAGGCCATGGCAAAGCTTCTCATTCCAACCGACTGCGGGAACAGTTTCAAACCAGATCCAGAGATGAAACTTTTCATCACTTCTAGCCTCTCCTCCCTTAAAATGAATATCAACGTATACATAGCAAGACTTAAGGTCGTTGGTCTTCCCAAAATAACTTGATAATTCGCGTGACTAAAGGACTGATTTTGTTACTTGACCTTTTTCATTCTATTTCAGTCGGCCATCAATAAGTGCGTGGGTAATGAGCGCGAGGCGGAACTTGCTACAGTCATTAAATTGTTGTCGGATCTTAATGACAGCGTTACTGTTGCCCTGAATGGCTAAAGTGGTACAGTATGGTACTTTTCAGCTTCCTGTATATTACATGGGAATTTGTAATAAAACATTAGATCATTGATTCGGCTTTTGGAGCACTAGGTATTTGTGAACTTTTGAATACTATGGACTAACAGTATGCCTGATCAGCGTGCAGTTACCTAGGTTTTTTTTGCAAATTATATGTTTGTGAGCCTTGTTTCCTCTTTTGGTGCATGCCATTTCTCAGTTCTGGTTGCGGACTTCAGAACTGAACCTACTAAGGAGCCGTCTGGAAGTATCTGACTTTATAGAATCCTTTTTTTAAAAAAGGCATAATGCATTGGTGCAGAATTTGATAAAAAGTACATTCCTCCCGTTTCTGGGTCGTTTCTTACTTCTTGAAGTGACGACTTCTCAGAATCAGATTCTTATGCATTTAGTTCGATTGAAAAAACGTTTTAATGTGCGCTTTTTAGACTTGCATCCGTTTAGTGTCTTCTGGAATAATGCCTCACCGCTTTAACATGAAGTACGAATAGGCTGGTGGGGTCGATTTTCTTTCTTCAATCTTAGGAAATCTGTTTGGTCGTGGATATCCAACCCTTATATGACATCTGTTCTTGAGGCATTGTAGTTAGAGTGGAATGCCGAATGCCAGGATTTCAGTAAGTACTCATCAATGCCGACTTGAAACTACCATCCAACAGCTAATATCGATCGCTCAGTGGACGGGTGATGTTTGGAAACATTGTCATCGCTAGTTGAACCAGCCTTGAACTCATGTGTGTTAGGATGAGGCATGGCAGACTGGTGCTAGGTTGATGATATTGGTTTTTCCCTGACGGAATCAGCTGTAGAATCTGGATATCAGTCTTACCTCAGGCAAAAAGTTGGGCGACCACAGACATCGTTTACGTCAAAAAATGCAAATTCGTATCTGAGCGTTTAATTAGTGGTCTAGTCTTAACTGCCGGTTTAAAACAGAAGTATTGCGTCGTTTTTTATCTGAGTTGCATAAAATTAGTTGAAATTTACGACCATTAATATGCAACCATTGAATATGGGTGCTTTGGGTTGGATTTATGGCCCATCGTTTGTTAAAGGGGGGAGCCAATTGAAATTTCACCTTTCAGAGCTTCTGGCTCTGCATTCTTCTGCGTATTTCGCATATGATTGCATCACAACTATCGACTATGGATGTCACTGGGATGAGCTAATTCTCGTTGTTTAGACAACTCAGAGAGTTGTGCCATCGATTTTCCGAGCTGCGGCGGAGAATATCTGGAGTCCAAATGGCAATCGCCGTTTCTTTGCCTCCACGTTATCACTCTTTATGTCCTGTGCGATAGCTGATTTTCACCAATTGGGCTGTGCCGAGTTCATTCAACGCATGCGCCGGAATCTGATTGAACGAAACTCCGAAGTCAATTTTGATGAAACGGTAGGTGCCTAGCCGCCTCAGCCTGCATTTCTGCGTGGAAGTTGCTCCGATCTTTTTGTCTTCTAAATTTTAGCTTTCACTTTATCAGCGCTTTCAAAGTGGCGAAAGTGGCCTCCGGTCGAGGCTAGAACAACTGTACCTTTCATTACCAAATTGTAGTCACCCAAGTACAGTGAGTACATCGTTATTTTCATTCAAACTAATCGACTCTTCATTTGTAGCCCGTAGGCGACCCCAGCAAATTCCGACTTCTCCATCTCCACGGCTCAGTGAAACCTAGTGCGTATCCTTTTTATATTTACTCATCTCTTCACTTAGGCACAACAAGTAATTGCATCATTGTTGTGTCTTATTTTGAAGTTCCACGACCGAAGAATGAGGTAGAATTACTGTCGAACGAAGCCGTTCCTCACAGGTGGGGAAGTCGAGGTCGTAGAGCAGGTCATGGGACGCTGAGGTCGTCAGGAGCGCTTGTAGCCGGTTGTGGTCCCCGCGCCTACGCTTTCTACGATAGCCTTGCTGTCCTTGAAACCGCCTTGCTTCAATTCACCCTTGATCGAACTCGCAAAGCCGGGTTCCAACTGATCGCAGTTCCTGACATTCTCCCTTCCTCTGTCATTCAACGCTGCGGATTCCCTACCACTGGTGATAGAAATCAGGTATTTGTTTCAGTTTTTTTTCATTTATTGAGCCTTTCATTTGAAAATTGGTTGAAACTCATAGCCTGACTATCTGTCTTTGGGCTGCTGAGGAAAGTTCTAAGCAGCAGGCGTCTCTGACTACAGGTATTTAATGTTGCCGAACGGAAAGGGAACGGTGTTAGCAATGGAGCACTCTTCTCTCTATCGGGGACGGCAGAAATGGCAATAGCGGGATTCTGTGCAGATCGTGTGTTTGGTGGGGTAGGCACCAACGAGGCAGAGTTCTTCTGTGCCGTCAGCCGCTGCTTCCGTCATGAAATTGCACCGCAAGAGTCCCTCCTCTATCGGACGCATCAGTTCACCAAAGTATGTCTCTCTTCATTCCTTTGGGTTGTATCATAGTGCTGTGTTTTTTTAGGTAGAAATATTTTGCGTGGCCAAACCCTCCCCGGAAGTTGGGGACAGGGTCTTCGAAGGGATTGTTGAATTCCAAAAGAAACTCTATTCAGATCTCGAGCTACACTTCCGGTCCGTTTGTGTTAGCTGTTAAAGATAGTGCCCAGTTTTCAAGGGGAGCTTTCTTTGCTTTTATCATCAGTCTTAAATTAAGTATTTATAAGATGTGGATTACCTAAATGGGATTATTTTTTTTGTTCAATTCTTCTTCAGTGTCCTCGAGATGCCCACGAGCGAGCTCGGTAACTCCGCCCACCGAAAAATTGATATTGAGGCGCTTATGCCCGGTCAAGGAATATTTGGGGAGGTAATAGTATTCGTGGCGTGTCCTCAGCGCAGAGGTGTTTAGACCTAGGACTCTTTTGCGCAAAATAACAGCTGGCTACGTTGGTCTTTAGAAATATCATCAGATGAACTGCTCGATATCACTTTTGGTGATCGTTTATCTTACATAGCTCGGTGTTTACTGATTAAGTAATGCTCAGACATCGGAATGCAGGAAAGTTATAAGTAGCGCATTTTGATCGTTTAGATTTCAAGCACATCAAACTGCACCGATTACCAAGCTATTCGATTGAACATTCTTTGGGCACAGGACTCTGCAGAGGAGCGTCATCCTTACGCTTACACGGTAAGTTTCTGTGTTGCGGCATTTATAACTCACCTAGTTTTTTGTATACAACCATCACGAGTGTTATCTTTAACTTTTTTGTTTCCGCTAGCTAAATGGGACCGGTTGTGCTGTTACGCGAATTCTAAAGGCTCTTGTTGAAACACATCAGAACTCTGTAAGATATCTTATAACTTAGAATGCTTTAGCTCATTGCAACTAATAATGGGATCAATTAACGGATCTAATTATTTTCGGATTTTTTTTGAAAATTTTATGCGAAAGGCTGTGTGTACAATGACCATTTTTACTCCAAACGTGTCTTCCATCCCTTGAGACCCTAGCCATATTTGCATTTGAGCTCTACTTCCGTTAATAATCGGGCATTTACTCTATTATTACTAATTTGTATGCTTTTTATTGTTGTAGGATGGGAGCATTGATATACCTCGCATTCTCTGGCCTTATATGAATGGGGTCAGGAGATTGCAGATGGAAGAATCACCCCTGATAACCTCGTGACGTTATGATGCATTTACACCCTCTTATTTGTATACATCATCGAAAGTATCAGGAAATATTGGTGCATTATTTGCTTTTGTAACTGTTCCATAGAATAATATTGGATTCAAAACATCTTAGTCGGCAATCAATGCTCAAAATGGGGTGATTTTAATTTACGACTTCGATTACCATACTGCTCGGTTTAAAAGTAAAACGCTCGTAGGCTGCTGTTTAGAGTAAAATGGAGTTAAACCACTAGTCTAATTGTCTGCGAGGGCATTTCAATGAGGCCTTTTAAATGGTCATTCATACGCTATAATGCCATGAGTCAAAGCACTCACTAGAGCCTTAAATTAGTCTCGTCAATGTATTCTCAGAGAAAAAATACACTTGGTTTCACCTCAATTGAGAGCCGGCCGCCTACTATCCCGATTATGGACTGAGAAAATATTAAAGAATATAATTATAGCTTCATTCGACCTCAGCATATCGAGAAGTCCGTTCATCTTTCGTTGAGCACTACAACTGAAATGTCTAGCAAGGAAGTCAGTAACGACACTAGGTGAATGGGAAGGGAAGTTTGGCTGGCAAACAATCAAGTGCGACCTAATGCGTATCGCCTTGAGCAAATCATGGTAACATTTTTAGCGTTTTCGGTACCGTAGGACGTCGGAATGAGCAAGGGCACTTTGTACCAGCTAAATTTGATCGAAATTCCGATTGGCGTTCGAGGCTTTGAGTACTTTTAGTCCATCTGAAGGTGTGGGTCAACACTCGGGTTTCACGGAAACAATTAAAAGTTCATTTAAGTTTGAAAAGCCAGATTTAATTTGTAAATGTATGCTTGATTTCCAGATTAAGTTTGTTGGAACACTACAAGCCTACTATGCCTCACTCGCCAAGGCAGAGGGAACAAATAAAATGTCACACAGCTCAACATCGTCAACTGTCCATTTGTGAGTCTGGGTTTATTGTGGGTACCAGATCGCGCACACGTACACGATTAAGGTAACTAGTTAATTGGGCAAAGGTCGATTGGTTACGTTCGCCTCCCTCTCTCTGTGTGTTGGTCTCATGCTCTAGCACAGAGAGAGCAAGTGCTTGTGCTTGTTCACTCCAGTTAAGAGATGCGGTCAGTCGGGAGCTCCAATGATTCTATTTGGGAGGATTTTCTGACTGAGGAGAGGAAGCGAATTGACGAGTTGGTGGAGGTCAAGCGCGACAAGGCAAATCACCGCTTGCAGCCGCCCAAACTGCCCGTGAGCAAATGCTCTGACTTCTCCTTCTACCAAACCCTTGGACGTGGGGGCTTTGGTGAGGTGCGCCTCCTTCGACACAAAACCGCACAGACCTGGCACGCAGCCAAGATACTGCTGAAGGCGTTTGTCATAAGCAAGGGACACGTCACCCACGTCAACAACGAACGCGCCATCTTGGCTCTGTGCGACATGCCCTTTATTGTACAACTTAACTATGCCTTCCAGGATTTAAAACGACTCTATCTAGTTATGGAATTCGTGCCGGGTGGTGATCTCTTTTCAATGCTGCGACATTTGCATCGCTTTGATGAACGATTAGCCCGATTCTACGGAGCACAAGTGCTTTTGGCCTTGGAGTATCTCCACCACCTGCAAATCATTCACCGCGATATCAAGCCAGAGAACATAATGATCTCTCACAACGGCTATGTGAAGTTGGTTGATTTTGGCTTTGCGAAATTCGTGATCCATCGGACGTACACTTTTTGTGGGACACCGGAGTATCTAGCACCAGAAATTTTAAGGCATCGTGGCTATGGTTTTTCCGTAGATTGGTGGGCTTTTGGGATTCTGCTCTACGAGATGGTTGTTGGTGCATCGCCATTTGTCAGTCGTGATGTCGCCAACACTTATGCTAAGATCCTCGATCCCCGACGCGATCCGCTGGAGAATGTCATCGCAAGTGGACTGATACGCATAGGCGAAACGCTGCGTCACCTATTGCGACAGTTGCTGCAGCGTGAGGTGTCCCGACGATATGGTTCGTTGGCGAGGGAGGGCCCGCGGGAGATTCGAAACCATCCATGGTTCGCCAGCGTAGACTGGGACGGTCTCTTCGAGCAAAAGCTCTCTCCGCCTTACGACTATGCGATGACGCCTAGACCTTCAGTGCACGAACATGTGGATCAGAAGGCCTCGGAAAATAATTTCACCATATTTGAAGAATTCTGATCGTTTTTTGATTGTACGTAAATCATTTTAATGACTTTTTGAATTTCACACTAATGAATATTTTTAGAAATTGATATTGACTTACGTCCAAATTTTTGAATCCTGTATTCAATATTTCAGTCTACCTCCCTTGTTAGCTAAAAACTTTAAAGACCCATATCGTCAATCAGGACAGATTAGATGATGAATGAATAAGAAAAGAAAGGCTGGTCTCACGAAGGACCAACGTTCTTATTTTAAAAAGGAAAAGCTATTTGCGAGCACACGCAGGGTAAAAGGTAGAAAAATTCTTTACTGAGACCGAAACTTTAGGCTCATTGGGACCACCCCGATGCATCAGCGACGCTGAGGTCAATCAGTCTCTTAGTTGTACGCAAATTCATTGACTGGCGACCAGTTCGCGGGTGGTTCTTTAAAGCACCTGCCACGTTGTAATGGCTGACGCAGGGGGTTGACCAAAGGATACGTTGGAGACGACGCTCAAAAGAGAAGAGGAGCTTTGTAACACTTTGATTCTTTGTTTAACCCTGCGTTTGATTAGGAGGGCGCTCGGATCTCTGCAGACTGTACTCCCACTAGACGGATTTGCGCCGTATTTTTACCACATTCCCATGAATTCTTACGACTTTTAAAAGACCATGGGCGCTACAAAGAAATTACCAAAGGTTAAATCACAATGAAAAGATACAAATCGTACATATTTCACAAATATTGGTGACAAGTAGACGATTTAGAATAGATGGATCGACCAGCAGACACCATTATGACCATCATGACAATAAAAGGGGGAATTTTGATACAGTATCTTCATTTTGATTCTTCCTATCTATTTTAAAGTAAGCTTTTTACTCGAGTTTTGTACACCCGAATGTCGAGGTCTTCAGGTCTTCGTGGTCTGTAAGGTACCATGCCGATTTGCAGATATAAACGGTCTTTCACCACCCACTGTCGTGACTAAGAAACCATCCCATCCGATGAATGTAAAATGGCCAACAAAGTGACAGAAACCGTGATTTGAACAGGCAACAGCCATATTACATAACCCCCCTCTTCCTTTAAGCGTCGTCCCTGGCGCTCCCCTTGGTCAGCCTCTAGTATCAGCCATTATGATGTAATTAGCGCTAAAGAAAAAACACGCACTAGCCAGCCATGCCGGTCATCAAATCTCTGTGCAACTAAGGAGGTACCTGAGGGTTCGTCCGGTTGGGGAAATGGAGTCAGGAACAGAGACTTGTGCTGGTTAACACACTTGCCCATAGCTAGATGGTGGAGCAAGTAAAGTACTACTTTACCATTGTATCACTCTTATTTTTGGCTACAGATTTCGGTTGCGGTCACTTTGGTAACCTCTGAGCCATGCAGCCAGTCTCAATTCACTGTTGGTGACCAAACATATGCGCTGTCCCTAGGTGTTGTGCCTTCTTTCGCTTTCCATGAAATCTTGGAGCGCCACAACTATAAACTAAGAGAATTGTTTAGGACTAGGGACTTGAATAGCTCACAAAAGTCCTTAACGCCCGAACCGTGTCGTTATATATACATTACTTAGGAGTATAACGTATTTTAGGACCTAACTAAGTGAGCTAAAACAGCAGACCTGCTTAACAAACGCTCACACCGATGACACACGTTGCAAAAACTTACATGTCTCAGGCACAAAATGTTTGTAAAAAGTAGCAAAATACTGGCATTCTTTTTAGGTTGACGTGCTGCAAAGAATTTATTTAAACTCGCTTTCAGAATATTTTTGTTATAATGCTTGACATCTATCTAAGTCAGTAAATAGGCGGATTGACGTCAAGGTGAACTAGTGTGGCCTCGACTGATCCTTCGACGGCGTTATGTTTTACTCTCCCGAAGAAATAAATGCTGTTAAAATTCCCAACGGGGAGCATTTATTTGAGCTTGATCCGTGGCTAGAACCGTATAGGTATGAAATCAAACGGAGGTATGTATCGTTTTTAGCATGCTCTGGAATTGCATGAGATTATTTGCTTGCAAGGTGGGGTTTTCAATATCTTTGGGTAGATATCAGAGTTTTGAAGTTTTTTAAAGGCTTTGACTGTAACTTGTGTTTAAAGGATAGCATTTTCTAATACTGTACTAATTAACCTTTTAACCGCATATGCCTTATCCACCCGTTATTTTATAAAAATTCTCCATATTCTGTAGCCACTTAATTTTTTTAATATTCATTTGTGATAGAAGTTTGCTGGAGCAAATTAAAGATGCGTACAAATTTTATTCTGGTACATACGGTGGGTGCATACATTGATAGCATTTTTTAGACATTATTTTGATGGTTCTATCACAATCAATCTTACTTAAACCATATTTCATTCACCTTTAAGATACAAGTGTTTTGAAGATTTCCACAAGTGGATAGATAGTGTGGGTGGAATGGAATCATTTACTCAAGGATATAAACAATTCGGGATCCACGCAGATCCAGATGGAACCATTAGATGTTGCGAATGGGCCCCTGGAGCCAAAGCAGTTTATCTTCGGGGCGATTTCAGTTTGTTTCACAGGTGATATTTATTGCACTTTTAATAGATAATTGGAATGAATTCGAGTACCCTTTCAAAAAACTGGAGTTCGGAAAGTGGGAACTCGTTATTCCACCAACTTCTGGTGATGGGAAACCCGTAATACCGCACCTCTCAAAGATCAAGGTAACTGATTTGTTGTTTTTCTCAGTCGTTTAGCTTTTGGTGATTGGGCCAGATGGAGTAAAGCATGATCGTCTCAGTCCGTGGGCGTCATACGTGAAAAACTTTGACAAGAACATAATATATGATCATGTATTCTACAATCCACCCTCGGTAAGCTAAATTTCACAAAATCTGATCGTATTACAGCGCTACGAATTCAAATACTCCCACCCGCCTAGGCCAAGGGCTCTGAGAATCTACGAGACTCATGTTGGCATCGCGACGTCGGAGTTGAAGGTCGGCTCTTACCTAGAGTTCAAGGATAAGGTGCTGCCGAGGATTGTCGACTTGGGCTACAACTGTATCCAGCTGATGGCAGTCATGGAGCACGTCTACTATGCCTCCTTTGGCTACCAGGTGACCAATTTCTTCGCTGCTTCTAGCCGCTACGGCACGCCGGATGAATTGAGGGAGCTGGTGGATGAGTGCCATCGCCAGGGCATCATTGTTTTCCTCGATGTGGTTCACAGTCATGCCTCAAAGAATACCGCAGATGGATTGAATCAGTTCGATGGGACGGACTCTTGCTACTTTCATGATCGTGGCAGAGGAGTTCATGAGCTGTGGGATTCACGTCTCTTCAATTACACTGAGTATGATTTCGAGGATTAAAGTTTGACAAATCTCTCATACCCTAGTATTTAATGCTATAAACGTCACATTAGACGATATAAGGTGAGCACATCATTACTGGTCCATTTAGTAGTCTTATTACGACGGCATATCAAAGATCGATCCATGTATATAAATAACTTACTTAGAATTTTAAATCTATGATTCAGTTACTTATGGGTTCCGTTGGATCGGAAGAGTATTCGAATATTTGACCATCTAGATAATTACAATGAATTTACCATGGTGATCACCATGTTGGCGTATTGCCTAAGCGATTATAATGCTTAAACTTCAGGTTGGAAGTGCTTCGCTTCCTCCTTTCGAATCTGCGATGGTGGATTGATGAGTATGGCTTTGATGGCTTCCGTTTTGACGGCGTCATGTCGATGATCTATCATCATCACGGTCTCAACACTAATTTCTCCGGATCTTATGGCGACTACTTTGGGCTCTCGGTAGATACGGAGTCGTGGACCTACCTCATGCTAGCCAATAGCTTTCTGCACAAGAAGTACCCTTTCGTTATCACCATTGCGGAGGTGCGCCTGATTGCATTTAGCTCCAAATGAATCATATACTTCGAAAAATTGCAAAAATATGTTACCATTTCTGGAGTTGTGGTTAAAGTAAGAAGATTGGTATGGTGTTTTCAATAGCGTGCCATTTGCGCCTGCTACACGCCATGTCAAAAGTGCGTACGTGATTCCTATAGACATTGATAGTTGGTTTGCTTTGGTGTCCCCGTAGGTTGGAAATCAAGGCTAAAATTGGAGTTTTGAGAATTGTCTATATCCAGCTTCTCTGCCCTTCATTGACGATGTGGTTGAAAAGACGAACCTTTGTGAATGTTAATTTAAATTCAGAGTTAATTGTAACGTGATAAAAGTTGATGTCAATGGACGTGGCAACATTTGACTTTTTCAACACAGGAGGTCAGTGGAATGCCCACCCTGTGTCGTCCCGTGGACGAAGGAGGCGCAGGGTTTGACTACCGTCTCGCAATGGCCATTCCCGATCTCTGGATTGCGGTAAGCGCCACATCTTTCACCGCTTACCGTTTCTCATCTACTCGAGAGGTAGCATTCAACGCAGATTTCAATTTGTTACATTTCCGTTTTTGACACCGTCACTGAGCGTGATCGTAGAGTCTAGAACTTGGTGACATTCACACAAAGTAAATATTCAGTGGGACTCACGTCCGGTGTACAATACCGTCAGCCGTGGTGCGATGAATGTATGGCGTAAACAACGTGGGCCCTAGGTCTTGACAGTTTTGGTAATGATAAGGTAGACATGAAGACGGACATGTCAACTGAAGCTTCACAAGGACCTAAGACGAGAAAGCAATTTAAAACGCTGAGCCTATGCCGTATGGCTCATCTTGAATCGCTTTGGGCAGTGTAATTTTGTTTTTGATTGAGTGTTTTTAATATTGACTTTAAACCGACTAATTGAACTTCTTGAACAGTTATTCGTACAATTTGCATGTTTGCGCGTTATCAATCTGTAGTGACTGAGCTCATTGGCTGATGCAGCACTGGCTGATACTGTTTTTTGAAAGGCTGAAAGTCCGCACATGAAACATAAATTGTACTCTTAAATAACGATCCACCGTTTCCCAGTGAATCGTTAGGATAGTTTGGACGTCTTATGCCTGCTTTTGCGGGTGAAAATTGAAACCTTATTACCTACGCACAGTCATATTTGTTCTCTCTCCCTTATCGTCTTGCGAACTGACACATTGATGCTACACAATGGAGTGTAGCTGGTTGTTGGTGTCCATCACCTATGTATGGTTTGTCTTTATAATTATCACTGTTTTAAGCTCCATAGGTGGAACATGGCATAATTCATTAATTTATCCTGGATTTTTTTTCATAAACTATCTACTAAATCGTGCACGAAAGCTTTCACATTATGTATGCCACTGAGTACCGCTTTTAGAACCAAGCAATGGGATCTCCTATTGAAATTCATATTATAAATACAGCCACTTCAATGCTCGAGCTTTTTACGAGGTATACACATAAAATACTAACTTACAAGGATGTTGGAACTTCCTTGCTGGTTCAAAATCCCACACGAATGAACCGCTTGCAAGCTTTCCGGAGCGGTTCGCGCATTGATGACAAGCAAATGCGGGTTACCCATACGTAAAAGCCATTGTTTTTTGCGTGATTGTAGTTTTTGAAGAAACGTTCGGATGAGGACTGGGACATGGGAAAGATAGTACACAGCCTGACGAACCGACGGTGGGGCGAGGCTAATATCGCCTACGCGGAGTGCCACGACCAGGCGCTGGTGGGCGATAAGACTATCTCCTTCTGGCTAATGGACAAGGAGATGTACACCCACATGAGTACTCTCTCTGATCCCAGTCTCATTATTGATCGGGGCATCGCGCTGCACAAAATGATCCGACTCATCACCCACGCCCTCGGCGGCGAGGGATATCTCAATTTCATGGGTATGTCTTTACTCAACCTCTTTCCCGATGAAATCTCTTCACTGATACTGCTTGACCTACTGCATACAAATGTTAAACTAATGCTAATCAGTATATTAGCACACCAAGCGAATTTGCGTCAGAACACTTGATTTGGAATAGCTAACCGTTAATCACAAAACGCGTCAATGTATTTTCTGTTGTCCGATCTGCTGTCACGACTAAGTGCGTGTGTGTGCGTGATTGCGATGGGTCACAGCGACCACCAACACCAGCAACTGCTCTACCGGGATCAGTGCATTCGCTTCGTGCCGAATCTGGTGTGTTCCTAGTATCGTTGGTTTGCATAATCCTTATGCTGCTGTAGTCAGTATGTGTATAGTGTGAGTTTAAGGTACACTGCCTCCAGAAGGTAAACAATGTGAACATCTGCTGCAATAATTCGGTTTAGAGAGGCTTTTGTAACGGGTACACTTGTGGGAAGGAAATAGCTTCCCAAAGAAGGATTTCTAACTGGTGATCTTTCCTATCATCATGTGGACAGCAAACTTATGAAAGCTTGGTGCATGGTGCCTCTTCTCTTATTGCCTACCATGAGAAAAACTGCTCGTCACGTTTACACTTGACTAAAAAAGTTGGGACACAGTTACATGGCCAGATTGATTGCGTTCTACTTGCATTGGTGGGTTGAAAGAATGCTGCACGCTGCTTTCATTCTGCATGAGAATGTGTGCTCTGTGAAGTGGGTGATGGCATACATGATGGTTTTGATACCACTTATCCTAGTGAATAACTCGACAATAAGCCTGTAATGTGATCGTAATGACTAAAACGTGTAAATATGGGTATTGGAACTTCCGACTGCTAAGCCGCTGTAAAAAATTCAAATCAATGTACTCTTATAATGCGCCATCCTCTAAGTTTCCTCCAACTATCCAAAGAATGAATCACTGGTGACCTTCCCAAGCTGTGGAGCATAAGTGTATGGTTTGGAGGTGAGGGTGAGTCACAAAAGTTTGACCTCACCAGTCTGTTGCTACTTTCACGTTCACCGGCTACATCGGCAACCACCACCGGCAGTGCTTTTAAATCGATGCAATCTATTGAATCGGTACAAGCTCCAAAGCACCACATTGAAAACGGTCAAAACTAGTGACCTGCATGCTCAAACATATTTGGAAGGCATCGTATCACTAAAAACCTCATTGTTCACGAAGGCTTTATGAGATCTTAAGCAAATCCTCCTTTTAGTTAAAGGACTTTTAACGAAACAAATTCTAAGTCTTGGTACCAACTGACCTTGTTTTTAGGTAAGTTGCAGTGCTTTAAAAAGTGAAATTTGTAGGATTGAGGCCGCCTACAAAAGTTTGTAGAGTGTATCTACTTGGAACAATAAAAGGTCATTCCTTTTTACGCTTTTCATTCATTAAAAGAAACTTTGTAAAATCCGCATTTGCCAAAATAATTTGCAAAATGTCGACAAATAGAAATTACTTGGCCAGTGAATGAATTTTGTGGTTTCTAAAATGCGAAAAAATACACAAAATAAATGCGAAGGGCATGATGGGAAAAGGGGTGCGATTGGAGGGGAGACGGGTGTTTATTTCGAGGACTTAAGCGGTGCCTTTGCTCTTCATGCAGGCAACGAGTTCGGTCACCCGGAGTGGCTGGACTTCCCACGACAAGGTAACAACAGCAGCTACCACTATGCGCGTCGACAGTGGCATCTCGTCGACGATCCTCTGCTCAAATACAAATTTCTTAATAACTGGGATCGCGCCATGCAACACTTGGAGGAGAAGTACCACTGGCTCAGCGCCCCTCAGGTCAGTCACTGTTATTTACCCACCAGTTCACCAATTTATCCATTAATACACCTATCCGGCCCTTTATCTATCCGCCAGTTTTCGTATTCGTTGATCTGTGTACCTTTTGACAAGTCCTCAGCTTTTCAATGCAGGATTTTCGTTCCGTCTACAGTAAGGTAGTCTTTATATCATGAAAATTACCGACAATCTCTCATTGCTTTAATGCCAGTAGCGGCCCAGGTGTATCTTCTGATTTCAGCGGTACTGAATGACATGGGAGTTTTAGCCCTTTTGTTGCAAATGCAGTGATGGTGCGATCTCGAAATTATGCATAGGGTAGCCAAAAATCGGTTTATTTTGTAGACCGGAATACCTTAGGCGAATTCCGGCCTTTTGATTAAGCGAACTAATTAAATATTTCAACGAGACTGTCTAGGAGCTATTTTACGTATATGTAGCTAAAAATTGGCAAAAGACACCTCTTATTTTTGCCACAACCGTATTTTTTGATAAAAATGGAATTACATAAATGAACTTTTGAGTTTTCATTCGATAAAACACAAATTTTATCTAGCTTCATACTACACTCTCCCTTACCTCCTGAAATGTTTCAAATTAAAAAAAAATAAACAGTGGCATTATGCTCCATCGCTAGTAAAAATGCACATTTGTCATTGCTACTTATTATTACTATTATTATAATCTGGAAGTATGAAGCCTTGCAGCCTCGTTTTCGGTGCATTTAAATCTCTACTGATCTCACATTCCATTCTAGGCCTACGTTAGTAGAAAGCACGAGGACGACAAGGTGATTGTGTTCGAACGAGCTGGTGTCCTGTTTGTGTTCAATTTTCATCCACAAAAGAGCTTCACGAACTACCGTATCGGCGTTGACACCCCTGGAAGGTGAAGTCTTATTTTTATTTGCTCTTGTCTCGCCCACACTACCGTCGAGTAACAAGGTGCCTCCCTCTTCCAAACCATGTTCATATACAGCTACAAGATCATTTTAAACTCGGATCGGGAGGAGTATGGCGGCTTCAACCGCATCGATGATTCGATGGCCATGCCGACCACAGAAGAAGGGTGGGACAACCGACGCTGTAGCATGTACGTCTACATCCCCTCGCGGGTGTGCATGGCCCTCGCTCTCTACTAGTCACTACCCCCTTAGCTCAAGGCTATAAGTCTCGCCCCTTTCGTTTCCTACTTCCACTTTCACCAACTGTCCTTTCATCAACTACATTGCACTACATCCTTTCATCTATCATTGTTCTTTTCTTATAGTTTTCAAACAAATCACTTTTTTATTTGATTTACTTGCATATGCATTTGAAGAACAGATTCTGTCATGGCATGTGAGGTTAGAAACACATTGATCCCGTTGACTTTACTTTGTTTTTCTTCCAATTGGACGGCGATAAGTGGCTTCATTGTATTCCTTTCCAATTGCGGGAAAGAGACTCCGATTACTCTTCCTGAAACATAAGTCATTAAAGGGAAATTTTGAAAAATGCGTCATAAAACATGGTCGGGATAAGTCAGGCAGTAGGAGTGGCTACTCACCCCTCTGAGCATTCAACAGTTTGCATAGTGCTTCTAGAAGAGTTTTTTTGTGTTACGCATATTGCAAGAGGTCACCACGATTGTGAATTTCACAGATCCAGGCAGTTTATCGCTGCAAAATGCACTGCACTTACAAAATGAATTCGGTCATGAAGGTTGCGGTGGTAGCTGCAATTCAGCGCGTTTGATTAGTGAAGTGTCCCGCATCCTGTCGAAGAGTGCCTCCTTACAAGGCGTGGGGTGGCCTAGCCTCTACCATAAACATCCGGTTCCTTGCGCATGGGACAGTGGATGAAGGTGTCTAGACGTCGTGTGCAAGGCTTTCTCTGTCAACTCGAACTAAGCACAAGTGACTGAGCCGTGAAAGTCCAGATTGCATCCTAGCTGAACGGCAAACTCTACCTTCGGTAGCATACTTGGATCAACAGGAATTGATCTAATACCACCTAGATAGCAGAGTCCTGTGGAAGCTACACGCTTAATCACGTTTTTGTAATAGGACGTTGGCTGGTATTGGTGGCTTCATTTGCTTATGGAGATACCTAAATCTGGCCCCGGAACTACGACATTGAGCTGGCTTGTCTGGTTTCGCTAGCCAACATACACTGCGAATAGGCAGCGCTGCACAGCAGGCTAACCTATGACTATGCATAGCACTCCGTAGCATGTGGCGATGGAACGTGGGACCTTTGCCTTGTCGTCAAGCCACGTCCTATGCTACTGTGGCAGACAAGTAGCATTTATTTTTTAAGATACGCGAGCTTGGTTTCTTTCGCAAAGGGAGAGATGCCGCCTTTCATTTAAAATGCTAAAATGAGACATAATTTTCAACAGTAATACCAGCATTAAGAATGAAAAAGATCAACACGTATCAACAAACCCGAATGTGTAATAAATTGCAGAGTGCTCATTTTCTTTGAGACTAAAGTTAGAAGCGTTTTGCCCTCCAGCAATGTGACCGTTAATTTAACTTGGTAGGTGATTACCGAGGGACTGAAGATTCCACTTAAATCAGCAAAATGGTGGTACATCATCCCAATTTTTTAAATGTTGGTATTGGGTGCCCAAACTGATTAATTAAAAGGGACATTTACAAGATGGTGACCCGATCGGTGTCGCCGGTTTTTCTGATAATAATCTATGTCCAAAATGCTGCTACTACTACTAAATAAGAAAGCGCATGCTTAAGATCACTTAACAAGCAGTAAAGCGGTTGAGAATTCGTGGAGAAGCTCAGAACGTACCAGGGCGAGCGATCCCTTTGCAGAACGATGCGAAATTCCATTCAAATGGACATTTGACTATTATGGTTTTTGTGAGGAGACTTAAGGGATAACGCGCACTCGTACAATAGCACTTAAGCAATCCATTCTGCCAATGCTTTTATGACCAGTGGACTAAGTTTTGGCTTTTAAATGATTTTTACACTTCTCTGAGCTTGCTGCTGGCGGCACTTGATCACACGGGTGTAGAATAAGCTCATCAAGTGTTTTATTGAGGGTACATAAAGACAGCATTAAAGCCCATTGGTGAGTGTTAAGCAAGGTAGCAAAGGATCGTTCTGTGTAATTTTAAACATCAACTTCATTGGACTCCTTAAAGCGAATACGCACATTATTTGGTTTCTATCCCGCTCTGGTCCTTCAAGCTTTAGTCTAAGCGGTCAAATCTTAAGCTTCGTCGGTGTATAAATTCTAAATTCTAAATGAATTCTTATAACCTGCTTATTTTAGATGGGTTACGACTTTTGAAATTAGATGGAAAAATATTTTGACCAAAATATTTACTTTTTGGGATTAAGGTGATACGTCAACCGTGTCTTTTACCTTTTCGAAATCATTTAAATAGAATTTTGATTATAATAATGTAGCACCCCAAGACTGTCTTGAAGATGAAAGAGGACATAATAATCGGGTGGAGTATACATATATTCGGCGAGAGGAAAGGATAAGGGCTACTGTTTTGGCCAACCAATCATGACATTGGAGTTAAAAATGGACACCAAACGTATTGCACTAAGCACAGTGCAATCATAGTTGCATTGTGTTCCTTGAGAATTTGGCACCAGCTCTACCAAACACGATTTCAATGTTTTAAAATAAGAAATCATGGAAGACAGTTCTGGGAGAAAGGTTTTAATTCGCATCACCCAACTCAATTGGCGTATCGCGCTACTCGATCTTATAAATGGCAATCATTCTCCTGTAACTGATAGGTCACCGCTTCTACGGCGTAAACGTTGATTTGAATTATTGCTATCTTCTTAAGTGATTATGAGGGTTTGTTTTTAAATGCTTTTACTTCGCATACTTAATGCAATCAATTTAATAACCATCCCTCTGAGTCAATTGCAATTATAAGTAATGCATTAAATGCAAGTAAACCTCAGATATGTGTATGCCAAATATGGCTGACATGAAGTGAACTACATGCTTCACGATGAGTGCATGCAAGCTCAGCTTGGATTAATACTGAAAAGGAGATCACGTGTTGCGAAGGTGAACGTAATCGTCGTATAAGGATCCATGCATTGGCCGATATCCAGTGTATTGAGGGAACTGACTTTGCATCGCACACAACCGTACTCACTCACAACTCAGGTCACCCGCCACCCCATCTACTCCACCATCCACACTCCCAGCCCCAACTCTTAAAGAATTCAGTCTTTTAGTAAATATATGGTGATTGTTTACTGTGCATAACACAAAGAAAGAGTTCACTCTACAGGCACTGTTCTAAAAGGCGTGCTTGAAGAGGATAGGGTCGAAGTATCGCTTTGAGGCGACGACCGCTTCACGCTTTTCCAAATCCTCCTTGGTGCGAATGGCTAAAAACGAAAACGTATGCTTAATAACCTCCGCATTTGAGTGGTCTAAGCAAAATGATTTGGATGACATACGATATGTTTCCACATTAACCGATACCTTGTGAGTGGGCGAATTATTGCAGTGGTAAGTTTATGAAATCCAAAAGAAGTGCATTAAATAACGAGAATGCAAATGAGTTCCTATTGATGGTAACTATTATGGAGGGAGCTATGAGTTGCTGTGTACATCGCAAATAAATGTTGACAATTTCTCCACATAAAGTGCCATTAACACAAGGTTCCAAAAAGAAATCTGCATTTCCATTCACCATCTACGTAAATGAAAATGTTACTAGTTACTAATTGTAGTATATCATCAGCGCCAATTTACACCCAAGTAAGTACTGTAAAACACAAGTGTTCCAACTTCCCAGGAAATTCCTATTATCATCCGATAAAGGTGAGGTGGTAGTGCGGAGGCAAACTAAATTACTCGAATTACTTACGGCCCATTGCAAATCGGATGGGATCAAAGTAGCGTTTGAATAGTTCCAAACTCTCTTCATCTGATAATGGATGGGCCAGTGACACAGAGGCGAAGAACTGCATCAAGAGAGAACCACAAAAATTAGAACTAACAGAGCCATTCCGGTTGCTCATCATTTGCATTTTTAGCTTGTGAGTGGTTGATGCTGTATTTCATGGAGTCATTAGTAAAAGTTCAGGGAGGTGCAGTTTGAGTTTGAAAAGATTTAAATCAGCACCCATTACAAGCATTCATGCCGAATTTAAATGCTAAAAATAACCAAATCTCTTGATAAGGAAATTCATCTAAAATATGACAACTAATGTGATACAAGAGAACTCAATAATGTAGCATACGTATAAAAACATAAATCACGCACGGATAAGGCACAGAAGAGAACTGCTAGCATTGCGCGTATGTTCGTGGCGGTAAACTGAATCTATTTCGTAATCTGACCATGTTCGAAAATTCATTCCCTTATATACCCTCCTATGTTTGCATTGAGTACAACATTGAGTATCCTGTCCAACCAACAGGATTATAAATATCCGATTCTCGCATCCAATTGGTGGAGAATTGGACTTCATTTCAAGTTATTAGGAAGTTGAAATTAATTTCAACCAATCGGAAAGTCGTAACTTGTGCACTCATGAAAACGACTGAATTTTTGTTCCACTGATCCTTTATCAATATAAGCCAGAATAGCTGCCCTTCAGTGAGTACTACAAATCGAAATGCACACTAAACTTTAGAATGATTCGACAAAATGACGCCATAGTTACTTATCCTTAATATTTTTTGGGCTCAGGCTGGATCGGAGTATTCCTACAAATTTATAAAAAAAGGTCGAAGATAATTATAACGACCATAAGAAATTTGCTGAATTTAAAAGTGAAAGTGAGCATTAAGAGAAGCGTAATGGCGATAAGCTTTTTAAGGATGTCAAGAGACCAGAAAACACACAAGTTTGTGTGGTTGAACTAATCCTGTCTGCTCTTTGGAAGCTACGTACGTCGAAGATGCTTAGGCTTTTGGGGCTTGGAGCAAGCACAAATAAACATTGCATTTCGTTCGCCTTACACGTCAGGGTCTTACACCAGGTTGCATACTGATATGTTCATTCAAACAAACCTAAAAATTAGGGGATAAGTGTACAATAAGTAGGTATCATAAAAGTTGCCCATTTACGCACTGTATTCGAACTGTTAGATGAGTTTGGTAAAACGTACAGGCGATTTTTCTCATAATCAATGCGACGAAGTTGCAGGTGAGGGTTGACAGGACGGAGACGAAATCCGTTGTCTGGAAGTGGACTGTGTCTATGTGGATGCGTGAGGAATTCCCGGGGTACAGGAGGAGGAATCGAAGGATCTCCAGCGTAAGCAACTTCCAGCATTAGTTTTCACATCACTTCCGCAACCTTTAAAAGCCGCATTAGAGTGGACGTAGAGTTTGTCGAACAGCACGTTCTCTGACGTACCAAGGAGGTACATGTACCATAAATATGATGACTTATGGACACTATGGACTTATGTCGAAACTACAGAACTCCATTTTTGCTGAAATGGATTGTCTACAATAGCCACTCCTCAAAGAAACAAACAATTCAAATATTTGTCAACTTTTAAATTTTTTTGAAGGAATTAATTCTCCTCACCAAAAATTGGGGAAGCACAAGTTATTGCTACAGATATTTTATCATGTGAAAAATGAACCTTGTGCCATATTTTAAAATCATTAGCAATGACTGTTATTACTTTCTATCACAAATAACCATGTTACCAATAAGTTTAAAAATTCAGGCACACGCATTTTAAGATCGGGGTCAAATTCAATCCAACTGTGTGCGATTACTTGTAAAATTTGGAACTTAAATGGTAGTTCAGGTGCGCCGGTATGGTAGCGCAGTAAATCAGATCCTATACAATGTTTAACCCAGAGGCCAACTACCGGTTCGCTCAAATTAAAAAAAACAACAAATTTTGATTGCGGAGAACCATAACCTCACCCAAACCACATGTGCCTAAATGTGATCCGAGCAGTTTGCGCTCCGGCACTGTTAAACTTTCTTTGAATTAAATTGCTTGTGTGCATAATACAAACCATTTAAAACACGCCATAACTTTAAACATTGCCATTACAGAAATGAAGTAAATATAAAGGTCTTTTTATGACAGATTCATGGCAATCATTGGCAATATACATTCATTGAACGGCTGACTACTTTTTAGTCCTTGAGACTGCCTCGTAAAAGCCTCTGAGAGTGCTGGACTTTCGACTGACAGAATACGTGGAGAGCTTGGAGTAAAGTGATGAATTTAAGTACTCTGAGTTAAAAAGGAACATAGCCTTTAAGTGTCAATGCTCCTTAGGAATTTTTTTGGAAGCAAAAACTGAATAATTATTAATGAAGTTCATCCAATTAATGTAGGGGCATATGGTGATAGGAGGGCGCCACTTCGTAAGCTATGGCTGTGTCATTCATGGCTTTATTTTAGTCCTATATCCTAATGCGTTGGTAAATTTTTTTAGCGATGCGTGATTTGTTAAGCTTTAGCAAGTAATGTCCTCAAACTTGATTATTTAGATTCGGTGTGCAGCATTTGGTCAGATTGCTCTTGATGAACTCTTTAAAAAACAATAAGGCGTCGAGTATAATGAGAAGGCTCCACTTACCAGTTGCTGCAATAAAACCAGTGTGTTTACTTAATAAGGCCATCTGCTCACTTATGGAAATCGTACAACAGCAGTTTGCCATTTATTCAAAGCATATGATCTCTTTCGCCACCACCAATCCTCCCAACGTTCTGCTGACAGATTGCAAGAGCGACTACGCTATTCGGTCGGTAATCAGTAAATCCTGCGCTGCCGCTCCTTTACCACCGCCACCACCGCCTTCGCCTACGCGGCATCTCCTCTCGCCTCCCCTCGTTTTGCTTGTGCTCCTTCTTTCAGCATCCGCGATGACTGTCAACATTTGCTCCATCTGCCGTCTCGGAATGCATCACAAAGCATATGGCATTTTCAACTGTATTCACATTGATTAGCATTTTTAGAAGTAAGGCAACATGCCTTTTACACTGTCTGATTGTTGCTCCGACTGAGACCTGTAAGAGAGTATCTATTTAAACTATTGGTATCCGTTGATTTTGAAGTTAATAGACCTTCAACTAACGTCTGACAATAACCTCGCTCTATCGCCTAATGCCAAGCCACATTTAAACGCTTTCACCTGAGGGCTGCATTTCAATAGGGATTGCTACATGCAACGGCATCAAGACATGAAATAAAAGCAATCCTTTTGATTAGCCGAATGACACCAAATGCGTCCCAATCGCAATCGTTTACTCGTACTTTACTAATAGGAAATATAAATTATTTGAGCCACGTGTGATCAAGGTTTCTGGTAGGGTTATTGCAGTAATTAAAATCATGTATAAGATGGTTCTTTTCTTTCGATACACTTATTTGTGATGGTCTATGGCATGGAGAAGAAACAAATTCGAATAAATTGATTTTAGCCAAACAAAAACTTCACAGCACAAATTAAACAGTGTTAAAATAGAGTACATTTAAAAACTACTAGTATTTCTCCCACTCTTGTTCTCGCATCTGAATAGCTTTTGAATTATTCAAATACTAATATTAATATTTACTGTTTATTTTTATCTTTAGAAAGAAGGTTTCAGCTGTAGATGGCGAACTACTTAGTAGTGGTCTGAACTCAACTTTGTGATCGCTGCCCATTCCCACAATCACTGGCTGCGTTACTAGAAATTGGTAGGAACCATGATTTTATTTACTCAATTAGTGGAAAAAAATGTTACACTGAAGTTACACCGTCTGATACATTTGGTGACGACACGTGAGTTGCATCGAGGCTAGAATGCGTTACTGACGCTGACACTGGCATTCCCCATAGCTACGTAGGTCTCAAAATCACCCTGGAAAGTATCGCAGAAAGGTCATAAATATGCTCAAAGTTAACTTAGTCGTTTGCTCTTAACTCAGTGCTTAATACCACTATTCTTGTACTTTTGGGAGCAAATCGCTATTTAGTATTCAAAGCGAGCTCATCCTTGCATAAAGAGTATTAAATTTTTGTTATGAATACGATATGTAAATAAAACTTATCGAGTGAACAATCTCAAGAACTAATTTTTATCAGAGGACAATTGAGGAGACAGAAGTTAGCATTCCAATAAGAGCCAACGCTCCTACATTGGAATCTTAAATAGAGAATTAAAGACTTTAATGCTCTCGTACGGATTGGAGATCACTTCAAAGAACTATGTGTTGTTCTCCTATGGTAAAGAAACGATTCACAAAATTTGAAACGACTCATAATTACCAAGCGCTTTCTGCAATTTTACAAAACCAAGGACCCGTCACAGCAACCGAGACCAAATTTTCTTATCTTCTAACACGAACTCTCCCTAACATCTTGGAATGTTTATGCCTATAAAGAGTACAAAATGCTTATCAGTAAAGACTTGCAGCTAAAATGGGAAGAGAGTTTTACGTTTCGAGGATTTGAGTATACTCAAGTCACCTGACCAACATTTGTTTTTGAATTCTGTTATTTTATCTACTGAAAGTCTCATATGAAGATACGAAGCACTACCAACTCCCTAAATTCGAAATGAATGAAGTAGAAATGAATAAACGAGTTTGAAACATGCTTAGTGAGAGTAAGATTAGCATTTATATCGTTTGATAGTGGTACAAGCAGCAAATTCATGTAGCAGGAATTCATTGCAAAAGGCGTGTGGACATTATTTTTACCTCCACAGAAGATGGATCCATTCTGATCTTGATTTATCTGCTGGACGGCTAAGTAATGGAAGCGTATTTGGTGGCTTAAAGCGAAAGGCATTCAAGACGAGGCTATTGTCTTGAGATTGACACGGTAAGAGATTGTTTGCAGGCTTTTACGTCTAAGTCGCTAAAGGGAGTCGGAATAGTTGGGGTCGCTCCTCAATGCTGTTTCCGTCATATTGAGTTCCAACATTTATGCATATATTTTAATGTTTACATGGACATTATGCTCAATCATTCGATCCGCTAGACATTGCATCAGAAGAACACTTGACAAAGCACTTTTTGACAGAGGTGAAATACAAGATGAATTCGCTAAAAGTTTGCAGTTGACTGCTCTTCCAAATTAGAATGAGGACCTTTTTTTGGCAATTTCATGAATTATGATTCTCAGTATAATGCAGAAGCGGCACTTCAAGGCGCATATTACAGATGTAAGACGTCCAAACTTCGATTTGAATTTCCAAAGAAAATTTAGCTGTCTCTAACCCCATATGTGATTCCGTTTACGATAAACCGTAATGCCTTTCTTTTGGTACATGCTAGATTAGTCATTTATACGTTAATTAAAGTATTCTTATAACCTTTTACCAAATACATATTGTCCCTAAAAATCAGCAACTAGAAGATCCCGTGCAAAAAGTTAGTTTATTTTACAGAAGCCTATCAACATTTTTACAAAGTTTCCTTTTAATTAATAATGTGAAATTCAAGATTTTCATTGCGAAATACAGAGCGCAATCGTGTAGACTAGATCACAACTTTTTGAGTGCTGATGTGACACAGTGATGTGCCGTCTCCACCTAAAGGGAATGGGTTTTGATGCATGGGGAAAGGATCAAGATTGCTTAATTAGGATGGACAAACGAACAATCAAATGCTGTTCACAATTATCGAAAGCGAAATGGGGAGATGACCGAGAAAATCACATGCTATTTTGATCTTAATATGCTCTTCGTCACGTGAAATACTCGTCCATAAATAATAAAACATGGACCGGAGATAAATAAAAAATACTGATACGTGGGATTTAACTCAGAAATGCCTCCAACACGTTGCACTTAGGAATGCGATATCTAACGTAATCAGTGTTGGAACATGTGTCTTACAAAGGCATAGAAGCGCAATTTGCAGGCGCACCACATAAAATCACGCGCAATGACTTCTTTTCATAAAGGGCTTTTTCCGGCCAGGTAGTTGCGTTGCATTAAGCATAAAAATATGACAGGTCCAACTAACTTAACAAATTTAGGAAGAAACTTGCTAAAATCACGGCTTTTCCACGATTAAAATGCGTAGCTCAATATTTTGAAACTGATCATCACTAGGTAAAGCATAAGCAATATTCCTGATGTTTTATCATAAACCTAGAAATCGTTCACAAAGAAGGTTATTTTCTACATCTCAATCATTTGTAGCGAACCATCCCACCCCCACCCACTGTCCCAGCAAACGCAAATAAAACGGCATTTCAACCTGGTTTTCATGTTTTCCTGATTGTCGTGGACACGCATTATGTTGTTTCACTAAAATTCGCTTTCACCTAAACTTTTGGTATTGAGGTGAAAATTCAGCCGCAATTTTTACTAACCTTATAAACCAACCCATTACTCAGGTCGCAAAAGTCTCGCGGGCACGGATTTTTGCATATCTTGACTACTTCTTAATTACGCATGTAAGTCTACAATTGTGATGTTTTCAATTTCAAATGTGTGCATGATTACCTCAAGTATAGCGTAACTTTGAGTGATTTAAATGATAAGCATGCAGTGCTTGAATAGGTTGCGGTCTAACTATGGGCACAGAAAAGTAGTTTCCATGATGCAAAATAAATTTAAGGGTTTAAAAATTAAAGGAAACGGTTTCTGTTATAGAACACTTAGGAGGTTATAAGAGACGATGCCAATTAGACAAAATTAAGAGCATTCTTTTTTGGATAAACGGGAGATTAGAGGACTGGCATTCTTGGGAAGCCCATAGTTCGGGTGCGCAACCGACTTCCAATGCTTTCAATTATGCTTACCTACCCATTCCTATTCAGTAAGCTTATAGATGCACCGGTCGGAATGGTGAGGAATATCACAAGATAGTTTGTTTTGGAACTAAGAGGTCTTGCTAACTACGTTATAATTTATTGGCAAAATTTAAGTTAATTTAAGTTACCTCTGACTCTGCAAACTTAAGAAGTACTAAGTTCATTCTGATTCTGTCAAAGGGCCTCAAGGAGATCAAAAGGATTGCTGTGTTCTAAAGTGCGTTTTAATTTCGGAAAATATTAAACAGACTTAAAAGGATGCAGGGGCTAGTTCCACTGAAATTGAATCGCTAGGCATTTAGGGGAATCGAGGGGGTTTATTGTGTGTTGAACGGTTTCGCATAGATTCGGAAACTTCATTGCGCTTACCGAGCGGTGCTGGTGAAATTTTGATAACGTTTTATTTGCGCCAGTAGAAGCTGAGTTGAAGAGGGTAAAGTTGTAATAAGCAACCTACTCTGCGAATGTACATTCATTTTAAGAAATTCGTTGATAGTTTTCGGTTTGTGTATTAATACTTGAACTAGAGTATAGATGAATACGGCGGTAAGTCTGACTTATTAGTATTGCTTTTAACGACTTTATTCACTAATAGGGAATAGGTGGGATACCCTTCGTTTCACACAACATCAAGGACTTTCCGCGTCTAATGGCTTCGTCAACAAGAACAGATATTTCTTAACAAAATGACAATTGATATGCGTCCAAACGGTGCAGCATTCACAACTTTGCATACATGTTTGGGTGTGTGCCACTATAAGACGAAGTTTTCGGAAAATTCTCGACCCCCCTCCAAGCATGTAAAGTAAAATCGGAGTTGGGAGTGGCAGTAGCGGCACAGAGGTGTTTCTTGGGAGATGGAAAAAGAGGGAAAGGAGAGAGTTTTAGAAATGGGGCGAGATTGGTAAACCTTGAAAAGTGGTTTGTACGACGAAGAAAAATAGGTGACATAAGCACGTTTTGAAGAAAGATCAGATCACATATAGAAATAAAAATTGCACAAGTTTATTTGTACTTCACCTTATTTATTAGTTCATCATTTAATATAAAATCGCAACAACTTTATTAAAATGAATTTTTTAGTAATTAAAATGCTTTTTGCTTCCTTTTCGTGAACAAGACTTGGAGGTGTTAACGGATTAATTCACATTCCGATCAGACGTTGATTAATAAGGTCAATAATTTTCTGTAACCCGCAATTAATTATTAATTGACTTAAAATTTCTGTGATTTCTCAAATGCTATTGTGCAAAAAGGCCTGAAAATAAAAATAAGTGACAAATTCTTGAAAAACCATAAGGCTAGTGCCTTCACACTCATGCACGTTTGACCACCTCTTATCTATTTTGGGTGACTTATAATGTGTCAGCTCCACTAATGCAATCATAGTAGCGGCATCAGAATGCAAAATTGTGATTAAATGGTGGAGGTATTCGGAGAGATATGTTACATTAATGTGAACGATGGAGCTCAACACATGGCGTTGGTCCTCTTCGCTTTTTATTTTTTCTCACTGCATAACAATCGCAAATGGAGACGTCAAGCCATCAACACACTTTTTCTCATTAGCATAATTAGCATCATCCGAGCATCCTAAAGCATAAATTGTCATAATTTGTGGTTTGGATATGAATATCCTACAGTTAAATGCTATGAGTAGGAAGGTGGACACGCACATTTTATTTGGCAACGCCAAATCATGCTTTCTCTTCCCCGCGCTTCCTCGTCCTAGCAACTTCTGGGTGTTTCCTCAAATATTGTTGTTAGGCAACCCGAGTGCTGCGTTAAATTAGTAGTTCGGTTAATTTGCTTGGAATTGGAGATCTGATACATACTAAAATTTTTGGAAGGCAGAAGAAAGCATAATTGAAATGCTTAAAAGTGGGTGGGTAATTGGCAGTTCGCACTCCTCCTGGTATTACTTTTGGTGCTGTTAGCTGCCACAGGCGCGAATGTGGTAGGATAAGACAAAAACCTTCCTGGCCTTGATAATCAAAATGCGCTTTGCGAATTCTACTGACACTTGTCATCTCATTGCTATATTCGCGCATATTTTGCTTAAAATTGACGGAAGCGTTACCCAATAGGAACGACTACAAACAACATGAAGCCATCACGTAGAGTGGAATTTCGCAGAGCGTGGCACAACCTAGCCACTACTTAACGATTGTAAAGTGCACAAGAGTACCAAAAATTCTTCCACCAGATGCATTTCTGGCTTTCAAAACGTCGTGGAAAAGGTCCGGTTAGACATGAAGCCACCTAATGCTCCATTTCCCACAAATTAAATGTATGGGTGTTTTTTGCGCGATAGCTTCCTATATGATCATTCTACCCCTAAAAACTTTTTTGAATTAGCTGAGCCATCGTCACTGGGAAAGTTGGATCTTTAAATTCCTCTTTGTTGTTCAATGTTCTATGGAGTGCAACCAGCCCATTATCGGCATTAAATCACGATCACACCTTTTGCAATGCAATGTAAAGAACTCTTGAGGGTATTCAGCTAAACGCTGTCCACTGGGCACGCCAATTCCTCGATGTGATGAACTGTGTGAACCATTTTCGCATCCGAGATGGTAAAGGTCTTCATCCAACATTTATGCACATCTTTCAACTTGTACTGCGTCTGGTCTGCATATACAAAAGTTCTTTTAGCCATTTTATTTATAATATTTCTTCATAATTTTGTAGACTAAGGAAAAGCCTGCATTCATAATACAACGAAATTCATTTATTGACCGATGTGAGGCATTCGTTAAGGACCAGGATGGTTGCTCCAACTAGAAACGGTTATTGCCTCAGTATATAAAACGAGAATCAAAATGGACCTCTTTAAATATGTATTTATTTCATGAAACTATATTCACGGTAATAAACCCCTCGTTCCTCGCCTGTAGCATCCTCACGTGTTGAAATTTTATCTAACTAACAGTTGAATCAGAAATGCTTAAAATGTTCAAAAAGTCGACCATAAGTGTTTTCACAAATAAGGACTTCGCTATAATAAATGGAATTCTGCTTGTTAATGAATTTTATGCAGATCATCTCTCCCTTAAAGTTGATTTAGCTTTTAAAGGCAAAAATTTTATTTACTTATTCTAATTAGCATAGACAATCACAGTTTAAGAATATTTTCAATACAAATATAGCACATTTGCTCAAAGAATAATAAGGAGACAAACATCAACCCTACTGTTTGCGAGTTTGAGACACCAGTGGTACAATGCCAAAATGATCCGAAGTGTGAAACGCATTTTATCTTATCTGTAAGCAGCAGCGCGATGTGTGCGGCTGCAACTATTCAGGCTCTAATTATATTAGGCACGGAGACTCAATCCTCGTGCTGGCCTGCTATCGTTTGCGGATGCAGTTGGAACAGCAGTCTCGACCTTTTATCCGACGGTCGTGGGGAGAGCGCTAACACCTGTCAAGCCCTCAGGCAGAGAGGCGGGATGAAAATAGGCGCACAGACTAGATTGACTGCCGGTTGAAAAAGCGCATTTTCCCTGTCAGCTCAGTCTGCGTGGCGTTGTGTTCAGCGCTGCACGGACCCACCCTGCATAAATCATGCATGATTTTGACTGTGCTTTGTTAATCACTTATGGGAGAAATGCGAAATATCACTGAAATAACCATAACAAACGAATAAAAGGAATTACATATTCCCAGTTTTCTTCCTTAGCTAACCGTAACTATTAGCTTTGTTTGGATTTTAAAAGTCGCAGTGCATCTTTATTATTATTATTATTATTAATTCATAACGCAGGTTGAGAAATTTCCATTATTAAAGTGCACTGTTTGAGAGGTAGTGCTGAACAAACCTATCCAAAAAATCGCTACAATCATCATTATTTTTCCGGAACGTAAAGAAGAAACCTAGTGATTTCAACAAAGCGAGTTGTGAAACACTTGATGGAGTACAGTCTATCAAAGATACATGACGAGTTTATGATCAATAATTAATCGTAATCTATGTTTAAGAGTGCTAATAATTGGTAAACCCTTCCAGTCCATCCACTTGTAAGCCAATTACAATTACACTGCCAGCATTTTTAAGCCTATATTCCAGTGAATTCCTTCGGTGTATTATGAAAGTTTTGCAATACTTAAAGGTGCGGAAGTCGGTTCTGTTTATGACTAGAACATGCGATCATCAACTGTTCGGCTTTGGCATCGTTCATGAGGTGAACTTCTTGACAAAGCTCCTGATGGAACCGTGTGGGCGCATCCGATCTTGGGTCTGTTGATAGAATACCAATAAAAATATTTTCACTGTTATGGCAAAATTAAACATATCGATATAAATCAATAAAAAAGACCTTTACACAAAGAAATTTTGAATTTCGCTATTTGAGGGTGAATGCATGGAGCATATTTGATTTATTTCTTTGACCGGAATTGTGTCAAGAGTTAAGAATTTGGCGGCAATGTCAAGATTTCGACTTACGCACCCTACGACAAATCTCTCATCGGCCTTCGCTCACATCGATTATGTATCTGACAGGCGGTTGACCATTAGGACCTATGGTACTATAAGTCCACTGAGTTTGCGCGTCTTCGTGGTGCCTCATGGCTTTGCACCGATGACGTTAAATCACAGATAGTTTCGCATATAGAATTATGGGTTCACGATTTGTAACAAATAGGTAAGGCTATGCCAGAGCAAAAAAGTTTAATCCAGTTTGATGCTGGTTAACAAAAACTGAGAGTACGCTTTAAAATGATACATGCTGTTCTTCTTTTTGCTCAAGACAAATTTAGCTCTTGATAGATATCAATCAACGGTCTCTCCTCAGGGTATCATATCGTTGCAAACGATTAAGTTCAATTTAGTTAAGGCAAAACGTTGGTTATTTTTTGCATTATAAACAAAGTATTTGTCCAGTAACTGACGCGAAACGGTAAAAAACTTAGGTCTCATTTAACGATGAATAAAACAATAAGTAAGCTTTTTGTTAAAATGTTTGGCTTTTAAATATGATTTCAAACACTGATTCTGGTAATGCAGCAGTATGACCTTAGAATACAATATTAAATAGACACTCATTAAATGATAAAAATGGCATATAGTGACATTCTTTGCTGTAATATTTTGTTACGACTGCCGGTTTCAGTTACGAGCACTTGGGTGGCCATATTGCCCTAGCTGCGTGGGCTAGCCTCCGGGCCATGCCAGCAGCCCCGTTCCCTCTGTTTATGGAATACATATTCTGCCCTAGTATTATGCCTTCTTTTGCCCCCAAGGAAGCCTCGGGACGCTACAGTTGCCCTGTGAAAATACAAATGAAAGTTCCCCTTCACACAAAATTCGATGGATCTGCCTCAGGTACACCCTTTTATACTAGGGGGTAAGGAGCGGTCTGGAGTCACCAAGCAAATGTTAATCTTAGTTTCAATAAAATGATCAACTACAGAAATCACCGTCAATGATCCATGGATTGCCGCTACTTCTACGATTTTGAATTCGGGATCCTAAAATTCCATAAAAAACCAGATTTTTAGGGAAAATGGATATACTTCAGCGGGCAAAATAAAATGTATAATTCTGATGATTTGGTGTCCTAAGTCTCATAAAAGCTAGCGGGCTATAAGCATAACCTGAACACCATGCCAAAGAGCGGAAATACAGCCTGTGGAGACACAGATCAGATTACTATGGTAACGTTGGTAATAAAGCTAATCCAATTGTGGCAGTAGTATTAGCATCTATTTTTTGACCGTTTGTCGGTTAGAATTATTTCTTAACAGGAGTTAAACAAAAAGATTAATTTTAATCAGGATTTATTTTAGAGAATTTTATGCACAAGACTCGTAATGGTTTTAAATGCCGTAACATTTAAGCTCTACTCATTTGAAGCGAATCTGTAACTAAAAACCAGTAGCATTTCGTCGCTGAATCCATCTCTACCTCTTAAATAAAAAGTAGATAAAATAAAGAGAAAATATAGAACTCCTTCAAAGTTTAGATGTAAACCGGTCTGGTAAAAATTGTTCACACTCTACAAACTATTCTCATTTGATAACTCAAAAAAAAACAAAAAAATTAGTTTACTTCTTGTGCAGTTTTTGTCTAAAGTCGTTAATACTGTATTATTTCGACACCAGTCACGAAAACTAGCGCCATTCAGGTATAAAGTATTTCTGATACAAAATGTGAGACGCGTCCCATCCATAACGGCATGCTGCGATCAACTTTGCATGAATTGGGCTTAAAGGTGAAATGATTTACTTAGCCTTAACACGTTGCTGAAAGGAGCGTTGCTAATGCCTATCACGAGTATACATGGTCACTCTTCATGGAAACAGCTGAACCAGGCGAAGCATGTTAAAAACATAAATAAACGAGTGTGGTTTTCGTTGTTAGAATTCTAGAGTTTAGTTTTCGTCCCTGAAGACCCTGAACGGGCCAAGGTTCTTTCATTGCTGTTTTGATGATCTCACGTCCGAGTTGCAGAAATTTAAAAATTGCTCATTTGTAATGCTTTAATGGTTTGTATAACTGGCAGTTTTGGTAATGAGTCCCTTAGGGTTCCATCGCTGTAGCTTTGTCAGGCGGTTTGGTCTCTAGGCCTTTACATTGGGTCCCAGCACTTCCCTCGGTCAGCGATACCTATTCTGCCCGAGTACTTTACCTTTCCTGTCTTCAGGGAAGTCTCAAGATAACACACACTTTCTTAGTAAACTAATACCAAGTGCACCATGCAATGAACATACAAAAATCAGGAACTAAATTATTGCACAGTATAAGGAAGTGTAATTACTTTTAATGTATTAATTTGATTTGAATTTGCACTACCAGGTCTTGGTGATCCTTTAAAAAATACATCAAAACCATATAAACAGGGGAAGCAAGCTGCATTCCAGTTAAAGCGGTATCCTACCGTGACTATTAGGTACTTTCGCGTCAGCGTTAAGCATAATTTGAATTAAACCCTCTGTTATTTTGACGAATGCTAAGTGATTCGCAATAAAATTCATGACAAACATTGGCTTTGAATTCTAAAAATTCATACAAAAAATTATATTTTTGCGCGATGCACTTTCGGCATGAAATGTCAAGTCTCTGGTATATCAAAAAGTGTCCTTTTCATTTTCCGTCATGGTTTACTCTGAAATCGAATGTTTAGCCGAAGAAGTAAGAAAAATTACCTAACGGAAAACCAAATTGGATATTATGCCAGGCACTTCACTTTGCAATCTGATTATCATTTTATCTGATGAAAATCAGGTTTGGGAGAGCCAACTAAAGCATGACCGATCTCATGGGATTTGAGACCTAATAAACTCTACCATAAAATCTCGGTTAGTAGTTTTATTAAATGGGCTGAGATTCCCCTTTAGAAATTGAATGAAATGTGCAGGAGACTGATTGTTCCATTTCCGTGGTTAAATTGAGGGTAGAATGAAATTTCCTCCTCTGCTGGTTTTATGTTTGGACTAAAAGAAGAATCAATACTTTATTATGACTACTTACAAATAAAAATAAAGGACCAAAACAGCATTAGTGTTTTTTGTTGAAATAGCCATCATTTCCAGAGAGATTTATTCTACTTGCGGATCGCACATTCATAAAACAGGATGACTCCATTCCTACCTCAACTATTTCAAAAGCATCATTTCTACTCTGCAGAGGAAAAAAACTGTTTTTACTACTCGGAGGAATAATGTGCAGGAAATTATGAGGGGGTCAGTGCCTTTCTTCAATCTTTAGTGCAGTTTTCCCAGGGATCATTAATGAGACCTCTAGCTGCCTTGCAAGAAATTGACCTTTTTCTACTAATGTACTAGCCCTGATTGCTTCTGAAGGATTCTTCATTGCACACATTCGAGTTGTGTTAAGTGCAACTCAAACGTAATTGCCTGACCTTTGGCTAGAAAATCATGGCGATCATTTGGACATGTGGTCTCTAATACGTGCACACAACAAGCATAGCCTTATAAGGGAAATGGTAAGTGGTTTGGAAAGTTAGTGCTTGAATCATCTTTAAAAAGTACTTGCGCGGATAGTTTGGAATAAAATTCATTTATTGCTTGTCTTACGAATAAAGAGCACTGATAAAAGTGCCGAAAACTCGAATATGTCTCATCTTTTAACCAATTTTGCAGAACCAAAGGCCTGATTTGTGTCTCTGAAGAGTCTACGGGATAGATGGTAAGAATAAATACCGCTGACTGAAGTAGCGCATGGTGGCTCATTACGTTGGGGGTGCGAAACCTTATACCGCTGTCCTAAGAGGTTATACATGGTGCAGGCTATATCAAGTGCGCTCTCCGTTATGCCTGTCATGACTTCTGAGATTCGATCGGTTTATACCTTCGTAGATATGCAACAGATGTAAAATACAGGGAATTTTACGCACAGAGAATCATAAAATGCTCCAAGTATACCATAACCCAAAAAACTGTATTATGTCTTATGTGCTAACACTAAGAGGAGGCAGATGCAATTGCAGCAAAGCACATTACTATTCCAGAAGGTATATCTGATCGGATTTATGGCCTTAACAAATGCTATTGGGCAAAACCAAACATCAATTTAATGTTTCTTATTGTTAATTTACAATGTGTGATGTATTTCAAACGAATTTTGCTCAATTTAAATGTAGCCTATTACGAATTTATGCCGATTGTTTCTTGCATAGGACAGTTGATCCTCATATGTTATCTAAGTGTATTGTCGCCGTGGCTCTGCCTCAATCTTGGAAGGATTCCTTTTGTTAGTAGGTAAATGCCGGAAATTCCAAGCGGGGCTATGCCAATAAGGCTTCACTTCTTTTAATAACAATTTGAGTGTCTTATCCTAATAGCTAACTAAATAACCTGAAATGCTATCCCCTAAGTTTGCCATTCTCATTATTAAAATCGAGTTTATGGAAAGGCATTGTGTAAATATGCGCTTTGAAAAGCGAAGATTCCTACATTGCACGAAAGCACGGGAGAACTGATTAATTGCCCAAAAGTGAAAAGGCCGAATTGCTCGAACTCGAGTCACCGTTTAGAACACAAAGACTCGTAATGAGTTTTGAATTTGATGTAGTTAGCACGAAATCCAAAACGCCCACGGGGGAGGCACACACACGCACACCTGCGTACTCGTTATCTTCATGCGTGCGTGTGCACGCATGTTGCACCCGACCAATCCGCTTCTCAGCTCCCATCCAAGCTTTGGGACAAGAAGATCGCCGGGCCATGACCAACACACACATCTACTTACCGGAAAGTCGGCACAATTCGAAGGAGGTGGAGAAAGGCGAAGGAGACAGTTTTTGCAATTTTGCATGCGTGTGCTTGGATTAACTCATTTTTGATCATGTCCCTCTCTGCCATACCAGGCTGCCGCCTTCTGGTTTTCCTTCTGCTGCGTAAGTTCCTGCAAGGAGAAACGTACTCATTTCCGCTTATAGCAGCATGCTTCTTTTTGTGAGCATAATTTTTGCTGTTTGTGATTTATTAACTCCGAAAGTATTATGGTGGCTTGTTTTAAGCCGAATATTCAAGTTCTTATGACGATTTAATATTTTAATGCTCTTCAGTGTAAAATCCCTATGAGTACAAAGCCAAAGCATTTAAAGAAGGAAATTGAAGGTCCACATTTATTGGATTTATGGTCCACTAATTTATTTTTATATCTGTAAGCAATATTAAGCCGTGCATTCACTAATTGGTCGGTTATATGATCAATTTTTGTGATCATGGCATTTAAATTTGAATGTAAGAAAGCTAACCAAATAATTGAATGTCAATTTCGGAAGTAATTGCTCTTGAACCCATAAAATGTAAGTGGTAAGGTGTTATCCACTGAGGATATTGACAGTCGGATACTTTTCCTTATATGTGAGGGTCAAGAATTAGCTAATCATGATTCTGTAGCTGCTAGATTTGCCCAAAGTAGCATTTCGATATATCAATACGGACACAGATGGTTCCGAGCTGTAAGTGTGTGAGACAAAATAAAACGAAGAAACGCCAATTGAGGTGTAATATGCACAACAGTGGAACTAAGGTGAAGCTTTATTTTGAGTAATAAAGGTAATTATAGATAGCTATTCCCCAATTTTAAAACTTTCATAATACTTGATGAGGTACATATTGGACTTCCTTGACGATGAGTTCCGATTTCGTTCTTGTCATCCGAATAAATAAACCTGCTTTGATGTTTTCGACCAACTCTTAGATTCATGTGTTTTTACTTGACATTCTTTTGGATTTTGAGGCAAGACATTTTATACAATGATTTCAAAGCTTCAGATATGCCTGGTTCTAGTCAATACAACTGTCTTTTGTGTATTTGATTTGATGTTTCATAAAATGCATGCTTACAAAATGTACTGGAAAATTAATTTAAAAATGTCAAGTCCAATTAGACTACTATTGGTAGTTGACTTAGATTATTGTAAATACCAAAAAGGCGCCTCCATAGGGGCTTTGTCAGTTGGGAGGTCTAAAGGCTGAAAAGTGAATAGAACGGAGACGTGCTACAGTGGAAGAAATTGTCTTCAAAGGGAACAGCACAAGCTGCGATTAACTAGTGGCTCCACATGTATCGATATTATACATAGTCATCATAATTTATGGTCATTGTTATAACTGTGGCTGCAAATGCTATTGATGGTCGTCTGTAGGTATTTGCATACCAAAGTCTAAGCTATCTGCGATGAAGTAGCCTCAATTTCTGGCCTTTTCCGTGGCCTTTTAACCCGTCTATGTTTATGCCTCCCATAGCCCCGTTCGTGGGGCAGCACGGAACTGTCACATAATGTAAACAAAGACACGGTAACAGGGCGTCCTTCTCAGGTCTGGAAATTAAGCTCGCTTAGAAACCACACACGTGCAACCCTACAGTATTTCGTGCTTGGGCCCTTAGCGCTTCAAGAATCCACCAAAAGTCCACTTGGAACAGTGTGATTTCTCAAATCTTCCACTTAATCCCTGGGGCAGTCTGCATGCATAGGACGCATTGCAAGAACTTTGATTGAAGGTCATTCCTCCTCTCAATCGAACCTATGGTAATTGACTTAACGCTTAAATGAAATTTATTCGAACACTTCTTTAAAAATGACAGCCAATAATACTCTTGAATAGTAAAAATGAAGGAGTGCCTTCCCTGTAAAAGCTTATGAAATCACCTAACTAAATTTAATCTCACTTTATGTGTTTGGGTCCAAACGAATGGCATTGGAAACTCGAGTCTTGAGTAAAATGCGCACTCGATATTCTAAGATATCCCAAAAGAAAGTATGCCACTCAGCTTCTAGCGCAGCATACAAATGATGTTAGATGACCGTTTATTAAATGAATGTATATCTATGGTTCCAGTTATTAAAAGCCTAAGACGTATATTTACCTTTACAAGATGTCTCCCTTTAAATCATTACATCAAATTAACTTCCAACTCAGTCCCAGTCGGTCTTCACCGGCGCCATATTTCACAATTCCGAGCGCATCTAGCAGACATTTAACAGCTCGGTGCCATCTTTGCTTTTTCCATGCAAGCCAGCACTTTATGACTTTATTTATTATTTTTAAATAGGGGGAGATAAGTGGTGTAACTCTGCGACGCGAACTAAAGAGACTTAATCCATCGTCTCAAAATAATCTCGCCTGGCTTTCAATCATAATTGCTGCCATTTGATTGAAGCTGTATTCATAAAGATTTCTTTAAAATGTCTTTCATCCGCTGTCTAACAACATTATCTTTTTGTCGTAGTGGGTAGATGACATTTGCAGTGTGTGCTTTTATTCAGTCCTGGGAGCCGTCCTTGTCTATTTTGATCTCCACTGCTAGTAAATTAGAATCATGGAATGCTTTCTTCCCAAATTTACTTACATTGTTAAAGATAGTTGGGGTGAATTAAAGGAATTATTCTGGACATTAAGTTCATTCCACCTTAGGGCTATATCAAGTAAAGATTTCGAATAAGATTTTAAATATGCAAATAGAATTGATTGTTCCACTTTGCCCCATCACTGCAATAAAAGGCACGATCGCGACCAATGCGCCTACATATAAGGCCTTACCCTCAGGGAGCGTGCCTTGTTGCGATCCTTGATTTTGGTGCTACTATTGTTGTTGTATTGCCAAGATTCCTCTGTTTTGCGCATGAGCCCATCTTGGCTAAGAAGTTGCTGATCATAATCAACTCTTCCATCTCACCTCCCTCTCCATGTGATTCGCCTAGGACACAGTGGTATTAAATAAAATTTTTCGTAGCGAGTTGGAATCTTGAGTCGTCACGGTGCTACTTTTAATAATTTTTAGAGGATAGTCTTTTTGTGCAAGGCAATAGGTGCGTTTCTTTTTAACATCACTTATCTAAACAACTAAAGGCTGCATGAGCAACATTGAGTTGTTCGCACGGAGCGTTCGTGCGCGCATAATTCGTTGGTAAATTATCCCTCTACTCTTTCCTGAGGGATAAAAAGTCTGTGTTTGAGGCAATAATGATGGCGTGGCAGGAAATACCAATCTTGGGTTGTAAAGCCATTATACCTCTCTTTGTTTTTTGAGTTTTGTAAATCGATGCTATTCTTGAACACCGGCGCCAATGGTGAAGGTAACGAATACGAAAAACCCTTTCTCCAACTATAAAATTAACCAAACAATGAAGCAAAATTTATAAAATCTTGGATGCCTAACGTGATTAGAAACCGTTGTTCCTAATCCTCGTCACTGTCCGACTCCTCTTCATCCTCTTCCCAAGGCCAAGTGCCCTTGATCATGTAGTGCTTCCATTCGGGCACATTGAAGAGTGTCTCCGCATCCGCTGGGTCGAACATGTCGGTCACCTCGCAGATGAAGCAGAGAGCATTTTTGAAGAGTTTCACAGCCGCCAGTCTGTCACGACCTGTGAATTTGCGGTAATACTCAAGAGGCCACATTAAAAAAAAGTAGGTGAAAAACTCGCAGGTAGGACGGGGCTTGGGGAAGAAGGGGAGGATGCAGCGGATGGTGAGTTCTGCCAGCTTCGGGTGGAACGGCTCTACGAAGACTGTGGTGAATTCGTCAGCCCACACGGTCAGACGCCACGGACCGCTTATCAACATCCACTTGATGCAGCACATAGTATCAGCCACAGCTGGACAAGTTTGACTCTGCTCAGCTGTCGATTCAGTTCGATTAATCTATTGATACTCAGTTTCAGTGGTTTAAAAACAATCAATGGATAACATGACCTTTACAGGGAATCTAAGGTGTCAGTAAGGTTGAAGGTGTATATTAGACTACCCATGTTTGGTCCACAGCTAAACGACACTGCTGAGCACAAAGGGGATAAATCATCTTGTCTCGTATCTGACCGTTAATTAAATTTTGCCATCCTTAGGATAAAGTACAAGTACACCACTTCCCTACAAAGTTAAGTAATTAATATACATTTTGACGTAAAATCATAGTAAATGCTGCGGTCGTTAAGCACAGATGGGGCGGCTACAAAAATGCAAGTCTGCAGAAGCCACGACAATAGGTTAAAAATTGGCGCTAAAATTTTAAAACAAGAGACGATAATTACGATAAATAAAGTGATGAGACTTTGTGCTGCAAAATATACAGGGGAAAAGGGTTAACATGAACTGCACTGTCGAGCCTACCCCGCATTCCAGTCGCCAAATCATGTGCAAAAAGCCAACTAGATGAATGCAAGGTGGGCAATGGACACTAACAGCTGCCAGACGGAGTTTTCAACAGATTCTTTGAAAAATGTCCACCGTTGCGTGAGGCAATCATGGAGTGTTGGCAACGTTAATGCTAGTCTGTCCATTTCACAGTTTTCTCCGGTTTTCTTAAACAGCTGTTCAGCTGTAAGTGATGGGTCGCACAACGCTACAGTTACCGACGCCGCTTCTACAACTATTAATGGGCCTGACTGCCAAGACAGGTGGTTTTCAGATGGTGTACGATGGTAAGGTATGAGTAGACAATTTAACCACCTCACAAAAACATGAAAAGCAATCACATCATTTTTTACATTTGTGTGTACTTTTGGGCTAAAGTTATAAAGGTCCTGTTAATATTTCCTGCAAGTGATTAATACTTAGTCGTACTTGTGTGCAGAAATTCATCGAAAGTCTCCGCCTCACCCACAAAATATAAATTGTAGGGAGGCAACAAATGCAAACTCATTAAATATAACTTTAAAATCGACCACGTAGCTTAGTTATTAAGCCAACATATAGTTGTTTCTTCCAGATGAAAACGAAGATTTGCTAAAAAGATAAATATGGCGAAGGCATGTTTTGAAATGCGTGCGTTCCTATACGCCTGGATCTCAAATTTTTGAGCTTATATCATTACTACGATGAATATAAATTTTGTTTGTGGTCCGTGGTCATCAACACTCCCAGTACAATACAGTAACTTTTGAAAGAATGTGCATTTCCGCATAGTAGCCTGCATAACCACTATCTAGTCTCCCCAATGTCATCACGTGTTTCAGTGCAGCCGCTTCTATAGAATAATTAGAGCATAATACAATGTTGAGTAAAGCAACACAAAAAAGGTGGTCCCGACCGGATTTCGATGAAGTAGGTTTATTCAGTTTGGCACGCTTTATGTCGGAATTCGCTTCTAGTGAGATGCTCTCATCTCTTTAACAAGTGAAAGCTGGCAATTTAATGTACGAGTCATCAAGGAAGCCTTCATATTTGCGTTAAAGTCATAATGCATTACGATGTGCATAAGCGTATAATTTCCTTCATCTTTTTCAAAAAAATGACGAAGTTAAAGTCTTTTACTTTAAACGCACTTTAGATACTGGTTGACGGGACACTTTACGAGCTCAGAAAAAGCGACGACATCATTGGTTTTCATAAAAGCGGGTCGAATTACAAGCGTCGACATAGGCAACTTTTTAAAACGCATTCAACTTGAAATGTATTTAAGCCGGACCCATTATGATACAATAGCATATTTGAATTACGAACACAGAATTTGCAACTTAGAGGTATTTTGGTTGTAAGCAACTCGTTGGTCATTTCACTCTTAGTCATTTGAGATGCCACAAAGTCACTTGAAAAGGTGCAGAGGGACATTTCAGGCGGGTGGGCAGCACGGTGGCGTTTGTTCTGTCCTGAGAAGTAATAAACCGACCTATCTTTTGATGACCTCATTCGCTCGGCCTGAGAACACATACGCACTACTCTTGCTCACTCTCTCACCAATCTGCTACACGCGTGACAGATGCGTTTGCCTGCGGTGGCGCACGTACGCACGCATTCGTACTCCGCTCGTCCCGTCCTGTCCTGTCCCAAATCATCCCCACCCCAGTGGATTTCACTCTTAACTCCTAATTCGTTCGCGTTCCACGCAACAAACTGTTATGTTGGGTCGTTGTGATGTGAAAATCCTGAAAACCACCCCTTTATAAGACTACAATAGCTGCGCTTCGTGGACTCTCTTTTTTATCCTATATTTCTCCCTTAACCACTTTTCCATATGCACATACCGAAATTGACATTTTTCTCACTTTTCTCACTACTTCTTTCCACTCTTTGCATATTCGTTGGGGCCTCCGACTCAAACGTTGATGATGTAGAGAGTTTGCGGAGTTTAATATTTGCACCGGACTCGGGGGAGGTGGTAGCAGCGCTCGAGTCATTTCAGTCCTCCGTCTGCTCCCCCGCTGATGAACGGTTTCAACGCCAGTGCTTCTCCGAATTGCCCGCCGATCGTTACGAGGTGCTGGAGGGCTCACCTGTGCGCATGCGATGCCGGGTATCGTGGCAGAGTGGAAAGGCACAGTGGCGAGCTCACAACGCACTTCTTGGTATGTGGCATACACGCTTACTTCATCAGCTTTTACCTGATACGCTTAAGTCTTACAATCTGCATGCGAGCGCCTTTAAAATCAGATTGACATTTTCATGAATATTTTCGAAGCTAATAGAATCCTTGTGTGTATATCTGCATGAGAAATCACGGCTAATTTTAATTTTAATCAGAACTACTCCCTATTTGAACAAAACTGTGAGCCACAGAAATAAATGAGTGGAACACGCTTGAATATATATGACCAAAAGAAGCGTTTCTCATAATTCTGACACATGGTAAATGTTAAAGAGAAATGCAATTAATATCCTCCTTATTAAAATAAGCAGTGAACATACAAGCCTTTACAAATGTCTAAAATAATACAAAATGAAGGGCTCACTATGAAGCCCTTTTCCTAAGACTACAGATATTTACTAGTAAAGCATAATACAACTAAGTTATTAAGCCAAATTAGTGTTCCTTTTGTTAACAACCATCATTTTAATTGAAATTTAGGAAACGTGCAACTTAAGATGGATGACTTTCAGCCGACTTGTTTTAGGCAATTCGCCATATAATCTGTTTTGCAGGTTTCTTAAATCTAAAGCACTTCGTATTGCATGATTTTTTTGAAAGGGGATTCTTCAGCACTCCAGGGAAACATTAGTTTGAAATCCGCGCATATCCGTAGGTCAGTAATATACTGGGTGATCGCAAGATTGCATAGCAAAGAATTTCAAGGCTTTAAGCAATATTACTTTAATCACATGACTAACTAATTAGTTGTGTCCATACTCGATTTCCTCCAATTCAATGACTCTTTCTTATAAGTGTTACTTTTTTAAATCAAGTATATATTGCGACTAATGACTCTAAATTTTCAGAGCAAGCGATGTGCTCTCATTTGTCTAGGTATGCTTACCGTTAAACCAGTAACATCGTTTCCATTTAAAATACTGATTACGATGAGCATGTACAACTCTAACTGCACGCGGTATCAATCGCACCCGGACCAGTCATCAGTGAATGGTAGGTAAGTTAGAGTTTAGACATCTGAGTAGTTAATGCAGGCGGATACTCTGCATCACTTAATGCCAAAATGAGAGTTTTGAAGAGGTCATACTGCAATGACAATAAACGTAATGCAGTTTCTTATTATTTTTTGTTGCGTAACATGGATAATTTTGCCGACAGCGCTTTTCTGAGCGTGACCGACAGAGGGCTGGTAACTTCGCACTCGATGAGCTGACCGCAGCTCTAGTGTATCCTCATGGCAGATTTTCTGATCAATCACTTTATAAAAAATCAGACATGAAGTTAAAAGCTATCGCAAGCAAACAAGGACCACTTTTGAGGCTTTTCTCTAGAAAAGTAATTTTATTATTGTCGTTTTGCATGGCAAGGCAAACCAATTGTATGAGTTCCCATTTATCCATTAGGATGGTAATTTTACCACTTTAAACATGTAGTATGGGAGCATGGTAGGGTTTGAGTCGCAAGTCTTACTGAGTGCACAAAAGGCACTACAATATTTGGAGGAAAGCAGACAATTTTTAATGATAATTCTTAAAAGTGCCTTTTATTTAGTATCTAAAACTGAGACAAATATGACTGCATCGGACAGGTGACATTGGGCTGAATGTTCTTCTTAGCATTCCAAATCACACGGCAAATTATGAAAAAGGAAAATAAGGAATGAATAATTGCTTGAACTTTGCTTTATCACCCTTTAAATGTGGTATACAAGAAATGATTTCGAAACATGGATGATTATTGCATATAAAGACAAATTGTGCCCTTAAACATGGCTCCACACCTTAATGTACAGATTGTATGCATAACGCCATTTTGGAAAACTGAAAGTAACAATGTTATCCACGTTGTTCTAAACCAAGCTTTGCCGAAATTTTACAATGTGAGTAAAAAGTCTCAATTGCAAAACTTTAAATGTCTTGACAACAGAAATCTTTCTATGCGTGGCTACCAATTTAGATGATTTTGTGAATTGGAACTAGAACTCAAGAAATTTGAGTCGTTTCGTGGGAACCGAACAATGAGCTTGACATTCTCCTGCTGCACGCACTCACAAAGGTGACACTTATTCCCCTTAAAAGGTGGACTCCCACAACTGTGCCGGTTAGAAGTTCCCATGGGAAAAAATAGCAAAAATTGCCACACTGTCAAGGTTAACACTCCATCACCTTAATTGCTAACATCTTTCTAGTTGAATTAATCAAAACGACAAATATCCAGAAATTCGACCAAGTCATTTGCGTTGAATAATAGTAAAATGTATTTTTTAATGAAACTGCAAATTGGCCTATACATTGTGTCACGCTTATGAGTTTTCATACTCCAAAGGAAAGTGAAAAGCAACTGATCCAGTTGGATGCGGAAAGGACTTTAGCGATTACGATAAAATCAGTAATTGCAAAACCATTACAATGAGTCGCAATAAAGGGGTGTCACAAATAAACTGCTTCGTGAATGTAAGCCGTTTCGCTGCCTCCCTCATTTTCTGCCTAAGAGAACTTTCGATCGATCAAAAGTTCTAAAATATTTAGCCGTCTGGATGACCTGGGAGTAATAAAGTACAAAAATATGTGAGATATTGTTGAATCATTCTAAAACACTGGCACAAGTAGGATAGTGTCCTTCTCCCAACTGACTTTCTTGTTGCACAAATAGCAAAAAATGGAAGGCTGGAACTGGGAAAAAGAATATTTACCGATACACAAATAAAGTCCCGCGGGATAATTGTGTGCCACTGGCTAAAACGCGAGATTTTCCGTTGCCCGCGTCTAATTCACCTGACGACGCTTTTGCCAAAAGACCACTTATCTTAATTTTGTTAAGATTTGCTGTGGTTAAAATAGAAAAAGGTTTTGTTTTAAAAAAGTCGATTTAACATTTTACGTTTTGTCTATCGTATGGACGATAAGCCGGATCAGATGGTTTTAGCGCCATGAAAAAACCTTCCACGGTGTTAACTATGCATTTTACCGTGATAAACACAGGTCCTTTTCCTCGGAGGTCGCTTTCTCAAGTGAGTTAATAGAGCTTGTGGAATGCGGATTTATTCGCGACCATTTAGGGTGTAGTAATATGGTGAGGACTAATTTTGTACCAAAAGTAGTAAAACCCAGAATAATAATAGCTCAACTCTCATGCTAAAGGGTTTATGCGAAAATCCTGAATGTTGCGGTTACATACTATTTAAGATAATGGCAATCTTCAGTAGATAAATGTGGCTTGGAGTTTATTCCACAAGAGAACTTCAATTTGAATCTAGACTATTCTTGGTACTTGTTAATCAGGTTGTGTGAATGATGGAGAAGCGTGATCGGTCAACGGTAGGCTTGATGATGCGTTCTTTATTTTGTGAAACGGTGTCTGGTGAGATTATTTCACTATTGGGTAATAGTTGAGTAAGCCATATTGCAATCCCACAACCAATTTGGAGTCATCTTTGGTTAGACTTTACGCTGGCGCTCAGATCAGGGCCAGAATGACGAAGGATAGAGTGTCTATTATTGAAGGGATAGGTCTATCTGATGAGGAAGTGAGATTTACATTTATATTTGAGGGAAACTAGTTTTCTATCAAGTTATCGTCTACCTTCATCTCTGATGGAGGTGAGTTGCACCGTTATTCAGCCTTCTACTGATTATCTCAGCCTGTTATAAAGTGGAGTTCAAATGGTGAAGAAATGACTTTTAAACCCCTAACTCCTTACCTGATACTCGTCTACGTCACAGTCGCTCTCGCAGAATAAGAGCGTTTATAGTGCATTTTTGCACTCCATTAGCAGGAGCTTTGGTGTGGTATGTGACCTCAAGAAATTGAGGTAAGCGCACATTTATTACCTCTTTCCGTAGTACACGGCTTCTGGTTCACCTCGAAAAAGGAGACGACAAATTACTCTTGCACTTCAGGCTATGATCGAGAACTGAGAAATTGGCCCAAGTATTCCATGCAAGGCGACCCAGACAAGGGCGAACACGATTTGGTCATTTCAAGTGTTTCTCGAGAAGACGCCGGAAATTTTGAATGCCAAGTCTCACCAACGGCAAATCAACCTTTGTTACGCAGAAGCACCAACCTTTCTGTTCTGGGTATGCATTTTGCTGCTTTTTTCATTAAGATGCATATGTAACTTATTCATTCCCATCTTGTAATTAAAGCACCATTAAGACGATTCCATAACCTAAATTACCAACCCCATATACTACTCAAGCCAATTATTGCATTTAGTCAAATTTCATTTTTAAAGATTTACTCATTTCATGTTGCCTTATTAGTAGGAAATATAGCTTTAGATCATTGTCATTGACAGTAGTTTCAAACTGAAAGTATACCGTCAAGTGTTCCACCTGCAGGCAACATTGGTAGGTTTGTATCCCAAACCCATAGACAAGGTTTTTATTATCAAATACTGCTTCTTATGAAAAAGCCAGTGTCATATTCTTTCGGAAGGGTGGACATGCACCCGACAGTAAATAAAGCATCAAATAAAAAGTGAAGTCACGTTCATGGGAGTTGGATTATGGACGAAAACGCGTTAGCTGGACTATTATTCTGGATGACTACTCCGAAATAATGGCACGCATGTACACAAAATCTGATATATGGTGTATGCACCGACTGGGACTCAGAACTTACACTAAAACCTTAATGTATTCGGGTCAATTATTTTGATTCACAAATAAATTTGCCTACCTTATTTGCATATTGGATTTGAATAAGATGAGCAACGCAAGTGGCGTTCATTTCTCCTCATGGTTTTACAAAAGTTAGCATCTAAATCGTAAGCTTTTACATTACACGAACACCAGGGTAAATTTTTGTTCTCATGGACCATAACTAAGCTCGCAATAACTACGATAACTTCAAAATAAACCATTAAAATATGGTCCTTACATGTCTTTCCATTCCTTTCTCATCTAAGCAATCCATAATTCAAAATTTGCATCTGAACAAAATTGTTGACATCAGATGCTTTGCAAGGGGATACAAATTTAGTGGACATCTTGTTTCTCAATTAAAGAGGAATTAATAACTCATGGTGCAGCGACAGGCGCAGAACCACGCCGATAAGTTCATTTTGAGTTAAAAATAAGTATTGCAATTTTAGTGTCTTTAATCCTGGAATAACTGATTCTATGGTAGACCATGGTCGAACTTAGCGGAAACCGGCATCGTACGCTATCCTGAACGCAACAAGCCGTCAGACAGTCGGTGTCGGTGGTGACGCGCAATCATGGTTGACGGCGTTAGCAATTATTGCAGCATTCTTCTGCATTTGCATTCAAACAACATGAGGTCATCTAAACAATCATAGGCGGCCTCTAGTAAAGTAACGGCAGAATTAGATTTGCACCAGCAGATATTTTGTGTGTAATGCTTTTTAGTGGTGCCCTCAAAGCCCATCATAATGGCACCTCCGGGTGAGCCGCAGCCGACGAAGAATGGTCAGCTGGTGATATCGCGGCCCGGGTTTTCGACCGAGAGTAATGCTAACGATCTCTCTAACGCTGACGACAAGTTGCGGTTGATTTGTCAGGCCAAGGGAGGTGTGCCGCCGCCCGATTTCGAGTGGTTCCACAACGGGCTGCCAATGCGTGCCAGCTATGTTGAGGGTGGCAGTGGCGGTGGAAACGAAGTATCTTCCACTGCCACAGCGGGTGGAGGAGCTGAAGGGGAGGCTGTGCTGGTCATCCCTAAGGCCGACCTCATCACCGGTGATCGACTTACCTGTCTGGTCAGCAACAAGGCTACTCAACGTGCTGCTAATTTAGGGCAGCAAAAACTGCTCGCCGAGGTCATTGTCACGGTGCAGAGTGAGTGATCTTTAACAATTTCGCTCTTGGCTTACAATTTGGAGGGTAAAATGTTGGCGAAAATCTTTAACAATAAATACATTAGCTAATCAGTTGCACTATGCCGATGATGCGTGCCTCAATGCTTTTTAGAGTGCATATTGCTAGCTTTATATTTACTGTAGTCGTATTCACGTGTAAAGTGAATGCACTTTTACCGCATTAACTAATAAATTTTAGGCTCGTTTATTTTTTAAGCTATTTCCTTTAAGGAATGGGTAACTAAAAAGGAACAAATAAAAGCAAAACCATATTAGTATGTGCAAAGTACAGAGCATTTCCGGAAAGTGCAGTCGTAGTGAGCTGATCAGCGGAGCTCGAATTTACAAATTGGGATTGTTATCTCGTCTTGCATGTTGTAACACGTCTCTGCATTGATTACTTTACCACTTATCTCTATTACGCAATCAGGTAGTGGTTATTACCTCTTCTGACATTGAATTTGGGTGTTCAACTTATGTGAGCGTAATTTTTTGTGCTTGTCTAGAAAGTCGTTTCACTTTAGTATCCTTTGAACCATAGCACTAGTTTTAAATGCATTGTCACAATCTATTGTACGCCTCTTTAAATGTCAACAATGATTTCCACTTTTTCTTGCTTCTTCTCAGTGCACTGCTTTCTAGATTTGCCACCACCCGTACTAACTTTTTAACCTTCAGTGTCTTCGGTTTCCTTGGGCTTCAAAGGACAGCACTGAACTTAAATGACCACAGTGCTTTTTTCTTGAGAATGTCATCAAACGATGGAAGAAATGAAAGGAAATTTTTACTTCTGAATAAGAGATTCGGTTCCCAATATTTCGGTTGGAATAACGCATTCGTTTATGCATTTCTTGCTAATTTGCTATGGGTAAAGGAGTTACTACGAAAGCCATTGAAACGGGTCATCTGGCTGAAATTCAGGTGGCTCCAACGAAACGGCGGTGGGTAGATGCTTCGAAATTAAATTGCAAATTTAAATAAAAACCTTGCATTATTTTAATTTCTTTGATCCTTTTATTGTTACGATACAATAATCAAACGACACATTTTTACACTACGTTCAAGCCGCAGTAGTTTAAACTCGTAAGGCCTTTCAGAGTGACCGATAGTGATGTTTTGAGCACACTTACATCAATGTAGAAGGCAAAACTATCAAAATAATGTCTAAGAATAAAAAGAGGTGAAATTCTAGTTTCAAGATTACAGGAGAATATTAATCAAGTCAGAGCTTCAAGACCTTGCAATGCTTTTTCAATTACTATCTTTTGTTTGTATTTTTCTAGGTTTTGATTCTAGTACCCCTTCGTGAAGCAATTCAAAAAAAGCAGTTAAATGGCTGTTTTAATTCAAAGTAGATGACACCGCTGATCGAACCGAACGCCTAACAATAACGAATGCTGTAAATTTATAGTAAAAAAAAAACAAAAAAGAACCACTACCTACGAGAACGAGGTAAAGTATTTCCTCCTCCATCACTTCCGTATTTCCTGTACGCATGTTGACTAGGGCGTCTTTGATACGCACTACATGTTACTAATTGGACCGTATTTTATTAGACACCAAATAAATCACGGGATTAAGTATTTTTTACATCATCAAGAGGAAAAAGACACTCACCTTCAATTGGAAACAACTTCTACCACTATCAACCATCCACTGAATCGGATCATCTCCACCAGAAAGAGCCATCAGACTCATTCTCCCCATGACCCCAGCTCCGCCCCATTCTCACATCGTTTAAGTTAATCTCCTTCCAGTATGTATTTCTGCGACCCTGATTTGGGTGGTAATAAACGAATCAAAAAGTGGGTGTTTAGAAAGAAAAGATGATGTGTAAGCTCCTTCTCAAATCCATATCACTATTCTTAATTTGCCAGTAAGAACTGTGTCTTTAACACCCGTCAATGCTGATGCTAATTGTGAATTTGTTAATGATGCGACTGAAATTCCGGCAGTTATAAATAAAATTACCCCGGAGTGATTAGAAGAAGTTGTTTTTACATTTTGGGCTAAATACTTATTCAAAAAACCTTCAATATGAGAACTATTTAACTTATATGTTAATAAGGTCAAGAAACCGGTGGCAGTTAATGGTGCTTGCTTGATTCTTACGAGTTTTAGCAGCTAGACTTTCAAATAGTCCTCATTATCGAACAAAACATCCTCAGCACCCTAGAAAACCACTAGTTTTATCGTCATCAAAGTTAAGTGTTTGTAATTTGCTTGCTTCATATAAAAAAGATTGTGTTAGTAACACGTGCCATCAATTTTGTGCAAAACTAACTAAAATGTTTCGACTTCCCCATTCACCTTATTAAGTCGTGCAAGCACATTGAAAACGTGGTCTGCATTCAACTTTACTGCTTCATTTTCAACATATTGGGATGCTTAGATGCATAAGCCCACCAGAAGGAGACAAGGAAGAATATGCATTAAGTGGACGTCTTAACGTGAAGACACATTTTATTAAAATTTTACAGGCCCCCGTGTTCTCCCCTCACCTGCGATCACATACCAAATTTTGATGCACATAAATCGCGGAAAACAAAGTGATTTCACCTTTGAGTGCCAGAACTCCAGATGAATTATTTACTGAAATTCTGTTCTATTTTTGCATTGTAAAAACGGACGAAGTTGAGGCATGTGCATAGTAATTTTATTATTGTCTGAATCTCTTTGCATGGAACAGTGGGCTAGTCCACAGCACCATCGATCATGATGTTGCCATAAATTAACCTCCTTCAGTATTGGATAGTGAACCTGGTGTTGACACATACTTTTTAGGGAGGTATTTACACTTCAAAAGTATAATCAGAACTACTATGAAAGGTTTATGATGATAAGTTATGTCGAAGGCTTCGTGTCACTTTGATAGTCTGTTCAAGCATTTCGACCAATGATATGTTGATAAATGATGTGCCACAGCAACCGCCTCATGCTTACCATCTGAAGGATGCAATAAATTTTGCATGGTTACTCTATTTTAAAAAGTTTTTCGGTGTGCTATTGCCACAGCTTCTTAAGCAATTGCATTTGGCGTTTTACCCAAAAGTCGAAAAGATTAGGCTCGAATCTCAAAAAGTACCAGTTTGGCAGAGTTAGCAGATGTGGAGAATGACTTCGCTAACTTCCCGAATGGAAAAAATTCGTTGTGTTTATTTCCAACTTTATCGTATTCACGTAATTTCTGTGTACAACTTGGAGGTGCGGCACAGATCCCGTTTTGGGTCAACCTCATAAATTAAGTCACACCGGTTCTGCCAGCATCAGTTGACATTCTATCAAAACAGAAGTGTATAATTGTCTTGAGTTGGTTTGCTAAGGGAGCGAATAAGTTAATCTAATGTTGCTCGTAGCTAATCCTCAAAGCACAATTACTTCTAGCGCGCCTGAATTACGAAATATGGTGGCAAAGTGTGATAAGACTGTTTTTATTTTACCTAGAGGGCCCAAGCGATAGCAATATTTACACTTAACTGTAGTATTCAATCGCATGCTCAAAAGATGGCATTTTTATTTAACAGACTTGCTCATCTTTGGTGCTTGAGATTTCTTAATCATTTCTTTATGTGTGCTTCCGATGTGAGGCCGTATCATTTTAGCGCTATCAGAATGCTGGCAACATTTTCTATAATTAACATCCTGCAATTCTCACGTCCAGAGAAGGCGATAATGCACCCCTTAATTTTGATCGTTAATCTTAGGGGTTGAAAAAACGCGGATTCTCCCTCGTTGTCTCTGATCCCGCCGACTCTGCGCCTTGATTAAAATTGCGGTAACCATTTAGAGGGTTGAGTCTCATTCGGCTATTGAATTTTATTACTGACTTCGCGGAGTTTATGTTGAATTTCGGAATGGAGATTTATCGATGCCTCAGAAATTACGATATTAGTGAGGATTGTAAGACTTTAGCCTTTTCCAACAAAGTTCTAGATTATACAGCATTATGGGAGTCGGACTACTTTAGCGCACATAATCATTAGAGCGAGTAGGACGTCCAGGATGAAAAAATAACTCTTTCAGATTAATGGAGTATGTTGAGCTTCTGGTGTTCCAAATGATACTTTTGTGCCACATTGGATCATTAATCAGGTATCGAACAAACAGAAAGCATATTGTTGCAGTCCGAATTAACATAGTCATAAGATTTTCCACACGCTACGTGCTAAAAGCACAATCCCATTATAAGTGGAAAACTGTGTTTTAGCCCCGCCAGGAGCTCCGGTCATTCTCTCTTCGGAAGGGAACATTGTTGACTCCATAATCGCTACCGAGGGTGACACAGTGAACCTCATGTGCCAATCGAAACCACCAGGGTCACCTCCGGGTGAGTTGGTTTGGCGTTGGGATCAGCCCCCGAGCCCATTCCAAGCGGATTCCTTCGCATCGCCAACAGTCACTGAGCTGAACAAACTGCCCAATCTCGAGCAATTTTCACGGCATACTCCTGACAGAAATCAACTGGAAAGCCACCTCTCTCTGCCAGGTGTAAAACGAACCCAAAATGGCCTTTCCATAGTCTGCGTTACGCGGCACAAGCTGGGAATGGAGCAAAAAGCAAAAATTCTGCTCAACGTAAAGTGTGAGTTGAAAAAATACATCGTCAGCTTTCTGGCTTTCCTACTTTTAACAAAGCGATTGGAATTCTGACTGATAAAAAGTAAAATTTTCGCTTTTAAACAACGGGTCTTGTTTTAGGCGAACAAAATATTGGTATTGAAAGTGGTTGAGAAGTGATTTTTGTTATTGCGACGACTGAGTTCAACCAGTGCCAATGTATTAGTTGAGTGCAGCCTTGGTTTCCTTGGTATTGTGGGCTTCACCATTAGACATTTATTGCTGAAATGGTTGGCAAAAAAGCCGGTAGTCAGTCCACTTCACGTCTCACACGGGGGTGGACACAGATTAGTCACCTGCCCATATCCCATCGTGATGCCGCTGTGGCCAAAAAAATCGATGAAATTAGTCACAGTGTCTCCCGTCGCCCCGATAGAGTCGCGTCGCCATGACATGCGCTGACATGCACGTGCCCGCGCTGATGCGCCAAAAGCCTGTGAGCATCCTTGTGTATACTAAGCTCGTCTCAATTTCATACTCAGTTCTTGCCCCTACTGCTATTGGATTTGTCCTAATCATGTCAATGCCGCACATTGATATGAAGTTTGACAGTTAAATTACAGATTTCCAATGAAAGCAAATGCCAGATTGAAGGGTAATGGACCATCAACAGAAGGAGGCACTAAGATTTACAACTCTTCGTTTGAAAATACGTGCCCGAGGCACCATGGTCTTATGAATGCTCATCATCCAATTTTTTTGCTGACAGCAACTTTATTGCGAAAAATAACGCCTCTATTGACATGAACGCAGAATTAGTGTCAGAATGCTTTAACGGTTTCTGAAATGACGGCGCCACCACTGAGAGCTGTGCAGGCATAGAAGTGTTACAACAAGCATTTTGACAGGGGAACAAACGTCAAATCTTCTTTTACACTTCGCTAATGTGTGCAAACAGTTGGCCTATCTATTTCTTCTGGGGTTGGCAAGGGACAGGGAGGTGTAACTCACCTGCATGGGTAGAAATCAGATCCCCTGCCTAGAGGCAACATCACGTCTTCACGTCCATTTTTATTTGACCCCTAATGCTAAGTTCATCCTTCTTGATCATAAAACATCTCAAATGTATTTTACATTCCCATGCATTCTTTACTTGGTCATAAATTCATTTCTTTTGGCAGATTAAAACAGAAAGTACACCAAATTGTATTTTTCAGGCCACCTGAAAATTTTTCTTCAATAATCAAACAGGAGAATATTGAAGTACCCCGAGTATAATTTGCTACTCTGGTTGAGTCTAAACGAAAACAAATAAATGGCAAACGAGTGAAGGTTAGCAATACATATCATATCACGATTTCGATGGACGATGATGGATTTCCACATCCGATAGGTATAGGGAAATGACTTCTGACCTTACTGCGGATGTACGTGTGAGCGGGAGGACACTAGTCTGAAGTCGGAGCGCTGACAGGCTTTTATCTCCGACCTTAGCTGAAATGCCACACAAGCTGGGAATTTAAAATCTTGCCGACATGCGTCCACCTCTGGAGGGGGAACAAGGTTAATGCTGTGCGGGCTCGTGAGCGGTGGTGATACATCCGAGAGTGACTCCACACACAACAGGTCGTGATTCCTACGACTGCTTGACTTCGTCACATTAATCTATCAGTTTAATTTGTTCGCGTGTACCTGAAGGCATGATACGGTTTAAGAAAACTTTCCCGATCAAATCGTTAATTGACTGAATAACAAACGAGGAGCTTTAAATAAAGAGACTCCCATCGCTGTTGTATAAGTGACCTGATTTTGTGGTTAGTCTTATGGAGTTTTTCGTAAGACTAATGGGAATGGTGTGCAAAGAGTAGAATTTACGACTTTTCCGCCCCTTTTCCGCCCCCTGTCGGTCGGTAGGGGTAATTCCTCTGACCTTAAATTCATACCGTGGGGCCTGACCTCCGGCAGCATCCAGTCTGCAGCACCGGCCCTGGCATATTCGCGTCGTCTGGCGCACTGCAACACGATGCGATGGCAACCAGATGAATGGTTTATATGTGACAACTGTTGCCACTGTAACTCTTCAGGTGCTGGAACTAAGTAGACCGTGCACCATAAATCCATTGGGACGCAAACTGAGACACGGTCGTAGTAATTAAAAGCACAGGCAACACAACTAGATGTCCCCTAGAGTAATTTTTGGGCCAGTTCCTCGGCTTACTGGACTACGGGTATCGCAATTTTTATGCGTGATTTTGCGACCCCCAGTCCCTCTAACCAGTGCCACACTTTCTCATTGCTTATCACTTCTTATCTGTGGCGCTCAGTTAGTATTGCCATTACCCGATGTCACAATTGGATTACGTGGGGCGAGCATATGTGAGCGCACCTGAGATCCGCGTTAAAGTGCCACTGCTTAAGTGTACCGGCAACCGCACTTCATTCAACTGCAAATCTCATAATTCTTTTGTTCGTATCTGATCAAGTCATAAATAACAATACTGGCTACAGTTGCAACCAGAAATTTGGTCTTGTGTTTAAATACTTGGACAAACAATAACTCTAGGTTCTATTTTGCTAAACTGGAGGAATAAAATTTGCACCGAAAAACAGAGGAAATAATGTGATAAGGATTATGAACCTGTGAAGTTAGATTCTTCCCAGACTACTTGGTCACACTGTCAAAATTTTAATATAATGGCTGCTAATATCTACGGAAGAGGACTTTCAAGTATTTCAGAGTAGAGAAGGCTTCCTGTCGAATTTCATTTTCTCAAAAAGTGGCATAATAAACCGGCTCCTTTCCTATTTCTCCTTTTCCTCCTAACAGGAAGCTTGATTGCAAAACATGATTAACATGACAGCGGAAATGCAGACCTATTTTGACGTGATTGAGAAACCTGCAGATCTTTTATTACCCAGGGGATAATAAAGATAGTGAATTCACATCCACCAAATTCAAGGAAGAGCATAAGTTGATTTGGACGAAATGCGAACAAAATTTTCAGGAGAAGCAGTTTCCTTAAGACATCTCAGGTTCACTGCTCCTTATTCCACTTTTTAACTTTTGTCCAATCGTTATTTTGCCCGATTGTCGTGCTAACAAGTGCAGAATCTACTCTTACTTGAAATCAAATATCCTAGCAATTGTTGAATTTTATTTATTTTATGCTTGGTCTTGTGTAATGCCAGTGAAGTGGTAAATAAGCTGTTATTTTGATCTCAGCAACAGTCCAATTTCCATGGTAGATCATACTATCCTTGGATATTATGTCTTGTTTTTGCATAATTGTAGAGTAAAATTAGCGACTAGCTTTAAATTTTGACCACCCATAAACGCTAAAAACACCTTAATGTTAATGCGCGAATTTCATTTCTACTACCCACATTAATGGCTTAAAATGCATAGCGGACACCAATTTTAAAGTTTGCCCTGAATGGGATTTAAAATTATCTCATACACATAGCGTTAAACAATGAAAATGCCATCTTTATCGAATTTGGCACTTTTCAGCTTATAACCTTTAGCATACCCAAAATTTTCGCTCAACTCTCAGTCCAGCTATGCTGTTATTTATTTACGCGAAGGAGAAATAAGTTAAGGAATGCACTTCTCATTGATTTTGCTGAAACTGGATACTAAAGTTTATCTGACTTGGATTTTCAGATACCTTCTCTGGAGTTTGTATTCACAAGAACGAAATGAGTAACACTAGATTATCTGACCCTGGAACTTCGGGCAACAAGGAGGAATGTTCAGCACAATCCCTACCATCATCACAGTTCCCACGCACCCTGTACGTGCATCCGGAGCGGAAGCAGATCTTTTCGTGTTCCACTACTCCCTTCTATGGCCAGGCGACGATCAAGTGGTTCGGCGCGTTGACAATTAATGATGCCGAGTGGTACGATCTTACCAACTTGACCTCCATCGCAGAATTGAAGCGGGGGGGCATCAATGGTGCTAGCTATATCAAGACGGTGTCCCTCCGACTGCCGCCTGCAAACTCGATGAGACTCGGTGCTCTCCAATGCCGGGGCTATTCCTCTGCTGATGTGGATTTCACCACACATACCAGCATCGTGGATCAAGTCGTACTGAAACCATATGGTTTGTTCATTCTCCGCTTTGTGAAAGTCCTACTTTCGCCACAATATTTATACCCAGATTTTGATATTAACTTTGATTTATTGGTAAAGTGGGAAAATAGTCAGAAGTTACTTGGATTACCAGAATAGCGTATTTTCCACTTAAGTATGGCGGCCTATTGCACATGTAGTTTAGCTATTTCACAAATATGATTTGCTGATAATGGTAAAATATGGGATGCAACTGATTTATTTATGTCTTACTAATGCAGTTACTATCATTAAGACCTTCTTATTTATAAGCATAGTTTCTTCAACAGGATTCATATAATTAATAAGCAATTTGAAGTGTTCTTTCCCTTAGTAACCCAACAATCACATAAAAGTTTACCTTAGCCAAATTCAGCAGCTTTACCTGAACTGAAAACGTTAGAGAAGTCTCTCTTCTATTGCTCACTACTTTTTAAATGGAGAAAAATTGATTGCAAATGAAACGGTTTTTCAACTCTAGCTTTTGGGAAAAAAACATATCTACCCCTTGAGGCATAAAAACGTCAATTCTGGGAAGAATGGTGCTAGATCCTTAACGCATTTGTGTATAAGTAACCACTGACCCTCAAAATAGAGTAATGTGCCACACTATTCTCCTGCCTGCAAGTTCACAAAAAGGCTGAATCATTCTGCTGTGAATAAAGATGTGGGTTACAGCACCTGGATTGCAATGCGCATGCATCTTCTACGCCAAAAAACATCTTGTTTGCTGGTGGTGATGAACTTTGAATCACAGAAAAAGGGGAGCTCAGGCGTACGGAAGCCTCTGAACTTTGTGCCACGACGGCGTGAAAAAACCCTCTTGTCGTCATTCGCGAACTCCTAACGGCCCAGCTAGCTGTTGAAAAATGTATATTTGAAAGGAATCAAAAGAGCCAAATCATTGTTGCCTTTCCAGTTTGGCATTTCTAAAATCGCACGTACTTCTATACACAGGCTGAAAGTTGTAAAATGGGCCTTTTCATTTTATAGGTAGCACACACACCCTACAGAATTGTAAGCAACTCCTTTGGGCAAAAAGAATTACAAAAAATGCCGCAAATTTTGCTTAAAATTTCTAAGAACACATTTTCGCCTTGGAAACACTATGGCTATTATTGGATTTGACTAAAGTTTAAACGATACCTTGCAGCACGGCTCTGAACTCCCTTCGATTATGGTAACAATACGACTTGATAGACGTAAGGCGAGTAATTGGCAAATTAAGTAGTGAGCATGAATTTGCCCCATTGCTAGTGAATATATGAGCAAAAGAAATAGCCTTCTCCGCTTATGAAGAAGTTGGACCCAATCAAGAGCACTTCTACGTTCCAAATTAAGAACAAAATGGTGATGTGTACCTCATTGACAAAAAAGTGGTGGATAGTCGCTTAAGCACAAATTGCCATCCGGTTTCTTCCTGCGCCATGCCATTGTTGTACGTATTTAGCAGGAGAGGTTGAATGCGATCGCGTGCAGATATTCATCAAGAGGTAGGCAGCGAGTGAACGAGAGAGCGGAGTGGGTGAGTATGCTGAATTCTGATGTGCCCCACATCCCTTCGCTCATTATCAAATGCCTTTTGCGATGGCAGCAGGAGAAGGGAGAGGGAGGGATCGAGAAAGAGGAAAGGGAACGAAGGGACTGCAGGGAGGTGAAGAAGGATGCAGTAGGGAATGACGAGGCTGTATTCGGTCAGTGAACGTGCAAAAGTTCATTAGCAGAGCTCTTAATTGTTGAAAACCAATTTCTTCCTTTGGTCAATGAAAGAAGAGACCTTTTAGAGCTCCCTCGTGACTCCTATTGTTGTCATGGAAATGACTATCAGGTGGAAGGGTAGATTTAGGTTACAAATATATATTCACCAAAATCGTTCCTAAATATCCTTTTAGGAAAGCGAATCACTTTAGGAGCTTCGATCGGGGCATAGAATATCCTATCATATCACCTCAACTGTCAACCAGACATGTGCCTGTGCATTCGTCATGCTATGACCCAGGAAAGTTGAGCAATCGAGTAACAACTGACAGACATCATTCAGCTAGCCAAAATATATTATAGGTCAGATTTTGTTAAGATTATTATCAAATAATCACTGTAGCATTTGTGTTTCGGTTGCTATAAGCACAGGACCTTACCAAACTACTTCACATGAGCATATTATTAACTGTGTGATTGGGCTATTCCTCAGTTTACAAACGGTCACACAGCTTAAGGAAGATTACAGTGTACCTTGAGCATCAAATGGCCATTACTTAAAGGTTTATTCTTAGTCACAGAAAAGAATGCTAATTGCGCCGTAAAATTTTATGTCTTTGGTATTTGTTTGGCCTTTAGAAGCCCCACAACGTCCCATCATTCACGTGGAGTCGATGAGAGAGGGTCTGGAGGAGGGCGACATTTTAAAATTGAGATGCGAAGCTGTGGACGGGGAACCAGAGGGCAAGATTTCCTGGCTCAAAGGTGAGCAGCAGTCATGGTTTTGAGCTCCCACGCGTCATCAATTTTCTTAACATGCTTCTTAATTTGTGTACCCTTTTTATAACCATTACATTTTTGAAATGTTCATAGTACTATAAGACTTGGTAATTTACTATACACCAAGTGATTTTGCTTGACTTCATGCTTGGACATAGGTTCTCAGCTAAACATATGCAAACAAATAAATAGAAGAGTTTTTGACCTTTTGAGTTGCTAATAAAATAGATGCAACAATGTTTGGTTACAATATACTATCACATTTAGAATTTCACTCCTTCTACCATTTTGGCACGTAGTACCATCAAAAGGAAGAGATTTAAGATTGTACTGTAAAGACTATGCTCAAGGTATCGTTAATGTCTTTAAACAGCATCGAATCTCTAAGCAAATCTCGTAGTTCCTAAGACTTTGTTGAGGACTGAACGGTGGAAACAAATGTGGCGTAGATATTAACACAACCACTTAAATCTCTTGCGTAGGCCAAAGAACCCAAGAAAAAGGCTAGAGCTAATCACCCAATATTTGTTGCTATCTTCACAGTATAACGTGAAGGCTGACGATCCCCAAGATTGAATGCAATGGATAAGTGACCTCAATGTGTCTCATGGGATGGGATACGAAAATTTATTCAGTGACTGTTCAAACGCGATTTCCTTATAAAATATCAAAATTAGTAATCACTGTTTTCATTTGAACAATGGTTTGGTTTGTAGCGCTTTATAAAGTTGAATGTGGAATCAGTTAACCGATGTTATGCAATCGAGAATATCAGCAAGGAGATGCACCTGCGAAAGTAATTGCATTAACATCCAGAATACGATGCTGGACATGGATATGGACGCACTGGTAGCTTGAACTCTGTAGGTTCCCAGCGGACATGCTCACTTTAAATACCCATAAAAGTTGTGAATTTGAAAGCATAGCACGCAATTGCACAAGTTGTTTAAAATCAAAATGTCCAGTAATAGTAACTGTAAAATTTCTTTAATAATCCGTCCTTAATGGATTATTATACGGTTAACATAAGCACTACTCTCTTCTAGCCACGCGCGAAAATCCAGAATACGCACCTATATACCTCATATCTACTACAGAGCATGACAAACATAGAAAACGGATTTCTTCTAACCTCGATATCCAGCTTACAGGTGATGATCACCTTTCTTCTTTCAAGTAAGTTTAGTGTCCATCCCTCTCCCGGCGCAGTACTGTTATGCAGGTACAGTGATGCGATAATACACCGCAAATCGTCCTTATAAGATACATTATATTCTCTGGATCTCACCATTTGCAAAAGTTAAATTTTGAGATTAAGCAAATGGTGCATTCCTTTTAAACTATACTAACTAATAAAAGGTTCTGCACCTAAAGAAAGTAATAGAGTATACAGGATGTCTGAGGATTGGTACCATCAAACTAGCATAAAGCACATGGAAGTTTTAAACTCTGGTGGCTTACTGAGAGCCACTCATTTTTTGTGTACAAACAGTAAAAAGATTAACTAAATTAAATATAGAAAAGTTTAAAAGGACTCATTTAATAATGGACGATAACAAATATTATCCCAAGATGCGTCTCATCCAACCCTGGATTCCCGGCTTCCGAAGCACAGACGAGTGCGGCGTTCCACGTGAACCTCACTTTTCATCCAAAACACATCCGTATTGACCGGCTGACGGAGGCCCATAGCATTCCGCAGGTGGAATCCACTGAGGAGCCTCCGCAATTGGTCACTGTGACAGCGGGAGAACTCCTCACCTTGATGTGCACTGCTGGTCCCGCCAATCCCCCGGTCCCACTGCAGTGGAGGCAAATCATCTGTGACGATCTCTTCGATGCCAATCATAGTACGACCTTTGTGAGCTCGAGCTCCGAGACCAGCAGAGCACCGTGCAGTATAATCAACAATTTTGGTGGGTGTACTCTGCTCCAGCCACCTTTTATTGCTGAGGCCCTAAGAATCATGATTTAACAGCGTTTTGAGGCACCTGAATAAACTGTTTTTACTGTAATTAGTTGATTCAGTTTTGTATAAATGTAGCTGCAATACACAACCGGTATTTTTATTTTTATCATTTGATGTTTTAAAATTACTGCTTATACACTTTAAGGTTGTTCGAACCAGATTGTTTAACGTCCTAGTAGGGGTATGCAGCAGTTAAAAAATCCATTAATAGGCTGGGTAAGAGAGCCGACTTTCAATGTTCGAACCTCTAAATGATCAACATAAGTGCGGATTTCTTGTTTGTACTTCAGAGGCCATGATGAAACAGATGGCATCGATGTTACTCACACATCGGTGCTTCAAGTGATTCAAATGAAGTGTGTTTTGTGTTTTCTGTGGTTTGCGAAATGATTATCGTGTACTTGAGTTTAAGGATGGAGCATCAAACGCAGAGCTTGATTCCTTTTTTCCATCAATGAAAGCATACTCAATTTTAACTCAGTTAGGGCCCCAAAATTCGTCAGCTATGCCAATGAGAGGGCAGCGATTTTAAGAAATAGGGCCTGCATATCGTCAAAGCTGACGGTACAATTAAGGTTTTGCGCAGTGACCTAGTGTTCATGTTTGGAAGCACAAATAAGAATCACCTATCAGAAATGAACATTTGTTTTAACTCGACCCCTGTTCATCATCCGTGTGATAAAGCAGTGAGATTTTTAACAAGAAAAATAGGAAGTCAGAAGTAAGAGTATGCAGGAAACAAAGATATAAATACAATTTCAAAGCATTAAAGGGATTTTCAAGGGAAGTTAATAAGCATCTTAGCATGTAAAGGGAGAAACATTCGGGGTTACATAGTCATTAGAGAGCTCATTAGCCTGGCAAACTTTGGAAGTTCAAAACGCTTATTGCTTTTCCAAGGATATTTCACAGGATCCTTGTCACTGTGTTAGATCTGTAGCCTAATCTACAAGCGCTAATCGCATATTTAACCTAAAATAAGTAAGTAATGTCCATAAAGCAATTCACTGAATTGCGTCTTGCTAGGCGTTTTAAGCCATACAGATGAATTGGATAGTTCTTCGAGGCTGGCACGCTTAACGCGTTAGCAATATTGATACACAAAAACCTTTCTGTCATATTTTCTTCAATGATAGGTCTCATTGACATCAGTGAGAGAGATGACAATTGAACAACTGTCTCACTGTTTCAAGGATAGTCATGGGAACTAGGTTTATTTAGAAGGGTAGTAGATTTTCTAAAAAGTAACAGTTGGTTTATGCTTCATCCCTTTAAAAGAAACCAGCTGCTTCAGAATATGCTAATGTTGCACTTACATTTTCAAGTTCACGCACTTTGAATGTGAAAGTAGGGCAACACATTAGTGTGATTGTATTCATAAAACTATCATCTTCTATTAAATAAATGCGTCAATTGAGTAAGTGGGTAAAAGAATTTTGGGAATTTGTTTACTCATCATATTATTACTTTGATCTGCTCTGGAATGAAAAGCAAGGGAGTGAGCGCTATAATTCACAAATGCCACTTATGATTTAAAGATGCATGGATATATTTTATTTTCATTCCTTCGTTGACAAGAAAACTTTTGAGACTAAGTGCACGAAATATTTCTCTGTTTGACGAAATGCTTATCTTGATTAAATTTTTTATGCAGAAGTTCATCGAGGAACTTAATAAGTCCTTACCTCTTAAATAAGAAGGAATTTTATTGTTTTGGAGTTTTTAATTAGATTGAACACAACTGCATTAGCCAAATCATCCTGTTGAATTGATATCTTTGAAATGGAAGTAGTCAGTGAGACTGAAGAATTTTTTTCATCTATAATGTGAATAATGGATTTTGCTGCTTGAGTAGGTGATGCGCGAGCGTTGCCACTACTTCGTTCGCGAATGGTCTCGAGGAGTCTGGTCTCGCTGTTGGTGCAAGCGCACCACCACCAGAGCCGAGTGGAATGCTCCACCCTCGACTCTGAGAGATCGAATGATCGACCCAATTGGAGCGCTCAGATTCCCGAAGAGACGACAAGACTCAAGAAGGAAATTACTCTAAACGTCCTCTTCAAACCAAACTTCTCCAATGTTCTTAGCAAACTCCACCCATCCACCTCTAAGTACCTTCCCCAATATGTCACTGTAGAAGGTCAGTTTCTCACATGTCTACTTCAACGATTCTCTTAATTTTTATCAACTGAATTAAATCATTTCATTATTCAACTCAGGCTAATGACTCAACATTATCATCCTCCTTAATTTTAATATTATGGAATAAATCAAGCAAGCGGCTGACGCAGGTTTTGTAATTTGGACCTGACTTTAACCCGGTTTCAAATTCTAGTCTTGGCAAGTTTTTGATATTTCTGTCAATTGATTTAAAGAATGCACAATCACACATATTATTGGTGGTTGAGAGTGATTACTTTTAAACTGTGACGATTATTCGCATGCATAAGTCGTATATCCCAAATTTCATAGCCATGGATTTTTGTTAAAAGTATATAGAACGAATAAATGCAAAGATTTTAGGAATAATTTACCATCCAAAAATCTTGATTGACACAGCGTTTTTTATCTATTTAACAACTTTCCACATTTCCGAAATCGAGAAGAAAATAAGGGTGTGCAGGAATAATATTTTTGCACACACCTGTCACTGTATTCGCACAAATACCCAAGCTTTATTTGACCTTAATGCTGGAGTAAACAAAATGTATCATGAAATATTTGGTTGCATTCATAATAATAAATTCCCTTAGAGATGTTCCCAGATCGCCCCATTGGCGCTTCTCATATCGTGGAAAGTTACTTAAAAAGAGAATAAGAGTTACTAAAACTCGCCATTTATCAAAACTTATCATTTTGTAACGGCATACAATAACTAATCCCTTTTATTGGCGTCGCACTTTGCATCAAAATAAAGGCAAAAAATGTTTAGAAATTTATTTTGTTTAAAGCTTAAAAGCTATAGTATAGGTAAGTCTGTAGGCTTATAATTCAGAGTTGCTTCAAAGGAAAGCAACGTGCTGTTTTTTTGATAACCAAAAATCTTGCGAAAATGTCTTGCAACTAATGGAGTAGAAATGGCAAGAATAACCGATACAATAAACATTTTGCTATTCATGTGAACAACGAAGCTTCGCAACGAGAAAATGCTAAACTCAGTCAATCAACTTCAACGTCTTAATTCTTTTTTTCCCTTAATGGAATCGTCATTAGATTTACTTCCTTAGAGAGGAGATGCTGTTTTGTGTGATTACAATCACTCTGCTGTTGGTATGGATTAAGTTAATCTCCCAATCAGTAGTCAGCCTAAAAGTTGCAGAATTCTTAACAAAATTGTCTTCGTTAAACTGTACATGGAGTTTATAATTTGTGTCAGAGACAGTTTTTCAGTTTCATAATGTACAGTTTGGAAAACATTTCATGGGGCAGGGAAACTTTTCCACTTGAATATTTTAGAGACATAAATCAAATAATCTGCTACGGATCTCACAGTTTGTCGATGAGGGGCTCCTAGGAATGGCCGTGTCCGTTTGTAAGCGGGCATGTGTGTGTGTGTGTGAAAAAGTAGACATTCAAATAATTTATCAATGCTTTGAATTCTTCTATTATTTCCAGGAGTCCTAAAATAGGCTACTTTGACATTTACCTTTTTTATCTTCATACTAGCAGAAGACCTTCATTAAATCAATTGATCAGTTGCACTGCCTTAAATTGTTCAATTAATAGGTATAAAATTAATTTCATCTCTTATACAAAACGCTGCAATATTTTAGAGATGCAGTCACTGCATTAAATATACTAAATACCTTAACACTTTAGTGCATGCTTAGGTGTTATAGAGCCTTCAAGCATCGGGACCATTATATAACTAAAGTATCCATAAATGTTTACACAAATCGCACCAGAAAAGAAAAGTGCTTAATGTAATGGCGGAGCTAATATCAAATCGAATGGTAACGCTAATTTTGACTAATTTCATTACGACCTAATTAATAGTTATTATTGCGATTTTTGGTTTATCGGACCTGAGATCCACAAGCTCTGGAGATTAAAGGCTGCGTTATAAATGCCCATAGGGGAGCATCAAGATAAGTACTTGAGAGTGTGAAATATGACTGGCTTTGTGCAGATGAGGCATTAACTTGGCGTCGATGGTCGAATGAGATAGGTTGGCATATGCTCTACTTCTTTCAAACGGCCCATCATTTATCTTTCCATTCATGTCTTTATTTAGAAAACGCTACTTTTTATGACAGCGTGATGCTAACGCTGAACAAATCTTTATGATAACTCAGTAGTTAAAATTTTCTAAACTCCAAAAACTCGGCCGTGGAATTAGCGGCTTCTTGCAAATCACATGCGCTGCATGATAACGACATTCGTATAAACAGAGCCTGCTTAATCTCTTTGCAGTTGTCTTTGATGTGGCAATGATTTATGAAGTCATTCATCCCAAATCGCCAATTTTTAAATTGCAGTGATGGGATAGATTACGCGGTAAAATTAATATTTTTGTCAAAATCCCTATATCACGCGGCTTCTTCATTTGTGTCATTTTTGCGCTTTCAGCGCCTCTAAAAGCCTCTAGAACACCACGATTCAGGTTATAAATGCGCAGCATACAGAATCGTTCGTATTCCACACAATGGAAAAAATAAATTCATGCTAAATTAAATTAGCGTTAAGGATTACTTAGGAATCCAATGTCGAACACTAGATAGTATTTATAGCCTCCTTTTCTCCTGCAAAAGATTGTGTCCGCGCTGGGGAAGGAGAAACTTTCGCAGTAAATGAATTCGTTTCAGCGCTGATGAATTGCTGGTTCTTTTGATGAACAAAGATAAGTTTTACAAACTATGGGCGACCAGGACAACTTGCATCATAGAAAACAGCATCAATGACAAAGGCATCGTTTTGGATTTTTCTTAGCTAACTTAAATTAGGCATTTTGAGAGAAGCGAAGAGGGAAACTGACATTACTTATTATAGCATGTAAAGGTTAAATTAGTTACTGACAAAATTTTGAGTGAGTGATGTGATAATCGCATAGCTTGTATACTGTCGATAGGTGCCAGCTTGGACCTGGATCTGGAGCCAATTAGTAACCCTCCGATCACATCTGCAAAGTGGTTCCATGGAAAATTTGAACCGCAAACCCTCGGCCCGTGGGTGGAGATAACAGAGCAAGTGTCGATTGGAGCGGACAATCCAGCTCGGCTACAACTGTCGCGAGTGGGTGTTGAGCACATGGGAAGCTACAAAGTTACCGGTATTAACTCCATCGGCAGTGCCGATCTCGTCTTTTTTCTCAACGTAACGCGTAAGTTGCCCCGCAGGTTAAATCAACTGCTATAATATGGTCATGCATTCAATGAGCCTAATTCGGAGAATGGGTAACATAAGATGTTTATATCAGCAACGGCATATAGATTTAATGCTAGTTTCGACCCCAGCAAGAAGAATGAAGAAGATACAAGATACAAGGCGTACTTACAATCACTATGAACACATTTCTGTCTTGTTGAATGACTTTGAGGGTGAGAGAATTGCTCCCGCATAAAATTGTCATTACCACAAGGCATTGGCCAATTAAGGTACCAGAAATACAAAGTGCTGATGACTTTAAAGTGTTGATGTAAGGTGCGAAGCGAGCGAGTTCAAAGTTCTAAGATCAAAAATATTAAAGCCTTAACATGGAGGCAGTGAGGATTTAGGAATACAATACCGGATTGCTGAAGGTCGCTTCAAGTTTAAGAACAACAATACTTTGTGCAATTTTTTTGCAGAATTAGAATTTCTTGCACAAGACTGAAGTGTTCGCAGCGTGTCAGTGATATCGAATCTAGCTAGTGCTCAGAAGGCTTACGAAAAGAAAAAATTAAAGCCAACGGTTATAGGACGAAACAACATAGACAGTAGCCTTACATCTCAGAAAAAGCTCAAGACGAGCTTACAAGTTTAAGCCCATAAATTTAAGCCATCTAAACAAAAAAAGAAGGTAATTTGTTTTCAATCTGCTCTGATTAAGTAATGGAATGACTAAGAAGAAATTTCGATAAGCTCGACTTCTAAAAATGGTCGCAATTCACGCATTGAAAATAAAAAATAAAAGAAATGGCTTAATTGTCTTTAAAAGGGAATGTTTTGTTAATGGATGGATAGGTCATTAAACAAAAAACAAACTTAGGCATGGAAAAATTTAGTCACCTTATTATTCTAGCAAAATTTACTATCTAAGTGAATCACTTTATGCAACAAAGTTAATCCGAGAGACATGCGGGGTAAAACACGTTCGTTGAAAAATGGCAAGGAGGGAATTTTTTGTAAGATGAGGTGATAAGCCCTCTCCCTTCGATCAGAATTGCGGCGTTAAGCGTGTCTCCCTAAGCTTGGATTATCTACATAACAATAAAACCTCGAGGAAAGGAAAAGCACAGAACCGTTGTTTATTTCGGAAGATTTTTGGGAGAATTCATAGCTGTGCACTAAACTGAGTCATACGAACTCTCCAAACTGAGGCTGTCAATGCGTTAGTCTGTTGCACTGATGGGAGACGATAGCACTGCAGCTAGTTTCACTGACTCCCACAGACCCAAATTGTGAGTCACTGACCTTTATCTTCGGTCACGGAATGGGACTCAGAGCACTGGCTGCTGCAGTTTTTGCAATACAAGACAATTTCTTGTTCCTGATCTAACAGAACAAAAACGCTAATGCATCTAAAAAGTGAAATTTACTTAGTTACCTAACATTCAAAGGACCAATTTTTTAGTGACTTCACCGACTATCAACTCCTTTATGGTTTGAAATTAGTAAATGCAAATAGCGATATTACACCCTGATTGTAAGAGGAGCTTTCATGGATAACTGTAAAAGCCAGTGAATTCCGCAAAGTAAGTCATAATTCATGCAGTCATCTTCAATGTCTGTTGTTTCGCGTATTCTGATGGATTTTCGGTTGCACACTCCTCATGCATTGTCCTTTGCACGACCGTTAACATGACATCCCCATGTAAGACATTTTAAATGGAGATTATTTTTCAATTTACAATGGGAGAATATTTTAGAGTCAAAGATAAACGGATATGTTTTAACAAGCGCTACTGAATCATTAGCACCATGTAGCTTTTTTGCATTTACTGAAGACACAAATAAGCGAATCTCAGACCCTTAACTTCCCAGATATCTGCTTTGGATGAACAATATGTATGGCATTTAATGATGTAAAATTAGTTTGTGGTCTAATGATGCACTCATAAATCTTCCAGAGTGCTTTTATTTAATTAATTGCCTAATAGAAAGGAACTCCATCGTTCGTCTTTATCGAATTACCAGTCAAAAATTCCCTTTACAGTCCAGTGGTACTAATAGGTGTGATTGCAGAAGAGTCATGCTTTTTCCACATGTATTGGTAATCCTATCATTTCCTTGTAAATATGCTTGCCTTTAAGGGATGATTATGGAGTTGCGTGACCCACATTCAAATGCATCTTTCCTGTCGCGCAGATCATTCAAGCATTTGTTGAGACTGTGGAGGGTGAGCCCACTGAGAGTTCAGTGATTGCGATGGTTTCTCATCCTCCTTTTCCTGCAGCAAATGCAAAATAAACCAAAATCACCACTTGATCATGCAATCATTTTTTCCACTTTTCCCCATATCTAAGGGCTTCATGTCTGGCATAAAATTTGCCCATTTACTGGGAGAATTCAATGCTACTTGACCAAATAGATCAGAAGTAAAAACAGTTCTTAGTATTTTGAGAAGGATCATCCATATTTTATACTTTTGACCACTTCCTCTCCTTACACTATAAAACTATATTTTTGAGAAATGCGCATTTATTCTTCGTAAAGCAAGATAGTGCTTCAATATAAGACTTTCTTAGTACCAACCCAAAAGGGCAATGCAAACTGATTGAAGGAGGAACGAGTTTTTCCATACTGTGTTCATTCCATTCGTGAAATTTGCTAGTATATTTCATTTGAAGTAATTATTTTACCTCGAATGAAGACCTGCATTTATCCAATGGCTGCGCCTTGGTGATTGACGTTATGCAAGCTGTTGTGCAGTTCATGTGCATTCCGCAGCTTTGATTTAGGGTAGAATGCTTAAACTTCCTGGCTTTGAAAAACAGCATTCTCCCCTGTTCACAGTAAAATTTGTTCAAATCGCAACTGTAGTCCTAAACGACTCTTGCTAGCATTTTAAATCTAGAGCCTTGATTTCGTGAAAGTCTTAGACTTTTACAATATGCGACTTGCTGGCTAGGCATTTGGAGATAACATTTTCGGAAGCATGATTTCATTAGCTACAATTTATAAAATTTTGACTACTAATGCTGCCAAGGAAAAGTACTGATCATGTGTGCATTTTTACGGGGTTATTTTTAAAAGTATACCTCTTAAATGTCCTTATTTTTAAGTTATAGAACACTAGACGTGTAATTAAAGACCGCCATTTAAATTTATCTCTTTGATTATGTTGCGTAATAAGTAGTGACGCTCGTTAATTCGTCTGCAGATGCACCGCGGTTGATAGGAGAGCCCTTAGTGAACGCCACGACAGAGGGCAAGGGGGCCGAACTCGTATGCCGCGTTAAGGCGAATCCGCCGCCCAAGCCCAGCTCCGTCTACTGGCGACGCGTGATCGACGAGACTCCCATGGTAGAGATTACCTCCTCCACCATTGCCGACTATGCGGATGCAAGGACTGACCCCTCTCGAGGTTCCAAGCATAATGGTAAACCTCCAATATCTGGAATCCGATGCAATCAGGTGAGTCGCAATGGTTGTATTTTCCGCAGTACTTATTTGATTATCGAGTAGTCGTAACAACTTCTCTACAAACTGACTAGACTGATGAGTATTTCAGGCAGTCGAAGACTAGTTGAACAGCAACGCTTAGCTAGGTGATTTCCATGCTGGAATTTTCAAAAGTCAAATTCTACTTTATTTTAACTTAGACAATAAGGATTCCAGTTTCTGAAGCATTAAAAGGCCACTTTTATTTTACAAAACTAATTCCTATGTTTTAGAAAATTGCAGCTGGGAGAGCCAAGTACTACGTAAAGTGCTTCACGCCGGAGCCATACCATCTTGTGAGCACCCTACACATAAGGGACGTTGATCCGAGTGACGTTGGCAGATATGAGTGCTTCGTTGACAATGGCATTGGTTCCCCTGCGGTGCGGCTAATAGATCTCATTTATCCCTGTAAGTTTAAGCATATTTTAATACTTTTGAGCATTTCGTCCTCCGTAGATCACCACTACTGCTTCAAGGAAGTGAATTACCACGACTGAGATGTTTTTTTAAAAAGTTAATAATTTAAATTTAAAATCACGATTCTCTTACGGAGAAGTCATGAATAAATCAAGAGACGTAGTGCTGGCAAATTGATCGTTAGTTGTCACTGAATAGACATACATGCGGGGACATGTTTAGTGGAATCTCCTTCTATTCATTGGGAAGCGTTACGGCAGAGATTTTGTTTATTTGAACATAGTTACTAAGACTGATAAAGGCATCAACTGTCCATTTCAGTAAATTGATGGAACCTTCTCCTCCAACAGACTTTTATCTCTACAAAAAGCCATCTTTGTTTCAGTTTTGCAATGTAGGATACACATTCAGCCCATTAAATTTAACTAAGTTACAAAAGTTACTAGCTCCCACTTACTGACCAAATAAGCGGTTTTACTGACGCAAGTATTGTTTAAATGAGCCCTTGTTAACCATTTGAAACAAACTAATAGTCACAAATTATAGTTTTGAGCGCCGTTGCCATTCGCGATTGTAGCGGTACCATCGCATTGTTCAAAAACGGAGGAAATCTTTTCTTTGAACTAATGTATTTTAAGCAATACAGATGTCTTTCAATGTGGTTCAATTCATGAATGAGATGAGAGATCTACTTATAAGCATCTAATGTTTTTAAGAGCTTATTTGATTGATCGGTTATGTTTCGCACCTTTCAGCTTTCATAATTTGATTCTGTTGCAATAATTTAAACAGATAGTTTTAAAACAGTTTTGGCTTTAAGGCGCACAACATACCCATCTTGTGCATCTTCTATTTTATAGCTTTATCAAGACTAATTTTTATAACGACTAGGTAGCCCTATGTTGATTTGCTTGTCCCTTCGACTCCAAAAGAAGGCATAATTCATAATATTTCGTTAGTTACTCTTTACTTTCGCCGGCGCTAGTTGCTCCACAGGTGCTAAAGATAGTGCGATGGTTGCGGGCCGCACCCGCTCACGACCCGCCTGAGACAAACCTCAATCATACCCGCCTGATATCACCTGCTCCGGTGCCACCCACCTCTGTGGTCTGCGTGATCGCTGCGGAACCTGCACCCACTGTTGTGTGGTTCCGCGAACCGGCCAATCTCACTCTTGTCGAAGGTGGGCAGTTCAAGTCCTCCGTGACGCGCCTCCACGCCGGCCGCTACCGGGCCCTCCTTAATATCGAGCTCGTCAGACAAGTCGACTTTGGCAACTATTATTGCCAGGTGCGTGTGTTCATCTCATGACCCTCTGTCTCTCCCGATGGTTCCAAGATTTTTAGCTCAAGTGCGTATTATTTGTGTTCACCAAGGGGCATATTGCAACAGCATCCTTTTGTCAACTGCCTTAAGTTAAAATCTTCAACTAGAGTTATGAGCATGGCATAATTGTATATGAATCTGGGGATTTGAAGTTTCTACGAAGTAAATATGTACCACATGTCCCTGTCTGAAGGATTGCGTAATTTATAGTATTTCGCATGATTAAAATAGCAACTCGTCTGCCATAAACAAACCAATTATCGCAAAAGTCACCTCAAAAACCTCGCTAAATTATTTTAAGTAAGCGCATAACTTCAAAGCTTTTTATACCCAAATAATGGTTTAAAATCGTGGAGTGCAATGGAGACACTTTGTGTTCCTCTGCAAATACCTAATCAAGAAAAAGGATGTTGTTAAGGTCCTCTTAAATTCTTCGGGTAAAATTTTTGTGGTTTCTGTCAAAACATAAGAGGTTTGAGCAGCTTTTTGATGGTCCGCATGTTAGTGATGCAGAAACAAAAAAGTCTAAGTCCCTCCATGGTCAACCCATGCATAAAAAATACCACTCGTTGCAACTTCAAAGATGGAACACGTCTGAATTCAGTGTGAGTCTAAGAAATATAAGTGACTCCGTGTGGATGCTGGCAAGGAATTCGGTTATAAAGTGTAGGCGCCCTGCTCTATCAGCGGGGAAAAATCTTCTCAACTGTCACTGAATCCCCAACTTTATACTTAGCACATAAAATCCTGTTTCATCTCTTCATTTGACGCCCTATGCTTCAAAAGCAGAGCTCCTTAAAAATCACCTTCCTGAGCTGCTTTAAAATGTGCATTTCGAAGCAAGAGTATCATTATCACTTGCTCATTCCTCAAGTTATTTTACAATAGAACTAGGTCGTATTCTGCTAAACAAATCAAAATATTAGTAATCTTCGGTTCATTTTTCTATGAACTCTATGACTTTGTTCGAAAAGGAAGCGGAAGTACGCAGGCGTGACAGGTTAAATGTTTTCAAAGGCAACTCTGAATAAAGTAGTCAATTATGTCGTCATTTTGTGAAAATGAGCCTTAAAGTAGAAATTCATAAAGAGAAATGAGTTTGTTACCGAAACTTATCTTTCAATGGTCCTGAATGCTAAGGCCCTTCATTTGGATTGCAGGCGAAAAATAGCATAGGTATGGATATTGGCAAAGTGATTCTGGGTCCAACTACGTCACCCGGTCGACCCGGTAATCCTGTTTTGATAAGAGCCACCTCCTCCTCTCTTACTGTCGGATGGCAACAGGCGTTCAACGGAGGCCCTCCACAAACCTTCATTGTAAGCAAAATAGACAAGTTTGCCTTACTTTTCCACAGTATTAAAAAATTCAGCAATGTTGAATGATTCTAATAAGTAGAATGTACTTTAGACGGCTTAACAAACTTTATTCTCAGCACTTTGTTTATGCTTTCTTTAGATGGCTTAAAAAATGGGGCCACTGGCCTTAGAATGTTTTGGCCGCAAATCCTATCGTTCTCTGTTTTCGCTAATCCAGATTTGAGGTTAAATTTATCATAAAATTTTAAATTTATGTTAAGCGTGAACCGGTTTCTTAATACACCTGTAAATACAACTTTTAAATCTCGCTTGTTTTGCTATTTTTGAAGTTGGCTAGAAGTTTCCGGCTTTTGATACGGATAACATTCGTCTTTTCATAGATGGCTTTAATAACAAATCGGTCAAATTTGGGCTTGGGCCGCATTTATTTGGAGGGATATAATGCACCAATAGTATAACTTAAATTTCGGTCGAAATTTGGCAGCCATTTGAAAGTTTGTATTTAAAGCCATATTTTACTCCAAACGCTTTACGGTTTCCAACGTAGAGGGGATGGGAAAACTTCTTGATAAGCCCTTAATGACTTGCTGCCGTACTCATTGTTTGCCATAATTTTTCAAAAGTGGAAGGATTGTCCATTATATGACTATACTTTCACTGATTCCTTTGCGTTCACGATGCAGCTAATCCAAATCTCATCAACTTATTTGCATATTTTCACAGTATATGTTTATAATACGAGTTGCTGTTCCTCCTTAGCTGCCTCCGTTGCCCAACCCTTGGCCCAGGAACAGTGAATTTAGTGTTCATAAACAAACCGTATATTAATGTGGTTCACCGTGTTGAGAATTTATGCCAGGAAATTGTTTATAAAGGAGACTGGGGTGGGCCATTCATTTCTTCCACTATGTGTTACATATGGTTGCTCCGTTATAAGAGTACTGGAGGTAAGGAAATTGATTCCATGGAGTTACACCTCTTCTCCAATCAACTTGAGGCTGCTTCCCCATTCTCGGTACAAATCCACTCTTTTGAAACCACTTACTTTGAAAATAGGTAGTTTTTAACAATACATACTGGAATTTGCAACTTCTTTGAGGCATGTTTGCTTCCTCCTCTATTAGTCCGTATATTGCATTGGAAGATAACCTATGTCTATAAATCGCAAAATATTAAATGAATTTGAGTTAATCATGTGGGTTTTAAATTCGAAGGGATCGTGGGCAGATAAAACAGCACGCATTTAATTTCTTTCCTGCCTTTCTCTGGATTTATTGAGACCTTGTTTAACGTTTAACGAACTAGCATTGAGTTTCTACGAATTAAGCAACAAAATACGATGTTTCAGTGGTTAACACGACGTTTGTAAAGCCAACTTACGATAATGGTGGCATTCGCATTTGCAGCCGCGTTTAATCACCTTAATCAAATTTAAAGATCAGTTTGCAAATGAAAACCAAATGGTGTTTTACATTTGAAGTTCTGCTTAAAGCACTCCACTGTATGTGTATGCCCGAACAGAAATATGAACAGATTTTTAGACTCACTTTTGCTTTCGTCAGAATGGTTTTCAAATAAGTGAATTCTTGCTATGTCGCCGCTTCAACACTTTAAAATTTTAAGAAAGTATTGTGAAAAATAATTCCCATTAACAAATTTTACGTTGGCTGCTTCACAACATCTGTTACACTTTCAATAAATGCGTTTTCCCCCCTCATTACTTCCATTCCATTAATACCACTCTTGACATGGATTTCCTTCAAGGAGTCAAAAATATACAGATGGGATCTCATGGTCCTTTTGTCCACTTTTGCTCCTCCATTCTTATAAGCTTGGTTAGTTCAAGAAGATTTGCGTTATTCTGATCAAAACACGCCCTAGAATAATTTTACAGAAAGAACAAAACTGGTACGTGCCTGTCTTTTGGGTTATTTTGGCCTGTATTATAGGCAATGAAGGCAGACTGGTAAGAGACGCAAACCAGCGAAGAATTTTGCGAATTCAACAATTAACTAATTAAAACAAATTATGTTATTGTTTGCATTTAAAAAGGGCCGATTGTAGCTATAAATAGGCACTGGGTAGATCTCAAAACATGAAAGGTTTGTAAAAGTTCCTCAACAAAAAAAAATATTCGTTTCGTTGTGTGGCAGAATGTTCAAAGCATCAGCATGCCTTCCTCGACTTCTTTACTTCACTCCCCCTTTCTTCACAACCGTTTTGCCGACTTCTAGGTTAAATGGGCTCCAGACAATAACCCTGACGCTGTACAAACTGCTGAAGTCAAGGAAGATCTCATGTCTGAAGTTATTAAGTACACTATCGAAAGTAAGTTGTGCTAATGCTGCTGTTTATCCTTTTAAAAACGAATTGTATGTCAGGACAAACCGAGTAAATTTTAGATGTGAACGAACGCACCATACCTCATGCGATCTAATAAGTCAGTCAACTCGAAATAATGGCTCTAGTACATAGTACCGGGAATCCATCGATAAAGTATGGTTAGAAAGAATTGTGAAATGAACTTATAGGCATTTATCAAAGTAGCTTCGATTTACCTTATATCCTCACCAGCATTTGCACAGATAAGTTTTCTCACCTGTTTTTTCTCTCGCGCCACTCTGGCCACTCGGTGAAGTTCTTATCTGTTCTTAGTTATCGCCGCGAGTAAACAGTAGTACTGATACTTTTTGCTACATCAAGACGCGGCTGCCGCTGGTGCTACCCATTTCAGGCATGTTTTCGGTGGCGCAAAGTCATGCTTTTAAACTTTTTCGCCGATTTAGTATCTCACTGACTTTCTGCTGCTTAACACTCATTTCTCTGGTATTCTGCTCATCAAGTAGCGTTACTATAGTATGATATTTACTAAATGCTTAAAACTAAGTAATTGTCGTCATCTCATTCACATTAATCCCACCATTAAATGAAACGGATTAGGATATATTGCCGAGCAAGTAAATTCAAGGCAAGCATATTTTTTATTTGACTTTTTGAAAATGCGTTAAACTCTTTCTTTAAATACAAGTTGTAACTGTGTAAAGTCGCAATGTTGGTGGGACGAACTGTTAAAGCACTATGAAGGTTTTCAATAAGCATAAATTCGCTCTTTTTTGGCAACATTAGGAACGAATTTCATTTAATGACTGGATTTGCCCATTGTTTATTTCCTATGTACAAATCATAGGTGAAATGGAACTATTTCGCTCATTGTTGCGTTGTGGTAATGGCCCTTTAAGGCTGACTTACTTAAGTTCGTGCAGAAGAAAGGGGAAGAATTCATGTGCAAAGTATCATGATCACTTTGCTGTTTCAATGCAAATGAAATGAAAACATCAGAAAATTGTGTTTTCAACATATCTCAAACGGTGTAAACATTAACATTGACGCCGATAGTTTTATCAAGCATAGCGACTGATTTGTTTCTAATAGGGGTCATTACCCACGTGGTATAGAAGACAAGACATATGCTCGCTGTCATAAGGCTGCAGTCAGGATGATAACCCAACTTCCTTGTCGAGTCTCATTGGGACGGTGATCGTTATTTGAACGTTGGTTCCCACAAGATCAGCTCATCTATATTCTAGTTAATCTTGCCGATTTAAATAGTCACTGAGAGCATCATGGGCATTTACGAAGGCTAATGATCTTTATTTTTAAGGCCATGAGGAATCATGTAAGGGGAGATAGGTGGTTGCATGGATAAGGGTTTCCTGTCAAATGGCCAATGCCATACTGCTGCATCCCGTCAAGCCTCGTTGATTGTGTTTGGGCTTTGGCAAATCTATGCTTAGATAAGCTGTACGCTACTTAGGGTGAGTTGACATGCCATATACTTAGGTAGGAATTTCTAGTCACCTATGTCATATAAAAGAATACTAGCCGCCGTTTCACTTAATAGTTTTTTCTCTTCGCGCCCTACTCCATTGGATCCCAGAAATATCGCATTTTTCGCCATTCATATAGTATTGTGCTCCATCACCTTTAATTACGAGAGGGAAGAGCCATCCTATATGTGCAGCCACAGTTCACTGTCTTCGTTTCATAAATGAATGAAGTAAAACTCCGTTGCCTTGTCATTGGTATAAAACACTTTACAGTGATACTGACACATCAAAACATCGTTCACTTAACAACACACACATGATCTTTTTAGATCTCTCGAAGGCTACAAAATATCGGATCTACGTGGCTGCTAGAAATTCTCTTCACAAGGCCTCCCCTTTCACTGACCACCTCATTGCAACTACTACTGGTGAGTTGGAGTGGCATTTCGACTACATTATGCAGCCTGCGTCTAAACATAACCCAGATCCGACCATGGCAAAAATAAGAATTTGTCCTATAACACTTCTTAGTATTCGCATATGCCGGCTTTCACTTTAGGATGCCTGTTGTTTCATTTTATGCAATCAGGCAACTGTTAGCATTGTGTTAACTCACGTTTTCCGTCAAGCGTATTCTGACATTACGTCCATCAAATTCCACAAGTGAACTGCATTTTAGAATAAAATAAGACAATGTTATAAGCGACTATATCAAAATCAAAATTAGTTTCAACTTGAGCCACCATAATGAAGTTTCGATCCTACCAAATTGTTGAATCAGTGCTCTATATTTGTCTACCAGCAGTATTTTTTACTGGTGGTTTTTTTGCTTTTGGATCTAAGTTCATATGTGGACATAGTTAAGCTCCACTCTCTCTAACCTGCTTCAGCCAATTATTATTTTAGGCCTGTTTATGTTGCGCATTGGGTAAAAATCTGCGCAGTTTAAAGTATGTAGTCTTGAGGGGGAAAAATCTTTTCGCATCCAGATTAATTGAAATTTATAATACTCCACCTTCAGGCAAGTTGATGGTAAGCGAAAATTTGTATTCACAACGATTTTTTGCGAGCTTTGGGTCTCCAGTGCATAAATAGTGTGATTTGGAGAGGAAACTGAAACTCCTCTGTTTCATAAACACTCAATGCTTTGGAAAAAACACTTTTTAGGCAATCAAAAATATGCTGTTTCATGTGCAGATTCCTGTTCAACTTAAAATTATGGGCTGGAGATATCGGCCATTACGAATTATATCAGTCTAGTCATCAAATCCTACTTTTTCCTCATCGTGTTTCCGTCGTTCCAACGGGTGGATGCACTAAAAAACATTCCAAATACCCCCTGCCTTGAAGAAAATATCACATCTTTCGCCCAGTAGTGGCATTCATAAAGGCTTGCTTTTTCGTGGGCTCCGGTACCAAAAGTGCAAAAGTGATTCACATTGATGGCATCCAACTCTTTCTGTACCTCAGACCTTTCCTGAGTGGATTTAAAATCAAACTTAAATGCACTGCTCCCCCTTTTCCTTATTAACAGTCTCTTATTATGGCACAAAATGCAAATGTTAAAACTGGGGTTCATTTTTCATTTTAACCAAATGCTCCTATAAAGGACCGACGGGAACGATCCAGCTTTCATGGGAAAGCTAGCGAAATATGGTTTTTGGAATATCGTGATTTCGCTGCTGCTTATTTTGAAGCATTAAAGTGATTTTAACATAGGTTTTTAAGCTCCCATTCCAACTGTCAAAAAGCCTGACCGTGTAGGTAGAAAACTCGAATAATTTTAAAAGTTTGCCAAACAGATGTCACGGACTTCTCATCGATGAGGGGAACAGTCGCTCAAGTTCGCGAATCACACATGGTAAGTTTTCAAAAAAATCCGAATATCATGCTGCGCTTAAATATCACTTTTGCTCAGTAGAATGCTTTAATACAAATGAAGTAAGTTATTTGTGACTGATAGCCGACCGACGATGATGTGTGACTTGGGTACCAATTGTCTCCCAAAGTTAATCAATAAGTGGGATGGACGCTTCTCTTGTTTACCACCTAAGAAAAACCAGAGACATAAGGAGATAGTGTAAGGGACCCCTCATCGTTCCGTAATGTGACAATTTATCTCGGCTTTGCAAGAGCCCTCTTCCTAGTAGCTTTTTGATGGTGTTGCGCGCATCATGAAAGTTGATGCTTTGCTCTGTATGCTGACGGCAGAAAGCTTACCAACATCCGCTATTACCTCTTTATACCCTTGTTCGTCAGTACTGAACTTAAAAAATTCGAACTTTACACAGTTTAAACACACACGTGTATTCTTCTTTTCTCCTACAATTTTTCACTTTCCTCTTTATCTGCTTTTGTTCATATAGACACACAATTACACGGAATGAGAGTGCTGTGCTTGTTGCTTGCTGTTAGTTTCATTGCAAGGTTACATTCCACTTATATCTCTTTCAAAGTGTCAAAAGGCTGCAGTAATATGATGACATTCTAAAATAGGAACAATCGAGAAATAAGAAACTATTTTATGCAAACATTAAGTATAGCTGTCATGAAGTTTGTTAAATTGTTGGATGCTATCGTCTGTAACAATGCCAATGTCTAAAATTGAACTTACGCACAGTGACAACGTCCTTCATCTTTAAAACACTTCACTGACCTTCAAACATGCACCTTATTTAAGTCCATTTCAAACTTCCCTTAATTTAGAGCTTAGGAAGAAATGGGCTCATTTAAACGACTTGGCGGCTTCATGTAGATCACAGGTTTAACACCGGTGTCAACTTACAAAAGTGTGTGCATGTGATTTACCGAGATCAAACCTTTTTACGTAGTAGACACTTATTATAAAATGGCGAAATAATAAGGAATATTATTTTTTCATTATGCGTTGTGATAACTCAGCGTGATAGTGATCAACTCCCACCCATTTTACATTTTTGTCAGAAACTTTTCAGCATACGGGATTGAGACTCTAAAATAGCCCTGTTTTGGTGGTACGGAAGAGTCGGATACTAGCACCGGGAGTAGCGAGATCAAAGCCACAAACATCCGGTGTGAAGAATTAAACGTGCTAGACGGAATTTATCGTCCAGAAATTAATTGAATTAAAACAGAAATTGTCACACTACGGATCTTGAAAGTGTACCAAACTCCTTTCGTCCCCATAAAGCTGTTTTAGATCCTACAGAAGAGGCAATGCGAGATGAGGCCCACGGTGGAGGCGGTGTCGGCGGCAGTGGGGGTGGCCGGAGGTCCGGCTTGGGACAAATGACCGGCGCCATTTCAATCATGCGAGAGGAGGATGGCGGTAGTGGAAGCTCCACTTCCAATGTTTCCATGATCATCACTATCGCCACCTGCTTTGGCTGCCTCATCTTCTTTACCAATCTCATCATTGTGGGGCTCGTGCTGCACCGCAGACACCAACGCAAAAACTCCCGACTAAAGCGGATTCCTGGAACCGACAGTGGGTTACACTGCTTACATTTCATCCCAAACTTAGATTTTATATAAATTTTAAAAAATTTTTAAAAGCCACTAATCTTAAGAGTAAAGGATATCCATTATACTCAGGATGGCAAATATACGAAACGTACACTTAAAAATGAAAATGTTTGTGGATTTATAAAACACGTCAATTTCTTCATTGTATGATTCCCACTCATTGCATCAATCATCAAATATGCTGCGGCTATCGCCTACTGCTATTGGAATGATTTAGGAAATTCATCAACTCAAAAAGTTTTGAACGCATTAATCGAAGGGATGAATTACACGATTCAACCCTAATTTTGTTTAAGCTTGACCCCATATCAGATGCTTCTCCATTAATTTGCTCTATCCACTACAAAATGTGTTGGACTCATTTGTACCAGCAAATATAATGGGTTTGTGCACTTCGTAAACAAACCCTTTTCAAGTAATTCTTGGTATCCTATGGCCCTTAATGAATGTATGGCTACCTCGAAGGAATGCTCTATTCACTTCCTTTACGACAATGTTCTCTTTGTAATTATTATTATGCGTAGATCGATGCAACAAAATTCACTATAGTTTACGTTTCTATCACTTGGAAACCACTGTGTGAACAATTTCATTAAAGGATCACCACTTTGCGAAAATGTGTTAATTTTTATATAAATCGGCGATGTATTATGTGTCATTTGGTCATTTTCAGTACAGTAAATCAACCGATGTAAGTTGCTTTTTGGAGAGGAAACTGCTCGATTAATCGAATTTGATCTTGATCTGTTTTGTTATCAAGAACATCATGACAGCCTCAAGCCTCATGAGGTGTACACAGGCCCCAAAAATCTGCATATCGTTTTTCAGGATTATTAAGCGAACGTGAAGTAGTTTAAACTAATTAATTCCTCTTCTGAGTAAGCGGAAATTAATTTTATCGTGATTTATTAAAAGATGGAAAGGAGCGCGTTTTCTTCGTTGCTGGGACCTAGCTTGCTTTAGCAGGTAAGATGGCGGCCGAATTCAGTCCTAAGAGATGGGAGGGCTGGATGTGGTGTGCGTGTAATTAAGCATCGTATCTTCCCCCCAAGCGACGGCGCACAAGAGTCGGAATCCCTAACTTGACTAAATTAAACATGATTTCCATGTTCTGTTAATAAGCTTTCGGACCCCCGGACACCCAATACTATCAAGGAAATTTTTGTTTTGATGATTTTGTAAACATCGGAACTTGACGAGAGAGTTGCATCTGTGTTGACAATATTTGTGAGTAAATGTTTCCTGTTTTTTGAGAAGTTGCTGCACAAATTCAATGTATTTACCGTTTAAAATCAATGTTAGCCATTTGCACAACATTTGATGGCTATTTCAAAATAAAACTCTGAATTTTTTATTATAAAGATTCTGGAATGATAATTAGGCCTTTGAGCATAAATATGTTTGCATTATATTCCTCCACAAAATACTTAGCACAAGGCGTCTTATTATAACTCGTGCAATTATAGGCGGTGGTCTCGTTTTTTCCCAAATGACTTCATTTTTCAAGTCCTTAAGCAAGAGGCCCAGCGGATTGCGTAAAATGGCAGACAGCAACTAGAAAGAGAGCAGGCCTGTGCACATTTAGGCGGTGCCGCAGTAGCAGGGACCCTGTCAATGCATGGACGACATCGGACCGACCGCTCCTAAGTTCCGACGGCAGGCAGGAGGGTGGATAGGAGAAGAAGGGGGAGCGTAGTAGCGTGCAGGCGGGTGCTAGGGCTGCATTAAGGCTTAATGCGTACGCAGTCAAGTGTGCAACTGTAGGTGGAGGCGTGGGTGCATTGGTCCCACTGCATTATTGCATGAGTTGACATTTTAACGCAAAACAAGTTGGCATTTCGATGAGGTCGAAGGTGCGTTCCCCTTTGGAGCTAGAAAACTGAAATCATTTAGCACAACGCTTCAATATTTCAGGGCTAAAGGCAGTTAAGTAACTTACTTCCTTTGGGTCTCCGCTTTCCATTAACATACAAACTTTTATCGTCATCACGGCTTGTAGCTGCAGAGTTTTGTCACACGAATTCGTTGTTTTACCACTGCTAGATTAAAATGTTTGAAAAGCATTTTGGAAATGCAGGTGATTAAAATGAGACTTCTTGACTGCTTCTAAAGCTTTAAAGAATTTTGCACATTTTGGTATGGTTCCTTGAAGCAACAAATTAACTTACCGAGGTTACAGAAGTTGAAATTTTATCGTATCCCTTCTTTTAGTCGCAGCACGTACTCTGAGATATAGTTTGTTGCTACATTCGTGTATGGTAAGAAAATAACGGATAGTGCTCTCATTCTATGTCCTACGAGCATCTTTAAAATGGACTGTTGGTTGGGGGTTAGCCTGTGGTCCTAGGCTTGAAACAGAGTTATTTGGTTGTTCATCCTTAGTAAAAGCCTTCAGTAGTGCAAGTAGGGTGCTATTTGTCCTTTCCACTTCTACATCCCCAGATATTGTGTGTCTTGGGAATTCCAAAGGTCCTACATGTTTCAGCAAATAGTCGGCCTTCGAGATTACCTCCATGGTCGCCATGCACCGATTGGGGCACTCCTGGTGGGAATGTGATTACTTTTGTTTACATATTCAAATAAATTAGTGGGCAGAACCATCGTAACCGGAACTAATGCTCAAGCACACCAAATCACACACCAAGGCCTAAAATGATTCAACTTAGATAGCTCTTATTATTTTCTCACATTGCGGCTGCCCCACTGATACGTGGATGTATGAAGACTAAGCATTTTAAAAATACCTCAATCCGGACATTAATTCAGCATTTTATTTCTACATGTCTGTTAGCTAATAAGCCGTGTATTTTGAAATGTTTAATAGTTTTGCGGAGCTGCATTTTCTGAGGATCTCATACTCGCCATTCATTTGTGTTTACACTATTTTACGTTATGTTTGCTCACAGGCCTAGTGAAGTGTGGCGTCATGGACGGCTATCCCACCGCTGATTGCTATCCCGATCGCTTCCTCAACGGTCAGCATGTCTTTGGGCCGCTTATAGATTCAGCCAGCCAAAAGGACAGTCTCAGTCAATACCAATATGATCATGTAGGCTACTCATTTGCTATTCTTTATCTCTCCCCCGCAGAAAAGCCCTGAAACTTAAGTATTTAGTAGCTTAGTGATTGCTGTAGCCCGTTAAGTTATTACTAGATCTTGAAGGAAAACAAAATACGAGCTTGGGTACATGTATGCGATTGATTTTTTCTTAGTTTGACATGACCTGCAAGAGTCATATGCTCTACTGGTTTTGTGATCAATATGCCATGCTTCAGTTTGGCCAATGTTCACCTCCAATGCCAGCAGAGTATATATCTTCAACGGGTTCCTATTTCCCACGTGATTCGCCACTCAATCTCTTCGCCAATTCCCCCGCTCTAATCACGACAGCAGAGCAGCACGTAACAACTCTCCATCACGCTCAGCAGCAACAACAACATCGGCTGAACTCACAGACTCTGTCACGCTCCAGCTCGCCGTTACACTCCTCCCGCTCACACGGCCTCCAGCCGCCCACCACGCCCTCTTCACTGGAGCACGCGCATCAACTAATCGCTCACCAGCGACACCCAAGCTTTACCACCAGTGCTACCGGCGGCGTCTACCCGACCGATCAGTCAATCTACCTTGTCGCAGCACCAAACCCACATCGTTACATTACTGACGACCCGCTGGGTGCTGCCGCTGCCGCTGCGGCTCTTTATGGTGGTCTTCCACCTGGTGCAGTGTCCCCTCACTCCCTGACTGACAAATCCATCGGAGGGGTATCCGAGGGCAGAGGGGGTGCCGGCAGTAGCACCTACGCGAGTAGCGGAGGCAGGGTCCTGCAAACTGGAGCGCCTACTCTCGGTTACCACTCCTCACCTAGAATGATTACGAGCTTCTACTCCCCGCCACGGCCCGACGTGAATGCCGGAGCGAGTAACTCCCTGGGGCCGAATATGCAAAACAGTGCGTTGGAGATGCAGTAAAAGAGTTTACACAGGAAATATTTAGCCGTGATAATTCATCAGCAGATTAATTTAATGCGGAAAAGGTGCTGCCAAGATCTGTCGACAAAAATTTTAGTTAGAGACACTTAAACCTGGGTGCCCGCCGGAGCGGACGTTTTGAATGTTGGGCGGTAGTGGAGATCATCGGGTAATTCTTTTTGTTTTTTTTATATAGAAAATGTATTTGAAAGCACTTAGTACCCTTCAATACCTTCCTAGAGTTATAGTACTTTAGCAGAAGACAAGGTCCAAAAACACATTCACTCTTCTTGCAGGAAATTTGTATAACAGAGGAACAAATTTTGTGGAAATTGGTTTATTCCTATGATACGTTAGCACCATGTCGCTTGCTTCGAACCATTGTTTAAGCCCTTATCTGCTAATACTTGTTATTTAATAAAGGACAGTGACGGAAAAACTTATTATCACTTTCAAGTTGCAGTTGTGGCTTAGTATTCTGCCAGCAGAGGTGATGTAGGTACTAACATGAATTCTTTTAATTAATTGCATTTTCTTTAATGGGAACTTCACCACGGTTGAGGTGCTAAGTCCACAATGGGACGTAGACAGGGCGAGATTCTACTTGGCACGCCGGAGAAAGCGTTTAAAATCAATGGTGGCATTTGGATCAAAGTGGAGAACGTGGTTTTGGGCTGGAGAAGGGTGGCAGTGCAATTTGTTGATTGCAATTACCTACGATTAAATTTAATGTGAAAATTGGAATCTTGACGACCAAGCGTGAAGTTTGCATTTTTTTAGCCCTGAATACTAGTTTCGACAACTATTTCCAATGAGTGGTTTAAATGTTTTGGACTGTTATTAAGATCTTTCATCGGCTTAGTGGTTAGGCTTTTAGAAACGCAAGTCAAATTCGATGCCTACTACAAACTTACGTCCATCTATGTGTTGAGAATCGATAAGATCTATTTAGTCGGAAGTGGGTTTTTTATGCACGACTTAAATGTAATAGACCATTGCAAGCCTAGGTTCTGTGATTGTGAAGGAGACTTTTTCTATTTATAAATTAATTAATTAGTTAATTGGGAAGGTGATGCCAACAGGAACTTGAAACATGAGTAGGTCAGTTACATTGGATTTTGGTTTTTGTGCTTCATTCTTCGTATAGGCGATGTCATAGCAAGTCCAAAACTAACCCATGAAATAATTTAATGATAAGTGCGAACGGCGCTATCCTCTCAACAAGCATCTTAATTTTTTTCAGAAAATGATAGCTACTTTAGGTGCCTAGCATTCTTAGCATTCTGCAATGTCGTTAAGCGCTCTGTGAAAATTATTTGCATAAGCGAATATTTCAAATCCAAATGGTGTACACGACATTTCAACAAGCATTAGGAGCCACGAGCACCGAGTACGAAATGTATTGACGTATTCGCACAGGAACTCATTATTTTCCATACATGTTTCCCTTTTATAGACTTTGGTCAGGTGCCTCGAAGAAATTCATCATTTGCCACACCTGATCGTGCCTACCCTATCGAGAACACAAGTATCGGAATGAACCTAACAACCGATGTAAGTTCTACTTATTGTAATTAAGTAAACTAAATTGTTATGCAAAATATGCCCGGTTGAAAGGAGCCAGATCCCATTCATTGGCCTTGACACACTGAAAAAACAGCCGCAAATTTTTAACTGTTAAAACAATGTTGAAAGATTTGATTTAAATATTTTAGGCGCATCGAACCCCCATGGTGCGGGTGAACGAAGCAGAATCGGTAAATGTAGTGGATACAGCAAATGATCTTACCATGTCTAGTGACTTAGTAGCTACAATCCCCCCACCAACGGATTTTGGTCTTCCACCGCACCCCAACTCCGTTGTTTGCACGAAAGAGACAAGCGACGCCACACAACACCCCGCGTCCAGTACAAATTCACCCCTCAAACAGCACCACTTCAAGCTATCCGGCGAATCAGGAATCGAGTGGCTTGGATCACCCTCGCGCCAGCCCTCCGTGACCCTAGTGCGTGGCGGCACCTCGATGCAGCAGACGCCAGGCGTTCATTTTGACCTCAAAATGTAAATTATTAAAAGCAACGATAAAAGCCTACAAAACTGGCACAACAACAATCGCTGTAATAGCGGTTCAAAACCCACTATGTCCTACATCATATTCCTACAACAGATATCAAGAATGAGGAAAGAATATGATCCAAGGAGACCCTATTTAAGCGAAGTCCAAAAAGAGAAGAACGTTGCATGCATAAGCATAAAGCTACACATGTAAAAACACTTTCAATTTCTTAAAAAAGAGTTGGTAAAAAGGGTAAATTGTATGGAACTAAAATTAAACTAAAACCGGGAAGAGTATAAAAACGGGTAGCACGCAAAAAAAGAAAAAGAGAGATAAAGATAAACACAAATACTAGGTATCACGTTGATGCACGTGCAGCACGCATTTGAAGAGTGTGGAGAGTCTTGCAAACGCCGCCATACAGTAAGATACTACCAGCAACTGAGGACGGTTAATTGACATTGTAATAAAATAACTACCTGCGCGCACATGTTGTGGTGGCTCAGCTAGGCGAGCGTTAGACTGAAGATCTGGGTGCCTCCACTTCGACCCGTCGCCTCTTGCGCACGCCCTCACGCAAGCACATACGGTGGAGGAATGCGGACTTGAGGACGATTGTTTCCTCTGTCATGCGAGGAGGGCGGTGCGGGTGCCGTGAGACAGATGAGGATCGAAGCCATATGGAGCGATTCAGTGTATTAGCGATGCATCACGCTGACCACCTGACCGCCGCGTCTCGTCGGACCCTCAAAACTTTCAATTTACCCATTCTCTCTCCATTGCCCTAATATCTCACTGCCTGAACACCTGCTTGCCTAACCACCGTACATAACGTAATGGCCTCGACCTTATGCACGAATGCATAATTGTCTTTATAAAGGGACTGATCCCATCACGATGGTCGAGTAGTTAAGACGGTGTGTTCGAAATCCACCAGGAACTTTCCACACGGGCACCATTTCTGTTCGTGACACCGAAGGTTCATTTTAACGGGCCTCCCAGTTTTGCCACCGCCTCCCAACCATGTGCTAACACTAGTATGGGGTAGAGAATCGCCAGTGATCAGGTTCCATGGTTGCAGGGGTCGCTTGAGGAGTTAGTTGAGCACACCAACATCCACATGGTTGGGCAAGAAGCCAATGGAGTCGCGGAAGCCAAGGAGGGTTTACTTGCGACCATTCACCAGAGGCACGAGCAGGATTGGAACCTGCGTGAAAGGCTCCTAGTTAACCTTCACCACGACAACGCAGCCGTTGCGCCTTCCCACCGTTACCGGTACCATGCAGAAGTGCACTACATCATTGCACTGCTAGAGCTCACCACAGCGCTACAACGTCATCAACACTGCAGTCATCGCCATAGTCAACGACACCACAGCCACTGCGCAGATGACTACGGTCGGCTCAGATGCTGCACGTGAGACGCATCTAAACAGCGTAGCGGGTCCCATGCATATCACCGTGTAGCAGAGATTCTAACATCAATTTCAGGAGGCTACCTGGCTTATTACTGCAACACTTACACGTGCGATGCTCTGTGAAGGGCGTCGGGTAGAAGGCCTGAATAGCGCCAATCGTAGTTCGCAGCCACCCTTTGCCTTCTCCACTCAACTCTTCCTCGGCACTCACCCGCATACACACACGGTGGGGAGTGGGCCGCAGCGACGACAGTACGGAGGACTCGCCGCGAATGCGATTCGAACTCACGCGGGCAAACTCTAGTGGAATAGCAGTTCATTGCCCTAACTATTCAACCGCCGGGCCGAGCACTAGCGTTCATCTAGCCTTCCGTATTTGGTTACTTGCTTAACTGTGTTTACCGTAACATCACGCACATCGGCAATGTTTTCGGCGCTGTCTTGTGTGCACTGTTAATGTTTCGCTCATTCCACTAGCTTTTCTCGCCGTCTCCTGTTCACTACCTTACTAGTGCCCTAACGACATCACTCTAGTGACCGCCAGCCGTGCTCTGTCGATGCTCCCTATGTTCATCTTTCCTTCCCCTCATCGTCGTCATGGTCGTGGATGCGGTGGCAGCGATGGTTGCAGCGTGTTAGTTTACCGCATCTCTCCCCTATCGCGCCTACCGGCGGTTTCTAGGTCTGTGTCTCTTCCTTTTTTCCTCTTGTTTTCTTCATTAATTTTTTGTATTGCCCTAATTTTGTCCTTCATTTTTTCGATCTTTCCTTTTTTTACATTTGGTTTTTATTTTTGTTTAAATACTTCAATGATCAGTTTCATTCCCCTTATTACTCTATTTTAGTAAACAAGTCGTTCGTCTTTTTTTATGTCACGCTCCTGTGCTGACGCTGATACCCACCTTTGTTGTTTACATTACCAGATCCAGTTCACCAACAACGACTTTAATTTTGTATGCGTCCTTTGAGGAATTTACCACGAAACCAAATTTCTTTTCTTCACGACTTACTCCACGCGCTTGTGCGCTCTTTGCAATCACGCAATGATGTGTAATATTCACACGAGGAACTAAATATTTTTGTTCTTTGATCGGGAGTTTTACACATTTTTTTACAAGAGGAGTTGAACAAACAACTCATCAAGTGTTAGGAAAGTACGGAGGTTAATCAGATTCAAAAGCGGCTGAATGGCACTCCTAACGACTGTTTAAACAAGGTGTTTTCGAAGAGTAGCTAAACTCGAGTTAGTAAAGTTGTTGAAAAGTAAATTTTTACCGTCCTTTTTCAATAATGTTGAGGTACTAAGCTGCTTCGACCTTTGTTCAAAAAATATACCATAGTGTCTACACCACATCACCGTCTACATAGCGTTCTTCATATTTCCTATGTGCATTACGAAGGTAAATACTGCTTGAGCAGTCTCATAATTAGAAACTAAAACTATTTGAAATCACCTTCACGAAGGCCAATCGTTTCGTTCAATTAATCGTGCTGTTTGCTCTAGGAATCCTGCTGCTGGATTAATTCATACTTTTACATTTTTTCAAAGCAGCTTCGTAAAGAGTAGGTTGTACCCAAATTTGGAGTAGAAAAAAGAGGAACTTTGTGCTTTGAACTGCAAACCGTGTCCTTTCACTATTTCTCTCCAGTACGTCCTACACATTTGTTTTCTTACCATTCGATTTTCCGCGTTATTGTCTCTGTTATTAAAATTATTTCTAAGGGGCAATCGAATATTAAAAGGGGCCCATTGCGGGATGCAATCTGACCGTTTAAACGGATCGCATATTGTCTGTGAAAACCACGATTTAGATTTTTGGCTTTAATAGCAGATTGGAATTATGCTGGCTTCTGATTTAGGACTCACATTGAAAGAATAAAAATGCATTAGGCAAGAGACCAAAGATCAGCATATGAAATTCGCAACACTAAGATTAGTTTGTCGGGAAAAGAAAACCCCTACTATTATGAGGAGGTCCCCTAAAATTAAGACTGGGTGTAGACAAGGCAGCTAAATGAGGTCAAAAGGGGCACCTCGATTGCTGTTTCCACTTGGCACTTGACCGACGAAAAGGGGCGGAGTTGCACATCTTCCTGACCAATAGGCATCAAGAATAAACAAGCCTTGACTGTTGTGACCAATGATTTGCAAGTAATGCACATGGCACATGTGAAAGCCTAGGGCTGGTGTGGCCAGGTTTGCCATGTGAAACAGCATTGCAATGGGAAGAGCCTCCATTACGTCTATAAATACTGAACTGCCGGAATAACCTAACGTTTACTTGCGTTGGAGCAAAGAATGGCCGGTGAGTCGTGCTGCGAAGGTGGATGCTGCGATCTTGCTACGTGCAAATGTTGTGAAGGTTGCAAGAGCAGGAAGGGGTGCTCCTGTGAGCCTGGCAAATGTGCTTGCGCCCTGTGCCCCTGCCCAAGCTGCAAGAAATGCTGTTCGGGATCGAAGTAAATAATTTCTACTTTTTGTGCTGTTATTCGTTCTAATAAAGATTCGTCTATTTGATTATCTTGGCATTTGTTAGGGTGGGAATTGGTGGGTGAGGCCGCCTTTGGTGGTTTTGGGCATTGCACAAAGTGGTGCGGTTGTCGACGTGGCATCTGGTTCTGTTGCGAATGCCAGGGGTAGGCAGCTTTTGACGTGGTGCAGTGCTGGGGGCGATTTTGAGCGGACCTAGAATTCGAGTTAGGCATGTTCTCGCTGTTTGGCAGCCACCTGGCGTAGCCTTCGTGGCAATCAAATTCGGACGAATCCAGTAGCGAGTTAGCTGATGGGCTTGACCATTTTAATTGTTCTGGGGTAAAAACGCTGTCGGACGTAATGGCAGTATTTTTAGAGCATTACTACTGATTGGACAAGATATTTGTTACAGAAATTCAGTTTAAATATGTTCCTCGATGGTTACGATTTAGATGGGAACTGTCTAGTAAAGCACTAAAATGAAACGTAGTGTTCTAGAAAAATCGGCCATATGCTGGCGAGCCAATGGAATTCAAACTTGTAAGAAATAGTCGCACTTTATTGGACGGTGTGTTTTTAACCAACACAGCCAACACTGAACTCATAATGTGCAACTTCTCTTTGAGTTGGCTAAAGAAAACAAGCTTGCGATCCAATTGGTAAATTTTTAGTGTCTGTTAATCGAGGCCGGTACTAAGTCAGAGTCGAATTGTGCTCTTTTATGTGAACACATAGAGGCGAAACATCTAACCATAATTTTTGGGTAAAGTAGTTGCCACTAGTCATACAACCGCATTTAAATTAATCCGCCAAACTTAATGATAGTGAATAAAAGTAAAAGAGACAACGCCGTTGACTCCATTGATTTTATTAATCAGCCAGTTTATATATTTTATGCACATATTTCAATGTTTCCACACTCTCTCAGACGAATAGAGCGAAGACTGGACCGAACCGAAAAAATAAACTGCAAACATTGCCTGCAAGGGCATTACCAAAGGAGATGTAAAGCCACGACATAGTGGCAAATATAACGGAACTCTACTACTACATTGCGTAAAAGATACACCTTTTCCTTCCGCCCAGAAATTCCGTTTTGACTAGATGTTTATATGTGCTTAATTTTGGAGACGAGGACGAAATTCCTCCCCTTGGGTATCTGGGTGGTCTATGTTTTGAAACAGTGAGAGCATTCGTGGTCCAGTGGCGGTGCTGTGGTGTGGTGCGGGGAGAGTCCCAGTAACAGCAAGTGCGGCAGCACATGCTCGTGGGATTGTCTGAAGGGAGTGACAAGAGGTAGGGCATTGCTGCTACCTGGGGCTGAACCAGGAAAGTTTAATTTTTAATTCGAACGCTGGAGTAAACGGGATTTGGGCTAATGTGAAGTCCCTTCCCCTGCCTATATGCGAAAATCCCATACCAGGAGTCACATGCTAAACTGACTCACGCGCGCCAACTGACCTGACTTAAGGCCAAGGTGTCCCACATGGCGGTGGTCTAGTTGAAAGTGACAATTCTGCAAAGGTAAAGTTAAATAGGTGAACGTGCGGTTTTGGAGGCCCCAAGTGCCCAGGACCAATGCACGACAAAAGTACTCAACTAAGTTGAGACCTATTCTCACATGTTTGCCCGACAAGTCGTGGATCATTTCTCAGAGTTGGAGAGCAAATAATTTGTGTTGGAAAAAATGCATTTCATATACGAAGTTAGGTCAAACAATTTACAATATCAATAAATAAACCTTTGTAAATTATCAATAAGGGCGTGATATGAAATGAAGTTCTTACCACCACTTCGCCTCTGAATACTAGATCCTGTGCAAAATAGAGACTGTAGTGGCTCCTGTTGCGAAACAAAGGCATTTGCCATCGGCTCAAATTGAGTTAGTTTATTGGTGCTGCGTTTGAGGCAGTTGTGGATGCATCTAAAGCGCTTTTTCCATTTTGCATCAAAAATACAGTCACAGACTCAACAGTAAATACCCGGTATTGTTCTTACCCGACATCTGTAGGAACATTACATTTTTTGTTCGTGCTCACCTTACTTGACCTTCCACGGAAATGGTGCTGGCATGTAATTGCTTTGAGAGGATGCACAAGTATTCACCTGTCTGTGCATGAGAAAAACTTGCACTTTACCACCAGATGGTGACAGAAGTCCAGTGCATTTGCGTGAGCCATACGCCTTGTTGGTTAAAATTTTTTCAAATAAACGTTTATTAGCGTGTATCAACGATAGGGATTTTGACACACCTAGGTACTTAGCCCGATGTATCAATGCCGGTAAACAAACGCTGACCGTCAACCGGAAGTACAGAATGCTGGTAGTGTCAGACACGCTCGCTCGGCAAACAGCAAGGTGGTGTTACGCCAATTTGTACCCGAAAATCGAGTTCTCATTCTTAAAATTGCAGATGACGACGGCGATAGGTCAATGTAGCCTCGTTTTAAATAATTCCCAAGGTAACAAAACGGAATTTTGTGGAAGGGGAATGGTCTTAAATTTAATAAATTCTGTTTTTATTAACATTAAAAGCCAGCCTGCTTAATTATGTCGTGGTAGCAGTTGTGAAATAAACCTGATAGTAAATACCTGTAAATTACTATTCCATTGTTCAGGTATCGAAATGGCAATCCGATTTATGGATGCTAGCATATCTATATATTCTAAATTACTCTAAGTTGGAGAAGAAAATTTCGAAGTGCTCACCAGTTGATTTTGTAAATAACCTAATATTGGTTCGAGTATCTGGGCGTTCAAATTAATACACAAATGTGAAGCTAACACCATGTGCAGCATCAATTCGAGAAATGCAGCTCTCTCGTGTATTATGCACAGCGTTTATCTCTTCCGCTTTGGCCCTCATGCACGTTTTATGGCGTGGTGATAAAGATATCGCAGGCTAGACGCAGACATGCTACGTATCCTCTTCGAGAGCCGGTGGTGGCCGAACTAACAGGAGGCCTGCAATTTCCGACTGCTTCCCACCTAAAAGGTACGTTTAAACAAGCATACATAGCACTCAGTCAATAAAGCTGATGGATTTATTTTGGTAAAAACAAAGATGTGACTGATTTAAACCATACTCACTACTTTAAAGGGTGAGTAAAACATGTGTAGAATTATTGGCTCGTGGGAATTTGCCAATAGGGGTTTATCTGTTTCACCCATCGTAAACCGACCTAAGAAGAATAATTTTCACGGTGCTAATTTATAAGTGCTCCAAATGAGGTTGGAAATACAACTTGGAAAAAAACATGCACTTGAATCAAATTGTTGAGTTAAATACACGGCAGAAAATGTAAACTGTTTATGACCATTTGCGATAATTCCAAAGGCAGAATATAATACTGATACATCGGTAGTGCACCGTATTTTGAAAAAAACTGCAACAGCTGTCTGCAACTGATGGAAAATGCCACAACATGGAAATTGCAACTGGCGCTTTACTGAATTAAATTAAGTAGAAGCATCTCAATTGAACAACAATATACCATTGAAAAAAATTCCAATTCTGTTAGCCCACTGAAAACCCGTAAATCTACTCACAATAATGCTTTTCACTTTTAAGCTCGCAGTTTTAAGTTGCACTTGATGCAAAGAAAACGATTAAGCTCACTTTCAATTCACCACATCAAAAGGCGTCGAGCTTAGGTAGAGTAATAAGGTACCTACGTAAAGGTGCTACTGCAACACATCAGCTCAGCCTAACCGGCCCGAATGTTCTTGACATTTGGGCAATTTTTTGAATCCACGCGCTTGCAATGAAATTACTGTACAGTTGCTTTGATGAAATTAGTTGAAATTTAAAAGTTTGCGCATACAAAGAAGCGCTCTGTCGTCGCTCTTAAGGCTCTAATCTACGAAGCTAACGTGGTCGTTTAATCAGTTATGATTAAAGGAGCATAACAATTAAAAGTGTAACTACTCATATCGTCTAGCAAGGGGGTGCATAAGTCGATCCAGACTTGCATGTGCCATCGCGATCTCGAGTTTAAGCTTGTAGGTGTCTGTTCATCATTTTTCACGTTGAAACTTCCACGTTCATGAGCTGTGGCTGTAACCGAAGCCTGATGTACTATTTGTCGAGAAGGTTACCATAGATCAGGAATAATCGTTTGAGTAATGACAACAATCACCCCTTCATTAATTGGACCCCAAGGCCTCCGTCAAATGTTAGAAATGTCAGCTTTGATGGGGGATCTCCCAATAGTAATTTTATGGCAAGAAAGGGAAGACATCAATTAAGTTTTAGAATTCTTCCAACATTGCATCAACAAGATACCAAAATGTTGCACTTTTTAATAGGTACATTCTCTTTTCTACAACCATTGTACGGATCGGACAATTCGTATGTTCTGCCTAGTCAGGCTCATTGCAGTTAAAAAGTGCCGCATTGTGACTAATAATAAACCGAGGGGGTCTTTGATGGTTTCTGGTGTTCCCTTTCAAGGGGTATAGTCGGAATCAATGCCAGTGTCCTTAATGTCATTAAAATGTTATTGTTATTACTGATCGCTATATCGGTGAAAAATACCTCCAAGCTCGTTTCAGTAACTAAATATCGACCAAAATGGTGGACAATGGTGTAAATGAAAGTGCTATTTCAATACTAATGTAAAAATCCGAGGAATATTAACATACACAGCGAACAACAACCTTTGACTAGTAGATGCTGCCATTTTAATTTCTCAAAAATTATTCATAACGGACATCAAAGTGCGTTGGCCGTTCACAGTGATGTTTGGAAAGATGATAATGCCAGTCGGTGTTTGAGCCCAGGCTATGGTCAAAAAAGCGTCATATCATAAAATTCACGACATGCAGCTCTAATTTGTTTTGACCTTGGAAGTTCACGATGACGTTGGAACTCACGCCATAAACTAAGATGACTCCAAGGGCGAAAGCACAGAAAGCTATGATGCCACAGATTCTTTGGGGCAAATCGGCATGAATCCACACAGGTGTAATGTATTTGATAGTGAGCTCGTGATGACCTTAAGGCGGAATGCAAGCACTCTCAATTTTGCGACACTACCAAATCGCTTGAATGAAACCGTGATACCGGATGGCTGTTGTCGGTGTCACAAAGTCATATAAATACGATGGCATAACGGCCAAAAACAATGAAGAAGGCTTAATAACTGAGCTTGAATTATAAAAATACACTTGAATGGCAGATTTAAAAAATGCAAAAAGAACATACGTCAAGCAGATCTATTCTGATTAGCTAAGGCAAGCATCACTTTTAATTAAGTGTATCCAATTAGCATACCGTATTTCATACAAATAATGCGATAGAACCTAATTCTTTCTCTAAAGATTTGCACAGAACCCTATATGCAATCTTCAAGGGCAAAAGTATCAATCTACATTTTTTGTATCAGTTAGCGTATTTGTGAAATGTACCCAGTCCCTCAGCTGGAGATGTTTGCACGCTCGAGAAGAAGGAGCAATTGAAGGATTGTTGAGAGCAACCACGTGACTTTGTGATGACTCCACTCGCATTTATGCATTGCATTTATCACACACGCCCACAGAGTCTCCTTAAATATTTATTAAACCCCAGGAAGGAGACATTTCATCATTCATTAGTTACCTCTTAAAAACGTGTTCCTGTGTTACATGGTTACACATACGGGGAAGTGTGGTAACCTTTTCACGCTCAGTTTAATCGATCAGAGTGAATAACCGGTAGGTTGAAAGACCTCAATTCCTACTGACAATTTGACAGTGAACAGTGGACTCATTGAAAGAAAATAAATGAGAAGCTTGCTAGCAGGTGCTGATGAAGTAGAACCGATGACTGGAGTGAGACAAGCATAAAATGGTAGGCAATTGGGAGTGTGGCAATGTAATCACAAATCCTGAAACGAGGGTTATTTGGATGTGCAGATATTAAGGAATGATGCGCTTTAGTAAATGAACTTTTTGACTGCAGACGCAATTAATAAGTGATTCAGCGTTGGAGTTGACTTCCCTCTAACCCTCATACAATGCAGCCTGACGAGGGAATAAGTAACTAGCTCATTTGGGATCCCGTTTAAGTGCAAAATGTCCAGAAAGGTCTGAACCATTTTCAGCATTGTTCGCTCCAATGACCGGCCGCAACTCGCGGGAACTTAGAATACGCATGTGGTTGATTCTACGCATTCTAAAGCACAAATATACATAATTATGTGCCTTATACTGTGAAACATGGGTTGAACCTTATCCTCTTCCAAAACGGGTTTAGCTTGCCTCTAAAACTGTGCTAGCTTCTTATGTAGATTTTTGTACAGCATTTGTCAAAGAAGCCGTGCCAAAAACATATTGCTCAGACAGATTTTTTAAAAAAGAATTTAGAAAGTGGAAGCACAAATTATTTTTGATAAAGATAATCCGAGGCTAACTTGAAAAGAGCTCCAATTACTGATTAACGTGAGTGCTAGTGAAAAAACCACATCGTTTGGGAAGGGAATGATTTGAAGGGCGTAGCAATGATTCACAAAGCCTACCAACTTCAACACTTCTCTCACGTGCGTTATAGCAACGCATCGATCATTTTAGGTTGCTAACTTACAAGCAGACAGACTTGAGATGTGAAACTGTTTCCGTATTTCAGCATTAACCAGTTATTTTTAAGTATTTAAAGCGAACCAACATTGTCCTTTTTGGAGCATCACGATTCCCCCAGAGGACTACGCCCACTGTGTGTGTGAACTGCAGACGCAAATGCTCACTTGTCGAAGCTCAAAGACCATGTCTGAGATCTAGCCACAAGATGCAAGAAAACTCGATGACTTAAAAGAGGGGCCTCTGTTTCAGAAACAGCCAAGACTAGTTATATAATGGGACCAAAGTCATACCTTCGAATTTGGATAGAAAAGTCGCCTCATTCACATCTGTCTACATTCCTCCGACTTTCACAAAATGATTTCGCCTTTTCATAACATCGTGAGCGCAAAATAAACAGCGGGAAAGGGAATAGAGATGATTTCTCAGTTACTTTGTGCCACGTTTTGAAGGAGAATGTCAACCGAATCAGGACCATTCAATAGTGAAGAAAGTTTGCTTGGTTTTGTTATGAAACCAATAAGCAAAAATCTTGGTGAATTTCTTATTGCAACTAATGCAGTTATGCACCCAAACCACACCTAACAAGAAATTAACAAAGGCAAAAAGCGATTCCCAAAGGCATGCCTTCGATTTGCACAAAATCGCTCCACAATGAAAATATCATTTCATTACTGGTAAATAAATCACAATGCCTAATGTTTCCCAGTTTAATTAAAATAATGATCAAGTATCAAAAAAACTTCGATACAGATAGCCCCACGAACTAGTAGAAAGCGATGTGGTGAATGGGATTTTTCTTCTTGATATGATTGCGAGAGAATACGTTATTGAATATACAAGTAATGTCGCTTGCAGCAGTGCATACGTAACGTACTACGTAAGAGACGAGAAAGGGCGAGTAAGAGAGGATCACGAAAGACTAGATCACAGACAGATCATAACGCGAGTAAGCGCACACCCATTATTCTCAGCGGATGGCTTGAAGACGAGCGCGCATCTCCTCAAGGTCATCCAGGTCGTCATCAGCGACGTCAGCAGGCCGCTGAGTGCCAGCAGGCAGCGTGTCGGTCACAGCGTCCGGCGCCTTGCCCATTGCGCCGTTTGTCAGCTCGAAGAGAATCTTGTCTACCTCAGCTTGTGCCATCTCTTCCATCTCCTCGGGCTGGTCCAGAGCCGAGTCCATCGACTCTTCCACCATCTCATTCATCAGACCCAACTTCATCATCTCCTTTGACATGTTACACATCGTTGTATGGAGCTCAGGAAGCTGAAATTGAAAATTGGTTGCGAGCGTTTACTGAGGCACCCTCCAAAATACATGTGGGACTCGAACGGACTATGAGCCAATACAACTACTAATAAATGGACGCGGAAAGACAACGCAATCATGGTGGCCATTTCACATTAAAAAATAAAACACGTTCAACCTTAATTAATTGAAAAGACCTGGAGTAGGTTATTCAGATACGAAAATACTAAAAATCGCGATACCGGACTAGGTAATCTAGTAGTAGTTTTGCAAAATGGCCTGATTAATTTGAATGCCAGCGGAAGTGTGAGAAACTTTTGCAAAAGCGTCGAACGCAATTTTGCTTTATTTTAACAGGGGAACACAACACAATACCCAACCGTAGATAAAAAGTAAACAGAAAATGGGGGAAATTACAACAAAAATAAGCTCGACGACAGAGGAGCAGCTTAAAAATACTATCCAGAACCAAAAAATAATGCCAGCATCATAAAGGATTCCATCGGCGTTTACGAGGAGAAGTAGAGCGCTACATAGCGTTTAAATTGTTGTGAAGCCCTACCATCATTTAGCAAAAGTGCACGAAACTCAACGGAAAGATAAGAATGACACCCTAACAGAGTAACAGATATAAATAAATCATCCAAGTTGTGCATAGAAAAAGTTGCAAAAAGTCCAACGATTCGAAAAATGAGGTGTACGGGAAAAGCGGGAGGCGAAATGGAGAACGGAGTTGCCAGAAATGTTCATCAAACAATTTGTCGTGGTTGACTTACTTTGACCAGTTTCGACATCGCTTGCATTACACAAGTGCTCTGATTGAGGGCACTGGCCATCTTCGCCATTGCCACTTGATTTTCCAGCTCCATTATGACAGAGTTTATTTGAGCCTTGGCCTGATAAAGCCTGTTGACAGACTTACGAGACGCAACAATCTCTTTTGCAAGAATCTTAGCCGCGTCAATATTTCCCGACTTAGCGTACTTCTTTACTTCAGCCTCGCACTGCTTGGACTTCTGCTGAATGGATACGATGTCGCGATCCAACTTCCTTTGTTCACGGCGTAACCGAGTCTGAAGATCACGAACTTTTGGGCGGAGATCCTTCTCCTTATGAAACAAATTCATTCTGCAATAAAAAATTCCGAGAAAAAACTTTTGGGGAACAAGATAATTATGGGTAAATAACAGGTGCCTCCCAAGAAAGCGGGGTTAAATGATTGCAGGGGTAAATTACCAATCCAACTTAGTGAAAGTAATGGCAAGCATAAGGACTCAATAAGTGTCACACTTTCATTAAAATAACCGCAAAGGAATCAGATTAAAAATAGATGTGCTAGATCCCTAGATGAATGGAAACGTAATAGCCTTTATGAAGCATAATTTTGTTGCTATTGTATGGCAAAATTAACGAGCTTTAGGCACAAATTAACGTTAAGACAAATAACGAACAAATGAGAAGGACAATCCAGTACAGGAAATAGAGCAACCTTGAGGAAATCAACTAAGTAAATATAGTCACTTTCCGTTAGGACCATTAAAAATATCTGGGAGTGAATTAATAAAATTAATAAACTATATTACAATAGGATCGCCAGAAACACTACAAAGACAAGCGGATTACATACTAGGCAAAATTGCTGGACAATCACAAAATAATGACCAAATTTTGCGAGAAACTGCTGTTTGAAAACAGACAGGTACACCCCCACACAGGCGGAAACTCACTTTTGATTTAAGCGCACCGAAACCATGCACCAATCAATTGCCTTTCATCAAATTTCACGTTCACGAATTAAAATTAGCGATAATAAGTACCTCATATGCAAAAGTAATGCACTGAAATTTGTAGATCATTAACAGTAGGCGAATTAATTAGATCGCGCTTAGTGAATCAAAACAATATATACATGTTACAAAGTTTGACTGCTAGAGCGATGTGAAACCAAATTAAAAAATCGTAGAATGTGCTTAGTTGCTGAAACTGTACACGGTAAGCGCTAAAACTGAATGTTTTATAAGAACTCATTTACTCTCTTATCTCCCCTGATAGTTAAAGGAAGGACGAGTGAATAAATTTCGTGAAATGACTTAGAACAGCATTACTTTGATGCTTGTTTGACTTTTAGTCTCGGTTAATGAGGCTTGGTTAGCCTGGTCTCTGAGCTATGCCAGTAGCTCCGATCATCTTAGCTCACCGAATATGTGCATATTGTGATAATTTGTCTGCTCGAACTACCGTTTGTGGTCAGGGTCACAGAGGTGGCCGTACTGCCTTAGCTGCGTGGGCTGACCTCCAGTCCATTCCAGCAGCCTATTCCCCTCTGTCCATTGAATATACATATTCTACCCTAGCATTCTGCCTTCTTTTGCCTTCGAGGAAGCCTCGGGACGCTACAACAACTTCCTTGGTCACCTACCCAAGTTCCTTGAACAGTTAAGAAACGCACATTAAAATCAAAGCTTGATATTGCTAAGAATTTTGCATATCTGAACAACCGACATGCAGTAAATCGGCTTGCATCTTTGTTTTTGTAGCAAAGGGTACATGAACAAACAACTAAATGCAATTTCTTTAAACGCACAGGTTATAGGGCCTGTCAGTGACTTCTGAGCCCTTATGTAGACTTGCGTCGTCAGAAGATTGAGGAGTTCCGCATATGCGTTGCATTTCTTTAACTTATTTAAATCAAGCAAATTTAACCGACTCGCCAACTAAAATACAATGACAAAATTGGTCTACAGTATGTGAAATTTTGGGATCTCTTGTACCTGGTGTATTATATTATTTGTGCAATCAACATGCGAAACAAGAAACCGTTATTGAATGAAAGAAAAGCTTCTTTTAACTTGGTTCTGCCAGTGAAGTAGTTAGCTTGGTAGGCGCCAGATTCATGCTCTGTATCTCAGAGCCGAGGGCGGATGGCGGAGGAGGGTCTTTTCCAGTTACCTTTTGACAGTCTATCGAGTTTACTGCTTTGCACCGACAGAAAAGCATTAAAATATGCTTTTTATAACGCCATTGTTATCGTTTGCTTAGTCTGCGCCGTGTCTTCATGCGTAGCTATTTGTCTGGTGTTACACATATTTCTCCGGCCGATTTGCTGGGCTTTGATAGTTGGAACATGCCTGTTCCCCTGTAAACTTGCGTTAACGACGTATTTGCGCAAGCATTTGCAACAGCAAAAAGAAAGTGGACGCCTTTTTTTCTTGGCGGTGGCATTAACTCCTGTTAAACTTGTCCAGTCTACAACGACTATCTTTCTTGACGCACTGTGGTCAAAGGTTGTCCCATTCACCATGGCACTCTTGTCAACTGGAGTATTTCTTTTTATTCACGAGTCTGGTCTTTTCATATCGCTGGGGATTTTCTTGTCCCATATTCACTACACACTGTCCAATTTTTCCACACTTGTTTCTCACACTTTCTCTCCGCGTTTAGTCACAGCTCTTGTTTTTCTTCACTTTTTTATAACGTACGTTAAGTGCATCCAAATCCCTCATTTTCAAGCAGAGTTGCTGGTGTTATTTACGCGTTTTCTCATTTTCACTACTCTTACATCATTCTTCGGTGTTCTTCAACCATTTTTCATGATGGGGGCTATCGCTCTTACCATTTTTGCCTACATATTCCCAGAAGCAGGTAATTGAGCGAGAACCTTGCCCGCACTTACGGACTAATCGAAGCCGCGCGCAACACTGCTGTTTTTCTTACTTCTAGAAGTATCACACGATCCGAAGTCTGAGAACAGCACTTCCAGTTGTGAAGGTGAAGAGGCACATTTTAGGACACACTGGTAAGCTCCGTCTTCTATGCTAGTTATCAGGTTCCTGTTGTAGTGATTTCCTCTCGCATCATCCTCATGTTTTTAAATTGGTGTAGTAAGTATTCTTGACCTTCGACAACTGGCAAATTAATCTTAACGATTTGGCGGCTCTTGCGGATGCCTTATGGGAGTAAAATGACCCTATTTTTTATGCATGTGAGAAGTACACAGACTTGTTATTTTTCTGAAAATTAAGTTAAATTTTGGTTTGTTCTTTCATCCTCCCTTTGAAATGTATGTTATTTTACCATTCAAAGATACTTTTGCCTTAAATGTAGAATGTTTATTTGGGTTATTTCGTTTGTTGCACAATGACCAGTAGTTTTCTCTGTGCAAATACTTTACTCGAATGTAGTTGAATGAATCAGTGTCCAAGAATTGCATTTTATTATAATTTCATACCTGCTGAATGTCAAGCAAGCAATAAATTGAGAGTTGAATTGTCCCCCAAGATCTAGTATGCGCTAAAAATGAAGTAAAGTCGGTCACGTAATAAGATCACTTTGACTGATAGAAAAAACAGATTCTCGCTCACTGATATGCTTTCCAGTACTTCAATTGCCATTAAACCTTTTGGGTCATCAACCAGTTTTATTATTTCCTGCAGTCCCATTGGAGCATTGTTTTTTTCAAATAGCAACGCGATCAAAGAGGTGGTCTTGTAAGGCGGGTATCTCTGGTGCCTCAGCACCATGAATACCAATTGATACTTAGAAGTCAGAGATTAAGGCATTGCGATTTTTCCCGATAGATTACTGTGCTGTTCGATTAGCCAACCCGCCGTTAAGGTTGTAAAGTACATAGTGCGTGAGTACTGCGCACTTGCACGAGGATGCACCCGCTTGAATATTTGTCCCACCTCTATCGAAAGTGAAGTTTTGTTTGTTTCCGACCTTTTCTTAACTGAGGTGACATCTTGCATTGATTATTGGATAGTTCTTATTAATTTCCTTTGCATTAATAGGTTTCAAGGAAACGAGTTTAGCGGATGCCTTGAGCTTAAGAATGTGTTGGTCTATGACAGCTACTTTGTTGTAAAATAACCTCAGATTTTGGCCTAGGGGAAGCCGAATGATGCTTTAGTGTAACTTATCACAACTATCTGTGTTAATTTCTTTTCACCGCCAAGCTTTCACAAAAAACTCACTAATTTGTGAGCTTTTAACTAGCCGAGCTCATAAATTTATGGAATTGCGATGAACTCTCAAGGACAAACTTAGAATTTAGCGTCAGAAGACCATTGCAATTACAGTCATAGCCGGTATAAATTATGAACTTTTTATTATAAACGCATATTTGAAGACATGGTGAGAACTGGATCTGTGTCGGTTCTAGTCGCAATATCATGCAAGGAAACTATTTTATGGACATGGTAAATTGATGCATAAAGCCATATACTCTTATTCATAGGTAGTATACATTCATGCATGACATGCGACGAAAATTGTACTACCTTGTCTTTGTGAAAGGTGCACTACACAGTCGCGGATAATTCTCATCCTTCCACTCACCTAAAACTACTTTGCGGTTATTTTTAACTAGCTTTTTATCCTTTTATTTGTGTTCTCTATAGTTATACATGGCTATTAATCCCGCATGTATTGACTCAAACTAAGAGAAGTTGCAATTTCATAATCAATATTTTCTTCAGACAAACCGGAATACATTTCTGAAAAACCTCCGTCTTATTCATCGCCGCAATTCATGACCAAAGCCACCTCGAGATCAATTAAATCGGAATTTTTCTCTTGATGCATGAATGAGGGTATTAGATGAAGCCCTAGTCCTCTATCTATTATGAACGGAAGTGGGCGGGTTACTCATAGCGCAATTCGTTTGGCACTGGTTATCACAGAATTCTTTATGAACCAAGCGATGGTGTTTTTATTTGAACGCAGCACAACAGCGGGGTCGTTGCTGCGTCGGCTTTCACTACTGCCGGAGAGCGACTTAGGAGGCGCCTGCTCGCCATTATGCTCATCTTCACAAATTTCCCCGATGGCAGGGGCGAGTCGCGTCTTCACTGCAACCAGCGGGACATCTGACACTTCCAGCGCCCTCGTGCATGCCTGCTTCACGGGCTTGATGTTGGTGCACTTCGCGGTGGCCTTTTGGACGCGTACTTGGCTCTTCCGCCTTATCCTTCTCTCCTCTTCCGTTGGCCTTCTGGCCTACGTCGTCTCTAGCCTTCAACTCGTCCCAGGTGCCATCTGGCTCCTACGACAAATTTGGGTCTCTATCAATGCTGCTCTTCGTAACTCCAACTTCTTTACTTTGGACGAGAGCAGAGAGTATTCTCCTCCCCTAATCCCCGCCTCTCTCAAGGCGTATCTGCGATGGGCTCGCAAAATCGAGTGCCATGTGAGTGTGCTGTGTTTTAATGAATGAAACTGTGATGATGGCTATCCCACAAAGAGAATTTTTTTCATTTTAGCTGTACGACTTTGTTGATAACTACTTGGATTACTTGGTCAGTCTTGTTATAATAAGCCTGATGGTTCTGGTTAGCCTTCTCTTCACTGTCTTTCTCGTGGTTCAGGTGGGTGGCCTCCCAATAATTGAATCTTCGTTACCATTTTGAATAGCCCTACGTATTAAGCTTAAAGAACAATGGCTAAATGAACTTTGTTTTTCGCGTACGATTGAGATGAGTACTGCCACAAACACCCGCGAAGGAGGTTTGAGCGAATTTGATGTGCCCACTACATCTTATTTTTCTGCAATTCTGGATGGTTAAGTAAATTTTTTTGCACACATTGTTCTTAGTCTTTTAATTCTTGTGTAATCTAGCTTCAGGTGTTAGATTTGTGACTGTGTTAGCTTTGTAAGGAATCTAATTCGGTAGAACTAACGATTATTGGCACTATGTCAATAAGGCCTTCTTTTGAAGATGATTTTTATAAATACTTGCTGGGATCATTTGATTAGTTGAAAAATTGCTGGTTTCTGCAACATTAATATTACAAAATCCGTAAATTATTCGTAATACATTCCTTCGGAGTTTGACTTGCGGCGAAATCAGATCATTCTACACAAAAATCTGATCATATTTTTAATGGAGTAAGTTGAAAGAGTGCAGTGAAAGTTGAACAGGTCTGTGATTGAGAGTCATCGGACTCCAGAATAGGCAAAACCGTGGTTCTAGCCTTTCATCGACTGACATTTGTCAAAATTTGCTTCAAATGTCCTTTTTCTACCTTGTTTAGGTCTATGGCGAGACCCTGAATTTGATTTCACTGAGTTCGAGCGTTCTTAATTCCACGATTCACAGTAGCGCTTTAAGGTATACTTCCCTTTTTGGACTATCACATTCATCTTGACATAACTAAACATGCTTGTTATTATCGTGCCACTTGAAATGTCCCCGCCAATTGTTTCTTTTACTGTCCTTATTTTAACCTACTACAGCCGTACAGATTTCACAAACAATCGAAAGTTGCATGATTAAGAAGAACAATTTTTTGGTTTCATTGGTGTGAATTATCTTATATTTTTTAACTCTACAACCCTTCATTTTTTGTAGTTGGTTGCCTGATAGAGATCAGCTCGGTTCGGCCGCACGATCTGCTGTTAGCAACGTTCATCAACTTGGCAGAAGTTTCATCAGTTCCAAAGTATGGAAGTCCTTTTTATTGCGATTCTCATTTCCCGTGGTGATGTCTTCGAGATTTCTTTCATTTTTGTCTACTCTCTTACTGTGGACCTTTTTATGCTTCAGTACTACTTATAGAAATCGGTAAACCTGTTTTTATTCCTCTGCGAGTCAAATTGCAGCACATGGGATTTTCATTGACGGTTTGGACACACAAGTTACAAGTCATAAACGGATATCTTGGTACTGAATTCGCTTTAAACATTTTAGGTTAATCAGTTATTTAATGGGAATTTGGCAAAAAAAAGCGATATTGAAGAGCAGATGTTAGAGCTCTGGGAGAAGGTCTGCATGCAGTTCTTCCACGAGGTTCGTACAATGCCTCCAATTTCCCTTTCAAAGATAAATCTAGTTTTCTTACGCGAAACTTCGATAATATTTCAGCCCAATGTTGCAGGCAAATTAGATCTCTACCAGGGAGTCAAGTCGAACTTCGTGCTCACTGACGACTTGATGGGTGGTCTTAACGCAAGTCGGACGCTTTCTCTCGCCCACTTACGCAAACGTCTTTGGAATTTGGTTCATTCTCTTGGTGGTTTTGATTATCGTGATGCAAGTGGCACCATTTTTGCTTCTGTAGTAACGCCTTTTATAAACCATATACATATTAACATTTTTATTCTCTATTCAATCGCCATCGTTTCTTTTTTGCACTGTCTCATCAAGTATTATTGCTGATCTTAAGTATTTCTTTATAACTATCCTTCGTTTGTCTTCATTTTAATAATGTCAAAGATGAGACCAGGTTTATCTTTTATTCTGAGAACCTTTCTTGGCCTTTTTATCACCAAAAGATCTTAAAATCTAGAAGTAAATTGGTAACAGCACGTTAAATGCTTTTTGGGTGTCGACATCTGATCACGAAGCAGATCGATGTCATTTTTTCTCTCAAGTTAGGCGGACCCCTGGTTCCTCTTTTGAATGTTTCTATTTATTACTTAGTCGTTATTTAAAAAGGTGATTTCTATTTCATCGACCCCCGATTTCTTCCGAATTAATGTCTCTAAAGGTTAGCATCGATGGCTACTGTCGTGCATCTCTCGTATCAAGTGTTTAGTGAGTTAGATGGGTCAGTCGCTGCAGTTAGCCTTCCCCTATTCTTCAAAATATGAGCAAAAACTCGTATGCAGTTTCTCAGAAGGAGCTTTTTTGTGGATATCGCTCACCCAATTCAATATTTACTAGACACATTTACAGCGGCTGCATGCATATGCATACATGCATTTTTCCAGACACAGCACTAGAATTATTTATGCAAGCTTAAATACGTTGTACTCGGCTTTCTCTTTTCTCAGTTCCTTCCCTCGTTCATACTTTATTTACTTTGTTTTGCTCTTTCCTTGAGCGCCGCATATTTATGCATCACCTTAATTCTTCCTCCTTCCTGTTTCTCTTCCCGTCTCCATTGAGCTGCTTACACTCGACAAGTGGTTGTGAGCTGTTACTCTTCTATCAATTTTTTTTGGACTTTCTATCGGTCTGGGAATCTTGAATTAAATTTCATATGAATTATGACAAGACTGAGGCGTTGCAAACGGCTCATTTAAATGCCAAAATTGAACTCATTCGTCTACTCACCCAACCTTTTCATCAGTCATTCATCCCGTCCATCCTTAATGTATTCCTGTCTTAGAAGCATACAAAACCATTGTTTTGGTGCCACCCGCTTGGTGGGCAAGTGTTGCTCGCGTCTTTCCACGACCGTTTCTCCTATTTTCAAAATTGTCATAGTGGTATACATAAGGAATTCTTTCTCACCGAACAAACTGTCAGCTAAGAGCACTATCATCAATGTTTCGGAAAGGCTGAAGCACCTCTACTTGAATTCACGCAGAAGTATTTTTTTGTAAAGTAATTACGTTTTCTGAATAACGCTGTTATAGTCAAGCTGCTTCAACTAGCTCATTCGGCGACTTTGATTTATCCACTTCATCTTGCTTTTACTGGTGGAGGTATTTCCTTTACAAGTCCGGAGTTCATTTTGTTAATGCAAAGCCAAGGGTTAATGGGAACTGCGGCAGTATCAGCGCTACTGGACGTTTCGCAATGATATTTGATTATCCTTAAGGCGCATCTTTTAGCACTTCTCAGACACTGAATGAGGTTCGAAACAGGCTCCTTCGTTGATAATATTTCTGGCTCTCAAAACTGGAAAATCCTAGATTTCATTTCCACTACTTTGTTTTTATGTGACTACTTGCCATTCATAACTGCTGAATATGATCTCTCGGGGTCATGCATGGAGTTTCTTAACACGTGGGTCATAAAATGCTACTAACTGTTGAGTTTCGAATCCAAGGAAGTTGGAAATCGACGTCAGGCAATAGAAAATTTGTGCTGGGCCGCCTTTTGTCAGGAAATTATCCGAGTTATGAGTGTTTCCATATTTCGCGCCAATTTTTTATTGCTGCCTTTGCGAATTCGCCTGTCTATTCCTTGACTGAAATGAGAAGTTAATTCTCTTCTCCCTAGTCATCATTGTCACGGACAGCAGCTGCTAAATAGCTCAAATCTTTTCGTTTTGCTTTGAAAATCGGATTTTTGGGATGGTTCGACTGCTGTGGGTTCTCTCTTTAGCTCTGTTTTTTTTTCTCTGTCTTTCTCAACCATCATCTAGCCTGAGTTGGAGGGGTTATACAAAATTTATGCGCTTTACCAAGACAGAAAGGTAGGATGGGTTTGTGATTGAGTGAAGTAACGTAAAACAGCAACAATAGTAATATCACTAGCAGTTCAACCTCGCAGCCGTAATTTCGTGCCGATTGAGCTCCCCTTCTCCCGTTCTACTCTGTGGTTTATTAATTTATTCAACTTTTACTCTATGCCTTCTCTGCGCTTCTCTCCGCCCGCTTTGATACATCAATACGACACTACCTCCAGAAGACATCACCAAGTTAAAGATCCCCACCGCTTTTTGTAAAGAACTGCCGCTGCATTCGCTGGAATAAGGATATTATCCTTATTGTACACTGTCGCAAATTTAGATGGATTTGGTGAGAACTTTGATTTCTGATGGTGAATTTTTTGTACTTAGCTAATTTGAAAATTAAAAACTGACTATTAGCTTGGTCAGTTAACCAAGGTTGAAACAAAGGCATGTTGATTTAACGCGCACTTTTGGAAGGATCTTTTGGTCTGCTGAAAATTGCCACAGTACATTTTATCGTCAGCTGATTTTGGTTTCCTCTGCCTTGCAGATTTTGGCGTATTTTCATGAGAATGTGGGGATCATTATGAATGTGGTGGATCCAATGTGGCGAATCCTTAGTTCCCACGCCAGTATTATCACCTCCCTTCTTATGGGAACTGTTTCCCTCCTCTTCACCGGCGGGTCAGTGGTTCTCAACTTCTCGTTCTCTTTCGTACGTCAGCGTCTTATTTGCTTCGATAGTCTCATTGGGATATAAAGTGATACGTTTTGAGTGGGGGATTTTTGTGGAAAACCGATGATTTCCTAAAATACCCAACATGCTTATTTGTTTTAGAACTGATTTAAAGGTGAGCATAGCATGTGCTGCTTGATTGCGATTTATGCTTCCTATTGGTTGAAATAACTTACATTAATCCCTTTCTAGGATGATGTTTGTCGAATATTCCCAAAATCGAAACCTATACTATATTAACTGGCTTCGGTAACATTTTGAATAAAAGAAGCCACCACAAAACTGTGGTGTGACAATACCTTATTGTTATTTCTTCCAGTTTTTTTTACTCAAAATTTTGTTGACGATTGCTATAACCCATTGGATATTATTTGTTGGTTCTCATCATGCTACCATAAGTCTGCTGGCAAATTAACTTAACTTCTGATATACCTTCATCAATTTAAACCGATGACGCGGCCATTTATGGGCGGTTGTCACTTAGGGATTGGAACCTTGGTTTTACATAACCGCGCATTGCGCTTTATTATATTTCAACTAGTCTTCGAATCCTGCGACGAATGAACACAACGTCGCTGTCCTCTAAATAGCTGTTGTGGGTCTTTGTAATACGGTTTAGGTGTGCACGCGTCTGATTTACAACGGATAACAACTTCAGGCCTTCTCGATAATACGCGATTACAGGAATTCACCTGAAAGTTAACAAAGTGCCACCGATTTTCGTTGAAACCGTAGTTCTCTCACATTGCTTACATTCTATAGTTGATATTCCTCTCAACCCTCTTCTACCTGCTGGCGGTAAGTGAAAAGACTTACCTGCCGGTCGACTTTGTCGTGTCGCTGACGCCTCAGAGATGTGAGGCAGGTCCTGCGGTGCTCTCTTTTTACACCTCCGTCGAGGTGGCCGTCACCAGCGTCGTGGTGACCACACTCAAACGCACCATCTTCTACGGCATGTATACCCTCCTCACCCACACCCTCTTCGGTCTCGACGTCATTGCTCTGCCCTCTAGTACGTGCCCATTCACCTCCCATTGCTTTTATGTTGCACGATAGTCTAAATCACTGCAACGGTACCTTGATGCACTGAAAACATGCGCAAGATGTGGCGACACACTTACTTTACAAAGGGCTCCAAGGATAGTGAAACTGATTGCCTTACTGCGTAGGGCATTTAAATCAAACTGTGACTTTCGGGATTACATGGGAAAATAAAGTTCAGAGAGTGGAATTTACAATTATTTTGCAGCTCAGTACTCTGCTACACTTTCACTCATTCCCACGTTAAACCAACATTTGGAGAGATTTGGCCTTAAGACTGCCTCACTTTGTCACATATCGGGGAGCTATCTTGCTAGCCGCAGTGAAATATCACTTTGAGATTGCCAATGCCCCTTAATAATTGTCCTTCCTTTTTCATAAAAGCGATAATATCGGGGATGCCCATGAGTGACCACTCGCCCGTTACCCAGGGTCAGGCAGACGTTTCATGAGCTAAACCGTTAACAGGAGTGACTTCTACAGAAACCACCAAGGTCGGGATGGCAACTGACAAACATAGGGAGCCTCTGAAATGTTTAGTTCATTTAAGTATTTAGTTGCAGTTGCTGCTGCCGAAAGCGCCATTTCTGCACCGTACTTGAAGTTTTTATATGTGTGGGTGTTCGTAATTTTTGTTCCCTTATTCAGAAGAAGCCTTGTACCGCTTTATATTCCATACACACTAACGTTCGTGCATATCATCTTAGCGAACGATGTTTTGGCTGGCCCTCGCACGACCTGTGTTCCCCGTTATGAATATTAATAAGGTGTATATGCCACTACCCACTGTGGGCAACATGGCCTAGGCAGTGTTTCCACGCTGCCGATTTCAATTGTATTCGTTTTTATGACATTTTCGTCCATATTTATTTGCAAAAGGGCCTCAAACCTATGCAAATCGTTACTAATATTTTACGATTTTCGATAAACTGAGTGTTTTCACCTCCCTTTTCACTTCACGTTTTATTGACCCTTCTGGGTGAGAATTATCTTATTTCCTCTGAATGAAATCTCGCTTCATCACCATGCTTACGCAAATAATTCCCTATTTTGAACCCCTAAGTATCCACATTTTGACTTTTTATTTCACAGGCCGAAGTAGCTGTATTCGAAGAAGCACATACGTAGTTTGATGTGGGTGAACATCTTTGGGTGTCGGAAACACTTCATTTCCCATTATCGAGGATCCTTATTCGAAATCACTGCTGCTTAAGCTGGTGACTTGTGTGAAGTACGCGAAGGACATGGATTACCCTTGATACATTATGTTGTTGGATTTTAAACAAGCTTCGGCAATTGGCTGTTTTCAATTTTATATTTGTCCTAACTTCCTTACTTCCGCTTAATAATTTGCCATTTTTACCCTTTAAGGATTACTCGTTGTGGGTAAATGCTGGATTATATTGAGTGGAATAATAGGGAAATTCACCCAGTAAAGTGGTTTCGTAAGTTCTGTCACATGTACTTAGTCTGTCTGGGGTTGGTTGAAAGTTAGAATAGCACGGAGCAGAAAGTCGTGTCAATTTATTGTGTAATGCAGGAAAATAAGGCATTCATCACAACCGCCTACGCAAACCACATGCGAAGTAAATAGTGCATTATTAATGGGGTGACCAGATTGCTTTTCAACTGACAGATTGGCTTTAACTAATCAACGGACGAGTATCTAGATCCGGAAATACCTTCGATCGCTCCTTTTTATCCATTATTTACTCCCAAGATTTATCCAGACCCTCCTTGAAGTTTTTGGAGATAGATTTAGGCAAAAACTTATCAACCGATCATTTTGCCTATTTCCTGCTGTCATATCTAAGGCGAGTCATTTTAATGGCCAGTTTGTGTATTTAATAAATTTTCGTAAATGAGAACCGCAGCAATCGGACAAATTATGTTTTATCTCTGCGATGTATTCATAAAATAATTAGCGTATAGCGTACCAACATAATCCTATGTTTGGGGTTCATGTGAATTCGTTGGATTTGTACAAAATGGGCGAATGGCCATATATAGCCATTCAGAAATCGACTCCCACTAAGATTCGATCAAGCGCACTGGAACATAACAGCGCACAGATTACTCAAGGTACTCTGCTTAAGTTTACAGTACCATTACCACTTTCTATTTCAATATCTTTTAAGGTCATTTACGACATGAGGGCCAGGTTACGTGTATCAGTATCTCAGAAAAATTGAGTTTTTAGCTAAAGCTAGGAGAGGATGAACAAGTACACCAAAGCGTATTCTCCCGATTCTCGGACGTATCAAGCGGAGCAGCAATTACTTTACCGTTCCCTGGTGAGAAACTAGATCCTGGTGGTACGGAAACAAGCAGAATATCAACTTATTTGATTGAATGTCTTCTTTCAGCACTAACGTCAATAAGATTGTTCATTCCACAAATTTGTTCCGGAAGGCATTCTATGAGAGAAGTTTTGGCACTGTTCTCCTATGAAAATAGTTCTCACTTGCCATTTTTAGTAATCGCCACAATTCTAGGAGCAATTCCGTTGGTGGGAACCTACTGGGTAGTGCTGCCTGGCGTGGTGGAACTCTGGTGCCTCCGCGGCTCCTATTGGTTGGCCCTCCTTCTCCTCCTCCTCCACCTCCTCCCCTACTCCTTTTTGGATACTGCACTTTACAGCGAAATCAAGGGGTAAACTTCCCAAATTCCATGGAACACAAATTATCACTAAAAGTTTGATTAATAGGTATTGTGATACTCCCACCATAGCTAAGGTCGGCTCAAGCCTTGTGGAATCGATGGCATCCCAAAATAACTAACCAGCTATCCGAAAGATCTTGGTTCTTTCAATACTTAGCACTTCGTGAGTCCAGCCACTTGTAATTTCCTTCACACGCTTAAGTGCGCGCTTTATGGCGAAGTTGTGTGCATGAGTTGTCTTTTTTGGTGCTTGTCTTTCATAGACATTTGAACCGTTTACATTCCTTTGTCTCCCCCGTATTAAGCCGCTGTCCTTTTGCACACTGTTTGATCGTCCTGACGGGAATCTAATCACATACCATTTATTCATTTAAAACTGCAAGTGAGTATCAAAATACCCTGTTTGTGGTGGCGGTGGTACTCTACTCAAGTGCGGTCCCACTGTTGTTAGATCCACAAAATTTACTCCCGGCTTCAAAGGGCTTCTCCTTCAATTGAATGGTGTTTAGATAAGCCACCTTTGGGAGTAATGCACTGATCTAATCGAACTGAATCAATGTTGCGGAATAGTGATCCTTGAAACCGGTCTCGGCCAGTTGGATGAATCCTGTGCCTCACATTTGTTACGAGTTTTTCACAATCGCAGAATACCTTTTCATTTAAATGTTCTAGAAATCTCACTCTGGGAATTTAAACTTTCTCTTTTCATGCCGCCGTACCGAAATTCCTAGGAAGATTCACCTAGCCGTTCCTACTTTTCTCTCCAGTGCCCAGTGTCTCGTGGGAATGTACTTTGTGTGTTCGGAAACCTCCGTGTCCTCTAGGTCATTTGAGAACATAAATGCGCTGGAGTTGGAATCCCTTGGGGGTACTCTCTGATCTCTGAGACTGCTTGTGTACGCGCTGGGGCTCCTGCCTCGCGCGTTCGGAAGCATTGAAGCATTCGGCGCCGGTTGGGCTGGTAAAGATATTTCTCCTAAAGTCTTTTTTCCTGCTGGGTAATCGGTTGTATCCAAGCTAACACATGCGTCGTAGCAGTTAGCAGTCTATTGCGGAACTGGTATCCTTTGTTGACGCTCGGATATATCAAACCTTGATACTCGGGGAACGCGCTGGACATTATCACAGGGGAGATTCGTCACGCAGAGGGAAGTCCTACCTGTCATCAGAAACAAGCATGCATGATTAATGAGGAAGAAAGTGGGAAGCAACACAAACTTGCTTTCATACAACTTAAATATTATATTCAAGTTGGGTCTCAGAGGTGACCCTAAAACAATTGAAAGAGACACTGGCATGGGCGCATTGTGGTGGGATTAATTCACAATGGTCTACATAGGGTCCATTTCACTCAACATGACTTGAATTGTGCGTTAAATTGAATAACGCCTGTTACTTTAATAGCATAACTACATATCTCACGGACTTCGGCCCAAAGCCTTTTACGAGATGAAGGAAATGCGAGATTGTGGATTAGCAATGGACACTTGCATCTGTATCACAGGGCCCGGTCCTCTGTGGTAACCTAACACAACTGCCCAAACGATACTAGCCAAATGAGCAGGTATCCTACTGTGAAAGTATTAGGTGCTTCATTAGATTTAGGCTTTGGAAAATTTTCTAAAAAGTGATGCATGACAGGCGGTGATCTTCAGTAATGCTATTGAGAATAACTGAGAAATGAAGGCAAAGTTGTTAGATGTATTTCTGCATCTGACCAAGAATATAGTGTTCATAATATGGAAGGGAATAGTAGTGTAGCTGTTTTCGTGAACAAAATAGATAAAAATGACATTTCTTTGTGCTGGCTTCGGTGTTTCACGCATGCGATGTTTTACGCATATTATCTTTAGAAATAAACCACTAAGGCCTAATGTAGTTCCATCGCATTAGAAAAAGAGGGCTAGAAGAGCTTTCCGGTGCATGTTTGTCGTTTAACATAGTGGGTCCCACAACTTTCACATCCAACTGCTCCCATGCCGGCATAGAATAGACAAATTCCATTAGTCCTCTCTTAAGAGGAACACATTAACGTCCACCTTTTTATTGTGCTATATACTTTGCAGTTAATTCTCTTTGCCCGGATACTAGTCTTTTGGAGAAAGTCCCATTACATGGAGCGAATGCTTTGAAAGCCGTAGAATTACAATCGCAGAGCGCCTTTTAATGGAAATCCATTGGCTGGTGGACCACTTTTGGAAGTCCCTTCGTTTATTTTTTCCTATACCCTTTTCATGCACTGCAACTTTTTTTGAGTTTACTGTAACCACGTAGCTGCAATGGGTGATTTTGGAAATCAGCTCTAGTTCATTCATTTTTATCGACCATACCTGGTTAGAACTAAAACTACAGAAGGATAAATAGATTTCGTCTGACAAGATGTTTTACCTCCTGGGCACCCTTTTGCATTTGTCTACTCTTGACCATTCCAAACGCATGGCAATTTAATTATTTGTTCTGAATTTTTTTAGCTGAAAACTTTTCATAAACCGAGGCAGTTTATTTTTGTGGTCGATACGACTGCGGCTGCGGTAGATTATATTTATATTAATCAGCGCCACTCTTTGTTTTAAACGAACACGCAATACGCATTTATACAATTGGTTTCTAAGTTAATTGGTGGCTCAAATGCGAATACTTTTAAAACATTCGAATCTGTTCATCTGTAGGTTGAAGTCGCATTTGATAACGGATTAATAGAGAACAAACGAGGAAGCTGGTTTACCCCCTATCCTTATAGAACTCGTAATTCTGTATAATGTTTCCCCTCAGACCCTATACATTTCTGCAAACTCTCACCAAAGACCTAAAGCTCTGCCTGATCAATACTTGGAAAGTTGTTTTACTGAAACCTCCCCATCGCTAGAGTTAAATCAGCAATAAACAAATGTTTCGCTGTTTCAAACATTTCTCGTATTCATTATTGAATTGAGTGGGAAAAACTGCAGTGTCCCAGCTTAGCTGCTGACAAATAAGGCAATTTTTGTTAGCCATAAAATCCAGTATGGTGTAGTCGTACATAAAACCTTTATTAAGTCCGTGGTGAAACGTAAATGCACTGACAAACTTTTTGAAGTTGTCTTAGTGATAATTTATGCGTTTTCTAATTGAAGGAGCGGAAATTACTTGTCCTGATCATTTTTCTGGTTTCTTTGACACTCAATCTTGCCTTTTCCGCGGTAGAAATTAACACAGTAAGGGCATGGAGTTATTGGGAACATTAACGGTATGGTCGTCATGATTTAAAAATATCAGTTTCTACTGCTTTTTTCATTATCAGATGACCTTTCGATATTGTAATATCTGATCTTGAAGCACTTTTAAGTTGAATGTCATTTAGGGGCTTGGCCAAGCGTTGATCCTTCCGGATTGTGAAATTGATATTGCACTTTTGAGAAGCATGAACCACTTGGCGAGAGGTAATGGCAATGGGCGATGTTTTGTTTACAAGTCGGGCTTCTTGGGTGTGCATGAGTGTGTGGGTACGCTACCACCATTAACAGGGGCTGAAAAAGCACCAGGCATCTCACGATGGAGTAATGCACTGTCATGCAAGGCTCTATTATGGGTGAGGACGCGGAGGGGAATAGGGAACGGGAGTGGGTGAAAGGGTCTGGGAATCCATTTTCCCACCGGCTATTAAGCAAAATAATTTCGATCCCTTCACTTCTTAAGGCCTCTCTTCCTCTCTCCTTTCCCACCCTTCCCTCTTCTATCCATTCGTCCCCTAATTGACGCAAAATCACTGCGTCTCACGCAATATGCTTTACCGTCAGTAAAGGCAGAAAGAGTGGTAGTGGTAATGGCGGCATCAAAACGGCCTCCTGCTTCTCTCTCTCTTCCCACCCTCCACTTTTGTTGCTGTTGTCGCGGTCTTTGCAGTCGAAGCTAATGCAGTGGGGTCTTGAATTGTGACATTTAAGGTTCGCAAGTATACCCTCCGCGTTTTTCATCGTGTCTCTTCTTAGGCGCCCAGGTTCTCTTTCTTTCATACATACATACACCATTTTTTTTGCTGCTAAAGCAGGCTCTTAATTAGCCACAGACTTGGACAATCAGCAACAGGCTACGCCCAAATTCTGTACCGAGTATTGCGTTTTGTTATGTCGTCTTGAGCTGATAAAATGACAAATTTTAGCGGATGCAACATTAGCGATATCACCTGTCTTAAAAAGATATTCTTTGCAATTGGAGTACCACATTCAACAGGGAGAGTGCGCGTGACTTCATGTTTCGATCTATTGTTCTAAGAGATGTCATGCAGAAGCTACTTTACTTAAGTATCAGATAGAAGTTCTCAGCATTTCTGATTTTCCTAAAAGAAACATACAAGACGGGTCTGGACAGCGGAAGGCTAATTCACGAATGTTTATTAATTCTTTATCCTAATCGCCATGGCGCCTTTCTTGTGATCGGTTTGTTCCGTAGGAATAAGGAGATCTGTTTATTAGCTGCCTGCACCGTCTTCCCACACTTTTTTTTCGAATTCACAAAGGCAAAAATTTATGTGGTTGTATCATTCCTGGCTCGCGCTTGCAAGAGCCTATGTATACGCGCATGCGCCTACACAGAGGAACACATACTTCTGTTTTCAATACCACACGGCCGAGAGAGAGGTGAGGGTGAGAAAGAAGGGGACAGAGGAGGTGGCGGCACATTGGCGTTAAGACCGTTCCTCGGGTCGTGTGAACTGCACACGAGCAGTGTGGCGTGCGTGTGAATGGCGCTGGGCCGCGTTGATTGTAGGTGTTCTTGCCCGATAAGGTCACATAGGGAAAGTGAACAGAAGAGATGGGGGAGAGGAGAGGAGGAAATCCGCCTTTTTTCTGTGCCGTTTAAGTGTGCTTGCAGGGTGCGTCCTAACTCTGCAGCATGTACACAAGGCATCGATGTCTCAAGAATCCTTATAGGAGCGGTGTAAATGGGTTAAACTAGAGCAACCTGGATAACCCTACCCCAGGTTACTCCGATACTAATATCCGCGAAGAATAGGCAATATGCTTATTCGATTACATTGCTTCGAACATCATAGCGCTTTGAAAATGTTCCAAACTAAAATTTACTGAAGGTAGTCGAAATTGTCATCATCTGCATACTATCTGATTACTGGGAGACTTCATACTTGCACTTTTGTCAGTCTATTGGTCACGAGAGCAGTACAATCATGTGCGAACAATAAGTGGGGTGGTTTTCACTCCTCGATCTTGTTATTTCCCCATTCCCCTACGCTTGCGTCGTTTTAGGTCGTAACGCACATTTTCTGTTCCCTCATTCATTCATTTAACCAGGCGAGCAGATGTCATCTTTGATTTTCTCTTGGCATGAAATCGAATCCTCATATTACCCGTCCGATCGGCTTTCAATGCAGAACCTTTCTTTTCCGCATGACTTGGTTTGGCTACCACTGCAATGTTCTAGCTTTAACCAGTCGTGGAATTTGACGCCAATTTTTCGTTTGATGTTTGCTTCGGATTAAGGAGAGAATTTTAAAAGAAATAACTATTTAGTTTTATTGTAAGGGAGAAATCAAACGATATACAGATCTAAACATTCACTTATGATGTTGTTGCAGTCGAAGTAACTGTAGCGTAAGATGAAATGAAATAGAGTCCATTGTCATCAGTCCAACTTGCAGTAGTCGCGACTGCACAACAGCTGCTATTTTGCGCGTTCAAACAAACTACAAAGTGGATTTAAAGCTATTATGGCATCCCATTTTCATCATTTATCATTTATCATTGGTGCATTCCGCCATTTACAATGGTGAGCAACTTAGACTCCTCAAAAACAATGAAGAATCAAAACACCTCCCTCCCAACGAACTGTTTATGCCGCTACTGATGTATGAACGGCGCCCCCGCGGACAGCGGTCTGGTGCTTGTGCGTGAGCGGGAGGGCGGGCGTATGGGTACAGTGGCGCGCGGCTTCAACATGGCTGGGCCGAAATTACCAATCACAACTACTTTTTTGGACACCATTCAGCAGTTTAACGCTATACTTATTTTGAAATAACATGCACTCGTGTGCTGGTTGCGAGCCGTTAAAAAAATACACGCGCTTCCGTTAGTCTCTGAGCCCTGAATCGCCACTTCTGATGACATTTCACTATCTTCTATCTTGTAATTATATGTTTTTCTGCAGAAAATGCCGTTTCCTCTTTTCAAAATGCATTCACTATTAATAAAACTGATTGAAATTCTATATGCGCAGTGCCTTAAACACAAATTGATATCAGGTATGAATACGCATACACGCTTAGTGCTTTTGAGCATTTGCTTGAGCGGCCTGGTGGCGCTCCGCTCATTCTTCAGCACATTTAGAATTTTCGCAACCAAATTAACTGATTATACTGACAGTGGTTTTTACGACCCGTCCGAACTTCACAGGCGTGCCGAAAACGCCTTTGATTTTCCCTCGTCAAAATCGTTCACTCTCCTATATACCCATTGTTTAGCCGATGCGAGAGAGATTGTTTACAATGGTCATTGATGTTATCATGCTTTCAAGCACGCTCCGATAATATGCATCATTGGTGTTTGTTGGTATTAAAATCCTTGCATTCGCAACGCGTATTGTTAAAGAGAAGAGGAGCGATTCTCATAATGTAATTGTGATACACGACTCGGAGCTACTCATATTCATATTGAATTTTTATTATCGAGTTTTGAGTTGGAGTTAGATTAGAAAAGGCCAGTGCCTTTTGAATCGCCAAGTGTCAAGCATTCGTCTAGCTTCAATTACTGTTCCCTGACTGCTGAGTGTTTATCCACACGCGAAGCAAAGTGGAGCTTTTTGGACGCTTATTAATCAGCTTAAGGACTTGAAAATGATTGTGGGGTTTATTGCCATCCCGTATATTGAAATTTCATCCGAGTTCCATGGATAATTTGGTCACGATCGCTTCACATCAACTACGATAGCTTTGGAAAGTTCTAAATAGCAAAGTGTACGCCAGGCTACTGATTATTACTTTCCACTTTGATGTATATAAGCATGCTTTTCTCCTCTATCGCGTTGCCATCATTAAATTTATTAACAATGAGTACCATCCTGGTATCATCTCTCGAATTACCTTACTTGCTGATAGGATGTGGTGGTCATTCAGTGCAGCATGTAAGAGTACACTCAACCCAATCCGTTAACAGGATTGCATTTATTCGGCCTGAGCTCTCAGAAACAGAGGCCCTTTTGCGATCATCTGTCACCTGATATGTTACTAGTCGCCTTTCTGAGCAATAGGAGTGCTAGCATGGGTCGCATCTTTCGGTCGTATTACTGCATTACTACTCTGTTGCTAAGGCTTTTTCTTTGGTGTCCAATCTTCTCTTAGCATACCCACACGGTGTTGTAACTATTGAAACCTGTCATAGGCGCTGTATGTTAGTAAAGCATTAAAGCGGAGTGTTAAGGGCTATGCTCTGGATGCGGATTATTTAAATTCTTCGTTAATCGAACCGGCATTTCACTGTGAATGCATTGAAATGGGGATCTTGCAGTGGATCGGATAAGGTTCCATGCCGTATTCACTTGAAAAAAATATTTGTATTTTATGTTAGCATCTCTACATGAGCTCTCAGAAGCAATCTCATATAAATAAGTGGAAGAGTAGAGAAATAGTTCATACATTGTTTTGTTTGTCCTATCCTCTAGTTGTCTATGGAGATTCTGTACATCATTCCATTAGCATTATTTTTTCAGGTTCTCGACGTACATTAAAGTGCTGGATCTTATAGTTTTGGTCATTGATCACTGCTTCGGCTCAAGGAATTGTTAAAATGTATTTAAATTGTTTAGCTTGAGTTTCTTCTGTATTAAATGAGAAGTAGATGTTCAAGTGGCTTGTTCACGGCTGGTCTTGTCACAGATAATGTATTGCAATATATTGAATAGATCGTACACACTACAAGACTAGTATACCTGTGTTCTTTCTAATGGTACCGCTTTTAGCGCTGGTCACCCCTATCTCACTGGTCTTTCGATTGCTGGTGGCCTGTACTATTTTGGGACGGAGGGTGTATTCATCGGTCCAGTGGCGCTGTGCTGTATGCTGGTTGGAGTAAACCTCTACCGTTTCCTTCTCACGGAGACCACTGAGGCAGGTCAAAACGGCTCCGGCTCCGCGGACAGACCACGGAGGACCTTTCGGATGTACTTCTCCCGAACGCCTCGCTCCCCGACGGAGTATCATGCTCGAGTGTTGAGGGCGCAGAGTGAGGATGTTGCCACACTGACCTGACGCGTGTCTGACCCCCATTCTACTGCTTGCCCATACGCTTCACCTCTTAAGTGGCTTTCATTTGATCTACTACACTTGTTCTCACTTGAAACTTTTGGGTTTTCGAAGTGGTCGGTAGCTAAGCATGGCTACCTGAACGTTTCGCGCAGGGCATCTTGACTCGTGGCATTGGCATTTAAAACCATCGACTGAAAGAAATCTAACGTAAATCATAATCCAAACAGCTATTTGAGTCGTTGGAAGTTTTTTTGTTAAAGGGTAGCATCATAAAAACCCATGTTTAGTCAAGTTCCAGCTTTTACATAACTGCTTCAAGTTTATGAAAGACTTTTAGATTTCTGGTGTCTCACTCAGAGCGACGTTTACGCGTTTGCTAGAAAAAGGGGCGGGGAATTGGGTACCATCTGCAAAAATTTGGGATTTTTGTTCAACCTGAACTGTTAAATTGGAGTATCAGCGTTTGCTTCACCCAGGCGGTGTTTCTTTAAGTGATGTTTCTAGTTGAAATTTTGTAAGCAGCATAGTCCTGAATGCGTGAGTCTCTGACAACTTTGCAAAAAAGTGTTGCATGAATTGGGAAACGAAGCGTCCGAAATGCGAGGCTACTTGGTCTCCACACGGCCTGGCGTGAGAAAAGCCTATGTGGAGTTGAAACATTTTGCCATCACCCCCTTTTTTCTTAACATGAGTACCGTGGGTTAAACATTTCAAGATGGGATTTGAGGACAACGCTCATTCCGCGGGGTTGATGAGAGCTAAATAGCTTTGTACTCAAAAAGATGTGCCCAGTAAAACCAAAGGCGTTCGTGAGAGTGGATTGGAATTAGGGATAACGAGCTCCTGATCGGTGCATAAATTTGCATCTCCATAAATTTCCCATAGGTACTAGCCGTGCCCATTTAGACAACTTAATAATCAATTTAGTTTTGCGCCTAATATTTGTAGTAACAAGTGAATGCATGTTTTATGCTTGGGCAGTAGATTCTATTGACAGCTGCTCCTTTACCGTTGTTGGCGATGGGAACTAGCGCCTTTGCGCCTTGACTAAAGAGAGTGCTGAAATTGAATGGCAGTCAAAATTACGAATGAAACTTTTGGGATTGAAATACAGATAAGCGCAAAGTCATTTATGGGCTCTGGTTCACTAAAAGAGAAATAAACTCAAAGCACAAATGCAAGATTGCGACAACGCGTTTGGTTCAAGTTGTGATAGTTCTGCTAATTAAAATTTGAAAAATCCAAATTGTTCCCAAATGTTGGGGATAATTATTCATTCATCGAGAAGTTGCGAAATTGATTTCGCTGAATAAATATTTTGGATTGACTTTGATATGATTGGGAGGCGCACTTTTGCTTGAAATCCAAAGCGCCTGCATTTAAGCACGGAAATGGAGTGGGAAATTGTCTACATGAGCACAGACAGGTCGCGGAAATGGAAGATAACTTGGTAAATACGTTTTAATCCCCTTACCATCGCCCTTTGTTACAAGTCGTGACAATTGATTTTGCGTTGTGATGAAAATCACCGTACTGTAACTCCTTCACCATTTACCTATGTACGTTTAAAAGTAGCGAATAGTAAAAGCAACATCGTTGCGACACTTGTTATTGCAAATTTTTTCAACTCCAAGTTTTGCTGGCAACGCCAAGAACATATTCGTATCTGGATTCGAGATGTTTTACAGAGATGCCTTATAAATAGTCTGTGGTTCATACTTTACGTGCCACAATTAATATTCCTTAACAATACAAAATTTCACTCGCCAAAATAAGGCGAGAAATTAGCGCGATGACAGGTTAAGTTCCCTCCCTTTTGGTAGGCAGTAAAATGCTTACAAAGCTTTGGGCGGAATGCGGGTCTATTCACATTAAAACTGGCACAAAACAAATTGTCCTCGATTGTTAATACGTCAGCAGAATTTTGGCTTGCTTTTTCTGCGAAGAATATCAAAAGTACCAAAGATGAATCGTGTAAATAGATAAAAATAGCAAGAAAGAGAGGTGAAGGCTCGGACAAGCGGCTCTGGGCAAATGAGGTGCAATGCAAGAAAGGCGTCGGTTACTCAGTGGAAGGCTTGTGCAATGAATAAAAATCATGGCTCAGATGTCTAGACTGTCAAAAAGTATCAAGCATGACACATTACAACAGGTTTTCATTCATCACGGAAGCATCTAATGTGGAGAGGAAATGTCAGGCTCAGGCGAAATTAACCTTTTCCAGAAAACATGCTATGCTTTTGATATGCATCACTACCGCATACATTGGCTGTTATAATGATTTGTTATATTAAGTGTTAACCAGGTGGGTTAATTTACCCACGACTACTTACAATGGGACATGATCATCTAATGTGGATTCATATGAAAAAGTACAACATGCAAAAGAAGTTGTTACTATACCAAGCATTTATTTCAGCGAAATAATTAATTTGTGCTTTTGATACAACAGTGGGCCACCCATCTTTCTAAAGAAGCTAGTAGCTCCTAAGTAATTCCATGTATTCAAGTGCATTCAAAACAAAAATCAGAATGAATTGGATTGGCTGACTTTGTCCTAAAACTGTGTGAAGAAGGGTAAGAAGCAGCACAAAAGTAAGTCCACTTTGTTACTACAGTGGGTATTCAAAACAAAAGACACTTGCAAGATTGGGAATAAAAGGGAGAAAGCAATGGATGGGAGGAGGAAAGGTGGAGGGAGGTGGGGGAAAGTATAGGGGCAGTAATGCTACAAAAAAGCAAGTGGCACTCTCCCCTTGCGCCTACTCACTGGGGCATGGGGTCCTAAAGCAAAAGGATACAATGCTAGCTTTGACCTCTTTTCCTCCTTCCTTTCCTCCAACTTCGTTCAAAACCTCCCAAGTGGTTCCGCGCGTGCTAATCAACACGCACCCTAATTAACAGTCGTTTGCACATCAAGCCCCATTGATTTAATAGCGCATGCCTAATTCTACCTGTCATATGCTAAAGTGGTGTTGAGAAACTATCAACGTTTCAGGATAACTTTAGCAGCGAGATTAATTGCATGATAAATAGTCCAATTCTAAAAGCTATCTCCAACCATTATTTCCATGATCCCAAAGATGCAGAATTATATGGGAGTTGAATCATAGATAGGTCTTTAAACTAACAGCTATCTGAAATGATTATGTCTGGACGCAAAGATGGATTCCTTTTGTCAAAAATACCGTCCTCTAATTAGTGACATCACCTAAAGTTCAGGCTCAGCGAAACATAAAATGAACGAACTATCTGAAACATGCGCTCTCTACATCACCTTGAATTCACTTTAACGCATCTTATGTTTGACACAAGTGCAAATCAACTTTATGAGGAAGTTTAATACAACAAAATCAATCTCGAAAAATCATTAAAGTTGAACGGTACTTTAGCTGCGGACACGTTTATCCCGCCGGGGTTCATTTAACGCTTTCGATTGATAAGCGGCTTAAACTTAAACAATCCTATAAGCTTTTCGAATCATAGAGAGATAAAGCATTGTGCTTCCTAGATTTCTACGCTCTTTTCACAGAGTTAAGTCGAAAACATCTCGACACGTAAAATGAAACACCGTACCTGAAAATTGCGTTCATGTGATACCTTTTGGTCAAAGCTATTAATTCACAGCTGAAACATGTACGAGACTGTAATACTTTGTTTATTTGGGCTGCACCGACTAAGTTGTGATGACTGACGCGGGATGTGTACCAAGGGCGCGTCGGAGGCGACGCTCGAAAGAGTAGAGGGGCAATGTAGTGCTTTGTTTGTTTGGGCTGCCGTTTTCGGTCAGGGTCACAGAGGTGGCTGTATTGCCTTAGCTGGGTGGGCTGGCCTCCGGGCTATGCCAGCAGCTTATTTCCTTCTGCCCGTTGAATATATATATTCTGCCCTAGCGTTTTGCCTTCTTTTGCCTTCGAGGGAGCCCACCTGCAAAACAGAACTCATAATATTATTATAAAATTAGAGGCTGTGATTGGCTTTAAAAGAATGCAGTTATTTTAAAGAGAGCAAGATTTAAATACACTGTTAGGTGTATAAATTTGGTGCATCGTGCTTTGGGTAAGCTTAAGACATAGTGCTAAAATTCAACACATTTTATATGCAATTATTCTTTTTTTTGGTTGATGGGACTAAGCCAGACACTAAACTAAGCAAAGCAGCCAGCAAAAGCAGGAAATCCATTCGACTCGTTTTAATAAAATGGTTCAGGGTGTGCCTGAGTATTCAGTATTTTATCTCGAGCGATCTTTCGTACCCTTAATGTGTGCTTTCATGCTTCGAAAAAATGTCATTATGCTACTGCTTTTCACTTACACACGAAATTGCTGGCGCTAGCAGACGCCTGTTTATCAGCCTAATCAAATGCAAGATATTTATCCCCCCTAAGCCGTCATTTGTGCACCTAATCCCAGATAAATGGGTTCATTTGAAAAAAAACTACGCCTTTTATTCTCGAATGCAGAAAGTACGTTGAGTACATTTATAAATCAAATTTGGTAGTTGGGCATATCACTGGTTGCATGAGGTTGTTTAAATGTATGCGGTTGGCCCTGGAATAAGAACTGGCTCATCAAATAACAGTGATCTTGATCATGCTTAAAAGATCCTAACGTGTATGTACACAAGACCTTGTTGATTGCGAACATGTAAATACAAGTATGTAATTCATGAAATTTTGATCACACGAGACGTGTTTTCTAAGCCCAGAAAGTCAGTGAGTTAAGTGCAGGGGAGTTTTGTTAAAATAACACCTTAGTGGTGCATAAAATAGTAGAAAATGAACACATGCAAGCGTGATTAGAGTCGAAGTTCTTTACTGCGTAGAAAACTTGGCATACTTCGAGTGCTGATCAGAGGACAACTTCAAGAAGGGAGATTTAATTAGCAAAGCAAATATGGCTTTGGATGATACGCACTACTTTAGGGTGAAATTGCATTTCTTGTTTCAATTAGAGTGAAAACATATATAAATATATGGAAACAGATGAGGAGTGAGAGGACAGAGTGTCGAATGCTACGTGCGCAATTATAAAGTGCGCCCAAATAAAAAATAGCCTAGTAAGCTGACGAATGGCAAAATGTTATCATTTTGTTCAGTGGGAAGGTGGAGACATTAGGTGCTTCTGGAAGAAGTTCAACATTGGCAAAAAGGCGCATCCACCGTCCCGTACCATACTACCTCGTCAGGCCTAGAAACACGTAGATATGAATTTATCGGGATCTGTGAGGAACAACAGATGGAAAGAAACTTGAAATTGCTTGAAAAAGGCATCACAAAAATTATCGTGAAATAAAACAGAAGATATATAAACTAATCTGTAAGTGAATGAAGTTGGGGTTAATTATCACGCCACATAAATGCTTTCTTCTCCCATTTCAGGGTCTCTTCAAGAAGTGAGTTGGGGTAAATTTTCAAGTTAATCAAAATTTCTTGAATATTTCATGCTGGAAGTTGCTTGTAGCGAAAGTAAATGCAGCGAAAGTAAAGCATTCTCACCACTGCACTCCCCAGGCAAGTCTAAGACGCGAAAAAGAGTCGCCATCCTGACAAATGTAATTTTAACAAGGATGTGCATTGAGAAATACGTTTCTAAAACTTCTCAGAAATTCATGGTAAAAGCAAGTTTTTGGAGTGCTTGACCATCGCTGACTAAGTACTTCCTAAGTAATCCATGCAGTCGTTTTTAAAGGCGGCATAAGGGGTCACCAATTATGTTTTCTTTAATGGAACCAAAAATTACTTTTGAAGCTAATTATATATTGCGGCTGAAAAATAGCTTTGTGGACGAAATGTCGGTGACAACAGAAGTTTATGCAATAACAAGAATGGCAGTTTAAAATGAACACGTGGTTTGACAGTCTACCTGAAGTTTTCATGCAAATACCCAGGATTTAATGTTTTAGGATGCAACTAAAATCTAAAATAAAGTACTGCACAACTGCAAAACAAATATGTACTTTCAATCATAATATTTACCATAACATTCATATCTGTGCACATTTTTACAAAACTGGGCTTTACATGCCTTAGTTCTGGGTGGAAACTAACTTGAATTATTGATAAGCACACCTGTGTCAATTTGAAGCATTAGCACAAGTTATTTTTACTCTGAAATGCTCTTGTTGATGTAACCACAAGCACTTTGCAGCCTCTTGAAAAATGGCATCGCGAGCTTGCAGAGGATTCAATTAACCTTCACCCTCTGCCTGACCTTCAGCCACCCACCGGCTTGACGCGACCTGAGAGCCGACGATCCTAGCTCCGCCAATATCGCACACCGCAATTTGAAGTGTCGTGACCCAGTCTATCAAATTACACAGCAAAATAATTAATCACGAAGGTGTGAGCGTAAAAGTGTAGGTACGCGTGAATAAATCAAGATATGTGCATAAATAAACTAGAGCGAGCATCAAACGCGCGCTACCTTGCGAAGTAATGTTTTCGGAAAATTTTGCACTTGAATAGTAATGTTTTAATTTTAAATGTACTTCATACTGTTTGAAGATAACGTAAACCAGATTTTCACATTTGTTTGTTCCCGTTCAAAGAAGGGGAAAGTGCTGGGCATTTATAACTGGTTTTGAATCTAATTACTTTCACTTTGGGCGGGATCGGGTCCAGAAGAAAAAAGGCTAAAAGAAATACTTTTATTTCCTTTTTCTAATTAAGATACACTGCTGGAATACCAAAGTTACAATTTGCCATGAGATGCTCGACAGTATCAGTAAATGCATGGGTCCGATGCCAAGCATTGAGGTGCAAACTAGAATTAATAAGGTCACTGGTAAACTTCTTAGAATCGAAGCATAAAACTACTAAGATCACAAAGTCGCAGAAACCACATCATCGCTTATTTGCCAGCACAGTAATACCAGGAAATGACTTATAATTCAGAACCAAAATCATAAGTACAGAACTCAACTTCTGTTCATCTTCTAACATATAGTTGAATATATCCTCAACTTAATGAAATATGCAAATTTCACAGTAATAAAGCGCTAAAATTACAAGCGCGGGCCTAAAAATCTGAGATTATAATAAGCAGAATACTTGCGTAGTTTTCATAAGGAAAAAATAAGTGTCAAAAGTATCCTTGAAAATGCTTTCCTTGATTTGATATCAAGAGAAGAAGAGAGGGATCCAGATACGTAAAATGTTATTTTCTATGAACGTGAGGAGGAAACGAATATTAGTAACGGAGACATGGGGCGTTACACAAAGTGCAAGCATTCAGACGCGCACGTATTCCCACGAGCAATTTATCTAATTGACTTGCACCTCGTCTCTGGGCTCTGTAGGCAGGACAAATTAATTTACTTTCGGTTCTTATGTTGCGGCACGAAACTTAAGTGTCGGTGTCTGATCTGTCTGTAGTTTACTCTGACACAGTTCGTTTCCATCGCCAATTTGGAAACGATGTGATTACAAGCCAAGGCCCACTCGTATCCACATTCCTTCCTCATGTGAGTGTGGGGTAATCTACTGCAATATTTTCAGTTCACGCTCACATACACCACCACTTCACCCAGTTTTTTGACACAGTCTCCATGAGGATGATATTTGTTTATTTTGCAGTAAGTGAATTTATAATCGATTAATCTACTTTGCAGATTACAAATGTAAAAAACTCTGCAACACTACTTGCTTTGCGGGCAGGGGATAAAGTCTAGTGAAAACGGAAGTTTCAGTTGCCTCTCACTCTATTGATGAGCATACAGACTGCATAATCTGGAAATGGTAGACACTTTTAAGTGGGTCTCAAATTCGATCTGTTAATCAGAAGAGTAATCTTGGTATTAGTTCTGTGCTGAGACTTGGTGTGAACTTCGGCAAATTGGTAGTGTTTATAAGAAAAAAAGTCAAGACGTAAATTAGCTCCACAGTGGTAAGTTTGCCCAACTTCATGCCAACTGTCATGGGCAGAGAAAGCACAACGAAGGAATATAAATAAAACCTAATCGTAATCCTAAAGCTGGAACGTTAATGTTTTTAATAGAGTGTAGTTCCACAACCACACTAAATTAGTTAAATGCATGTGCTCCAGAACAGTAACATTCAAGATCATAATAACCCCCTTAGAGTACTTTTTATACAACTTGCACTTTATTGGGTAACAATCTAGAATTGTCTCTCTCAACTTATGGTGAAAAGAGTAGGCATGAAGAGCAGCGCACACTTCAATTTTTTGGGGACAAGGTGAATGTAATTATCCACTTTGGTTAAATTTACTTGTTGATTTAGTAATCATCAGTCACTATTCACGGCTACTGTGACTTCTGCCCTTACGCCGTTGAGACCATAACTGAGAAGCGATTATTGCAAATTGTCAAGCCCTGGTAGAAACAAAATCCTCCAAAATACCCACAATATTCAGCGATTTGAGTACGGAGTGTAAAGTGATTTAGAGCAAGTCCACATTTCTTTCCATAAAGAAAATAGGAGAGCATACGCTACGATTTTGTAAGATTTTTTCTGTTAAGGCAATCAGAATGGTTTCCAGTAAACCATACCGCATACCGCAAGATTGCTTTAGATTAAAATATTCGTTTCAAAACCTTTCATCTCTCAGACACGTCGACTGAAAACAAAATTGCGTGCTCAAAAGTTTCTTACCACAAAACTCAGACAATGCATTGATTCGAACGCAAACCTCACACATTTCTTTTAAACAAATTTTAATGCACTCATCTATCCGCTTTTTGAATTAACGTTAATAGTCTGATTGAGTTTATAAGCGCATATTAATTAAACATCAGATAAATTTATCCCTTCTTTTATTGCATTCGAACCCGCAAGGGATATACCATAGCTCCTTCTACTGACTTAATTGGCATTTCCAGTCTTGTCGCCATCATATTAATATATTTCATTTTTCATATTTTCAGGGACATTTTAATAGGCGCCGTAGCTCTAAAAAGCCAGAAGAATACACGGTATAAACGGAGTAGTTTTAATGTACAAAGTATGTTAAAGAATAAGTTCGTTAGCCACGATGGCAGGTAAGGTTGAACCTAAGTAAAATTGATATAAAATACCACTTAAAATGTATGAGCCGGGTGAAACCATAAAATCTTCAGCGTAAATGAAATTGTGTTTTCTCCACTTTGCAACTCAATAAAATGTTGCTATTCGGTTGCGTTTTATGATATCAAAGTTTGCCATTAAGTCAGAAATAGATTTGAACGTAAAATATTTCTTAGATCTTCCTTCACTAGATTATAAAGTCATTTATTCTAAGCAATGGCATTCTCTGATCATTACTTTTTCACTCAAAAGTAATTTAACGGGATAAACATAAACACATAATTAATTAAGAAATTTACTGCTTTACTCACAAAATAATTAGCTGAATTTAAAGGCGGAAATAGAATTCTAGAGTATCCGCGGTCGCCATTCAATTCCTGCAGATAAGAAGGGTGCTTGTTTAGAACACTTGAGATAAATTGGTTCGTGCTTCCTCTAGAGCATTTCAGTATGCATATGACGGTATGGAACATGATTATTAAAACAGAATGCCTTGAAGCAAGGTTTAAAGCACTTAAATCGAATTTTATTTAATCATTGCCAGAACAGTAAGGCTGATTTTTAATTAATTAAATGCCTTTAATTTGAGCATATCAAACTGCGCAGTCATGTGCCTCTGGTGGCTACAAAGTTGCAAATCAGACAAAATTTTTGCATGTTTTTTCTATCTGACTAATTAAAAATAAAGCCTAACTAAAAATTTGTTCTCGAAAATCCGGCACATGCAATTTATTTCCAAGAAATGAGCATTGCGCCGATGCAGTGAGTCCATGCTTAAGGTAGAGGAATGCTTTCTTTTTAAAAACCAAAGCACCCTTAAAAATAATCAAAATTAGGTCACATTTTGCTTTTAACAAGAACCAATCTTATTCAACAGATGAGTCACAACTGAAATCATATTTATAACCAGAAAACAATCAAAATAGAAAAAATGAGAAGTTACCTTTGAATTTTTAAGACAAGTAAGAGCAAGGAAGCATTGTGACGTCGAAAAAAGAATGCTCTTCTCCCTTCTGCCACGAGAAAAAATACAGCAGCGAGCCAACTTTACTGCCCATTGGCATTAGACACTCCTAGTAAAATAGTTTTTATCTGAATGAGCAATTATTAAAGACATTCACCACCCGCCCTAAACGAAAATTAAGCTGATTGTTAAATGTAATCATGCCTGTGAATATAATAGTGCGCATACAATGCACTGAGTGGTAAAAATCGTGATGATAGATACCGTAGAACCTTAGCTGTCTTAACTTTCGACACCGAGGAAAATCGGCAGAGTATCATCATAGCAATGCCTCTCAGGAATATTCCAATAAGTGGATGCGATTGTCAGCCTCCGAGTAGCAAAATTCAGTCAAGAATTAGCCAAATACTAACTCTAGAATTCAATGACTTCGGACCATACGAACCTTGGTTTATTTTGTGCAAACATGATGATGCTTGGGATTACTACGGAGTGTTAGAAAAGTGTCGCCGAAGTTCCTAGTATCCTTTAGCACGAGAGGTACTCGCCTATACCCACCTTCGATTCTTTGTCTTATCTTGCGCCCAATTACCACCATAAAGAGACTTAAGAATGCGCATTGAACTTAAATTGAAAGCAACGATCTCCTTGAATTTTTAATTTTGTGAGAAAGATATAAAATATCACAAATTAGGTTTCGTGCCATAAAATTTGGGTTCTGTGACTGGAAACTGCATTCCTCTAAAAAAATTTATTCTGCGGCGATAAAATATTGTGTCTTTTTGACTTTTAATTTTTGAATACAGCACAATATTAGATTCAGAAAAGAATCGCAGCACTTTATGTGATTTAACGACTTAACTGACAAATTCATCCCTTCTGCAGTTATTAAAGTTGTATTCCGATTTAAATGAAAGCGGATAGTGCCCAGTGGCATCCTTTTGTTTCGTGAAAATTTAGATCACAAAAAGATGCTTTTTTATAAAGCCAATCTGTGGGTTAACTTTGCTATTGTTATAAAACTTGTATACTTCAAGATAAAAGACTGATTTTATGAGTTTCATGACCAAAACGCGACAAAATTAATTTTAAAAGGACACTATTTCCGTTTGAGGCAACTGTTTGTTATACTAATCAGGTAAATGAAAATGCTTTAGGTGCTCTAGGCTAACAAATAATGATACAAAATGGATGAGGCCGCAGACACTTTAATAGCGCCATTGCTGACGATCCAGTGAAAGTTTGCTTCGAAGTTTGTGAGCAGAATTGGAAGGAGGCAGGCGGGGTGCCAGTCACATGAGAGCTTTGGTATAGCGAGCTTGTGAGTTTCTGGCCGCTCCAAAACGATCCTTCCTCCGTCGCACACTTTGTCCCTTTCGAGGAAGTCCTATGGTCTCCTAGGGGCTAAGTGTTTTCATCACCTTTCGGAAACAAATGCTTTACTTTATAGATAACCACAGCCGTTTGGCAGCACTTGAGTACCACTTCAATGGTGGCGCAAACGGACTTTCATTGACTAAAGAAGAAATCGAATAAACGGAAAGATCACGATAGAAATCCACTGCAGAATATGCCAAGTAGTAACGTTCATTTTAGCGGATAAGTAGTAAGGAAATTGGGTTTTTCATATAGCTACAACGAAAATCTGTAGAAAAGCAACAAATTTACTGCTTTTGAAGTAGCAAAGTCTCTTAATTAGAAATAAATCGTAAAGTTTAAATATTCCTTTTTAGCTAATGGGAGCTGGGATAATGGCGAGTCTCTTGGTTACACCACATTAGCTGAAGCATCACTCAGCTTAGAGTTGCCTCCTTTTCCCGCAACAGGATCCGGCTTTTGAATTGTACGTTTAACTACGGGACACGTCAGTCTCCGCAAACCTTCGTGTCGTGCCTTTCCATACTACTGCGTCTTACTAAGACTTAAGTGAAGCCTCGAGACGGTCCGTCTCTATCAACGAACACTTCATCTTTTTGTATTTGGGACTTTAGAAGAAGACAACTGTCAAAACAGGAATAGTTTCCGGTGATATTTGCACAAAGTACTCGAATGTGACTTTAATGGTAAAACCTAGAGCTGGCAGATTGGGAACCTTTGAAATGATCACAGTTGCTTGCAGATTATCATCCAAAATAATTACTTGTGATCTTGCTTAAAAATGGGACGTCACGCACAGCGTATCATAATGGCGTGCGATGGCAATTAAAGGTCCAACTATCTGTTCAGCGAATACTTTACCGAATTAGTTGAATAAAGCTGAAAATCTTGTGAAAAGTGCTAAAATGGGGTCCAATTGGAGTTTGACTAGGTTTATTGGCTACAAATACAACTTGTCTTTGAAAAGAATATTTTGAAAGACTCGAAGCTATGCCATCAGGTATCCATAAGTTCAAATGCATTTGAATAAAATTAAATTGCATTTGAAATAGATCCCGATACTGCAATTACATGTTTGAGTAAATCCCAAACTCGAATAAAAAAGTATATAGAGACTTCCAATTAAAAGGGGCTTAGTTTTGTAATCCACATTAAGTCTGTTTGAGTAATTTTGAAAGTCCTTCCTAACCATGGCATTAGTTACATCCTATTTCCTTATAGCCTCAATAAACCGCCACTGAGTGACTAAGGCTATGTGCAAGTACCGGTGGTCAGAGACTCCAGTTAAACAGTGATTACATATTAGCACTTTTGAAAAGGCCCTCACTTTGTGCAGTGTAAAAGTAGCCTATTTTTGCGTCAACTGAAGCAAAACCTTTTAAAAATCACACTCGGGCTTGACTGGTCAAAACGGCGGGAAACGACACCAAAAAAAAAAACGAAAAGTAGAACGGACAAAATTTGATTCCGCTCTTGAGCGTACCCTAAAAAGTGGGTTTGAGAGCTAGATTACATTAGCGGACATTTTTAAAGATGCCAACACTTTACTTAATCTCTTACAAATTCGTGTGAAAATATACCTGTCGCCACAGCCTAAATGGCACACATTTCCTACCGCGTTTTTACTGGTCGGTTGCAAAACGTCAAGGTCCAATCAGAGGAAGGTGGACAGGAACGATGCCAGTTATTATTCCATTGGGTTCACCGAGCAAAATCCTGCCAATAGGAGTGTAAAAAATTGCCAGGGTAAACTAAGAACCATATAAAAAGATGATATCAATAAAAGCGGTTAATTCGTGCCTGCAATTAATCCGACAAAAGCATGTTCGGCCTTATTTAGGAGGTTATGAGATGCGAAGTCACGCCTTTGTACAGCTTATTTTGGCAATCTTTTCCTTACTTGTCAAAACCTCTAAATCTCCTCCAAACTTCCTTACAGTTGATATTTTTGAAGAACAACCTGTTGGCTCTCATGTGACCGACGTCGCTCAGGAACTAGGCCTTTCCGTTGACAAGAGTTTAACATCCGGTGCTGCAGACACTGCTTCATGTTTTAAAATAGTGGTCGCCAACTCAGCAATCAACGAATTCTTTGCAATTTCTTCGACAAATGGCAGGATTTCTCTCAAAAAGCGTCTTGACAGGGATACGCTTTGTCAAAATGAACGTCTCTGCTGCAAATCAGAGGACGATCGAGGATCCGGTCCGATTCCATTACCTGACGGAAGCTATTTTCGACGAACCGCCATAGCCTGCAAGTTATCCTTTCGTGTTGTCTACCGTCTTAATGCGAATGGAAGCGCCATGCAAGAAAGCAGAATGGCCTTCTGCTCTGTCGACGTCAACATTCACGACCTTAACGATTGTGCACCGAGATTCTTGTTAAAAGACAGCTATCCTACTTATGGAGGCCACTATCGCCCCCAGCCAAATGCAATATCAATAACAATTCCAGAAAATACCGAAACAGATACGTGTTTTGACCTACCGATGGCATTTGATGAGGATTCCCCACGATTTAGCATCCAAGATTATCGGTTGGAAGTTTCAGGAAAAGTAGACCAAGCGCTGGATAGCAACATCCATGACACGTTTGCAATCAGATTGGGGAGTTGTGATGGAAGTTCGAGTGCAACATACGAAGCAGCGAATGGAATGGAAATCGCTGCTATAAAGCCAAAGCTACAACTTCGTCAAAAATTAGATAGAGAAGCCATTGAAGAATACAACTTAAATCTGATAGTCAGCGACGGGATGGATTCTAGCAGTCCAGAGCTACTTTACACCAAGCACGCAAACCTTCTGCCTCATTCGGTCAGCCTCTCAATCACCGTCATTGTAGGCGACGTCAATGATCATGCTCCTGAGGTCGAGGCTTCAGTGGAGGTAAGACTAAAGGAGGACACACCGGTGGGCACAAGGGTAACTCAGATTGTCGCTCATGACAAGGATACTGGAGACAATGCAAAGATACGTTATGAAATCAGATCCTTAGTGCCTTCGCAGTTTTCTCGATTCCCCTTCGCAATCGACTCTTCCACAGGAGTTGTATCAATTGTTAATCCACTTGACGCCGACAGTTTACCACAGGAGGCGCATGGATTGGTGGAGTTTTTGGTGATCTCCTCAGATAATGGACAGGATATAGCATTTTCCAGTACCACAACAGTAAGTGTTCAAATTGAGGACATTAACGACGAAGCACCTGTGATCAAAACTGTTGATTTGGCTAGCCGAAGCAATCCACCAAGGCCTACAGTTCGGGAAAATCTCCCACCGGGCACACTTGTTGCCTTTGTTACCGTAACAGACGCAGACTCTGGAGTAAATGGAATGGTTACGTGCCGAGTAGATAACCCCAACTTCGGTCTAGAAGTAATAGGCGATAAAAATGCAAAAGAAAAGGAGCTTCAGTTAGTCACCAAATTGGCGCTTGATCGTGAGCTTGCACCAATGCAACCAGTAACAATAATTTGCGTTGACCATGCTCACCCCGTAGCATTCGCCAAAACTGGATTTCAACGAGTTCTTGTAAGCGTTACAGATGAAAACGACAATGATCCAATTTTCCCGAATGACGTCATCGAGCTTTCAGTGTACGAGAACAATCCTCCAGGAGAACTTCTGTATCGTCTTAACGCAACAGACGCTGACGAAATGGTTGCATGGATCTCGGGTTTAAGGACACCATTAATTTACGAAATAGACTCAAAGGGAAAACCATTTTTTAGCTTGGATCCATCTTCAGGGAACCTCTATACAAAAGAGTCTTTCGATAGAGAAAAACAGGAGATTATTGAATTTGGAGTTGTGGCGCGGGACCATGGGACACCCCAGCGCAGCGCTAGCGCAAAAGTAGTAGTTCGAATCTTGGACAGAAATGACCACGCCCCTGAATTTGATCAAAAAGTGTACAACGTGAGCGTGTTAGAATCAACTTCTCCCGGCGAAGTAATTTTGAAGGTGTCCGCTCACGATAAGGACCAGGGACCAAGTTCAGAGTTTTCTTATCTCCTGGAAGACCTTAAGGTAAGTCTTCAAGGGTCTATTTTTTTGCACAATCTTACAATATATCATCAGTTATCCGTTTTTGAGGTATGTCGGATCTTTTGCAAGCAAAATATGCTTAATATCCTCGAGAGAATAAGCACAAAATAACCCACATCTGCACATAACCCATAATCAAAGGAAATTCCTATATGAATCGGTATTTGAAACCTGGTTTTCATGATGTATATCACTCACAACCATCAATCGCCATCGTTATGGCAGGTGGTTGCATTTTTGTGGTCAAGTTAAACAACATACCTTTGCTAAATTATGCACTGTCACATTCCAAACTTGATTTCACCATCGCTAAGTCTTGCTTACTGTATTTGATGGAGCTAATCTTTATCAAAATTGCTTGCTTTGAAACGAGTTATTCCCACATCATGCTTTTCCAGCGCCTCTTCATTAGCCCGCCATGATTCACCGCATCTTGTGGAGAAAATGGGCGCATAAATGATGCGGATAGATGACCAGTCTGAGTACAAAAATCTCATGCCTTACACGTAATTCCAAGTGAATACAGGCGAAAACCAAGTCTGAAACAAAGCTCAATTTTGACTGCAGTTTTTTGGTTGTAAGATGGTTGGTGATTTATTAGATTGTTGTATACATTTCTAAGGTCGCCTTTTTTCTGTCAAAAGAGAATTATTTACCATTCACTACATAGTGTAAATCTAAACCAGAATTCTCTTTCTTTGGTGTCCATTAACGGCAATTGTTGTAGCAAAATCCAGCTTAGTCACTCTGGTTCTAGCACAACACAGACTAGTTAACCTAGACCACAAGTTTTTCTACTGAACACTCGGCTCATTAATGAGATGGCAATCTCCTAAATCCACCTAATTTCGTCCAAAAGACGGACGAATTTTGAGTAGCCTTATTTGCATAAAATCCAAACAAACACCCGACACACACCCTTTCCGCCGTTTATTCTCTCCAGTCGAGCCTTATTCACTCTCTCATTTAAAAACTTCCTTGGTGTGGTTTGTTATTAAGGATTTCTATCAATTTATGGACTTCTTATTGTCACTTTTGAGTAAGGCGTGTGCGCATGTTAGTGAGTGTAAGCGTGGGCTTTTAGGACAACCAGCCATCACCGTGGAAAATGCAGTTTCTCTTGTCAATTAATCCCCCGCCCAAATGCGGTGGGGCATACCAACCTTATGCGCACCGACACTATAAAAATGCTTTCTCTTACCACCCCTCTTTTTCCCATTTCCCATGCTTCACCCCTCTGCCTCCTTCTCCGAGCTTATTTATGAGAGAGCAACGTATCCATCTAATGGTAGGCATGCTTAATTAGGACTCCTCTGCGCGTGCTTCTAATCAACGAGAGTCCTTTACTTTGATCAAAGAAAAGAGCAAAGGCAAGAAGAAGGGCAGGAGAAGGGGAAATCGTTTGAAGCAGAACTGCGAGTATCTAAATGAGACTCCTTGAAGTGGCGTCAACGGACTCCCAAAAGATGTTGCTAGGAGATTACTTTTTCTCCTCTGTTGATGAGTAACTTTCTGGTGGGACGAAACTGAGAAACTTAAGCAAATCTCAGACAGTTGGCGAAAGTGACTGAACAATCTTATTATTGAGTAATCATGGTGGATTCACTTTCCAAGTACTTCAACACTATCTGACAGCAAGCATATATTTTTATAAATTGGAGAAGCAAATTAAAAGCAGTTTCTGGTAAAGATGGCGTTCAGAATGTCTACCTACATATTTGTATGTAGTATCTTGTTAATCTAAAGATTAAATTACCTTATGAAGAAGGAAATAAATAAAGAAAATTTCCCGAGTAATGTTGATCAAACTGAGGAAGTAAGTTGTAATACGATGAAAATTGCAGACTAATACCTAAAAGCATTGAGTTACCCAAATTCGAGAGCTAAAATGCGTTTTGTGAATTCTTTTCTTGAAAAATAAACGCTGCAGACTACTTCGCACCCTTATTGGAGCCTCCACGGTGACCGTTGAAGTGAAGTAATTACTTCCGGGCGAGAGACCAATCAACGGGACGGGTGGATGAAGAGACCACATGCTGCCATGAGGCATTTCTTGGCACTAGACGTTTTCTAGAGACAGTTTTGGTGATGGTAATGAAGGTAAAATATAGGTCACAGCTTTCAACAAGGTGGGTATGCTAACCACTGGGTATTACGTGGGAAGTAAAGCAACGAACGGATTTGGTGGGGGCAACAAAAGAAAAATAATAAGTTTTAATGCAAATTTCCGACCATTTACGGAGTTCCGGCTACATTTACGGTGTTCTCCTAAAGAATTAGTTTAAAGTCAAAATAATCATGCTACGGAGACAAAGTGGTGGCGAATTTACTTCACCGCATTACCGGTTCCCCGTTTACTTTGTAAACCACCCAGATAACATCACTATACTGGGAGTTGATAAAAGATTTAGAAGGGACGTGTGTCCCAAAAGTCAAATGATTCAAAATTAAAATAAAATTTTGTTGATGGTTGTGGTCTCTATGCCGTTCATTGAGTCCAGTTTTCATGCATAAATTTAAATAAACCAACATTATAAGAAATTCAAAGTGCTCAGCGGCCTACGCTCAGAAGTTGTGCCAATTCGGTATTAAACTCAAGCTTTTATCTTTTATTTGTATTGGCGCCAAACCTGTGCCGCAAGCCCAACAACTCCTTGTATTGCCAAGAGACGCGCATGTTGATAAATCCAGAGTTAAAGTAGGTTCTAGATGCATTGCAGATACTCACTAATAAAATGATTGATGGAAATGAGAAACATTTGGCTTGAAGGTGAAGATGTGTGCTGGTATCTAAGGCAAAATAGACCGACATCCTCGTTTATGCGTTACAGAGAACCGTTTCTTAATTATCAAGTTGGGTTTGGCGCAATGGCGAATTATGGATGCAGTGAGACCGAAATCATCCACATGAGAGTGACAAGGAAATTCGCTATTCAAAGTCATGAGGAACAAAAATAACTTGTGTTATGCCTTTGGAGAACTATTTGGCAATGGTATTTTAGTCCTGTGTCAAGTGTAACACCCGTAAACATTGTTATTGAGGAGCCTATATAAAGAATAAGTAGACGGCTTATAAATTCTATGCAAGAGAGAAGTGACAAATCATTGGATCATCTTAAGGATTAAGCGAGTTCACAATGAAAGCGATAAAAGAGCTCGCCTTTCTTCCACATGACAAGATTTTGGGTTATAAATTCAACATGACAGATTAAAGTACCTAGAGTTGTTTGGGCATCCTAACATTCCGTCTGGACAGGTATTTCCGTCACACTGAAAGATATATGTATACAAATTACCAGTGCTTGGTGCCGATCTTTAAAGTAGACATCTCTGTGATAGTACCCGAACGATTTTTGGCATATTTAACAGAGTATTTTAAAATGCATTTTCAAATACATTCAACGCATAGGATTTGTATCATAAAAGTGGTTTCCAATTTTTCGATATACCGCTTGAACAAAGCGCTGTTAGTGAAGTATCTTGGAAGATATAATACATTTAATGACAAATTTCATACCCATAAAGAGAGTACTTGAAAAGTTTGCACGTATTCCTATCAAAAAAGATTGACATCGTATTTGTCAATCTGGGTCAGAGAAGCAGAAATATGGAATGCCAACTTTCATTAAGTTAGAGAAGGTATTTTAGATAGGTTTCACTATTATATTCAGCCGCAGGCTCCTATTTTGGTTCAAGGGAATCGATTTTACAGAGCAGATGCTCCCTTGCATCATCGTCTGATCCTGTGACTGAGAATACTTAGATACCCTATTCATTGGTAGCGTTAATTTCCAAATCTCAAGTACAATATTTGCTATTCTACCAACATTTTGGCGAGACACTAGTGTCACAACGCATTTGGCGCTTTGAGTTTTTATAATAGGATGTTTTTAATGTAACACGGTCATCATTTCCGCCTAGGAAATTATATTTTTACATATAGCATTTATTGCCATTTCCTAGAGCATTAAAAGTGCTGCAGAACCCATACAATTACTGGGCATATAGTTAAACGGGAACGAAGCAATCCATCTATTGAAATGAACCACCTTTCCAAATGGGGGTAGAATGGGAGAATTAATATAAAATAGTAAATCACGCAATACTTTTCTTGAAACCATCTAGGCATAATGAGCTTCAGGACAGGAGTGGTACATGTATTTGGTGCGCACTTTTACTTTAGTACACCTGATCAAGAATGAATGGAAATTACCACTGCATGCCAGTTCCATTTCTGCTAAGCGATTTAGCGACAAATAAGTAGATTAAGTAATGTTTCTCTCCAGAAAATGTTACATTTATGGCAGCCCAACAAATCACTGTAATAAAAACAATATAAGTGGCACAATAAAACGTGAGGTTTGACTTCGGCGGCCAAAATTGGTTTATTATTTTTAAAGGAGCCAGCTTATATTTGTGCTGCAATTAGAAAGGAGATTTTAGATTTGTGAAACTAACTGCCTTACAAACTGAGCAGTAGTTGATAAATGTCCAGAATTATGTACTATTATATCCACCTCACACACCTTCTCTCTTGCATGCCACACTGCTCTTAACGACACTGCATGGTTTGTGTGAACAACCTGTTTGCTCCGAGAATATTTACTACTCATTCGATTGTTGTGCTGCTACACATAATTCTGTTTCATGCACCATTCAAAATAAGCTACAACAATTCAACCTTTCCATTCTGTAATTTAAACATTCCGTCTTTAATATCGCAGCAAGGCAGCATTTTCTTAATGTCCCTTTCAAACGCAGACTGCGCGCACTGCATCAAAATACATGATCGTATTTAGTTGCCCAGCCTTCTCACACCTTGGTTCGGCATATATCAAAAACTTCCGTAGCATCAAGTGGATGAACGCCGGCATTGGTTTTGGGTGACTGAAATGAAATTGGATGAATTTTTTCCATACCAACCACTCTTTTGGCTGTCGCCAACACTTTTTGACCTCTATAGTATTTCAATGATGATTTAGTTAGAGGATCAAAAAGATCTGTAAGATATTTTGGCAATTCGCTCGAATACGTTGCGACATTCCCTTCGGCTTTGGTCAGCACTAATGCCGTTCCCTCCCCTGCCTCTTTGCCCCTCTCCTAATCACTGAGGTTAATGTGTTTTCCAAACAAGATGACTGGCGCAAACAGTAGCAACAACCTCGGTCCCGGATGCGTGAGTCAGCGGAGCACATATTGCCTTCATTTCCATTAACGTTCAATAGGTACAAAAGCGCTTTCACACGCTTGCTACTTAATTTCACGCCCCCCTCCCACCCATTCGCCCCAATGTGCTCTTTTGCCTTTACTAAAAATGTGGTTTATTAAAATTTCCTCCTTCTTTTTAAGCGAAAAACGCCATATGTATTACCTCAAAAGAGTACTATACAAAAATGCCAAAATATGCACTTCGCTGGGCTACACAAACCATCAATGCCAAGAATAGGACCAAGTCACACCTGCCCAGCTTATGGCCGTCTGAACTAGACCACCTTTTTATTTGTATTGTCAGCGAAAATCCAGTAAATTGCAAACTGAAACCGGTCGGACGTGAATGACGGTGGATAACTAATTGTGGTGCATGAAATGGCAATGCAAATTTAAAAATGGTCGAGAAATACGTAAGTAAAAAACGACGGACAACTAAACTTACGTGGCGAATTCGGGAAACCACTATTTTCGCCTAATTAGCTGGTAGTGCTAATTGTTAGCGTACTTTCGCTAAGTCCAGTGCATTACTCTTGGTTTCTTAATCAAGGTGGTAGAATTGGGAGCTAGAAAATCTGAGGAGAAGTGGTAAGGTTACGGTGAAGCTTACATAATCCCACCCTCCAGATTGCAGATGTAATGCACCAATACCTGGTAATTAATATTATATGTCAGGTGGATTACTCACCTTTACACAAATTGATGCTAATTAGTAAATTTAGCATGCTGAGGGTCTTTTTCTGTTGTTTAAATAGATATTCTGGGAAAGGTTCAAGTTATAATTTAGGGATCTGTAAAATGCAAAACTCATGAGGTTGAGTTGCTCACTAAAGTTCATAGAAGCTCGGGGGAAGGAAACACGATGCTATTTTGATAACCTCGCTCTTGTGTTATTTAAAACTACCAGACACGATTAATAGAAAATTAAACCAGGTGAAGAGTAAGATCCCTGTAAAATATTTCTTGCTTTTATTATTAGGTACAAATCTTTTTACAATAGATAGCAGGACTTGAAAGCAAAATTTAATGACATATCCTTTGACTGACAATTAGCGAAATAATTCAGAACCACATTGTTCGTTGACCAAGATGTAGACACTTGCTTCATAAAAACGAAACACCTAAGATCATTGGGAAGAAATTAATTAACATTTCAGTAGCGCATTTTTGGTGGAAGCTAGAAAATACTTGATAAAGCATCAACAGGTATGGAAAACAAAAAGCTGACAATTAGATCAATTTTAAAGATACTCTCTAAAGTAACTCCTGACTAGATTTTGTGCTTTCTATAAGGTAAACACAGAACAGCTCCACAGATTAGGCTGAATCATCTAATTTCGACCCTTAAGATTAGGTGCACCTAAAATTATTGAAATCTGTAAATGAGTTTGCACTACCAAACTGTGGTTATTTGACCATGGAACAAATGTATTAAGTTTATTAGCTAACCGAATTAAAGCTATCATAATGATAGGGAGGCAGAACTGCTTTGATGGGCTGCCTTTCCCTACGTAGTGAACTATATCGTTGTGTTTTGAGGAGCTGCTAATTTGACGCCTGTTACAAACTTAAGCCCTCAAATGGGTTTTAAGGTGAAGGCAGTAAATTTTACCCCATGCGCTAAAATCAGCATTCAAGATCTAGAAACGTATGCACAATCAGTTCCTTTGCCTACACATTAGCATGTGTTTAGCGATGCTTCAGATACTCAGCATGCGGCAAAAGGCAGATCATGGCCAATAAAACATTAAAGTAAAACAATAAGAAGAAACCAAATCAATTTGCCGCATAAGTTGCGTTTCGTCAACCCTTAAATTATTTACTCAGCAAGGTATTTTATGGATTCCTATTACGGAACCCGTGAATCAGAACGACATCTTTCATTGCCTCAAATCATGTATTAAAGAATTTCCAATCCTTAATTTGAGCAACTAGTAGACCACTACACATATATCGTAAACCCCGTTCCTACTAGGCATGCTAATTCATTTTTCCCCAGCCTTAAGGAAGATGGTTTTATTTTTGTCTCATTAAGTTCTTTAAATGCACGGAGAAAAGAAACTTTGTTAAAGGTATGAAACGAAACGCATTTGTGCAGAAAAAATCACCGTTTCCCATGTTTCTAAAAAAGGTCACATTAAATTTCAACCCCATTCAGGATAGAAGGAAGACGGAAATGATGTTAAGTTGTCGAAACAGCCTTGTCTAAACAGACTTTGAACGTGTTTAGTTGCAATTAAAACATTGTTAGTTTGGTAAGGACCTGCTAGTGATTGCAATTGTTGTTTTGAGGGAAGTAACAATAACCAAATACTCTCACGATTAGCATTTCGCAAAATGATTCAAAACTAAAAGTGACTGTTTAATAAATGGTTGAATACGATATACATCACCAAGCAGACTCGCAATTAAGATTAAACCATATTTTGCACAAATATTGGAAATTTGTTGGGATTTTTTGGACTTTGCTTATCTTTTAAAAGTAGACTTCGATTTTAGTTTTAATAAACGCTATGCCTCCCCCATAAAGCAAGCCAACGAGTGATGGATAATGCATTTTACTAACATAACCCCTTTTAGCAGTTTCATTGCATTTTGCCACTCCGTGACCACTCTCATTGCACAGGTGACTGAAAGGGACCTTTTAAGCTAATTTGATTGCCTTCATTTTTTTTTAAATTGGCCAAACTATGCTCATGTACGCAGAAATTTTTTTTTTTTTTCTGTTTGTTAAACTTACTGACTCAATGTTAGCTAGTTTGCAAGGCAACTAGGCTGAATTGGCTTGACGGACGCCCGAATTGCGCTTTAAACTGTTCGACACAATCACACAAGATGCACTCTTCGAGAATCACTTCTCTGCGACTAGCAATTTTTAGTTCAGAGAGCTTTTAAACAGTCGTTGAATCTCTATTCAAGGTTTTACTAACTGTTCTGCATCACTGTGAGCTTCACATTTTACTTTTAAAGACAAATTGGCTCTGACTAGGGAATTTGCCACCAACTTGAGTATTTTGAACAACTGATTCGTTAAACCAATTATTTTTTTCGTTTAACCATCCAGCTATTAAGTTGTCTCTAAGTCGTGAGACTACCGCTAATTTTGGGAATGTACTTTTAAGTCTAGCGTTTGAAAAGAGCATTTACAGCCTAAATATGATGCACCGTTTATGGGTGTAACGATTCTTGTAACTGAGGTGTTTTTAGTAAAACATCTCCGGAATGTGTTTGACATCATGCAATACTTGTAAGTTTTGGTTTCAATCCCTTAGGGTTCTGCGCAGAAACATTTCGAGCTCGATCCACTGTCAGGAAACTTGACGATAAAATCAGAACTGGATAGAGAAACGGAATCACATTACAGCTTCCAGGTAAGACTCGCTTCCAATTCCAGTTTTACCAGAAATTCGAAATGTTGTGCAAAGCTTTTAATGACACAGAGTAGTGAATGAAAACTTAAGTCGTAGGCATGCGTATAATTAGAAACGGAGGAAAATACTGAAGACCTGAAGTTGGACATACGCATAGAGTTAGTTGGCGAGTAATCAGTCATTTATTAAACCAGTTGTGCTTGTTATATCAACCTAAGCACGCAATGTCTCGCCCAATGAATTGCCATAAAATTAAGATTCAAAGTCTGTATGCGAATACACTAATAAGAATGCATCAGTTGATAGAAATGCTCTCTTGTCACGAAGGGAGGCATTATCAAAGAAACTGGTTTTGAATTGATTTCTCTAAAATATGGAAGACGTTGGCATCCCACAACACGACCAAAAGCACTTTCAAAGGAAATCTGGCGACACAGAGTGGCATTGTAATCGCATTAAGTCATGGAAATGTGGGTAATAGAACTTTTAAAAGCCTTCTAAAGCTTTTAAGAGTTACCCTTGCTATCAATTTTTCACTAAGCGTTTGGTTAGGAGTTCAGTCCCCTAAATAGAATTCTAAAAATTGTCTCATCGACGTTTGTGTGTATAAATATTCAGAAACGTAGCAAACTAATGTAGGAATAAATCACTGCTTTCCAGTTTGTTATAGGATTCGGCCAACATTTTATGTCCATTTTTACAATTCCGTAGGAACAATAGATGAGAAATTATGACAGATTAAACATGCTTCAATGAAAAACTGGGTAATTATGTGGTCTTGAGGGAACAAGCTACATTCAAACAATATTTCGGTTGTATTTCTTACGTTCAACTTTAGGTATGGCATAATGGGCAGCAAAAATACATCTTATTCGACAACTACCAAAAATAGTGCTGGCACGGAACGCTCGGGCCCTTATCACTAATGGGTAGTGGTACTTTTGTCAGTTGATCAACAAATAGGAGAATTGCAGACTCGAGCCCCTAGTGTATTTACCATTTACCAGTTCGCAACTGACTTTTCACACCTTCAATTAGTGGTTATTGGTCATTTATAAGTTTTCTTGCAACCGTTTCTGCGGAGCCAAAAAGGAAGCAAACCGGTTAATTTGGAGGAATGTCAAACCCAAATACTGATCTGGCATTTAGAAGAAGTAACGAGTCAGAATTAATGCGCTCCACATCAGAGGAAACAAAAACCATGGTGGAATGTGCAATGGGCCATAGTTATCAGAGTTCCAAACTTTATTGTTGCCTTCTGCAGTGTGCAACCTTGTACCCTTAGTCGAATTGAAATGGTTGGGTTTAAAAAATCACTATCACAACAAGTTAACTGCTGTAAGGCTACAACAAACTGACAGCAGCAATTTTAAGGGCCTAAAATAATCATTAACTTCATTTTTTAAAAAAACCACGAAAAACAAGATTTGATGTTTCGAATAAGCAGGCCACCAATTATTAATCATTTGACCATAAAGTGGATTTGGGTTGTCAAATCATACTAAAACCGTTTATCTGTTGAAGGACAGCTCAACACGACACTTCATTTATAGATATACGCAGTCGACAAAGGGACTCCACGACAGACGGCCTATTGCAGGGTCAACATTCAAGTTCTGGACATTAATGACAACTCCCCGAAATTTGTATACCCAACACAGATGAACCACACCATACATTTCTCTTCCTGGAACTCTCCAGTAAGTTCATGGCCAATTTCAATTTGAAAACACATATTTTATGCATGTTTGCCAAGTTGGCTGAGCACAACATTTTAATAAAAAATGAGTTCTTATACATCTAAATGACAATCGAAAGTTCGTTAATGGGTAAAAATGTCCGAATTAAGCATCAAACTTTCAGTAGGATATTAAAGGCTGGTTGAAAGCTTTCATTTTGATTTGAACCAATAGATTAACCTTAGAGTTTCCTATGTACGCTCTTCACATTTCGCGTTCTATGGGGTGGTTTGTAATTGAACCGCATGGAACAAGGGGAGTACGACTTCCAAAACGTTTATGGAATGCACGGCTTTGTTTAAATTGCAATTAAAGCATCTTGATATCAATTGCATTTAAAGAACCCCCACGTGCTTTGTAAAATTTTTTGATTTGATTTTATGAGAGACACTAAAAGCGGATTCGAGTGCAGCTGCAAAATTAAGGCAGGCTTATTTTATGAGACACGCAAAATAATCCAATTTGACAATTACTAAGCCTCCTACTTATCATCATTTTTTGTTCACTGCAGAACATGATAGGATATTGGCATTAAACAAATTTTAAACTGATATACCTAAAACTTAGTCGAAGATGGCATAGTGAAAAGACTTTGATTAAATTTACAGTTTGCTGTTTTATTTTCCCTTTTTTCTGAAAGTAGTTCATGGCACCTTTTAAACACAATTGTTTTTTCTTAGGGAAGTCCGCTTTTAAAACTAACTGCCACGGACAAAGACACCGGCGTGAATGCAGAGAAGATTTTCCTTATTGCTGAAGGCAACGAAAAGGGGATTTTCCAGTTAGACCTACAGACAGGGGATTTGAGCCTTAAGCCCGGCCTTGATCCAATCAAAGTAGCAGGTCGCTACAACCTCAAGTTGGAGGTTAGTTCAATTAACCTACACTGATGCTGCAAAACAATAATTTATCAAAGCAAAATCCTAGTGATTAGTGCATGCTTTTACCGACAGCTGCATGTTTATTAACGCCTTGAAGCAAAGTTCACTGTTAAATTCTGGTGGCTGATGTCCTCGGGCTTTTTTAGTTGTAAATAGACTGCAAAATCCATGGTGGGTTGCAAATTAAGGAGCATTTTAAGTAGAGTTGAGATGGACTGCCGACACCCAGAAGGTTTGGTATTTAAGGAGCCTACGATAGATGCCAAGATATATGCTTTGTCCCAATAACTTGGCCGTAAGAGCCAATTCAGCGGATGATATGCTTATTAGCCCCTCTTAAATATGCTGCACTATACAATCAGCCTTAGTACTTGCTTGCTATTGTTTTTCAGCTAACTAGACACTCAAATGGAACCGCTGAAATACTAATGGTACATGAGTGTTGATGAGACTGGGTCCAAGAAATTTCTTAATCCGAATAGCATATTAGGAATAATAGAACCCATTATACATACATCGCAGAAATAAAACAATAAACTAGGCAATACGTCAAACAGAACTACTGTCGAAAATAGTAACAAACACCATCAGTGTCTATTCATCTAGTAAGGAGCGCAAATGAGGTGGGAATAATTATTCATTCCCATTATCTCGCAGTAAAAAGTAGAAATGGATAATGCATCAGTTACAAAATGAGCTTGCCTTCATGAGTCCAAAAAGTCGTGTTCAACATCCATTACTTAACAGTAACTGCACTGCGCCTGTGTATGCATCATGTAAGCATACCTTGATGATTAAACAAGGGGTACATAAATGGACAAGCGAACGTGGGCAGTACGTAACCTCAAGAAAACGCTTTTACAAAGTAACTTATTTATACATTTTCTAGAAAATACTCATCATGAACAAACTGTTATTCTTCGGCATTATTCCCTTAAGCGTAAATTTTGCCCATCTTCACCGCTGCTCTGTTAGTCTTTTTTAGCCCTCGAAGGCAAGGATGGTCTGTCTCCCATTTTCCTATTTCTTTGCTTATTTTGCTCGTATACTAAAAAAAGACAAACAGTAGGGGTTTCACATGGGTTTAAACGTAGTGCAACTTTTACTAACAGGACTGCTGGTTGGATTGTCGGAGAAGTTTGCTGCTGTCTTTTACTCCATAAATTTTCATAGACTTGGAGAATCAAGCGCCACACACACATCTACACACGCAAACGACTGTTTCTGTAAAGCACGCATATTTTCATTAGTTTGAGTGAAAATATTCAAAAATTGTCCCGAATTGACTGTGACAGCTAAAGCGCCTAAAACAATGAAAAACACAGCATACACAAACTGTCGAAGTTGATCACATCGACGATTTTTATGAGAATGGAATCATTGTCCTTAAAAAAATTTGATTTATTAATGCCAATTAGTGAATAACTTCTTAACAACCCGTCCTTTTGCCCATTACAAATTGAACGTCTGCTCCTCTCGAACTCTTCCCGTTGGCGGTCTGTGCATAAATCTGCTTGAGATTTTAGCACAGCGTTTTCTTACAAATTATGAAGTCACAACGCCTTCCGCTCGCCACATACTTCCTTAAGCACAGCAGAGTTACAAAAGCTGTCCGTACTTCTGCATAGTAGAGCTGTGGCTGCTCAATGTCTAACTGCATGACTTGGGAAGCAGTACACATCCTGAAAACGTGTGAATGCAAATGTCACACGGGCGGAGATTTCGATTGTTAAGGTACGCGATGACGGATCGCCTTCGTTGTCCGGCTTTACCTACATCACTGTGATCCTTGATGCTGCTCGACCACCTCCCAGTGCTCCAACTCCTTCTCCTGGTCAAATCGAAGTTGCAAAAAATTCTCTAAAGGAGAGCAAGGATATTTTAAAACCAGATCGAGGGGTCAGAGACCGTCACCTCCCTTATACTGATCAACGTGGCAGGCCCACAGAGAATTATCAGGACCGGGAGGAGGGTGTAGATGGTTACTTTGGAGGCGAACACACCCTCATCCTCATAATCTGCCTCTCTGCAATTGCCACAATGCTCGTCCTTATCCTCTTCATCATCCTTGCGTGGATGCGACGGCGGAGTTTGCTGGCGGCGGCGCGAAGGAGCAACCACCACGGAATAGCACCAGGAACAAGTTCAGCGCAGGAGCAGCTCAAGACGCTATTTGTAGAGGGTTTGCCTAGGGCCTCAAATCTGGCCTCACCGACTAGCTGGGGGGAAGGAAAGCTTGATGATACATCGACGACTGCTACATTGACGAAGCGAGCATCCCCCGTGTATTGGCTGAAGACGACAATGTGCTCCAAGGGGGCACTCGATGGAAAGAATGTAAGGACCCTCAACCTTGGTTCCTGACTTCTTACTTTTATGTAACGACCACATTTCTACTTGTTAAAATTATCAAAGAAAAAAACGGCTGTCAGCATTGTGCTAAAAATGATAATACCGATGATTTAAAAGGTCGTGGTGTGGAATTTTTTGTTCCCTCACACGCAGATTCATCTGCAAGCCGTAAAAGGTAACGGCTCCGAACTTTTGGACGAAAGCATCACACCAACGTTGTTCCACGACCCACAGCAGGCAAACAACTGCCTGTACACTGCTTTGCCGGGTCGTAAGATGGTCTTCCACAACTCAACTGGCGATGCAACACCTGTGATTGCCTGTGACGATCGGGGCGATGCCTATCTCTCCATTCCCACCACGAGCTTCTCCGGTAGTCCCACCAAGTACATTGTTGACTTTCCTATCGGCTCAGGTACGGTTTCATTTATCTTCTCCCCTACACCCATGCAAGCTAGAGTATGTTTCTGGTAGTTGAGTTGTAAAAATGAAGTTCATTTTCTCTTATGCAGAAGTTTACGCTGAAGAGCCAAGTAAGGAAAGATCTGATATGCTTCTCTCTCAAATATTAGGATGAAAAGTGATGTGTGAATGGGGTGCTTTTCAAAGGTATTTTAGGAGTCACAATGTGGATGATCTCAAGCTCAGGATGAATGTGCACACAGTAGGTATTTTCAGTTACTAAGTTCCAAGAACTGAAAGGCAAATTAATGCTTTATAATGGCGGGGCGTTTAGCATTTTATGTACTGCAGAAAAGTGAACTGAAAAAAAAACATTTATCTGCACCCAATAGAGTTCACATTTTGCTTGAAAAATCGCTTCCATCCTCTGCTATAACTTTCCTAATCACATCTATTTTTAACCTATTCAAATTACTTTTTAGTTGGTGGAATAATACTATTTGCAGGTAAAAGAACGAAGAAATTTGCGCCAAAACGCATCAAGCAAACTGCGTTTGTGGATGGGGGTTAAGTTGTCTTCCTGCCTTTTAGCATACCAGTCGTTAATCCGACCAGCACACGAGTCTGAGCAGGAATCGTTACCACGACCCAATCCCGTTAAACCGGGCGTCTATCGCAATGTTTGCAACAGTCTCCCCGACCCCACAGCAAAAGGCGCAGGTTTGGGTAAAGGAGAGGTTCTGCAGAAGGGCTCTGAACCCTCCAGTGAGTCGCACCAGCCACATGAGGCGCAACTCAGGTGGTGCAAGACCATCGACCGCGAGGCCACTTTAGGCGATGCAAGCGACGATGTAGAGATCTTTCCGCGTCTCGCCAAAAAGTCGGTCGAGTTTGCCCAGAGCGGGGATGAAGAGTGCTTGCTGGTGCTTCCATCCGACGAAGAACTTCATGACGAAGAAGGAGACGAGCAAGGGGAGCAGCAGCGGCTCCAGCGAACCGGGACTTTCTGCCATCTTCCTTCGTCTTTTGTATAGTTTATGTTCGCGTGTTAAGTTGAAACCTAGAGACGCGCGTGAAACAAGACGGCGTTTTAATTTTTGCGCCTCAGATTTGGGTTCCACGGTTGTCGTCTGACATACTCTGTTGCCATTTGGGCCAAACTATTTGAGAAATGCATTAAATGGCTTCCTAACTTACGATAGACTCTATTAATCACAATTAAACTAATCAATTAATTAAACATTACCATCATGTCATACTAGCCAAATAGAAACAAAAATGGCTTGAAAATTTGACATGAACTGTTTTGCTTTCGTCTAATATTTCTTCAGTGGTCTTCAAAGGCAACAGCCAAAGATATCTTGTCTGCTTCACAGGTATTTTAAGATGTTTAGTAGATCGTGTCTTGTTAAAATTGGAGATTACCTAAACCTGATCAAACCTTGAAGCGAAAATAAGAATAGGGCTAAAATTGGAATAAAGAGCAGTATCATGTAAGTGGATGAAATGTGTAACTAAAGCGTTGACATGCGTCTAAAACCGTTAAGAAGTGAGTGGCTGACCCGTTTCTGACGTAATTTCGGCTGCAAGCACAAACGTGGCATCATTCAAACCTGTGCCCCGAACCTTTTAATTATCACTGCTGCTGAATATTCTAAAATCTGCAACATGTGCAATTACTTAAAGATAGTGTAAAGTGGGTGTGCTAATGATCTCATGCCCCGCTGCAAATGCAACAATCTTTTAAAATCAAAAAATACAACAATTTCTCAAATATGTCATTCCATAAACTTGAGTAAATTGATAGATTAAGTGCCAAGTATTTATCAATGTTGTCTAAATTGCTGCTCTTTGCCGCAAAAGACTTGCTTGTCCAGAGATAATTGTGATTCGAGTGCTGGCATTCATTTCTTTTAAATGGATTCAATTGGGGTAAATAGAAGGCAAAGCTGGATAACAGCTTGTCATCTGGCAGGGGGTTTACAGATTATGCTGCTTGATAGTACAGATTTTAGCACCCACAGCCTTGAAGCGATTCGTGTGAAAAAGGAAAGTTGAATTCAAAATGTTAGAAACTGAGTCTGAAATCGGTTGCGTAAGAATTTGTTTGAGATAGCACATTTTACTTGTAGTCCAGTGAGGTCGAAACTTTTCCACTTAGAGTAAAATGATTCTGCTCGTAGCCCTAATATCATTGGTTTTTAGGATAAGTTAGTCCAATATTTAACTAGCACGAAGACTTCGACAGAAGAAGTTTTTTCTAAAGTACATTAGTAAAAGGGAGATTAACCTCGTTTTCCATTGCGGTGTGGAAAACACTCTTTTCAACGGTTTACTTACATGGGTGAAGCATCTCTTCATAGCTATAATCACACACACGCGACTCTTGGCTTTCTGAGGTTTTTAGGTGTAATTTTCTGGATGGGAGGCAATTTGGGGTTTCTCATGCTGGTCTTACACCGTTCCTCCCTCAACCTCGCCTGTTTCTCACGAGAGTTGTTGCTTTAGCGTTTGAATTAAAGTGTTCGTGCGCGTGAGAACGGATTGACTCGAGTAAATGAAAATAGATGCTTCCAAGATGAGTAGATTTAACTTTCCAAAAAGCTACCTCCCTTTTGGAGAGGATACAAGGACGCCTTAGTGGCATAAAGTGGAAGAAGTAAAACCCCTTTACATAATTCGTGCGCGTCGTTAGGTGTAGGAAAATCAAAACAAATCAGATAACTTTTACTGTTCTTTAGATGTTGCGTAAAACAATTTTTCCTTTAGTTTATTGCTTAAATTGGTGCTTTTCCTTGTATTGCACGATCAAGTACCGCCTACTTCAAATATCGTATGGTTACTTTGTTTTAAAGCTAATCTGGGTTGGTCTAGGCACACATTTCTTTTGAAAACATCTTCAATATGGCAGATGATTTTTGACAATATACTTAAGTAGTTTTACATAATAAGGATCTTTTGTCATGCGAGACTATGTCATCCTTTGGCAATGTATGACGACAACACATATTTCGCCTGCTGCTCTCATTTTAAGAATGTGAAGGCGACTATCAATGCTTGAAAAAATTCTGATTTGTAATGTTATATAGTATAGATGATAATGGGCACTAGTAGAATAAGTATTAAATATCTAAGAATTAAGGTCAGGACAAACACTAAACGTGAAATTTACACCTTATTAATACGGCAATGGTTAGAGCAATTTTTATGGCATTTTTTATGCAGGAAGTCAGAACCCATAATCGAGTGAGAAAGAGCACGAAACAGTGCCGTAGAGGGCACATATTTTTTGATAAATGAACTGACATCCATTTTTTCTAGAGTAAGCAGGCAAAAGTGGCCTTCAAAACTGTCATCAAGTGCACCACACCAAATAGGATTCGGATGTTCAGATTTATTTGTCAAATTTACTGTCATACACCTCAACATTTATGCAAAATATGTTAATTGGTGAGTGAAAACTGAACAGTCAGCCAAAAATTGACATGACTGCCTACCCTGCGTGAAAATTTGCAAAAAACGTAAAAATGTCAAACACTGCCCTGTCAACTGAAACTAGTAGCGTTGAATACTCCATTCTTGTGAAATTTCATTTCAACTAGAATTGACTAATTAAGGCACGTATTTGCATCGTCAAAATTGCGTAAAAATGCAACTTTTACTAATTTTAGTCACCACTATGGGATGCCTCGTGACTGAAGTTTCTTAAAAGATCTCGGCATTTCAATAACTAGAACCTGTGATAGTCCGAGTGTTACAAGTGGTAGTTGTACCCATTTGCCTGCTGATTCGACCAATCACAACAGGGGAGTTCGGCTCTTGCAAATGTATTAAAGCTGAAGTGCATGTACAGCTGTCTTGTAAATTATCATGCTTTTTGTAAAGTTGGACTAGACCGCGTTCGTGTGAATGCCTCCAAATGATCAATGAAATAAGGCTGTTCCCCCTTTTTGTACTGGGTTTTGGTTACATTGGAAGAAAATGAGGAAATTTAATCGGCTAAATTCATATTGCACTCATGGGAGTAGTTTGCTGAACTTAACATTAGGCTTGCAATGTTTTCACTTTGACATAGAATTAACCTGCCTGATGAGGCACTTTTGCAATTTTTTATCGCTTTTAGGCTTGACATTGTGATGTTCGTAAAATCGTCCTAAACATGTAAGGGATTTCGCTTATGTAACGCTTAGTTGCTTTTGAGGACCTTGTTTTCCAAGCACATATTTACTACCATGAGCAGTTTTCCATTTCGAGTAGGAAATACTTGGGAGGTATCCCTCACCTACTGAAATAGAAGTAGTAACCTGTTTCTATTGCAGCAATTATCCTTAATAAATAAAACTCTTGCGTCACAGATGCGAATAATAGTTCCATGAGGAGACGCAATTAGTTATGCGATAAGTTGCAGAAGAGGACACTGAAAGAAGTACTTAAGTAAATCTTCACAAGAAGCGACTAGCTGCTTATGAGCCAAGTTGAAATTTTCAGAAGGGTGATTGGCGTTAAAGGTAAGCGAATCAGTGTATCGAGGAAACGTCCCAGTAAAGGAAAGTGATTTATGAAAAAGTGAAATACATTAGCTTTCCGTGAAAGCTGTGTCTTTTAATAGAGCCCTCTGTTAGTACTAGCAAGTGGCAGACAACACCACCTGGAGCCATGCGCACAGATGCTGCAAATGCTATTTCCACATAACTTAAAACGCATTTCTATTTCAGTTATCGTTTTTGTTGCCAACTAGCGTAAGTGTATCTTAAGTGAAACGGTATGCTAAAGGAACTTTTGATCTGAGCGAATAAATTTGAGAGGAAATTCCCTTTTCATAAAAACTTTGTGCTTTCAGTTGGGTATTCATTTAGGGTGATAACATGCTGAAGTTAGGCTTGCTGATCCAAATCAAAGCCTACTAAGCGTATCGTCTTGGTGATAGCGGAGGTGGAAATAGCGAGCACAATTGTGGATGCTGATAATATCAACATTTTTACTAAAAGCGGTTCGCCAGTAAGTGATAAAGTATTTTTGCAGAAACTGGCTGCGCATCATTGCACGATGCAAATGCTCAGCGAGAACAACTTGGTGCGTGTCTGCCAAGCAGGGGCGATACATTAGCCGTCTAGAGAATGGCCGCATTTGAAGGGACGAGGGGCGTCGAATTGAGTTATTTCCCTTTTCACAATTGTACGTTCCTTAAACAAACTATTTAAAGTGACATTTTTACGAGATTATCCTTTTATTGCAGTCAAGTACTAAACGGCTCCTTAAAGATCCAAGAATAATAAGCTGTGATTAATGAGTCAATGGAGAAGCTAACCTCGATCAAAGATTGTGAACTCATTTTCCTGTTAATATGCTCAAAAATTCAAATAAAAGCGGGCCAATCCATAGTGAGGACACACCCTCGGTTATGAGGGGCGAAAAAGGGAACATTGTGGACATCATTGGTCTTCTTTTGTCCTCAGAAAACTCCTGGTGGCGGAAAGCGAAACCAATCTTAAGGGACCGCCATCCTAACTTCTACTGAGGGAGTGCATACACTAGGGATGGAAGAATCGGTGACGACCCATAGCAGGAAGGCTAAGAACGACCTTTACCTTCGGCAACTACCCTAGCCCCTTGTCCTGCAGCAAAGCTATTAACAACGGAACAGATGCCAGCCGTGAACCATTTGGAAAAAACTTTGTTACGGAGTTTCCCCAATATACTAGCACAAAGGTGTTGGCAATGTAAACAGGCACGAAATCCTGTCCCCGCGGAACTGTGCCAATTCCCGCACCCCCTTTCATAAATCTGCTTTTAGGTTGGTGTTCCAACGTCCAGCTAGGGAAACGCTTTATAGTCAGCAGAATTCTCTGCTCCTGATTCCAGTTCCCAAACCGAACGAAACTGCGGATTCAGTAGAATTGCCAGGAGAGATCAGTGACTTTGAGGTCAAGTATCGCCTCAGTAGCATAGAAATTTGATGACTGGCACGGTTAGCTAGTGGGTTTTTATCATCGCTGATTACGTTGTGATAGCCAACGTGGGGGACTGACTAAGGTGAGCGCCGAGGAAGTTGCTCAAAAGAAGAGAAGGGCCATGTAATACGTTTGCCGTTCGCTAGATTCTCGGTTTCAACCACTTGGTTAGTCATTTTGCCTTCATCGGGTAGAGCGACCTCTGGGCCAGGAGGGCAGCCATGCTTCCTTTTCTGTTCGCTGAATTTATAGATACTCTGCCCGAGTATTGTTTTCTATCATCTTCAAGGAAGTTTTGGAGCTCTACAAAAATTTTTCCTTACAAAGTTAGGTTTAACTCAGGGCAACATGCATTGCACATTCCAAAAATCACGATTTCAAAAAGGTCCTTTTCGCCGACATTTGAATCGCTGAAATTTCGTAATTTATTAACTCACCAAGCATGTGTTCATTTTTAAATAAAATGAGACAAGTGGAAATATATACAAATATGTTTCGACTTGTGCTGATGGTCTATAGTTCTTAGCCAAGACGAACGTCCCACCGTAATTCATAAGCACCATCAAAGGCGTATGGTGCAAGATGAAAATGCGTTTTCAGGCAACAGGGGCAATTCTTGGGTTAAGTTTTGCCAACCTTTACCACCTTATGTGCGTGATCATATAGAGTGAATGCGAACGCACAATACATTCTCCTGATGCCTACAACTAGAATTAAACCCTGGTTCCCAAAGATTTTTCAGAAATTCCGGCTCCAAGTAAGGCACATTGAAGCTTTTGTTCTTCCTTAAATGAACCGCACTTTGCAAAGCATTTCGGCTGCTTGGCAAAGCCAGTGTGACAATGGATCTTTATCATGCAAACATGAAGGAGGCGAAGTCATCATCCAGTTGGCGTCGCAGTTTAAATTACCGATGACTCAGAAAAGTGCTTGTAGTTCTTCGTTTCACTCTATTGTTATGACGAAGCATGCAGACTTCTTCCTTGCAAGGCTAAGAGGCCATTCCAAAAGATTATGCTCCGTATAGAATTTTAAAAGTCTAGTTAAAATCGGGGTTATTTAGTTATTCTATTCCATGCTTCCTGTTGTTTCACGGAGAAGATGAGGAAGAAACGGTCTTAATGGTAAGTGCGTATGGGCGATGTAACATGGAGGAGGATTTTCAAGACGTAAAAACAAGTTCTGGATCTTCCGACTACAGTTTATCACGTCGGCTGCTTACTTAACTCTCGGTTTTGGAAAAGGGGCAACTTTAGACCTCCGCTATTGTACCTTAGCCACGTAGGCTGGCATCCAGGCCATGACAGCAACCCCAACCCCCTTTTATGCTTCATATATATACTCTAGTCTATTATTATGCCTCTTTCTGTCTTCAGGGTAGTCTCGAAGCTTTAAAAGAGCACGACCAAAAGCTGAATTCAATTAGGGTCACCCCCATATCAACTGGGATACATCCATATACGCAAGCGCTTCATTTGAATGATGATGTAGTGCAATTTATACACGGTTTAGTACACCCTTATAGGTCACAATCCTAAAAGATCGGAAAATTCCGTAATTGTGTCGACATCGTTTTTTCTCGGAAGGATTTAGACTTTTATTCCCTGCAAGGCCCGTACTGTAATACTTCGGGCAAGGGCAAGTTGGACACCGCTATGACCCTGACCAAAGCCAGTAGTACAAGCAAACAAAGTGCTACAGCAGCGTTATTTAGATACACAACGCAAACCAACGAACAGGCATAAATAGTTTCACACAACATAAGTGGTCTGGAACAAATGCTTCTTCACCAACGATAGACTTATTCTACTCCGATTAAATTTTTTTGGCCTATTTTCTAAGGTGGCGAAAGTGGCTTCAAACCCAAGTAAGCTGTCTTATAGGCAGATAATTATGTTCCTAATCGATTAGAAAAGCACTAGCAAAATTATTTGGCGTTTTGAGATTCGCAAATAAGCGTAAGCACCACTGTTGTAAAACAAAACAGATAGAAAAGGTAAAGATGTTGAACTTGAAATACACATAGGAAATGATTGAATCTTGGACATCATCAACATTAAAATTAGCATGTAGGTATGGCTGACAACACATTATTGTGATTGGTTAAGGGGATTGGTTTGCGGTTTGAGGGGAAATTGGTCTCTTCGTCGTTTGTGCGTCGCGTTTTTCACTCATAATTATCTTCGCATATATCTGACTGCGTTCTAAGATCAAACGCTAAATGAGTTGGAATAATCAACCGATGTGTACACCTGGTAGCTCTATGCAGCACGGCTCTTTCGGAGGCAATTACATGCCCCCATTTGACCAAATGGGAAGCACTGCCCCAGTGGATACAGAAAATTTGTCTCTCGAACACCGTACTCAAGTTACGGGACGCGAACTCCAGGAGCTTCTAAGCGTCTCCCATCAGAGTATTGACGAGGCTCAGGAAAGGTTAGCTGCTTATTATTCAGTCATTTCCTTGTTCAATGTATGTAACTGCACTCGCATTAGACGATGCTTATCTACCCATGTTATTTTCTTTGCACTAACATTTGTAACGAATGGCATTCATGGCAAATTTATTGCAAACATGCCTCTTCTTTATTTGCTGTTACTTACATTATTGTCAAGTAATTCTCAATGGCATAATGGCTTTTACTTACTCGGAATTTCTAGCATAATCTCGGGCTTCCATGTAAACGTTTTAGCCGGCTTCACCAGGTAATATCTTAATAGCATTCGTGTGTGCTAAGGAAGCTATGCATACGCTCATTTGGTGAAACAATCTGATGAATGTAGCTTCCGCCAGTGTTCCATTTGCTCTTTGCCCTGCCTTGTAACGATATTCAGCAGCATTTCTTTTTCTAGAAAGCAAGCACTAAACAACCACCGATTAAAACCTGCTCTTTACAACGTCTTTTGTGAGATAAAGGAGAAAACAGGTATTTATAATGGGTTTTTAGTCTCCACTCTTGTGATAATTGCTTTTCTGCGCCTTTTAAAAAGCACCAAATGATAGTATGGGACCGCCTCTTCAGAACGTTAATTTGCAATTTCAGCTTGATTTTTCATTTAGGTTGAACTCATTTTTTGTAACGGTTAAATTCATGCGGAATTGTTCGTTATCTTTGTGTTTATGCAATAAAGTAAGATTTCGGAGTGACCTGGAGTAATCTTTCAATTATTATCGCTGATTTTTCTCCGTCCATACGGAAACTTGCAAAGTTGTCTGATTTTATGCCGTGCTATGCAACAAGTTTCATTCGTAGCCGCTTAGTCCATTAAAGCGTTTTATTAACACGCTGCAGCTTCAAGTTTTACAAAGCCCATAATTACTTGGCTCTGTAGCTCTGAGCCTCCGTAGCACCGCTGCTGCGAGCACTGAGGAGGAGCTGAATGCCCCCGACCCACAGTTATTGCGGTTGGACAAGATGCTAATTGCCGAGGGCGTCACTGGAACGAACGACATTGGGGATTTTGACGGCACTGGCGGTGGCATGGCAGGCGATAGTGGCCAGATTGAGCATGCAGACTACCGGGCCAAACTCACCCAGATACGCCAGCTGTATCACACGGAGCTGGAGAAGTATAAGAGCGTATGTTTTCCTTTCACTTGTGTGATTATTCCTATTTGTCCAGTAAAAACTCACTTAAGCAATTCCTACGCGCTTTTCCTGACACCCCTCGCTTCCCGCTTATAACCTAACAGGCAATATTAATTCTTTTAAAAATTTCGACTCTAACAGATATTTTGGTCACGGGTTCGAAAGGTAGTCGATGCTATAAATTCGGTTGCGCGCACATAAAGATGGCAATGTAGTTTTTATTGTAGTCATCAGGAATGTCGCCATAAGGATTGAACGTTTTACGATAGGGTGTATCTCAGTTTAATTTAATATCTGTTGGTGTTTTGGAACTTCATTTCCAGGCCTGCGATGAGTTTACCGGTCACGTGATAAATCTACTTCGAGAGCAGAGCCGAAGTCGGCCAATCTCCTCGACAGAAATCGACCTCATGGTGGGAATCATTCGTCGAAAATTCCGTGCTATTGAAACCCAGTTAAAGCAGAGTATTTGCGAAGCCGTAATGATTCTTCGCTCCCGCTTCCTCGATGCCAGGTGAGTGCGAATGTGCAGCTTTGGAGCCATTCTGAAGATGCAGAAGTAACCGCTGCAGGTCATAAGTTGGTGGACGGATTCAACACAATAATTTAATGCACAAAATTCAATAGCACATACGGCCCAGTGGCAGGCACATTAGAAATGTTGGAACGTCGATTTTTTCGACCGTATTATCGTTTGTATGTGTGTACCATCTTCACCAACGTATGCGCTTCATTCACACGAGGTTGCATAAACTAATTAATACGCGGTTCATCTGAACTGCATCTCTAGAGGGTGATTGGCAAAACTTTCTTCTGTGATTACTGGTTTTCTAATTCATCATGGGTCACCACTCTTCATCCAATTCTGCCGGGTTAATGCTATTTCTGACAGCATGTTTGTCTTTACCGGTGTTGATTTGAATACCTGTGTAATGAAATGTGGATTTGGGCTTTTCATTAAATTGGAATTGTGACGATCCAGCATTATTTCCTTAGCGGCATGTTCCGTCTGAGTTCTGAAAAGGAATCGTTTGTTTCTGACTACACTTTGTTGGTTCAGTAACCCGGTCGGCTTGCCTCCTCTTCCGCCCACTGTTTTGAGTGGATTTCAAAAAACACCCTTTTAATATGCACGCAGAGCGCATGAAGCGTTCATTGCATTACTAACTACTATCGTATTTATGCTATTGAATCAACGCTGGCCATTTGCGTGCTAGTATTACCTTCCCTATCTATCCACTTTATCACGTTGGGTCGTTGATTTTAAGCTCATTTGCATACCCTTTCCTCCTACAACTGCCGTAACTAATTTTGTGACCTTTTTGGGTTTTAGTATCTTTCAGGCTAACTTAATTAGCTCAGTCCCTAAAAGGCTTATACAAGTGCCCTCTGCATTATGGCTCCATTTTTGCGGGCTACAGTCGAAATTCAACACGTTTAAGAGTTGCGTTTCGACAGTTGTGGCAAACATTTTGAACTCAAACTTTCTTTCATCACTTTAGTATAAACAAGAAACTCCCTTCCAACGTTACCTGTCTCGTTGATTTCCAATGTGGTCGTGGTAGTCACACAAACAAGTTTCCATCATTACAGCGCTTAGTAAGTAGGTGCCTCGAATGAGTCGTAACCAAGGCTTTTGTTGTTTCGACAAGTTTTTTTTTCACAAAAATGCTTTACTCCAAAATCAAAGCGCAACTTGGTTTTGATCTGTAGATTCAATACCTGGTTTGTAACAAACAACAATGCCATCGGATTGGCATTAACGTGATTTCCATCTCGTTTTTCACTCATTTGATTGTAAAAGTCTGTTTTTTATTCATTGAATGGAAATAAAATTAGACTCTTCATTAAGGAAAAAACTTTAACTCCCATCGCTCTAGCGAACATTTATAAGTAAAATGAGTCGTTACCCAGTTGACGTAGCTTGAGCGAGTATGCAAGGTCAAGGGGATCTTCAAAAGGTGTCAAGTGCATTTGAGTTGGTGAAATGTATAGTCATGTGTAGAGCTTGTGGCTAGCTGAGGTACTTATGGAACCTCTGATAGCCAGCTTTCGTTGATTTAAAAAATGGCCTTTTTTAGGGTATTTGGTTTCGCTGTGTAAAACACCCCGGAAATATTGAAAGCCGTGAAATGGCGGTTATTTGTTTCACAAGCCTCCCCTTCTTGCCTTTTACAGACTATTGGAAATAGCTTAGCTAAATTGGGGTCTTAGTTAAATTATCCTTGCATTCATTCATTTCTTTTTGTGTGATTTTATTGCCTAGATTGAAACCACAATTTGGACTCCAGGAATAAATCTCCAGTTTCCGGTTTAACTTTTCAAGCCTGTCCAAAGTTAGTGGCATTTTTGTCGGGGGACTGAACACTTCTGTATTTCTTTCACCAATTTGGGTTGACTGCCCGGAAGTGTGCCTGTGCTTTTTCTGGAGTAGTTGAGACGTATATAGAGACCTGAATTATTTTTTTACTTTATCACCGAAAATTCGCTTGCCTAAACGCGCAGAAGTAATTCGAACTTTTTTCTTTTCCGTATACATAGAATACTCGGTTTATTGTTACTTTCTTGTCTCACGACCTCATGGCCATCTTCTTTTGCTGTTTGAATTTTACATTTGTATACATATTGCATCTCGCTTTTACTGCTCCCTTTTCGCCTTCATTTCCATACGTAAATCACATTCACTTCCCTTTCGAATGAAGAGTTTAAGCAAATGTGTATGCGCATTTTCTTGTGGACTTGACCATTTTTAATGCTGTCAAGTCAGTTGTAAATATGAGGTATGTTGCGAAAATTGTTTTTCTTTTAATTTGTTTATTCTCTGGTAAGCTCTTCCCCTTTGGGGCAAATGAGCATCTCTTTACAGTGTAGAAGATTCCTGTCATGATAAGCCACAATCGTTTTGATTTCAACTACTTATCCTTCTCTTCCTGTGCTGTTTGAATCAAAAGTTCTTCGATTATCTTTCCTTTACGACAGTAAGAAGTCTCACCTATACATCCTCTCCCTTTATGATCTACGTTTCATTTAAGGTTTTTGCCTTTTGACGGTATGATGTGCCATACGTACATCCAAAAATAGATTTTACATGTTGCATCCCATGTTCAATGACAGGGGCAAAAAGTGTATCCGCACGCTCACACACGCGCAAAATGTGGAAGAGTTGATGGGCTAAACATAGCATTTTGACCTTGTCTTTCTTTTCAGACGCAAACGTCGGAATTTCAGCAAGGAGGCCACTGAAGTACTTAATGAGTATTTCTACTCTCACTTGGCTAACCCCTATCCCTCAGAGGAGGCCAAGGAGGAACTTGCAAAGAAATGTGGCATCACCGTTTCTCAGGTAGGCTATTTCTACTACCTTTCTGTGGTTTGTTCATTATCGATCTACGCGTAAAATCATCATCCCGTAATACGCACTTCTGCTTCAAGTAGTCCTGCCTTTTTTCTTCCTATCAACGGTCTAACTTGATTAAAAGATTTTTAAATCTGTTTTAACTTTTCTATGACTGTCTTGATATCTATTCCAGTTTCATAAAGAAGTTCTCATCACGCAACCTACTTTGACATCACAGATCTGTTCAGCAATTGCCCAATCATAACGACCCAGCTTTCTGTATTTCTACCATCAATTCAAGTTCATAGCATGGTGCGCACTCCAATCTACTAAACAGATTTTCCAACTGTTTTGTTTAGGCTACTACCCGAATGTGACTACCCTAGTTTTATGTGTATCCAATCACGCCATTTTCGCCACTAAACTTACTCTTGTTATTGCGTTTCCATTTGCAATAGCTGGGCGGAGAGAATCACTCTCCCACTATTTTAACTCCGGTAGGTTGCGACCTTTATACATTCGCATTGTTTGCATTTCGACTTTAAACAAAAAAACAAGTATCAATCTCATACTTACCTTTTCGCATCGTCAAGCGACTTGTAAATCGATGCCTCGCTTCCCTTCTTCCTCTGTCCCCTTCCACAAATGCCTATCATGGGGGGCACCCGATTACCCAACACGATTACGGTTGATACCCAGGAAACTGCTCGAGACCTATTGCAGTCGCCGCTAACCGAAATGCGCGCCCGCATTTGCGTACAAGCATAGCACCCTCATTTTTTCCAAGTTTTATCATTTGCAGACGCTTTCCTAATTTTACAACTCACGTTAAGGAATATTCTGATCAAGAATGTGATGTACCCCACGAATCTGTATCTGTCTAAAGCGTTAGCATTTTAATGGGTTATGCGATGTATTCACCGAACCTAACTTCGGATATAACTTTCATTTTTACATACTTTCAGCTTTATGCAATTTGGCAATTCTTATATGCGTTTTTCCCCTATGCGCAAGTCTGATGCAACGCTCCCTAATTCGTGAGATGAAATCCGTAGAAAAATCACGCCATTTTAGCGTTCTTACTTTGGACATCCTTTTTAGTAGCTGAAATCGGCAACTGATGTAATGGGAGTCAGTTATGCCCAAAACAACTTAATTTGGTTGGATATTTAAGCATTCTTACCCAAGTTGGAGGTTAAACGCTATTTCTGGAGGATGGCTCTTCTTAATAAGTCGGTAAAAAGGTCCATTCACGAATGATGCGGCCGGAGCCTTACTCAGTTGACTTTGTAGCCACAACAGTATGCTCTAATTTAAACAGACATCACCACTCTATGCTAATAATCCGTTACCTTAAATTGGATTCATTAAAAGTTGATCGTTCTGTGGGGAGCTCCCTAAAGCATATCGTAAATTTGAATTTGGTGAGCCTTTGGTAAATGTTTTGCCCGCTAACGCTAATTTTATTCGTGATGAGTCCGGGTTTGGTGAGGGTAGGAAGTCTGTTTAATCTAAATTTCTCTATTTTGCATGAAATCCTTCGACGTAATGTATCTTCATTCTTTTATGACCATTGTTTCAACTGCTCTTGATGGGAAATCGGTAAAGCTCGGTCCGTGTTGTAAGCATACTTCAGTGAAATTTGTTGAGTTTTGCAATATCCGAGGCTAGTATCATAGAGGAATTTGGTTCCTCTCGTCAATCATCAATATCCCCCAAGCTACCTAATATTTTGTGCGTTGTGTGTCGAGAAGTGGCTCACTGTAGCTGGGTTGAGGAATAAATGTAATAATTTCAACCTGACGATATCATGGCAACAGATTTAGTTTGTCAGACAAATGACTAGTACTACACGGCCAGTTGGGTGAGTGGGTGACACTCCGCTATTTCTGCTGAACTGCTTCAGGTCTCCAATTGGTTCGGCAACAAGCGGATTCGGTATAAGAAGAATATTGTCAAAGCCAAGGAGGAGGCCAATATGCACGCAGCGATGACGGCCGCTGCCGCTGTTTCCGAAGGCACAGGCAGACTGCCGCCTCACCCCCACGCCATGCCCGATGATGTAGGTCCCCCTTTCTCCACAATGCTATTTATTCCACCTGTTGAGTTTCCACGCTGCCACTCATTCTGTTTTTGACCACGTCCCAACCAAGTAGACAGTGATTTGGTTGATTAAGGGCCACGCTTACTTATTTTTAGCAGCAGTTTGAATTATGAAAGAAATGTATTTTTGGTAAAGGTTTTATTGTCTTTAACTTGTAACGTGCACGCTTGAGAAGTGGACTTAGAATTTCATTTGCGTGTGCAGAATGAATTTCACCCGCCCAACATCAGAATTTTGCTGCTGTTTTCATCGTTCTTTAAAGTGCAGTCGCTATGTTGGGGCATTGTGCTACATGTCCTGTGTTTATGGTTTAATAAAAGTTTGTGTCGGCTCTCTCAAGCTTGACTCTTTGAAGTGACCTCTCCAATGTTTGCCCAACTTTTCTTTCGAATTACAAGTGGCGTTCGATGCGAACGTAAACTGTGCCACCTTTGTCAACAAATCTCTTCTTAGAGATGTAACCCTGAACTCTGGAGGAGTACGGCAAATGTGTCTAAATTAGGAATTAATTGCAGGATGTCAGCAAACGACAAATTGGCAGAGTGATCGTGAAGACTTCGGTAGCCATATGCTCTCTGGCAATATGGGAGCTGATGTTTGTTGTTCTATGCTCTAGCACGTGGCATCCTCGTACCCACACGCACCAGTTATGTACGACTATGAGGAGCAGCAGCAGCAGTTACAGAGCCAGTCGGCAGCACCGGAGCACCGAGACGCTAGTGGGTGGATGACCGACGAGCCGGAGCGTAAACGCAGCAAAATGTGAACCTCCTTCCACCTGTCTCACCGTTCTTGCACTCTTAGTAGCGAGGATGAGTCTCTGAAACGATTGCTGTTTCTCGTCATGTAACTGCCTCTTCCGTTATCAACATCGTCCTCATCATCAATGGCATCGTAACAAGTGTCCCCGATCTTACCACCTTTTATCAATTTTTCGACATTTTAACTTTAACACCCGCATTTTACCTGTCCTATAGACCACTTTGCAAATATACATACATTGTACCGTGGCATTTCATCATCATCTTGTTTTTATTATGCACCCTTCTGTTTGAAGCGAGTAAGCATGTATGGCGTAATCAGTGCACACTCAGTGTGGGAGATTAAAAATACCCAAGTAACACGGCGGTGCGTAGATCCTGTATCTGCAGGAACACGAGTCGCGGTGGTCTACGAGCTTAGCATTTGTTGTTGAGACGTCCTCATTGCTGACTCGCCCCAGCAAGGAAGGGAGAAAGCGACCAGCCATTGCATTCACTTGCAAGTCTGGGTTTGGTGGGAATTCTGATCAATATTCTGCACCTGACATAGGTAATGCAGACCCGCAGGAAACCGCAGTTCTTTACTTAACTTTGGGACTACTGCTAAATTTCTGGCGTGCAAGGTAGGTGGAGAATGCTGCGCCAACGCTAACACAATCTGACCTCCCGCATAGACCAAACATCACAGAAAAGGGCGGATAGCGATCTGTAACCGCTCCTGGGAGGCCACACTACACAAAATAGCAACGCTGCCGCTAAGCGAAATTTGTTAGGCATTTCTTTCAGAGGTGCTGAAGCTGAGGACTAGCCAGATTCACAATTTGCTCCGCGTACTTTTGTTGAGGCACAACTGGCAAGCCGATTGTTACAATCGATACGTTAAATTGCAGGAAGTCTGAAGTCTCACCAACTACTGAAATACCCCTGAGTCAATGCGAAATACATTAGCAAAGTACTATGCTCCCAACTGCTCTCACAAATAAAGGCGAACCTAACGCATAGAGGCTGACGGATCAAGGGCACCAAATGCCAGGAGTGATGGATTTCACTCGTGAGTAAAGCAATTTAGGGCTTGCTCTTAATAATGAGATGTGTTTGACCGTAGCTTGAAATGAGATAAAACGCCAAGACTTCTAGCATGAAAGGGGCAGCCAATTAGTGCCTTCTAGGAAGATTCGCGTTTTTAGCCAGAAAGATATCCAATAGGGCCACCATTGCAACTATGTGGGTCAAACCGCTTAAAATCGGAACATCGTACTGCAACCTGACGTTGCCGATAAAACGAATAAGGCGAGGATGGGAATAAAGTGTATCACAAATTGTATTTACAAGAGGTGTGCGAAAAGGATCACATTACTCTTTCGGCAGTTGCGGTAGAATGTGGCCCTTTTTGACCAATCTTTTGTACTTCTTTGCGGCCTTAGCATCGCGCCTCCGTTGTAGATTTCGTTGTCGTTTCCTCTGCTTCACGTCACGTTCCTCTTGAATCTTCTGATTGCGCTCCTGCCACCTGTTTGAACTCTTCTGCTTCAATTTTCGAGCCTTTGAGGCAGATTTTCGTATCTTCGACAGATCGGTTTTCACTTTAACGCCTATGATGGATTATCGTCATAAAATTGTCAAGCACCTTGAGCTTTTAAATGTGCTAGCTGCCAAGCCCTCCGCTGACTTAACTCCACAGCTTTTTCTTGATTTTCCAGCCTCAATTTTGAAGCAAATTCATCGAACTGCCTCGCTTTCTTCAGCAACTTCATAGAAGATTTTCCAACAAATATACCTAGATTTTCCAACCTTTTGGAACGGCGTTCCTCCTTTCTTTCCTTTTTACGACTAGACGTAGAGTTAGTAAGCTCATCTCGATCAAAAGTTTCAATTTTTGAGAAGTAATAATCGCCACCCTAAAACAAGAACTAGAAACGGTAGAAAATACCTACCATAATTTCAGTGGAATAATGGATTAAAGTGTGAGGACGCGGTGGAATTAACCAATCATAATATGATCTCCCAATTTCAGCATACCATCATGAGTTAGTGATGAACATTAATACCAACATCATATGCCATTAAAAATAAGGCATAAAAACAAAATTATTCTCTCAAATTGGGGCAGTAATTGCCTAGCATTAGACACAGAAGATTGATTGCTTACAGAAATTTCAAAATTGTAAATAAACAAGGCTAGCTGGCACAAATTTGACGTGTTCCAAATAATTTCTGCTGACAATCGCATAAAGACTGGCCTATTTAAATTAGGAATGTATATGCACCGCTTTTTTAATTCCTGCCTGTAGTACTTTGTTTGCTTGTACTACAGGGTTTTAATCAGGGTCACAGGGCTGGCCATCTTGCCTTAGCTGTGCAGACTGGTCGCTGGGTTATGCCAGCGGCTTATTTCCCTCTGTCCGTTGAATATGTATGTTTCAACCTCGTGTTCTGCCTTCTTTTGCCTTCGAGGGAGCCTTGGGACGCTACGCTGCCATTTGTAAAACTCTGGTTTAATTAAAAATTGGGCAAAATATTTCCATTTATATCTTCCTGATTTACGGGCAAATTTTGTGTGTTCAAGTCTACTTCCGTGAGATACTCATTAGTAAAAGGTCTCATTTATATTCGCACAATTTTGAGACCGTCAGTCCAACGAGGTTAATTTGTATTTAAGTTCTAGGAGAGAAGCTTTTAACCGCAGTTCCAGTCGTCTGTGTGGTCGCTTCCATATTGTGCGTATTTTCCTGAACGCAACTTCCGGGCGGAATGTGGATCATTTCAGCTGCAGTCTTGGATGCGCATCATGAGGCTCGAGCTATGCGTTAACTCCTGGTTTACCTCTAGAATTTTGGCCATTTGTAAAAACTTATACTATCATGAGTCGTGCTGCCTTCCTCAAGCCATTATCTTCAGTTCAGAGGTCTAAGGCCCTAGTCAGGAATGAAGAAGAACGAATAAGCTGGATCCGTCACCTCTGTTAGTGCGTAAGCACTCGGTTTTCGAGTTAAGAGCTCTTAGTTGATGTGGAAGCTGGGTGGATCCGTAGTAGCTTATGGTCAGCTGGTCGGTGTTTGAAGCCGCGAGAAGAGTTCACCTACTCCTTCTTCGGTTGTTAAATGTTAATGCGCGGGTAGCTATGCGCAACCACTCGGTTCCAGGTGTTTGGTATTTTGAGAATCCAAGCGAGGCGATATGATCCGCGAGGTAGTTTTCTCGTGCATTCAACAATCTGTGTAAGTCGCAAAGTTGTCGCAATTGCGAAGTCTGGATTAGCTGGATGTGACAAGTTTTTCTTACACTACTTAAGGTTTCGATCTAACAGTTTATCAGTGCTTGAGTATGATATATCACTCCAATACAAATTTTGACGTTAGGCATCAAAAGTCCGCGTGCTTCGAATTTGTAGCAATTTTTCGAAGCACAAAAACGCTCGGTAGAATGTAATTTTCTAGTATTTGGCTTTAATCCCTCTAAACTTATGGAAGCACATCCAATTCTCTTTAGAATTCACCAAATGAGCATCATTTGGAGCAAAAGTAGTTTCAAGTGGTACTCAATCAAGTGAGCTGTATTAGTAAGGAAAGCAGGTTCCGATGTCAATAGAATGTGTTATCCATTATATTGGCAAAAACCGTCCCCAGAACGGTCATGAAGATTTTCTTTGACCTTTCTGGAGGCCCTTGTATGGTGATGGACGCTCGGTATTCTGCTTCTGTTCTCGCGCCCATCAACTACGGGCTGATGTCTACGCTCTTGGATTCTGACAACATTCTGTGGCAGAAAGTGCAGGTCCTCGTCTCCCCTGTAGGGTCTTGAGGGTATGATGATGCGCATTTCCTTGAGGGAATTCGGTGTATGTTCCTCGTCTTCAACGCCACTTCCGAAGTTATCATAATCACCGTAGTCAGTTAGTGGGGTAGTTGAGGAACCGGATAAGGTGTTCACTCCCCCACTTGGAAATGAAGGCTTGCCGGGCTGCATGGGGAATTTGTCTGCTTCTGGGTAGGGAGCGCTTCCATGTTCTTCATTTGCGAAATTCAAGATTTCCAACTTGAAGCCGATTTCAGGCGGTGGTAACTGATTTCTATTGAGGTACCTGGGAAAATCATTACGTGCATAAATCAGTGAAGGCCTCAAAGCAATATTTAAACATCGATTCGATAAAGTTGTCTTAGTAAGTACATTTCACGGGACTATTTGTGCGAAGCAAGGATGGGTAAGCTTCGAATCATTAACCCATGTTAACAGTCCAGAAAAAGGAAATGGCTTTGGGAAATCTCAGTCACGGCTATAAAAATGCAGAGATAAAGTACCCACTCGCGTAGTGTGATAGAAAGTGGTTTTTCTGCTTTAACAGCTGTGCAAAATCGGATGGTCGAAGCGTATAAACCTTCGTCGCATATACGAGTGGCCGACAACACATATCATAACAAATTACTCAACTTATGCGCTTTATTCAAATCGTCGCATTTCTTGCTGGAAAAGTGCACCGCAACGGATGACAGATGAATGATAGAAGTCATGGTTTAAAATGCTCTGACACCTATTCACACCCGTCTGCTGTCTCCTTATCTCCTCAAAATTAGCATTCTGCTGTGCATGAGAATGAAAAAAACTGATGGTATTTGTGGCTTGGTTTAAAAAGGGGAATTTATTGTGGTTATTGAAAATCCATCGTCTATCATGAATCCGATTTGGCGAGACCTAGTTGAGAACAAGGAACCCTTATGTAATTTGAATAACATTGCACGTGACAAGAGGGTAGAGCCACCAGATCGCCCTTCTCGCCGTCTGTAGTGGTAAAAGATGCATACGACTGAAAAGTGGTACGCATCCACCCGATTAAATAAAAGAACAAACATTAACAGTAATGCTTCATACTTAAAGTAGTCGCATGTTTAAGTCTTGGGACGAAAATACCTAGGCAATGTAAGCCAAAAATCATGGAGGAGATATACACTTAATGCTGTTCTCAAAGAGATTTGCCATTAAATTGCGACTCGAAACTGTATGCGCTCTCTTCTAAGTCAGTAAATGCAAGTTTACCGGGTTAATGAAAAGAAGGCTCTTCAGAGTTAAAAATCAAAATGCCTTGCCTTATTTTTATGCAAAAAATCGGTTTCTCAAGCCCGGTAAATTGTTTTTACTTTAATTAGGGAACGATGATTCAGTTTATGCATGTCCGCCTAGAGAGTCACCTTTACATCATTTGAATTGAGGTAAAAGAGGAGGTGAACATCCAAATTTCCTTAATTACAAGTAATTTGAAATCGTAACCATTTAGACTGGTTTAAAATCGTAATTCAAGCCAATGTACATCTGGAACTCACCACTCCCGTTCACCCAAGTTTGGCAGTTGCGGGACGTCAGACGAGTCCGAATAGGAGTAGGGAGATGCGTTCATGGATCGAGGTTGATTTGTTGTGCCGCGACAGTAGCTTTCTTGACAGCTCATAATCCCACTCAGGTAGTAAAGGATTAAGTTTGGCTTTGATGCTGCAAATAATTGGTTCGCATGTAACAGTTTTGAAACATCCAATCCGATGGTTGTCTTAAGAACGCTCTTGACGTGAGATCCGTGAAGAAACTTGTTTATGACAAAGTGTGATTTTGAAATTGGATGGATAACGCAAACTAATTATAAGTGACACATTTTAAAAGGCATTGTATATTTATAATTAGTTGCGGTGGATGTGGGATGATTACATGAGCACTGACAATACGACTGTAGCATACGCGCTACCTAAAACGTTGGACCTCAGAGCAAATAATCATAAAAATACTTTAGCGAAAAGCAGCAGATACGTTGATTGTTAATTCACGCAGCGACACTTTTAAATTACTTCGACTACAATGTTACCTGTTTTGCCTCGCGTCAGATTTGACTTCAGGTAATTCACGAGAGGAATTGCCGCAGCTGTTATTATGCTAGGAAAATGAGAAAAGGTGTTCGGTGTTGTCCCTAATTGATCGGCGAATTGGTGGGACCAAAATGAAGACCAAGCTTTAGAGGGTTGCGCCTACTTAAAAATTCAAGCCTGCATATTACATGTTATACATTTTTAAGACTCGTTGCAACAACGTCCCGCAGATGAAAATCCCTGTGCTTTCCATGCTCGTTATGCAGAGTAAAACTTAAAATGGCTTTAACTTCCAGTATTACGTTACGTTTCATCCGAAACGGATTATGCCCAGTTAATTCACAGCATTGTGATATACTCATTAAAAATATTTGAATGTTGAACTTTATTAAAGTAGCACAGTACATGCGTGCATATGAATGCATAGCGCGCCATCTTCGATGGGGGTTAGCCGATGGGATTGGAATAAAATCACATAACAATAGCATTAGAGGGCGTCAATTAGATAGTATATAAAGTAGCTAATCGACTAGCTGATATAGTGCTTGTGTAATGCTTATGCTCCTTAAATGTGCCTCGTAGGCCAGAGGCGGGAGGACAATTTTAACCTAGTCGTAGAGCAGGGTGGTGACTCGTCATGGAATCTCCAACGTTGTTACTCTCCATCTGCCTTCAACATGTAATAAAGATGTCTAGGAGTATCTAGCCTTCTAATAGTAAGGGCAGAAGGAGGGAAGATGGGAAAAGGGAACAAACTGCATTCCTCTGTGATCAGTCAAATGTAGAGAAGAAGGATATGTGAAGATTTGGGGATTTGAAATGCACCCCATTTGATGAACTTATAGGGCAGAGGCATGTAAGCAGTTTTGTCAAACGTTAGAACAAAAGTATGTCAAATGATTGTTTAATATCGATGTTGGACGGAATTTTTACAATAGAGTCATGGAGTCAAGTGTGGGCAATGTTAAGCATTAAGTTGCATTCCGCTGTATATCATTTTGAATGACAAATAAATTATCCTCATCTTTGATATCTTTCAGTTATCACATAAACAAGTAAAACAGTGTTGAGGTAGCATCTCCTAATCTCATAAACGCGAGGGCGTTATTAATCTTGGCATGTCTATACCAAATTCGGAAATACCTGCATGAGTCTAGCTTTTAAATGATTTATTGTATTTTTTATAGCAAAAACCAACTTTCAGTGGCAATGGATAAGGTCTTTTAATACGAAATGCGTTGTCACTACAAACCATTGGATCGGTGCGCGTGTGGGAGGTAGAAGCGCTTCGCTCCTTGAAGTAAAGCACCCACGGAGACACGCATCTGTACGTCACGGGTGGAAGCTACTATTAAATTATCATTGTGTCATCACTGAGTTAACATCGCATAAATTTCTCCAAATAAGTGAAGCACATATCAGCTAGAAAAGTGCCTAAAATCCATCACTTCTATTCGATTGTCCAGTGGGAAAAGTGGCCAGAACAGACTTATTTTATACGCACAATTAACGATAGCTTCCTGGTTTGAGACGTCATTTATAGTTCCTATGCCGCTATCCAGAATTCTGACGGATCTATCCACAGGGCTATTCTTTAATATAAAAGCCACAATTTTACACCTTAAGTAAATGAGGGATAAGTAGTTCGTGATAATTGCTAGTATTCGTGACTCTCCCTCCATCGACTCGGTAAAATCTTCGATGACTTACATCTACACGCTCATTTTAATGCCTCTTTTGAGAAATCAAAACTATTTTTAATCTAGGCACAGTAATATCAATTTAAAAGCATCAACTCCTCTGCACTTCTTTACACGAAAAACATTGATAGACAGATACAAAGGGTAATAAATTAGGCGCTCAGACAATTCCTAATGAGCAATACCATTCGTTGATTAGGTGCATTCAATCAATGAAGGTGGAGGCAAAGTTGATCCACAAAAACTATTAATAGTCTACATAATAGTCAAGGTCTTTAAATGAGGAACGGAAAATTTATTTGTGCACAGTGCTTTACAAAATTTTGCCCATTTAAATGGGATCGGTTCTTCAATTAAGAAACAATCGTAGGACGCTTCAGTTGATCAGCTTTGAAGCAAAGGCGTTGGCTGTTGCTGCTGCGGCAGGTAGATCGAGCGTTCTCGGATCTTTGTGACACTGTGGAGGGAGCAGCACGAAATTAGTGGATGAGCAAATACAAGTTTATTAAGAAAGAGACTGGCAAACAGTCAATTCTTCGTATTCTATTGCGTTGCTCTACTGACATTTGACATTAAGGAACCATAAGTAAGCAATTCTCTTATTATTTCTCATATACCTTCACCAAATCACAAACAAATTGAATTTACCTATCAAATTAAACGAACGTATTTTAAGTTATTAACACTGTGGGCAGCTTTTCATTTATGCCTTCCATTTCTTTAGTAATGAACGTTAGCACCTTCAATTTGTCTGATTTCATGGTACGATTATTACTTTTAGCAGTTTACCTGCTAAAGTACACTCAACAAAACCTCCATTTTGACCATTTCGTTTATGCACACAAAGATATGTAAAGCTAAATTGGTCGATGTCTATTCGTCACTTACCATCGGTGCATCAGTTTTGTGTAGGTTTCCTTTCCATGTAAATTCCTGCTGAGTGTTCACTATGCTTTCAAATTTGGCGTTCCATCTGAATGAGCTGCGAAAAGGAACAGGATTTGGCAAAAGCATATTTTTGTTCTGCAAATTTATAATTTTATTATGCTTAAGCTAGTAAAATTCTGCACAAATGTAGGATGTGTAAAGTAAAAATAGGCGTGGGACCAACTATTTCTCAAGTATTTTAGTGCCAAACCTCTGACAAATCCCAAGATTATGTATTATGCACTGAAATTGCGTACAAAGCCTCCTTGTAGTGAATTAATAACGCCTGCTGCTTTAATCCAGTAAGAAGAACAATAAAAGCATGGCTTCCGACCAATGCTAACCTGTGTAGTCCACCATTTGACTGTCGACTTATGGGCAGTATTTCCGTTTCGTTGAATCCTGACTCCTCATAACACTCAGTCAGTGAACTAGTTTCCATTTGGAATAGCGCCTGGTGTTTAAAACGCTTTCTGTTTAAAATGAAAATCCCAAGGTTTCAAAAGCTTATACTTCAGTTTCAGTTCACAAAACATACCTCAATAAATCGGAGGTTTATTTGGATTGCCTCGATCAAATCTGTCCTTCTAACTAGCACAAAACAAAATTAATGGCGAGAAATAATAGAAGTGGTATTTGAGAAAAGTTGAACATGAAACAAATGATTTGCACATGAATACTGTCACGCTGATTTGACTAAAGCTGCTTGAAATGTTTGTGCAACAACTTGGTAATATCTAGCGAAGGCGGGTAATGGCTGGATCGTCCAGCTGGCTAAGACTTCGGCCAACATACGGTGCACAAAGGTGCGAAATAATTTAAGAGTAGATGTGCATGCAACTATGAGTTCAGAGCGTATTCATGTTCATAAAAAAAAACAAAGTGAGTTAAAGCTCTATTGCTGTTGCAAAGCCTTTAAGAGTATTTTGTATGGCCACAGACCAAACGAATGGCCTTTATAATTATGTTTGACTCACGAATCTGCTTGTCTTAAAGCTTAAAAATACGCATAAAAATTATCATTGGTACCATAAAGTCAAACTGTGGTCAAATTCATACAGAGCGCGTGATTTTATTGCTTTTGCATCCACGAGGATAGTTAGTCTCACCATTAGGGGATTGGTACCACTGCCAAAACTGATCAACCGGCTCCCAAGACATTTCGTCTGTGCCAAACTGCTCGAGCCAGCTGATGAGGGAATCTCGTAAATGCTGAGGAATTTGAGTAACTTGACTGTCCTGCGGTTTGGGCGGGATAACGGTGCGAGGGAAATGCAAGGATCGTCTCAAATCTGTCAAATTCTAAGCGCAAAATGGCATCGAAGTTGTACAACATGCTAAAAAACCACCTGTCGTTTATTTAGTTTGTGCAAAAGAATCTGGCAGGTCTTCGTTAAACACGATGCTTTGAAGGAATCCAGTTTATTTTGAACTCTAAAAAGTTTAATAATTAATGACAAATTAAACAATGCTTTACGATTTTATAGACAAGAAAATATTTTCTGCTTGATTTCTTACTTTTCACACAATCGTTCTTCCGGACCGCTGAACGATGGTTCCAAGAATATAGAAGGAATTTCTTGCCCTGTTTCAGCAAGCTATAAGATAAATTTATTTTATAAGCTCGATTTTTACGTAAAAGCTGAAGTATACCTTCCAATTAAGTCATTTTGTTAGCTTTATAAGCAGCGTAACCCTTTGAATAACAGAGTCCGGCAGTTAATTTCACACGTTTAATGCTCTATAGTCGGATAAAAGGGACTTTCAAGGACGCCATTAACGTTGCTAAATGTTTAAGGACATTTGGTGATATTTATAGGCAATGCCTTACCTTCCAAATGAAAGGGTCTTTTTGGTCAATAACCGTGTACATCTGTCCACTTTCAATGACGCACTGAAGCTGAAATGGTTGAAGAACGTATCACTGGTATTAGCCACAAATATTAAAGTCTATGTAGCTTCAGAGTTGAAGCTTACCTCAGATTGATTTACACCTACGATCGCCTTGGCCTTGAATATGTATGGTTTGAAGGTGGTGTTTTCTTCATTCGGTACACGATAGGTGATGGCCCCTAATTTTTCCATCTCCCTGATTGTCGCTTGAACGGATTCGTGCTGCATGCGTATTTCGTTTGCAAGGGCCTGAGAACAAACATTCGGCTTATATAAAGGTTTTAAAGGACAAAAAGGCGAAGGTCTTATTAAACTTCAACTTTATTAGTTGGCGCGACAAAACACCTTCAATGCGTATACCAATTGTTTACTCGTGAAAATCTACTTTCGAAGTCCTAACGTTTAAGAATTCCCTTAAGAAACTTCACGATGTTGATTACTATTTGAAAACCCTGCTGAAAATATGTTTAGTAGGCAAAATAGAGAGGAATGAACTACTCGATTATTTTTAGGACCTATGAGGCAAAGTAGCGGCATACGTAAATCAGTGTGGAACAATGAGCGAATTTGAGATTAATAACACACCAGTATCGGTAAAATCAGTCCAAACGAATCACTAAAGGATGATAAGGAATACGCACCACCAGGCCTCTCTCCCATTGAAATATGTTAGAAATCCGATTTAGTTCACTCTCGTGCTCTTCAATCCAGGCCAGGGATTTCCTTAGCATCATTATCAGCTACAGAATTAGGAAACAATGCAATAAAATATAAATGCCATCAAAAAAGTACAAATCATCTTTCAGATATATATTTGAGTTACACTTGTAAGGCTTATCATATAAGGGTACGAGTTTTATTAAAAAATCTCGGCTGAAACAATCATTGAGGCTCAAACCTTTTTTCAAAAGTTTTAACGCTAGCCGCAAACTAGGCGTCAGGACTAAGACTGGCGGAATTGAGGACTAAAGACGTGGCACTTACTTTACCCTTTTTAGAAATGTTCCCTAAGTGGTGCTTAAACGCGGAAAGCACGGCAAATGGTACATCCTGAGTGCTTTGTTGTGCACGAAATCGAAGTACCTTAAAAGTGAAAAACATTTGTTGTCATATTTAAGACTTTTCCACTTAACCTTATCCAAAACTATCCAGTACATGCCGAATTACTAGTTACCAAGACTCAGAGTTTGATTATTATAGTTTGAAACAATTTCCATTCTCCGATGGTTAGTCATCAGTGATGCAAAGTTGTTATGTAAACAGTTTAAGCATCACAATTTGTAGGGTCATTAAAAGCTGCGCCTCGGGCCCACTGCAGAAAGGGTCCATCTGTTTTCAGCACGTGAGTTCTAATTTAGAAAACTGAATCCAAAATCACAAGACAATTTCACCAAACTGGGACACAAAGTCACACGCGTAACATTTTAATGATTGCGCTTAACAATAATAAGGATTGTGATGCAAAGTAACTTCTTACAGTTTTCTCTGGGCCTGTGCTGTAGGCGGGAACATTGTGCAGCCAGATGCTTGAACACAAGTCAGTGAGAACTGACTAAAATGCAAAAGACGTCTAAACCACTTGGAAGGACTCCTCATTTGTGCTGCAACGTCTCCCAGCTTCTTAGCATGGGGTGTGGAAGAATTCAACCTCAAATACAGCTTTTATTTCCTCGCTAATTTTTTTTATTCAAATGAGGCAACACTATAATAAGTTATAGGAACCCTTCTGAAGTCCCATTATCGGTCAAAGAAGAAGTTAATGTATCCGATCAATGATTACACTTTAAGTGAATACTTAAATTACAATTTAGTAATCGTCATCTGAGAAAACCACGAGGATCCCTGCACTATCCTTATTGGTGAGTGATTCATTTTTCATCCCACTCTATCAAAATACATTTGCAAGACTCCTTAGACGACACCTGAAAAGCTTTCCCGTACAGTTTTGAATTACGGGTAATATGCAGTATATTATGCGGTTTAAATTCGGCGCAATAAAGGCTGTGTGCCCCTTAAGATCCAAGATTATAATTGTATCTTATGAGTCTCGTTCATTAAAACAGAAATAGAACTCCTTCGGGGCAGTTTTGCTAGGCGTAGATTAGGAGCACAGGACAGGATTCCCTTTTTTATGAACGCTTGTAAAATAGACTAAATTCTAAAACTAAACAAATAAATAAGTATTCATGAAATACTTATACCTTTGCTAGCTTAATAAAAAGCGATTCAATAAGATGGCACTTACAGTGCATTCAAACAGAAGCTGGTCATAGGGTTTGAACATTTTGAATATGCTTGGATCTCTGTGATCACTCATTTCTGAAGAAATCTATGTCTCACATTGACTTCTCTGTGCTTCGGGCCCTCGCACACGTCTATCTTAAATGTGCAGTTGGAATTTGCGCAGTTACCTCCACAACACCTCGATGCCGTATCACCCGCGTGATCGCAGTGGCAGTGCAGCTTTGTGCCTGTGATTGGTTCCCCACCGGTGCTCAAGGCAACTGTTGTGCGCACAAGCGCGAAAACCGAAGACGATTGAGTCAATCGGCGACTGGTTCTTTGCATAATGAAAGCCACACTGATTTGGCGTTATCACAGTTACCGACCAGGAGAACTGTGCATAGTGTGACAGCATGGGAACCGACTTAGGAGGCACATTTTTAAACAATAAATAATTAAGCTGAGAGTATCTTTAAGTATACACATTTAAGTTAGATGCCCTTCGGTTTCACCATAAAGCCACGAAGATTAATAAAAAAGAGGCATCCCTATTATTCCATGCATAATGCTGCCGGATGAGGTGCAAGCTATTGTCCGATGCCGAAACAAAGGCATTTTGAGGTTGGTTTACGCAAAGTAACAGACCGAAAATCGCACACTCCGCATTTAAATTATGCTGTGGGCTCATGATCAATACCACTAGAGCTAGGTACGCGTCTAGAAACGTGAAAATCCTAAAAGTTTTTAAAAACCGTTTCTAACCTTGGTGGCACTTTTTAATTTTATCAAAAAAGAGGAGCAGGAGGGGATACAATGCGAAAGTCAAGTGTGATGAAATAATTTTCCGGCATTTGTGTGATGTGTAAGATAAATAAGATCGAATGATTAATTAAGTTTTATCCGCAATCGTCCTTTTGATTAAGCGCAAAACTTATTTATGCATGTTCTCGAACAATTTACTGTTAAAATAAATATTTCACGTAACAGATGAGGCTTACGTCGTGAACTACATTTGTACTATTCCATTTAGATTGAAACGTAAACTGGAGGCAAATTGTAAGGTCAGGATGATGGTGGCAGTCTCCAGAATTCGGGATGTCTTGGAGCTTACTCACCTCTGTGAATTTCGAGCATGTGAAATGCAGGACGAATGAAAAATCGCTAAAGGTAAGCCACATATTCGGACTACGAGTGGACACTGCAGTGCGCATGTTGTGTACGCCATTTCCTCTATTCATTTTCTGCATGTGACGCGGTTTTCCGTCGCAGTCGTAAACGGTGGTTGATTGTCTTTTGAATGACACGTAGCGATTTCAACCACATCTCATCAAGCACAACAGCCACCTTACACTCAACTGTTACTCAGTAACAGTAAAGAAAAGCTCTATTTTAGTAAAGCAAAGATATTGGCTAAAGGAGCAATCTGCCGACAACGTTTAATCAAGATATGAGGTTAAGTAGTAAAAATTTGTAGAATTCATGCAGCTCCCCATCTGCAATTTTTTTCGATTGTTTGCTTAGCATGGAAAGCTCAAGATGGAGAGTTGACATCGGTTCTAGTGCTACTTGAGGGGGCTTTCATGTCATCACAACAAGACACTTAGGTGGAATGAAGGGGAGGAATGAAGCGAAATAAGTGCGGCCTCTATCATTAAGAGGGCAGATTTTTGTAGACAGAATCACGTTAAATTAAAACAGCGGTCCAAAACCAATCATCTGCATTCAAAACCGTAAAACGAACGTAGCCCATGTCAGAATCAAGAAAAGTAAGCTTTTTGATTTCCTTACAAACAATCTAAAAAGTTGATGCTGATAACTTTAAAGTATTGCGCATAATCAGATGATTTTGAAGAAAATAATAGGGCAGTGATGTTTGTACAAAATTTGGCAGAGCTCGCAACTATCGTAAGTCCTGTTTACGAAATATATGCCACGATATCTTTATTTTCCATTTAGGTTGTCCGAATGTTTGACTTATTTCAAAGCCGTCAGTTGTGACACCTTATAGCAGAGCTTCCTTTAAGTGAATGCTTACTTTTGAGTGTGGGATACAATTCTGGCGCACACATTAGCCTAGCAATATTTACGAGCTCATAGCGGTAAGTTGAAATGCGGCGATCACAGTTTCTTCACTTAAATGCTGTAGTCTCTTCGAACGTTAGGTGAAGGTCCTCAACTTTAAATGTGAGTGATTTAACTAAATTTACTAAAAGTGAATGCGAGTCGGTAAAATTTACTAACTTAATGTAAGACATCTGTTATGGGTTGGCTGTTTGTTTAACTCTTGCTTTTTGGAAAGGGGACCGCGCAGGGTAGGTCGACCTCCAGGTCATCCCGGCAACCCCGACCCCACTGATGATCGAATGTTACATCTACATTCGTCTTCAGGAAAGTCTTGGAGCGCTATAAATCCCAACAAAATATGCGCCGGTTCGTTTTAATTGTTAAGTGGAATCTACCATGATTCTAAAAACTGAGATTTTATTTATAAGACAAAATACAGTTCTCCTAAAGTATCGGAGATAGTCTGCAAAACATTATGAGGATTTTTTTGTGACCCCTTATTAAAAGCAATGTGACTAAGAAGTCTTTCGTGCCCTTTAGTCTCAGTAATGATACAGTTCGCTTTACTTTCAGTAACAGCTGTTGACAAAAGAGGAATTTTTTCTTTAAATCCCTGATAGGAACGTGCATAAAATCAGCTTGCTTTCATTTAGGAAGAGGATTACATTCTATAAGAGTTCTATATCCCATAAATCGCCTCATTATACAGTCACGTCATATCCGCAGAAGGTATGTAGAAGCAACACGATGATTGAGACGTATTTTAGCCTGGTATTAGTGCACGGACCAGAGAGAGAACAAGCAAGCGAAAAAGCCATTATCTTGCACAAACAGGAATCGTATAAATAGCACTTTTAGAGGTTAGAACTCAATGTTGCATTCCAAGGGCGACTTATGCATTGCCTTCTACAATTGCAACCAGCATGCGTTTGTAATCTCCCGAAGTTTCACTCTGAATGGCGTTTGTCAAAAGCTTGTTCGTTTTTCGTTGATAGGCTTCCTTTACGTCCTCAAGATTAGTCTGTAAAAGGTAAAAAGAACAACTGCAAAAGTGAACGTTCAAACAGTAACTAAGTCACATCAAACCAGTAGTTTAATAGAAGTCAAATTTTGATGCCGCAAGACACTCTTAGTATCAAATTTGCAAATTCCCTATCTCATGTGGTATCAATGAAGTGAGGAGATCGCGAGGTGACTGAAAATATCTGTGGAAGATCTGCACGTCTTACAATACACTTGTGTAATCATGATTCCAGGCGTTTATCTTCAAATCAGTGTTGAAGTTGGGTAAAATCGACACACACTAGAAAAGCCGTTTCGATGGGCGAATCCGTAGCAAATGATAATTTCAATGTAGCTATTTTTGTTTAAAACAACTACTTTGTTCTAAAGACGTGGGAGTCGCAATTTGCGAGTCCAAGTTGTGCATATATCTTAATTTTCCTTTATATTAAAAAATTTTGAAATAATTTGTAGTTACATTACACTGAATTCAGAGTTAGATTCTGCGTATAACGGAAATGTGTATCCACCATGTTTAGTCTCATCGCCATGCAATAAGTAGCGATAGTAGAAAATCCAGAACCAGATATTGTAATTACCTCGGCACAGGACAGAATTAGACGAATAAGATCATCATCACGAGTGCCCATTCCGGCCATTGAGTCTTGGAGCCATTTCACAATGAGTGCGACTTGGTCTTCCGCGAACAAAGCTTTAAACAGTTAAAAATGATTTAATGATTTGCAGTTGATGAGAACAAAAGTAGATACGCATATGAGTTTGTGCTTGTGGTATGTGTACATAATACTGTTGGACTCCTGGCAGTGCATACCAATGGTTATCAGCGTCTCACGATAGTCGCCGGAGGTTTCACTCTTAATGGCTTCGATAAGTGTTTTCTTATATCTCTACAAATGAAACGAATAAAGATTGTTTTCAGAATCAAGTATAAAAATGGATCGAATAGTAGAGATGGTAAGGCCGCTCACATTCGCATAGATTTTTGCAATTTCTTTGATATGGGGAAAACTTCTTTGCGAGAAGATTTGTGTGAAACGGGATTCCTCGGTCCCAATCCTCCTTAATAGATAAAACTGATGTTAGACACACTAGAGGATCATTTAAAATGCATAAAACCAATGATGCACAAATATGATGGCACGTGGATATGTGATGGCTGAACCTTACCCTTCCCCACTTTCGTACAGCGCATCAACATCGGTTTCAACCTGTATTTGATTTACATGAGGATTTTCATCGCGTTGAGCTTGCAGCATCGCCACCAAAATGCACCGGAAGTCTCCGCTAGTCTCACTGACTATATCCTTTTCTAAATCGCGTTCCACAACTAAATCGAAATGCAAACAGTTGTCAATTTAGCGCAAATTGTCGTGATTCTCACTTTATCGTTCATATGTAAGCACTTACGGCGATGGAGAATCAAATAAATAAATAACGTGCAATGTGAACATTTAAATGATATTCAGCATCTATCGAGACTACCACCCTCAAATTCTACAAGTGAAGTTTTGTTTTCATCGCACCCACTATCTTTGGCTGATCGTAAAACATAAGTTATTTTTAATGGATGCCAGGAAATTGACTTCACAATTCTTTTTGCTTATCGGCGAAGCCGGTTTTATCTTTCCGAGACCAAGATTAGGCTTCTTGTCTTGATAGTTTAGTGAGTGGTCAGCGATAGGGAGGATATTACTGGTTTGATAGGCGTGTTTGATTTGCTGCAACTCCGAGTTGGAGGCAACAGCGATGACCTGGATGAGTACGTGCTCCTTCGTGCCCGCGCCTTTCATGGCTTTGCGTAGAGCGCACGCCTTCATCTCCGCCACCTCCTGGAGTGACGCGAGCACCACATCCTCAAAATTGCCCGTCAGCTCTCTCTTGAGATCCTTTTCCAGGTGCTGTGGCAACCAAAAGCAAAAATTGCTAATGTTATGTACCTACGTTCCAAATATATCACCCGAATCCTCGTAATTATTTGCCTTGATTTCTCCCGCCTCCCTCCAAAAAGAAAAAATCTAAGCAAAAAAGGTGCTGCAATTTGGTTAAATGTTTTAGATGCTCACTTTTGCTAAGCATACCAATCTTCATAAAGATTCATCATTCATACGGGCTGCATAAAGGGAAAAAGCTAGGTTCTGTTTGGCACATTTAAAGCATTCACGATAATTTCAGAAGTGGCTTACTTCTAAATATTTTTTACTCGATTTATCATGTCTTTGGATGATTAAGCAATAATATTCCAATCATACCACTGTCGTTGCCATTGGTGGTTAAATGGCGGTGATAGAGAGCCCAAGCCTCTACCAAAAAGGCACGCTTGAAGCCACGTGAATGACAACAGTAGGTAACAGCCGCCTTACCTTCCCAAATAGTGCCAAATAGCGACTTGCGATGGCCTTACGCTGAGATGCTGATCTGTTTGCAAGAACTCTTATTATTTTGGCCTCATCAGTTCCTGTAAGTAACCAAGTGTAGCCATTAAATAACTGGTTGGTAAAAACTACATGTGCTTCTGTTCAAGAATCCGCTATTACTGATTGCGATTTCCTTGAATAAGGGAATGAATGAATGATTTGGGAATGAACAAATTTTACGAAACTGGGGCAATTGTTCGGTTCAGTTATCGGATTCGTTCAAGAACCAATGCAATCGGACCATGGGCAGTTAACGCTCACAGTTTTACAGAAATTATATGCACCAAAGAAAACTAATGTATTTGCATTTACATGTCCTAGAAATTGACGACTGACCTATGTGTAAATGGTAGTAGTTAGCGGATTCTTACCAAGCCCTTTCATGGCCTGACGCAACTCTTCTGCGTCCTTGTCAGCGCTAAAGGCAGGGAAGGGACGGATAGTTGGACGTCCAATCATTATGTGATCTAAAACCATAATTGAGCATTTAACAGAGCGCCTTGACAGATTGTAGAGAGTGGTGTTCGCAATGCAGATCACCATGCGAAGTTATTTCAGTGGCAGTAGTAAAAACTGAGATGTAATGGTAAAGGTTCTTAGTTTCTGGTTATGGGATTATGTACTGAACGATTTCATCAAAAATACAACCACTTTTACGGATAAAACACTCGAATACTTACATAATTCTATTTAAGCAACGAATAGGCAGAACTTGTAATGTCAGTGAAGTCAACCCAGTTATGCGTTAATCTAGTAGATAAAACGATGGAGACTAGCTTTACACATTTACAGGTTTTGGAATTGGTTCAAAGTCCACTGCATTCACCGATTTACCATGTATTGCACAAATGGAGCTCAAAAGTTCAAAGTCTCGCATTAAATGGCCAAAATCATATTTTTCAACTATGCAACAAACGTCACTGTCAAAACCCGCGTAGCGAATTGCTTAACAAGCCTAATTTTAAGGCACAAAGGCTCATAATTTAAGCACAGCGTTCAACACAGTAATTAGTAATGGCAGATAATTTTGCTAAGTTGTGACTGATGTAAAGTGCTTCTTCTGGAAATTTCAGATAAAAGCCACTCAACTAAAACCTCCGCAGTTGGCAAGCTATTGCGATCGTAATCGTATCCTACTGGTGACCAAAAGAGCCACCTTTGTTGCATTCAGCAGCGAAATCATTGTGATTACAGATCGTGTTCGCGATTAGTTTAGACTAACCAATTGCTAATTAATGTGTACATTGTGACTTATTGAACTTTTATACCTAAAAACTTTGACAAAAGCAGTAAGCAAACAAAATGATGCAATCATTGGTTGGAATCACATTTCATTGCACTTTTCAGGTTCCGTAAAACAAATCCTGAAATGTTGCACAAAACGTTATTTTGCAAATCCGGTTCTTAACCGTTTTCCTGAAGCTCAGAAACCTAGATACTAAGATGTTTTAGCTACCAAGATGAATGATGCTTAATAAAACAATTGTGTAGCATGGAGGATATTACTCAAACACTAAGAATTTCACTATGATATAATTGCATTTAGTCGCCGCTTACCAAATTAGAACCCCCAAATCTTGGTAAATTATGAGCTAACATTGTGCCGCCAGATAAATGCAAGTTTAGGATCCCTAAAGTTGATTGGCTAATAGAATGACGAATCAGTAACCGCTGTCCGTCCAGAACAGCCTACGGATGGATGTGGCGCGGTCTAAAGGTGAAGTACAATTTTTTCAAGAACAAAAAACAGAGTTGAATACCCAGCATTAGTCATACGTAGAACTTCTGGCGGAAATGAGAGCATTTATTTTGGTTTTAGTGATGTGTGTGCACAAGAACACATTGAGATTATGTGGTACAATTATTAAGTGTTGCCTTTTAATCAAATGAAGGAAAACAACGCAATTCTTTGCTTAGCCAACTAATTTTTTCTTTATTTTTACAACTTATAATGGCGAGGTAACCAAACTCCTTCATGAGAAGGTAGGGTCCACAGGCTTGGTGAACGAGGTCTGACATACGCAACATTGGCGCGTGCATGTGCATGCGTGTGCGTGCGTGCGTGCGTGCGTGCGAGAGCCTCTTCTGGTCGATGATGCAGCGTCGTGCACACGTGCGCACGTGCACGCAAGCCGGCGCCTCGGCATTGGCCTTCGCTGTGGCCTGCTGCAACTTGACGCCTTGTGACAGCCCAGTTGTAGGCCAAACTACGGCCACAAAGGAGACAAGGCATCAGAAACAATTGAACAATGCACGCATTAACCTAGATGATAATCTCAACCAGTTTTTAATTTGACAAGAGTGACGTTCAAATTAGGGCGTGGGGATCAAAGTCAACCATTCAGAATTAACAAGTGAAGAAAAACTATTTGATTAGCATTTACAATGCCAAAACCTCATCATTACTCCAAATGATCCGTCATTTTTCATGGGTAAGTGGATTTCTAATTTGGAGAAAAATAAACAAATGTTTGGGGTACAGTCTAAATTCTAGTCACTGAATTCCCATAAATGAGCATGAGATTTAATGGTAATGTTAAGGCAAATACATCTATGAGGGTACTTAATACGTGTAGAAATCATTACTTTAGCGCCTCACGTCATCCCAAGCATGATGGTAAGAGGTACCGGTTTAAAAGCCAGAGGAGGTACAGGCAGAGCCCTCGGCCTAGGCCGTAAAGGGATGGACAGTTGTAGTGGTTAAGTATACACTTAATAAACACTGGTTCACTATGCCACGTATGACACCAAACCTGGTGAATAATTCAAGTATACGGAAACAAGGGGCGCATTCGCACTAAATTTAACCGTAGTGGTGAAGGAATTACCTCTTTTACAAAATTAATCGTAGATTTCATGAAACCCATTTCATGTAGCCATGAATTATGGGTTCATATCGCATAAGCTATTTCCTACACGAGTGGCAGTTGACATTGGACGGCGATGAGCTTCGTGAGTACACAAATGGCATCCGGCTCCTGTGAACATAAATAACTTGAGAGCCTTCATTGCTGACACAAAAATTAATGTACAATATTAAAAGAAATGCTGCAATGTATGTCTACGAAAAGAGGAGCCAAATACAAATAGTGTTTCATTCCAAATATCGCTTCAATTGGTTAATCAAAATCAACTTTCAAATAGCCTGAAGAATCGGTACACTCTCATCCACTTTGCCTTTAATAGCCCATTTTCCAAGTATTTTAAATCGCAATAGTAAATCAAAATATCAACAACCCTTAGGAGAATTCTAAATCGAAGTGAATGATGCACTAAGAAAGCTACGACACTTGCGGTGATAAATTAGCAACAATGGGACGTTGCATATTATTAAGTGGTTCTACAAAATTGAGGTAGCATAAATGCCTGTCTAGACAAATAATCCTTTGCACTCATATTTTATGGGTGCGCTCCGCCTCCCTATTATGTCGTTGGAAAACAGCGAAACAACTTTGGGCGAGTAGGATTCATTGGGGGCACTGTCGACCATTCGGTGTTGCGGCACGACAACACCAGTGCAGATTCACAATTGGAATAGATCTCGCAAATATTGTGCATTGTTAGGATTTAATAGTTAGGTATTTCTTTCTTTTATTAAAGGCAGGATCTGTTGCTCAATAGTTAAGGTAAATTAAGTGTAAATAAACCTACCATAATTTCCTAAAGAGGAATATTGTTTTTACCAGATCACTTAATAAAATAAAATAGAAACACCCGTGTCACCGAAAGGCTAGCCCTTTTTACACACGTTTAACAGCATTTGTCAGCTATCTGGCGGACCTTGGGGAAAGCGATGACAGTGCTTTGTTCCTGTTGGTAACTTTAGCTACTTTTTAAGCAATACTTTTCTGTTTACGCATTTATCCAGCTTTCGCAAGGCTTTAATTATGTCCAAATTTAAGTCGAAATAGCATTCATAAAAGTGTTTAAAGCAATTTAGTGGAAACATGTTCATCTTAGCTAGCTCATATGCCTTCAAAAAACAAGATTTCCGCTTCACTCGTTAAAAAACACAAATAAAATTGCTTTCCGATGAAAACATTTTTACTCCAAGGCGCACATACACTTTCCAGCAGGTAAGAGTAGTCCTTTAGAACCTCGAGCTGTGAATCAGATGGCCGCACGAACCACTAGAAGTCAAAGTGCTTTAATGTGGCTACCTGGATTTTTCAGTAGGATAGCAGCACATAACCAAATTAAACATCATTTTCAATTTTGTTCACGGGAGAATGCAACATAGAAGCAAAAATAAAAAAACCAGATTTAGAAATAAGATGACAACGGCTTCGCCAGCAAAATTTAATTGGTGTGATTATAGGTTTCATAGTGAAAGAAATGGTTTAATGATTCTTAAAATCTTTAATATTTCCATCCCTGCACCATCCTCACATAGGAGCCAAATTTATTTAAAAACACAATCTTGACCAATTCAATAACGGTTATACTATAATCTCCACGGAAAACTTCAGCAACGCTTGCCATGCATTTGTGCCTGGCACTGTGTGGTGGTGAGCCTAGCATCGCAAAATTCGAGGCAGATCTCGAAAATTTGTGCAACTCTTAAGACAACTCCTTCCTAGCATTATGCCATGCCTATGAAAATCGTTTTGTCTGAATGTGAAACTTTTCTAAAGGCTGTATTCAATTGATTATTTGGAACACACTAAAAAATAATTTTAGCGAAAATTTTACGCAGCACAGTAGAAGTGGGAAAGAAAAGTTCACAGAGGAAGTATGAAATGGGTCCATTCCTCATCTTCTGGAAACCCCTATGGATCCTGGGGGAATTCACAGCACGCCAAAACAGTTCTTTCTTATTGACTAGTCGATTAGTCGGGCTGCTGTAGCCATTCTCACCAAGGCGTACGTCCGTAAACACCGCTTCAAAATACTAAAAAATGTTCCAAATACTTACTAACACAATTGTTGGTGTTGCGAATACCACATTATTACAATTTTGGACTAGTGGTAAGCAAATTTTACACACGTAGCATTAGTGCATAATTCGCAATTTGGAAGAGCGTCATGTCGAGGTGGTGTTGAAGCAGGAAGGTAACACAATGAATCAACTTCAATCATGCAGTTATTTAAGCCAACGCCAGTACAGCGCGTATGACAATACCCAAACTCATGATTGTACGTGTAAAAATACTTTTGGTAGAGCAAACCACTGCCACGCTCCATCAGTGGATTGGGATTCGGCTAAGGTGTATAAGGTGGAATTGAAGCAAACCAAGTCGCAGACAAGTTTTGATTCTTTGGTAGCCTTATTTGTACCTGGCTGGTGCGTGCTCTCTACGCCTCAGTGGTTTATTAAAACCGCACCAAAGGCTCAGAGAGATATATTAATTCTGATATCTTAAGTAAACTGAGTTAAAGAGGGAACTAACAGACCCGAAAGATAACGCAAGCATTAAAATTGCATTCCATAGGATTTGCAATCTTGCTGCAGAATGTTATAAATGTTACTTCTATTAAAACTTAAAAGTGAATGCAGAATTATAAAGTTTTTCATATTTTTGCAACGAGTTGAAGGAGTTTATTTGACAGTGCAACACATCGCCCTTAAGGTGTGTCTTCTGGATACCGTCCCTTAAGTGGGTAATGAAGTTTATGCGAATTAATATTAGAACTGGTGACCAATTTAGAGTTTCATGCAAAGCAGAAAGACGTCAACCGGCATGAACTATTGAGTGTCATTGGACAACGTTGCATTCAACTTTAAATAAGTTTAATTGTCACCTGAGATTTTTTGCACCATCCATTTATTACATGTTCCGACTAATCCAAAACAAATGACTTTTAAAACCCTATCATCAGCAACTTCTCAACAGATGGCATTGACAAATTATTAAAAGAAATAACGTTTTTTTAGGATTCATAAAAAGTTTGAATTACATTAAATGACTTGCTCTGAAATTCGATTTCGTCTCGGTGACTTCGAGTAACCATTGACGAAGGTATTGTAGCCATAATTTGTTCGTTACGTTGTCTATCTGTCTGGGATAAATGTTAGCGTTTCGCTCCATCATAAGTTCCTTTAGGAACTCCATTAAGTTGTTTTGACGTTTTCATAAACTTATTCACTGTCAATCTTCTGTTGCGTTTGATAAGTCAAAAGTAGATTCTTTACAAATGATTACCACAGTAATACTAAAAAACAAATCACGAACGAAAAGGATGGCACACTGCATGGTTAGGTGCATATTTCAACGTATCATTGGTAGTAGATTAGCGCAAGAAAGGTTTTTTTTGCAAAAGCTACACGCAGAGAGCAAAGTTTTACCAAGTTTACTGTTTTAAACCTTTCAGTGGTCAAAACACATCGCCCCAAGATACAGGCAAATCCTTACTGCACTCAATTTCAGTGTTGCCCTCCTTGTATTCTTCGCAGCTGTATTCGCAACTGTTAGCGTTAGACAACTTGTTTTAATGTGCTCAACATGTTGGCTCCAAAGAGAGCACTGTGCAATGAATAAGGTGAGTGTGACCCGTAATCTAGCATTTAGCAGTACCACAGTCTACATGCGAATGGATTATGGTAAAGCATTGGCATTCAGTCAATGCGTCACACAGACTGAAGATCAAAAATGGTATAATTGTCGACACAAGTCCCACCTGACGCAGAGTAAAGCAACTTCTGTCAGCTCTTACGTCCTGACACAGTTGACCATTATGGATATCCGAAATCGACAAAAAACCATAGGAAGATTTTATCGCGTTTTGACTAAAGATATTTCAATATGAATTTTAGACTAAATTGTCACCTATTAAAGGTAAGGGACTAATTTCTTATATCTTCATTTGACAAAAGGCCAGATCGAATTATTAAACCACCACAATATTATAAAGCCAAAAGTAATAGTTGCATTGCGTTTGCCTGATCACTATTCATTAATAAAGCGACTTGAGTTACTTCAGCTTTGCAACTCAGTTATTATTGCTTGCATAGTTGCGATTCTACTCATAGGAGACTACATCGACAGTGGCGAAATCTGCATCAGCACAAAGTCAGACGCAGAGATCAACTATGCAAAGTACAGAGCCGTAATGATTAATGGATGCAAATCACGCTATGGCTTAGGCAAAATTTTATTGTTAATTCTCGTCTTAAAAAATGAGGCAATATTCAACGATTACATTGCTGCGTTTTTACCGAGGTAAAGAACGTGCTCGAATAAAATTTCAGTTAAGAGCAATAAAGTTATATCAAGATCTCAATTGTCATTTCAGTGTGGATTTACCTATTATAACTTAGTGTAGTTGACACGTTAAAATAATTTATGCATGGCATTGAAGTCCATCGAAAGCATTATGTCTCCATTACTAGTTGCCTTTATCAAAAATTGGGTTTTAGAAGAACACTGTTCCTAGTGCAACTTACAGTAAGATGGAGAATCGGTTACACGGGAATCGTAAATCGTAAGCGTCCAACAACAAAGGTCAAGCAATGCAGACCCAACTAAAAATAGTCGAAAAGTGGGAAAAGAGCGGTTGAGTTGCAATTTTCCAGCTCAAACGGGAAAATTAAACCCGGCTGTTTTTATAAATTTAACAGTTGTCTTCAGAGCCATAACGTAGAAATATCACAAAAATATAGGCATCTCAAGAAATATGCATCAAAAAACCATGCAAAATAAGGGCCATGATTGCGTATCCACCACCTACATAACCACGTTTTGGCCCAATCATGTTGTGTCATGGCCTCAGGGGAAAAAGAGAAGCACATCCAACCATTTATAGATTAAGCAATGAATACAGTAGTATAAGAGTTTAGTGTATGTTTGCTGGCAAAATATAGCCGCTGCCACAAACATTGATGAATAACAAGCGCGTAATGTTATTAAAAACACAACACAACCCATTTGTGTTTAAGGCTATTTGATAAAAATTATCCTCTTGTTGTTGGCACTTAATGTTGACTGTAAAGTCGTTGTTGAGAAGACGCAAAATCCTACCTACCACCGATGATATGAAAAGGATTTGTCAAAGTGACAGGAATTAGGTATTTTTAAAAGTGTTTTGCAATGTGAACCACAATTTGTGCACCATTATAAAACCATTTATCGACTGCGTACATTTACTAGGTGATGTGAGCCTTCAAAGCAAAGCACATAAATTCCATAGCTGTCAGCCCATTGCACTGTTTCACATGCTCACTGATTGTATAACATTTTACTGCAAAAAGCACATGGCAAATATCCAGTTGACTGTTTCGCATTTTGAAATTACCATGACTTCGCAAGCATAATCCATTCTAACACAAATTTTAGTGTTTGGCAGACAATGCTGCGATTTAACAAAATTATTTTGCCCCACATACTGGGTTTCGCAGCCATGTTGCAGAGCACTTGAGTTTTTCTTTGAAACAAAATTCTTCCTTTCCCATGTCAAAATAAGTTTAATGGGACCCGAACATTTAAGCCCCTCAACTCTTCCATTGGCAAAGGTACATTGCTTGATAGACGTTGGTTATGGAAAGTTGAACCAATGAAATGCCATAAATTCAAAATTAATAATAGTGGTGTCAAAAGATTGCGCTCGAGCGCATTGAAATTCAACGTAGCTAACGTTGCAAAAGGTTCCAACAAGATTGACTTAAATATAACGGAGATGTAAGATGAAAACCGTCTGTAGCTATTTGCATTTCAGCTCCAATTATTTTGAAAACTAATTGGTGAAATTTCAGATTGCTTATTCGTATATAGAACCTCCTATTTTGCTTTGCTTCATCACGAAGGTCTGAATTTGACGGGAATTCAAATGTCTGTGCTTGGCTGGTGAATATTATCACGCAAACAAGCAAATGCAAGGATAAAAGTGGTTGAATAAAAAATGACCAGCGGTTATGTTCCACAAAATAGTAGAAATACAACTCCACGTTAAGCCTATTTTCTGGAGTTCACCATCGAAACAGCGTTTTATTTTCTCCGGCTGTTTTGCTCCTATTTTTTTGGCATAGTACAACAACAATGAATGTTCCGAGGCGAGTTACAAATTTTGCCTATATAGTAAAATTTGTAATGGTAGCTTCAATGTAAGCACTAAAGCAGACCAGCATTTTATCCCCCATCACTTGCAATCATAGTCTACGCATGTGTACCAAAAGAAACCAAGAGTTTTAGAGGAGTGAATTCGTCTAATTTAATAAAGGTTGTGGTAATTTGAATAATCAAATTTACACCCGTTTATGTTGCCTTAGTATTCTCTGTGAGGTGCATTTATTGAGTAATATGTCTATTTACTTTTCAACAAACCTCTGTGATACTCGGTGATGTGCTTAGTAACTCAAGCCTAAAATGGTGCTTTTGTAGTTAAATTTAAACGTATGCTCCTACTACTTTATTGATCCAGTCAAGGCTATAGCAATGGTACCAAAACGAGCTGGGTCGTACCATTGGGGGTACTAAAAACCAAGTTATTCTATCGATCAAGCCGTCTCGAAAATTTCTGTCGATAAACACCAAAGTGTAAAGACAATTGTGCGAGCTAACAGTAAGGTTTTTGGATGTCAAGGTACAAAGCTTGGCTAATAATTTTGCTTTCCAATAAATGACAATATTATCTCCCTTGAAGCGCAATTTTGATAGGCCCTCCACTGTCCAATCCGAGTAGAGCGTCACGCATTCAACCTTAGAAGAGATAAAAAGAAACTCATTTTAGTTATGACTTGCAGTCCATAATGCAAGAAAACATCTGACACCAAATGCCACTTTGACTGCCCGGGAAGATCAGGTGCTTAGAATAGGCCTCTGTTACAGCGTTCGATGCAATTATAAAGTATTCATGCGTGTGTCTGGACTTGCTCTGATTCCTTGCAGAGAGCTCCTTCATTCATTGCAGCACTCAGGTATGTTTCGTTAACCCTAATTTTAAAAAAAGCGTATTTTGTTGTCTCGCAAAATTATTCACTGAAAATCCGTATCGAATCTTAAAAGCGTTCTGAATTACTCATTCGCCTATTTCAGTTTAAAGCCTTATTATGCTTACTTGCAAACACGGCAGACTGTCGCTTCATTTCTGCAACAAAATTGTTAATCGACTATTAACGGAACTCCGATCGCAAAGCAATTACAATTAAAATTAGATTCTATGCAAATCTATGTTCATGATACCTAACTTCCCTGACGATGTTGCGCAGAACTTGAGGGTTCATGCATTTGAAATAAATACTAGACTTCAGAGTTACTTTAGTGGAATAAGATTTATTAAAACATTAACTTTGCCCTAGGTGTGCCCCTCCTGCTGCTCATTGTGTACATAGCAAGGTTGGTCTCAAGCCGTGTTTGTTTTCGATTCGAGGAGGGAATGAAGGCATGCGCAAAGAAATATAACCTCCCAGTTCCCAATGACCAATCAGTCGGTTATGACTTCGGCTATGGTTCTCTGAACGAGACTGAGGAAATGTGCCGGTATTCCATCTCTTTGTTCGGTTAATGTTATATCGATTCTGTCATCTCACCTTCATGAACACTGATGCGCTTAGAGGTGTTTCTTGCTATTTAGAAATATATTATAACATTAAAAGTGATTAAGCTGGCATTATTTGGCTTTTGTGAAAAATTAATGCAAAAGCACACAAGTCGCCCTACACCTTGTGGGTGACGCACACTTGTTGGAGGTGGGTATGAACAAAAACTGAGAAAGGTCCCAATGCATATAATTAGTGGCATAACACGCTGTTGGGCAAAGCCTAAGTAGCCAATATTTATGTTCCATCTAACCATACTTTTTAATGGCCCTTCTTTAAATCAGTTCACCTTATATGCGAAATGCGCAACAAAATTATTCCTCGTCTGATACTGCGCATGTGCGTGCATTTGGTAAATATTAATTTCGGTGGTAATTCCCAATTAAAAACATTCGGCAAATGTCACGAATATTTAGAACTGGCAAAAAGACACTGCAATTGTAATTATTTATCTATATTGCGGCATTTCCCGTAATGTAAACTTTTGGTGGGAACTCTTTTCTTACACTTGATGCAATGCAGTAACACTGTGCAGCCCTTTCTAGTGCTGGATAGTAGGCGAACGTTTATAAGATGCCTGATTTTATAGCCTACTCTGCTTTCCTCCTTTAATTAATTTAAAAATATGAACAGAAAGATGTTTGCCGAGTTAAATACCGTTCGCATTTGTGTTCTTCTAGTTTTAAAAACGGGCATATTTTGCGCTTAAAAACACCGTGATTACCCTTATCTATGTAGCTTAAATAGCCATACGACTTAAACCCTTTAGCCTTGACATGATCAAGCATATACTTTTGGTCACCGTTTAGTAACTATCAGTGGTGTCTATAATGAATCTTCAGAAATCATACTGTTTGTTTATCAGACGCAGAAAGAACATAAGGGTTATACATTTTTGATATTATAGAATGTGCTTTTGAATTTTTTCGGTTGAACATAAAATACAGATCGCGTGAAGATGATATTTTGAATTGGCTTAAAATGATGCATAAGATGTAGGAAAAATAGATGGGAAATTTACTAGGAAAGCAATTCAATAACAAAAATTTCTAGCGCTTTTTATTTTTTAGATCCTGATAGTCCTTCTATAGTTGTTAAAGCATGTTTATGTTTGTGATGAAAACTTAATTGTGGAATGAATTTAAGCTGACACTTTAATCAAAAGTAAACTGAAAAGAGCGGTTACACGACGAATAATCGCGTCTCTATTAATGTAGCCTAAGTTCAATTCAGCAACGAAATCCATTTTCCATGTAGAATTTGTCTGAATTCTAGCACTCAAAAGAAATGCACATGAGAAACATCTTTAAGGTCTTCAGAATCCATGAATAGCTGGTGAAAATTTAAGTAAAAGGTATTATTTTGCAACCCATTCCGCTGTTAATTTCTTTTTTAGGACTCGAGGTCATATAATAATTTTTCAATGCATGCAGCGAATTTTGGAAAGAAAATGCCAAAATAACGCTGAGGAGCGCTACCTCAAAACAATCTGGTCTTTTACCCTCGATACTCGCCGATCTGAACAGGCTGCAACATATTTATGCAAGGAACACAATCTTCAGAGTATGTTGTAAAGTCAATTTTATACCGATTGCGAAACTTTTGGAATGCCGCAAAGATGGAAGATTCCGTACAATTTGACAATATCCTCGCTACAAATAGTTGACGTCGATCACTTCCATCTATGGATTGCCAAAAGATATCATATGATTGCATTGAAAGGCCTTAACTCAAACTTAAATAATTTAAAAAGCAACTTAAGATCGGTAAAAGTAAAACTTTGCTCATACTCGACTACTTTCTGAAGAAATAGCTGTCATTCCCCAAAGAAGGGAATATAGGTACCTGTTTCATGCTACAAATAACTACGGCAGAAATTTGACATTATGCAATGAGACTGGTTAAAATAACTACCACATGTTAGGCGGATAAAAGATTTTGTTGAAATACAGACTATTCCCACACTCATATTTCATTAAAATTATGTTTTTTAAAGGCTATTTATTTTGGTAGTGCCTAAATGATACCATCATTTCCTTCTTAAAAGTAAAAAGTTTTTATTAGCAAACCAAACAAGCTCATGCTCAAGAACTAGGCAGAGGCTCAATGCGATCGAGTGCTGAATTTGAACTAAAATTAAAAATAAGACTAGAGACTGGAACGCTTCAGTCCCTTTGGAGACCCCAAAATTTGAGCGAACGCTTGTTCCACATTCCCGTGAGAATTCAGGTACTAGAAAATTAAAACGAAATCTGGATGCATCTTGATGAAAATTGTACGCTCCCATTAGTTCTCCTATCAAAACTGTATGGTTAATAATCGCATAATAAAACAGCACTTTTACTGGCACTTTTGCCTTTCTTAATTACTCATTGAATAGTGCAGGAAGATGCAGAAATTTCGTAGTATAACCGGCAACCACAAATTACTGAATTCACAGAATCACTTTCTCTAACGGATCCTTAGTGTGAACTTGCTGAGTCGGTGTTTCATTAGCCTAAACTCGAGGCTACAGGTCAGGTTTGCTTGCTATTTACGGTTTACAATAATCTAGAGAATTGCCACTTGCACATCCTCACGAAACCACTGCGCTTATTTTCCAAAGCTGATGAAAAAATATGGCAAGAGTTGTTTTATATGAGGCATTTTGACTTGCAAGCGGTGTAGAAAATGCAGGATAGGCTTGGACGACAATCTGTCCATTGAAACAAACTGCTGCTTCTACAGGCAGGCTCACACAATGCAAAAAATATAGGGCAACCAGGCTTTTAGTCTTCGACTGATTAGAGCTATGCACTAGTTAAAAAATTTTCACTTTAAACGTTACCTCTTTGGTGCAGTTATAACGCTCAAAGAAAGGACAAATTTTTCACATTTTTACCGTTTGGCCATATACGAGCGCAGGCTTAGTGGCACCAAATCTAGCAGCACTAAAAGAAGAAAGGTATTTCCTAAGGCCGACTCTATTCGTTTTCATTTTGAAGAAAATTTATAGAAAAACAAATAAATGCAGTTCCATAATGACCTTCATCTATTCTTAAATGAAAAATGTGCCTTATGGTTTTAATTATCGTAAAAGTTGTACCCAATGAGCCACGTGACCGGCCTATCGTAACATGCATAAGACTGAAATGTAGCCATTTTATTTTTTATTTGCTCAAAATAACTTGGTAAATGCGTAAAGGTATTTTAAAAAGTCTTTAAAGTTGCTGTAAGACCTTGCTCATCTTCCTATATCAACACAAACGTGATGCCATGATTTTGGCATCTAGACTACGAGGAACGTCATTCGCTTAGAGGCAAATTACAAAAAGGTGCATAAAATTTGCTTTAGTCTTCCGGCGGCATAAAAATGGCTGCCTTCGCATGCAAGAGAAGAAGGCTGAAATCTGTGCACAAACAAGGAACTCCACAATGTCGGAGGTGGTGAATGCACTGCGGAGTGAATCGTCAAGATCGTATGCCACTCCGGAAATATACCTAGATCGACTGAAATTTATCCTTGAAAAGTACGAATGCAAGTAAGTGTGCTATTGTTAAATCAAAAAAGCGGTCGTAATGAAGGTATTGGTGTGATAATTACTACAAGCTACATAATCTTAGCAGATTTATAATGTTTTATGGTACTTAAGAGAGTATTTTGCCATTTTCTCTAGTATTTTTCATTTATTCTGGAAGTCCAATTTCCATAAATTTAAGCAATATTAAAATAGGCAATGACTGAACAACATAAAATAATTATTGCATAGACTGCTTTGTTGTGTATAGGTAAATGAACTCCTTCTTGTCAATTTAACTGAACTAAGTGGTTTTTCGGCAGTTCAAGAAGGAGGAGTGTAGTAAGAGCAACGACTAATCAACTGGGATGTGACAATAAATTAGTAAAGCTATGACCAAAATAGGCTAGCTATAGTGTTTTATTTATTTATTACAACACCGTATGCACTCCTCTTTATCTCGGTGTAAGCCTTTAGTTTTTGTATTTTCAAATTCACTTGCAATTTATCTAAAATCACATTTTCTGGATTTATGGCTTCATGCTTTTGGCTAAAACTGTTGTGGAAAATGGATGCACCCTTCACTTGCATTGAATAAACTCCCAGTTATCATTTTTGGCGGAGAGTTATCGACAAAATCCTAAAGTTAAATCGTTACTCATAGCGCCCATTCTCACGAAAAAATAACTTCCTACCATTGTGAACAGTTTTTGAATTTAACTGCAATCGCTTTTAAAACAGAAATCCAAATTAAAGTTTATTCTACTGATATTGCCGAATTTGCGTGGTTTGTGCCTTACCTTTGTTGTAAAATGTGCCCTTTCGGCTTTTGCGGCAAAAAATTGCATTCAGAGGGGTCTCCTGACGGATTCATGATTTTAATCTGCCTATGACATTTGACAGACCATTTTTTATTGTTTATAAGGAGGTTTTTGGAAAACAGAGCCCTAAACTTGTATGCTTTCTTTTTTAATTCCAAGTGGCATTTTTCTTGCATAATCCCTTAGCGCCTAAGCATGACCTTTTGTTTTCTAACAAGCCATATGATTACACGAAAGAAAACGATAATTATTCTCAACAAGTTTTGTTGTGTTAACTTAATGGAAGTGCCTGTGGCTTTTAAAGACATCTCAAATACATGTACATTGCTATGCAATAGCCGAGCAATGTAAAAGTGGTTGCTGTTTTGCCTGATTTTAAGTGCCATCGATCTTGCACTGGGACATAATCATTAAATAATTTATAAAATTTTCTCTATAAGTAAGTTTGGCAAATTTTTACTATTTAAAAAAGACACAAACACTTTGAATTTAGTGTTTTCTAGAACCACCGCAAATATTCATACCGTAATAAAGGTACTTAAAATTTTCCTTTTGCATACTGAGTACATTTCTAAACTAGACTTCACTCATTTTGACTCTTCAGTCTGCACAAAGCTACGCTCTAACTGCATGCAAACATCTTCACCGAAACCTTCGTAGGGATATCCGTATGCATGCATATTATTGCTCTCAATGGGAGTCTTCCTCAACGTGCCAAGCAATAAACGATAGTATCACAATTTTTAAAATAAGATCGTGAATTTGTTGTTTCCTATTAATAATAGCGAATGTTGGTCAGTTTCTATATTTTTACAAACGTTTTTAGCCTGCTCTAGCCCTGAACTAATTGTTATAAAAGTGATTGGATAAAGTACACAGGTATTTTTTGCTTTACCGGCAAACTTTTACTGCGTAAAAAAGATATTGCGCAAGCCCATCAAGATCAGTATAACCCAACGGTAAAAGTCAACGTGAATACCCATAAAGGTGACAAAGTGTTGCTACCTTTTAGATCGATCAAAGCTAAACTGGATTGCCTGTACAACCTCTTGCGCGACACCTGTCACCCAGACGCGACCCTGCTCATTCTTAACTACTTTAAGGAGACTCTTCCACCCGGATGCATTTTCTCGCCTTCGGCGGAGACAGAACACAAAAATCTGCCAATCCCACCACAGCTGCTACCATCGTCACACTCCAACGCAGTTCCACAGTCGCTAAGTCACCGCCGAAACCATGCAGAGGTTATGAGCGACTTCCCCCACGCCCGATACGTCAATGACGGATTCTATAATGATCAGATCTCCGCACACCTCACCTCATCAGCGATGTCTCTGACGCTCTTTTCAATGCTGTACCTCATCTTACTGTTTGCAATCTTTACATCATGAAAATATTACCTCAAGCAACTTTCATCCCTTTAATGCAAGCTTATCACATGATTTAAATGGTGGAGATGTGGAATGCATATAAATGGATAAGGAACCGAGTGTCAAAGGTAGATGTAAAGTGTAATTTTGAAGTGCTAAGCATACGGTTCATAATTGCAAGTAGCAAAAATTTGATTTGATATGCATGTTTTTAAAAATTTATTTGTAAATGTCGAGTTTAAGGTTAAAATAATCCAGTACACTAATGCTAAATTAACTTTAAATCATTTAAAACAGAAACACAAATGGTTTATGCAACCAAACAAAACAATCGTCAGAAGCTTAAAGCTGCTCCTTATCAAGTGCATGTTGGAGCAGTACCAAAGTGTGCATAACAACGTATAGCTTGTAACCGTAATATGATGACTATGCTTTATGTTCACATTGAAGATTTTGTTTCACATCCTTTTCCTCTGAATAAAAGAAAACCCCAAATTATAGCATTTAATTTTGTATGGCTTCTATTGTTAAAATAGGGTTGTCACATGGTCACCATACCTGCTTTTATCACCTAAGTGCTGTATTTTTTAAGCTCCATTGCTAATATAATGAAACATGCTAGACCCCTCTCTATAGGGAAATAGCAGTTGAATTTTGTGACCCAAAAAGCACAGTAAAAGTTTAAGCTGCGTAAGTCAAGTTAATTTACTTTTAACAGAAAGTGCTTCATTGGAGGTCGAGAATTTCTCATTCATTTTCTTAGTTCCTTTAGATCCGCTAACAATGGTAGAGCCGACCGTAAGGTCTGGCCACCACTGTAAGGCTTTCATAAAATCCATTCATTACTTCTTAATGCAAAGATCTGCCTCATAAATCCTATGATCTATTGCGTTTTTATGCAAGAGAACAGTTTAAATAAGTAGAGAAAAGGAGATACATTATTAGCGCATTAGACTTTTCGCTGTTATTTGGTGCACGATGCGTCCCATAAGTATGGGGGAATGCGCAGACTCCATTCCAAACATTAGCCTTATAACACATCCCATGTAACAATCGTTTCGTCACATCTTATGATAGCATATTGAAAACTCAAGGTAAATGCTGGTTTTAAAATTTGCTGTGAGTTTTCTGCTAATGATTAATTATTTTTACATTGTAATAAAGTACTTTCTGCTTGCAAACGCCGCAACTCTGAGTTTGCCATTTCTCAAGTCCGTGGACTGAGGAATAAAGGGGTTGTACCACAGTTTGCAAGGCATAATTTTGAAGTTATTTTTCGCATAAATAACCATGTGAATCCTATTTTGTTTATGCAAAACTAGGGAAAATTAAACAATACGTTAATGAATAGCTCTTGTACACTAGTTTTTTTGTAACATTGTTGCAAGAAATTGCCGACTTTATCTCAAAATTCTGGAGACTATTTGGCTGTAGACCACTACAACAGGGGAAGTGTAAAAGGGAAAAGAAATTATAGAAGTTGGATTTGTGAAAAATATGCGGACGATAAATAACCTAAATCTTACAATTCTCAAACAATTTCAATAAATAATAAGTTTAGAGGTCGCGCATTCTTCCCATAGGAATACCGTCCATTCCATCCCTCGCACCTCCATCTCCACTGTACATTATTCAGCATTTTAGGAACAAAGGTGTTACGCGCGACGTTTTGAGTGTCTAAAACCTTTCCATGTGCAAGCAAAGTTGGTCTTATTTCTCATTTCCTTTTAGTGCAAGCATTACGAGTTTTTGTACCAGCTTTTTCAAAACGAGCAATAAAATAAATTTTGTAAGAATTCTGGGATTGCAATATGACTTGGCATCAAACAATGTAACAGTTCTAGGTTTATAGCCAGCATAATATGAAGAATTATTTTGAAGGGTTTTGCTATGTGAGTTGATATATTCTCAAATCTTCTCCAAATGAATGACTTTGGTTGTTCCACGTACGATTTATGCTTGCTGCCTGCGTAGCCCACCTTCGAAGCCGATGCCGCAAAGCAAGTAGGACGCAGGCATCAATGGACTACACATTTTGATGATGCCTCTGTAATGCTTTTTCAACCCCATAAGATCATTTCAAATTTGTACGTTTGGCCTAAAATTTATCCAAAAATGAGGTTACTAATCTTGGGGACTTTTTATACATTCGCTTCGCAGAGCACCGAAATTCAAAATCTCCGTGAATAACATCTAATTAAAAAGCAAAAAAAATACTGAGCAGGGTAATGCTTAATGCAAGTTGAAAGGCAAATGGATATGCATTAATGGAAACGGTCTGATTCGCGTTATTACATGTAGTTACCTCATATGTCTCTTAATTTTTTGTTAAAGTGGAGGTAGAAATTAACAAATGATAGACGTACACATGAAATCGCCTAACAACTGTATCATTTGCTTTCTCTTTGACAATTACTCTGCTCTATTTTGTGTTCCCTTTGAGGCCTTATATTTCAAAAGCATTAAACCAATTTTAACCGGCAGCACAGAGATCAAGCATACCCTGTTTCCCCATTTTAGGGCCAAGAGCAACCACCCTTTCTTGTGCTTCACGTATCAAGAAGGTTCGCGCATCTGGTTTTAGAGACATTAGTTTAGTTCTTAGATCTACATGTCTCTCACAGCGTCCAATGATTCCTTATCCATGCGATCTAAGTCAGTTAAAATTCGCTCCATTTAAGATCCCCAGCGCATATCATGATAGATATACGTTTAGCATTTTTATAGACATTAGACTTAAGTTCAATTAAAAAGCAACATACAGAAGTTAACTAAGCCGACGCCTTTAAAATTGCCATTTTTTAAAAATACGGCTTCTTTCTTCTAATCTTTACTAGTCTGACAATTTAGATATGAAGTACCATGACTAGATCGAGTAGTCCTTAGACAAAATTCCTATTTATAGCATTCCATGACAGCCAATTGGAAAATCCAATGATTTATGCTACTGTTTTTTTTTGCATGCAAAACAACATCTTTTATGTGTACACCATTAAACTGAATTTTCTTGTGTCGACATACGCTTGTTTTGATTTGGAGTTACCTGTGTTCATTGTCAGGAGATCAAGTGTGGATAATTGTCAGTGTTTCAGGGTATAGATATGAAGTTTTCGCAAAAGATATGAGGACTACTGCTTTATGAGATCAAAAGGAAGCATGGTCCATTGGAAATTTTATACCCGGTTTTATCTAGCCTGCTATTTCCCATTCTGTTATAAAAATGTCTTGTTATCTATGTTATAATCTTGTTGAGTTCCCATTGTCGACACGTGCACTTCGAGTGGACTGATCTCTAGATGTTTGCATCGATAAATTCTTGATTTTTCTTCCCTTTGTTCGTGTACTAAAGAAGTATTTGAAAAACAAGGGATTGACCTTATACTCAGTCTTATTTCTGCAATTGCATGTATTGACTAAAAGTCGAGCCTGGAATACTCGTAGTCAAACTTCAAGTTGAACAAGGTATGTAGGGGCAGTAATTTGAAAAAATTATTGTCTAACGCATTCACTAGGGTGCACCTACAAGGCTTTACTTGAGAGGCTCCTGAAAATTCTAGAATGTTACCTTTGTAGTCTAAAGCATTTTGTTATCACTCATACTTGAACGTTTAAATGTGCATTTGTTACAGTTTCAAGGCAAATAGCGGAGGTCAACTGGGGTGTATTAAAGCATTACGTATGTGGTTTTTTGAATCAAAGTGTCTTTCAACTCCTGATACAAGGGAAAACTGATTTGCAACCCTGCGGCTTACTTCCCAGTGTTAATAATTAAGATTAACTTCTATTGAATGTTTTGCTTTCTTTTTCTGCATAAAATGCTGTGGAAGAAAAGGTGCCAAGGCCTATTGTACCGGTCTGCTTTAACTATTAAAACATGGTAATTTGAATAACTACTTCGTCCGTCATTTTAAATCATGCCAATAGAAATAGAGGCTTTGGCGTAGAACTGGTGCCAAGAGGTCTTTTTCCATAGTTCATTGCATCTTAGGATGATGAGATGCATTTTTCTTGTCCTACATGACCGATTCGTCTAGTCAGGACAAAGTGTCTTACACAGGATCATGGCAACAGATTTGAAATTTTAAGCCGGTACAGATGACATCGTAGGGAACTACTAACTAAACAAGTCGAGCGCTTTCAACATGATATGATCTCTAGTGTATAACAACTTACCGCGGTGCATCTGCATCTGCGCAGTTATTCAAGGCAGGGGGTTTCTTGCAAAAAAACATGAAACGCTTGAGAACAAATCCTATGACAGTTTAAAATATACAGCTTTGAAAGGATCAAAGTAAGATTCAAGTAGAGATTCGGTTTGAAAGGGGTAACTACATTGCTAAATAATTCTATCATGAACAAGTTGAGGGTTTGGAGAGCAAAGTAGATTAAGCAAAGGATCTTGTTTTACGTTATCAAATAGAAACACTTGAATGCGTGTTAAATTTCAATAAAAATCCACTGACTCATGGAAAAATTTTTACATGATGAATAGCGCAGCTCGAGACAGCCTCTAGTCAGAAAATTGGGCCTATGATATCGTGCAGTAAATACTTCCTTGTCAACATTTTTATAATTAATTCAAGTTTTTGCCGTTGAGTGTCACTGAGCGACTGCTCCATTGTAAAAGGCGTTTGCAAAGTCAAGCAGATTACAGTGCTAGACCTAGGCCATCAACGATCTCAATTTGACCGAAATGAAGACCAAAGGTTGCATTTAATGCGGTGAATTGGTTGTATATTTCAAATTTTGGGCTCCTAATGTGATGTCAGCAGGTGGGATTGAAGCTAATTCTACAGTACCTCTGCAAAATCTATCATTATAAGAAAGATTGTTCTTGATAGAAAAAACTTCTGGATTCACTGAATAGGCACTTATTTAGAGGAAGGTTGTATTTGAATTTTTGAATACGATGATTATTTTGAACCACATGGTTAGGATAGTTGGCTAGCTGATTCCCATCTTTTGAAGCAATCACCCGGAGGATCTGAATTAAAATTGAGTCTACTTTTTGGATGGAATGCTAGCAATAAAAACCGGTGCTATTGGTTGTTATGGTTTGAGCGACTAGGACGATTGAACGGTAAAACAAACTGCTCGGCCATTAGACACGCACCGTTCGTTACCGAATTTCTGGGCGTTATTTTTGCAACGCTGTGGAATAAAATCACCCTCGGTTGTAAAAGTGCTTATCTGCATTTTAAGCACTAATGAATGGAGCAAAGGAGAAGCGACTCTTGCCTAACGTGCGAATTAAAGACAGCGTTAATAATTTGGGGAACATCCGCGCTTGGGACTTTTTAAGTTGTAGTTAAAGAACTATTTTAGCCTTTAATAAAGCGTTGTGAAGAATTATATCCAAAGAACCCTACCCTAGCAGACTTTGTTTAATAAGTCTTGGAAAGGATTTTTAAAAAGTTTAACTTTCAAATGCACTTTTACCAACCCTTTGTAGCATGCAAAATTTATTTGTAATTAAAATTGTTTGAATTTCGCTAAGTGGTCTTGACTAAATATTAAAAGTACTAAATTAAAACTGAGTGTGGTTTTATTAATCAAAAGTTCATTTCTACCCATAATACTTACACTACTTCTTCATTCAGAAGTGATTAATGGTGGATCCTAGCATTTACTAAATTTATAGAAGATTTGTTGAGGTGCAGAAATTTTGGCGCTCGTTCCGATCTGCAATCAATTCTCCCAGCAATTATTGGTGCAATTTTAGTCTTTTCTACCGTTTGCTTGATTTTGCATGGGTAACTTAGGAATCTTATTCTGGGAATCGCAAATAAATGCCATTTTGAGCATTCCTATGATAACTAATCCGCTCCAGTATAGACTGGATTGTTAGATTTCACCGACTTAAGGTAAATTGTCTCGTGTATTTTTTCTTGTACATGACTGATTGCCGGCGATTCTTTTAATGCTCTCCATTATCCTAACTGATGATTTGGTTTATTCAAGCTAACAAGTTTGGGTTCAGCATTTCCTTCGTTTTTACCTCAACGAAAATAAAGCTCGTTTAATCTAGAAATCCAACAAAAAGTTCTTTCTTTATTTTAACATCGAGCTTCTGGCGACTTAAAAAGCACGTCCTTACAAAAGAACAACATGATTTGATGCAGTTTTGCTGAAGTCCAAGTCTTTCAAGTTGTTATTTCATGGCCTTGTTTAAGTCACATTGCAAAAGAGATTTGGTTCCCTGAAAACACGTCCTGGTGATTCGCGCCACTGCTAGCAACTTTCCCCCAACGGCATTAGACGAGGCGTTTGTTTTAATGCTTTCATTTAGTAGTACACTTTTATGCATGCTAAACTACCAACTGCTGGCTAATATTTCATTTCTGTCCTGTAAACACCTCTGCCTCCGCCACATTAAAAAATAAAATTCTAAAATGGTCGTATGAGCAGGACTTTTATGCGCACCCACGTTCATAAAGAACTAGGTAATTTACTCCTCGACTGCTAGTTAAAGTGTGTGCTGCTTATTGAACATTTGCTTTCATTTATTCCGACTGTTGTTGAGGTGGTGCATCGCATGCATCAGAGGCTTCTAATAAATTGCACAAAGTCCATTGCCCCTAGACAGGAGATAAGGAGTATCTGTGCAGTTGTAAATAAAGGATTAGTGGATGCTTAAATCACACTACACATAGTCTCAAAAGAATACAAGTGATTTTGCTTGTGATATATTCAAACAAATTTGCTTGTAATGTGGTCTGTCAGCGTGACCAATAGTTATGCGGCTAAATGATATGTATGTTTAATTAATTATTTATTCTTATTTAATGGCTGTGGCAACCATACGCAGTGTATACAGAGGATTCTTTAAAATCACTTCATAATATTTGGGATTACCATTTTTCAATTATGTCCCAAATGTGGAAGTGAATTAAGGCATCCTTGTGCACTACTTGAGTTATTTCTTGGTACCTTTTTTCGAAGCATAAGCCACGTAGACTTGCAAAATGCATTAATATGCAGGTTCAGTTTTCTAAAAGGAGGTGTCTTTAAAAGTCGACAGATTAAAAATCTAAACGAAAACGCAGTGAAAGTAATCGGATTAAAAGTAATAGCTAGAAGCCAAAAAAGTTGGATTAATGGGATTTGTTGTTTTGTAAAAGGGTGAGAAGCGAGGCAACATTTAGGTAGTCATAACTTTTTGGCCTGATTAGTTTGCCATTAGCGTGTTGCGTGTGTCAACCAATAAAGAGAGAGTTGGCGGAAATTGACCGCCGAGAACTAAGCGGACACTGTGATTGCGCGTGCGAAATTCCTTCGGACTTCGGACGCCAAATTTAAACTGCGAACATTAAATTACCTGTTTCACCAATGATGAATGTATCTGCTCCTCATTTTGCCATTGATGCTTGTTTTGTGCAACCATAAAGCATAATAGTTCTTAGGCAAATCGCATTGCCTCCCAATATTTTCTGCTGAAATCTAGGCATGCTTTTGGACTTCACACTAACAAAAATTTGGCCACATCAAAGGAAAAAAAGATGAAAATGCCACACGTAGCAAGCAATGTTAAGGAGAATCTAGACTGTTAATGAAGTCACATAGCCAACAGTGGTTAAAGACATCACAATTTTAAGAAGTAGTTTCTTAAGTAACCGTCTTCAACTTCCTTTGTTTCAGTCCCAACTGCTGCATAAGTAAATTAAGCTGTAGTAATTTTGTGTCGCATTTTGTAATTTGTGAGGCAGTGTCAATTAGCTAACACCCAGCCCCAATGCATTTCTATAAGGAATACTACTGAGTAGTAAAAGGCTCTAAGCATCTGGAGCAGGCATTAAAGAATGTGGCATTCCCACGAAAATTTAATGCCACACTAGTCTGAGAACATTGCATAAGATTCTTGTGAATCCCTTTCCTTTATTCCCAAAGGCATGGCGCCTGCTAAGTTCGTACTTTGTCAAATAATTTTATTTTGGTGTAGCAAGATTTTATTTCCAAGCGACATTATAAGTGACTACGTCTACTTACGGAAGAATTGTAGAGAAAGCGATTCCGAAGGTCATAAAACGCTCACAAGTATCTAAAACAATGTCAGATAGGTTCTTCCCCAATATTGGCATGGAATTTCCTTCATGATCATTATAATTTTTTGGCCCAATAAAAGCACCGCAACATGATTTTAAATGTCGTCAGGTACTTGCCACAAATGAAGCTATGTTTTACCCTTCGGCGATATGCATTTACCTTTCAAAAATCGCAAAGTGTCCAGAGTTGTAAGTAACATGAAATAACCTCAGCTTTGTGGATTACTGTGGTTATTAGATTTGACTCATTCAAATATTCTCGGTGGTGTTAAGTGTATTTTTACAAAAAGAAAGTGGTACTGGCATGCTATTTTATTAACCCAGCTGCCCACTTTCGAACCTTACTCCCTCTGCTCACATTCTTTGAGTTTATTACCTAAGTGTTGGAACAAGAGGTGTAAGCTATTTTCTTTTCTGTTCAATCAACGGTAGAGCTCAACTAAATGGATTAATTAGTGAGAGAGGAATAAAGTTAAGACTATGACATTTTGACACAGTTGCATTATGAGTTTCGAGTTCCCGATACACACCCTAGATTGCTCTCAAGTTCCAAAGTTAAGTTCTTTTACACTGGTAAATTTTTTGACTGTTCTGTACGAAATGTGCGTTTCACTTTGCGTTCTGCTACTGCATTACAATCGGCAAAAATCTCAAGTCTAGGAAAATGAATTGGTTCCGCTTCATTGTTACCTAGAATTGACAGCTAAAAGCAATGACTCACAATGGAGTTGTGTGTTTTGAGGAGCATCAAAAAACTTTTCTTTTTATATGCTTGCATGTCTGAGTCAATCAACCTCACATCCATGCTGCGTTACTGAATCGGTTAAGTTAACGAACTGTGACATGCATAAAGTGATTGTAGAGATTATTAAAAAAGCAGAACCATAAACAGACTATTTCTACTGCGTAGTTAGCTATAAACTGTTAGTTGAACCTCATTCACTAATATTTTATTCGCTTTGCTGGCCTTCAACAACTCGGAGAAACATGATTACATTGAGGTATCCTAAGTCGGCCACACAACCTATGCTTGTCGTAGCAGGACGTTGGAGTTATTCCCCTTCCTACCCCCTCTTCCTCCTTTTAAAGGATGTAAGTCAACATTTATAAAGCGGAAGTGCATGCGATTGAATCTACGGCCAGGAGGAAAAAAGTAGCTTATCCTTTCCAATAAGCCTCTCCTATATCCTTACCTTACGGTAAAAATTGGTCTTTGGCGATGCAATCTTTAATGGAAAGGGTGAAACTATTGAAATATTGAATTGACATTTAATGCAATGCTATAATTCTAACTTCTACTGGCCATACGCTGCAAGTGATGAATGAGTTTATCTTAGGATTATTCTTACAAATGCAATGAAATTAAATGCAAAATAAAAGTGGAAGCAAGTATAGAAAACAAGTCCCCGGTAAGTAGCTCCGTGGGATAATAATGTTATCTCCAACGCAGGATGCTATTTGTGTCTATAAAGCATTGATGAACTTCATTGCAATGTCACCGTCTTTCATGTTTAAAAATATTCGTCCCATTAATGGTTAAATTTAGTCAATATTTTAATAGTACTTGTTGACTTGCATCTTCCCTACTTTAATTGGCAAGACTGACACAAGTCAGCGTCTCTATGCATGTTCATTTGGGCTACTGGTTCTAGGAAAATCGCCCAACCCAGAAGTGCATTGTTCGTTACAACCTAGAGGACTCAGGGTGGACAAAGTTGTGGTTCCATGTTTCATGCCCTGGATGGTAAAAATGGCGATTTGAGCAATTCGCGGGAAAGGTGTGCACTACATAAAAGTGTGTTTGGCGTGTTCAGCCCTCATGGCAGACCAATTATCTTCATGGATAATTAAACGGATTCTCAAAATAGGAAGGTGAGCATTTCAGTTAGTGACTTTATATAACGGGCAATGTCTTTCAATAAGTCATAAATTTCCGCACATTGCACAAGAATAAACGCTCCACTTTCTAAAAGCCTACAACTATTTAAAGCAGCAGCAATCTAACAATAAATTTAATAAAACAAGCTTCCTGCACGCTAACTTCACATTCCAATTGAAAGAGCTCACCACTAGCGGTCCGCTTGTCAAAATGATTGCCTCCGATAAAACTGTAAATACACCTTTAAATGCATTCAAAATAAAACTGTACGTTCATTTAAAGTCAATAGCGATTCCGTCACACAACTCTTTTTGTTTTGTCAATATTGTCGGTTTAAATTTAAATGATCAATTTAACGTTAAGAAATGAAGGTGAATTCACTAAGGTAACCTTCGCAACTACAGCCGAATCAGGTGCTTCATTTCAACCCCATCTGAAGCAGTTCTCGTGCTCAGGTACAAAAGAGAGTACATATGCTTTTATATTACTTCTCTTGACTGCAATTTTGGCGCAGGAATTCGGTAAGAGCAGGTCGCAAATTGATCTTAATTTGTTCATTAATCGCTGAACGGTTAATGGCTTTAGATTCAAACCAAGCAATGACTATCGTCTTTCTTTAGCTGGCTTATTTATTTGGCCTCTAATTCAATGCATTGCCCAAAGCAAAAGATAGTATAATTTGTAGCTTTTTCGCTAGTGCGTTGACGAATATGATAATAAACATAAATCAACTCGATGCGACCAAAAATCTCTCTCACGAACACTGCGTTTGTGTTTTCTTGAAAAGCGATGATAAAATTAACACCAATGGACATGAGACAGAGGAGAAAAGATTGATTTATGCGCCTCGAAACTGATTCATTTGGAGTCTTCCAACCTGGTTTGGCATGGGTTAACTCGTTGATTCGTTTTATAATTGGCAGTTTCAAATACACTTACTCCTTGGGTCGTTGTTTAAAAGGATTTCTGTAGCAGAGAGTTCCGCACTGAGCAGTGCACTGCCCTGAGGACTATTTTAAAAATAAAAAAGTGTTTAAATAAAATCATCAGGGCACTAACACACGTAACACTTTGAAGTTTATCGCTCGCATTACAAATCACCCCTTAATTCAGATGCTGCCCCGAAATTCTAATCCAAACTTTGGTAATTAAAAAATATTTTGTTATCTCAAACCATAACAATACAGCTCCTAGCACTAATTTATTTATTAAACATGCATTTGGGCATTTTTTCGCAAGCCCATCTTGAAAATCCCAATAAACCAAATTCCTTCAACTGCATTTTTGTGCTTAATGAAGTTTTATTAAAGTAAAGATGATAAAAGTGATTTCATTCATCAACTGAAACACAACATTTTGATGTCTATAATTCGATTAGACATGCCTTTATTTCTATTTCAAATCACAAAATGTGCCTACCGTAAGGTGTCAAATGAAAGATTCATGATACGAATGTCTCCGAGTGTGTGTTTTTTTATTAAATCTCTTTTTTGTTAATAACATTGATCATCAAACCAGTTAATGGGATTTCCGGATTTCATTTCAATTCGTTTCATTTTTCATTTTGCTCGCCTTCTCAAGTGGACAAAGGCAAATGCTCAGGATAAACTAACACAACTGTTACGAATTGTCCCGGGTCACTTAAGAGTCTTGTAAAAATTCACCTCGTTTCGCCTTTAGCATGAAATTTCACATGCACTGTTTATCCCACGAAAACGTGATATTCTACCATCGTCCTAGGCAAATATTTTACCCTCCAGAGCGTTATCGAAACGTCATTAATATGTCAAGGTCAGCACTAGGTGGCATCATTAATACCACATTTATCTTTCGAACCCCAGATTCTCATCCTTTTGTTTCCCATCACAATCAAAATTCATTAACAAGGCGTGCTAGCGATCTAAACAAAGGCTGGATCAGTGCGAGGTGAAATCAAGTACTGAAAGCACAAGCAAGTGACCTGCCAGTAGCACTAAGTTCTATTCCCTCAACCTTGCGTAAATTCCTTGTAAATCAAATGCACAATACAGTTAGCTCCTTGCTAGGCTAGTTAACTGACAGATTTTACCCAGAAATTCCTAAATCGTGCAACTAGAACATCTGCTCCAATTAGCTGTGGCAATTTTAGGGCATTAGGCAGCGCTTTTTATAGTTATTATATTAGTGTAAAACTACTCTTAACTGTTTTATATCTTTCTTTTACTTTCAACGGCAGTTAAAATGCATTCTGCTGAGTTTAGAGTCAGAGTTGTTGCCGAAACCTTGGCCGTTTAATAATTATGGACCAAATTCAAACAAATGAAGGGGTGACTCACTACCTACATAAGCTTGTTTTTAAGCAGGATGTATTTACAACCTTTAAATATGCTTTTCAGAGTTCATCGTTAAGGCTTCCACCATGAATCTATTTTTCATGCAATCAAGTCGACTAAGTATTCGGTACTTCGCTTGCCCCTTTCACGACCGCCTATTCAGTCGTGTATAGTGAGTTAGTCCATAAAAAGTAGTTTGACTAGTCGCCCGGTATGGTAAAAGCTGGCTTCTATAACGTATTTATTCCAAAAACACGTTAATTATAAGAACTAGAATCTTTAGAGAACAGCATTTAGCCCATCTTAATTATGACAATGAGCTCCACGAAGCATCAAAGCCCGAAATAGTGCGCTCAGAGCATTGGAACGTAAGTAGTTAGGAGTGAGTGTTTCACCCCGTGACGATGGAACTTAGCAATGTAATTATAAGTACCGAGCAATTTCCGTGTTGTTGCTACAATGAACACCTAACGTTTTATTCGCATGAACTAGATGCGAATTACGATGCAATTGTAACAGCATTAAAATGACACCGCAGCGCAATCTTAGAGCACTCAAGGGACGTATTTCATTTGGAACCTGAGTTAGGGTTCCATTAATTTTGGGGATAAAGCGCAATATTATGGGCATTGCGCGAGCCTCGTTGCTATTAACTAACTCGAACATTTTCATCCACAATAATTTGCCTCATGTATGTCCAGAGGAACGTGTGGCCGCAATAGATGACTTGCGCTTTGGCCGCTGGATTATTTTAAATACGCATTTAATTGGAATGCGGAAGGATTGATGGTGGTCAGTCAAATGCTCATTCACTAGGTCAGTTTGTTACTTTAAACTTCCTTTAGAAACAATTAGTGAGCATCCTTAAAAATGAAATTTTACACTTCTCAAAAATCCGTAAATCTGTTACAATAGCTTGTTCAGCAGCGAAAAGGTTATTGTTGTGATTATATAAAATGTAACAGGAATGGTTTGCCCAACCCATTAATCAACGAAAGCGATTGGTGACATTTGTATTTCATTTGAGCAGTATTGAAAGTGGATTTGGATGCGTTTTCCTGCCATAACTATCAGTAAAAACTTAAGTATCGCCAGTTAAAATAGAGCAATATGCCATCAGTAAAGTTGACTTGATACAGCTAACCCACTTAGCAAGAGGCTCGGGAGAAAAGTGTAACTTAAGGCATATGTGAAAACTCGAGGAAACGTAGCCATTGAAGTGTTTTTAGGGGCTATAAAGGCTATTCAAAATGTCAAACTTTTGACAAAGGTCACAGCAATATAGCGCAAAAAATCGGCCTATGCAAGAGACCGAATTGGAAGTTGGCTCATCAAACCACTTTTGACCAATTTAGTGTGCGATTTGAAATTATAAATTAAAAGTCATTGACAGTACTTAAGTCCAAACGGAAGTGATTCTAATCACAGAATGAAATGCGACACATCAATTATTTATTAGAATCTCAAATGTGCAGTCGCGCGCCGTTTTCGAAAATTTGGAAGTGCTCCATCGAAAAATTACAAGCAAAAGTAAAAGCATTAAAGTGAATGCTTGAAGGGGAACAAGAACATTTTCATCATCTACGCGGGTGTGATTTAAAGCAAAATTGAAACCGTATTTCATACATTGAGTGTTAATGTCAATGCTGTTTATTATTTGTTTACCTGCCGAACAGGTTGGCTGCACTTTTATTGTCCACATTACTTCACTCCTCGTTTTGCTAACGCATCACAATAACAACTCGAGGAAGCGAAGGCTCTTCACTGCCCATCGGACTTCGCAATTGCTCCGTGATTGCCCCATTTCAACAATGCCACTTCTCCGTGTGTCAGCATTAATCAAAAATGCATTAACGTGTGTGTGTGTGTGTGTGTGCAAGTGGGTGTTGTCGCCCTTTTCTGCGACCCAACTTCGCCTCTACCCACCGTCAGCTCCCATGGCGCCATGATTGCTCGTCAATCAGGAAGTCAACAGAGGTGTGAGTTTGAGTGAGGGTGTGGTGTGGGGATGCGAGCACCGGTATGGGAGGCGGGTAGGGGTGGGTTAGAAGTAGCAATGTACCGAAGAGCTGAGAGGAAACGCTTAGCACAAGTGTTATGCATCGCTAATTCTTTCGCGTTTAAGAAAATGCGAAGCACCATTAGAACTCAGCGGTAATGGGTAAACAGGCGGAATTTATTCAATTGCTGCTAGAGTGAATGGTGGATATAGGGGTTCTCCCTTCCTGTTGGTGGAAAGTTGAAACACTTAAATTTATCCAAAAACCGGTAAAAATCATTCCGTATATTTCAGTTACAACACATTTTAGAGTCAATTTTTACGATTTAAATAGACTATATCACAAATTTTGTTGCCTTAATATGTGCATGTCTTTTTTTACAAAGACAGTAATTTCTGATATTCAAATTGGAAGTCAAATTGATACCGTCGTTTTTGAAGTAAGAATATATTGGATCCACTACCTCGTTGCTTTCGAGTTGCACTACTGGAATGTAGAAAAGTGCTTTTATTTTAGCGCATGCATTCAAGCTCAAGTTAATTGTTGGTACTGACAAAAATAAGGATAGTGGGATGCAAAACTAAGTTTGACTGAACAGAGTGTGATACGCACCAGACAAAGGCCTTGACTCTGAAACATGACTCAGTCGACTAAAGTTCCCAGGTTGATTAGTACCATCATGGATTTTGCCTGATACTCCGCTATCCTTTAACTAGGGATCTTGATTAAGAAACTTAGCGAATTAAACTCAATTTGATTGATTTAGCGGTTTCTAAACTAAGCAGTATTTGGGTGCATTTTTATGGATTATCCCATGACATTTATGCAGCAACTAACAAATAGTGAAATGCGCAAGCAGTTTTTATAAAATAATGTCTTCCTGTTTTGATGTTTTACTTTGTTGTCTGACGGGAAACGCAAAACCCCCTACATCCGACCTATTGGGTGCTCTAAATAGCGGAAACCATAACCTCAATTTTCTCAATCCACTTTCCAAAAGATACAATGAATGCAATTAAGTAAAGTTAAAACGCAACCACCCAATCGGATCGAAGGGTTTGAATTGGCCAATTTCAGTGATTTATTCTACGAAACCAGTGTGGGTACAGCAAACGCATTCGCGAGGGGGGTTGGTTGAGGTTGTGTGGAGTGGACGAAGCAACTACCATCGACAATTTCGTTTCATTGGCAGTTCTTGTGGTCGAGTGAGCTCGTTTGATCGAGTAGAAGGCTAATTAGTAGACGATGTTTAATATTAATGGGAATCGATTGATCTAGAAATAAAAATCAATGATCCACAATGGCGCATCTAACAAGTGTGGCATTCCTTGCGCCCCAGTGATGCATTGTCATGACTGCCTCACTACTCTGCATATTTGGTCTTCTTCTTACTGTTTGCATTATCCTCAACGGTTACCTAACCTTATTTTGGTACCTGCCTGGAATGCCGACAGGTCAGATTAAAACCGACAACTCTTATCTCGTATCTCATGACCGCTTAGTCAGACGCACCCATTACTACGTCCACTTTGAAATTGTCATGGCAGCCGTATGCTGCTTGTTTTGGACTCTCAGACTTCTCTCCGGTCTCATAGTTCCAAGAATATCTGAACGCAAGAAGATGCTAGTAGCTAGCATTTTGCAGCAGCTGTTAAAGCACGTTATGCGACCGTTAACAATAATCTTATTCATAACAAGCATCTTTGCAACTGTTGCAGCCTTCGACGATGCTGGATTGCTCAAGAGTGACGTTGCGAATTTTTTCAATCGTATATTTTATCAGCTTCAGAACACAGATCCAAATGAGGGTATGCGATATGTTTAACATTTTTTAAGAGCATCCAGTAATTTTAAATAAATCTATTTGACCTAGATTTATGCATGCAAAATTTGCCTGTTCGGAGTAAATCACTTGTAGTTTTGCTGAGTCGTCTCCCATGGTTGCAGATCCATAGCCATAAAGTCTAATTAATAAAATATGAAACCATCGGGACAAATTAATTAAGATTGGCATTAGAAGCAGGAGTCCTGTCAAGCAATGAGATGATTGTGCATGTAAATTAGCAGGAGGTTAAATGTACCTTGACCAAAAGGTATGCGTTTCGATACTTGATGAGAAAACTAGTGAACTAGCAAACGATAGTCAGCCATGGTTAAGTAAAACGAAATTTTTAGCCGTAACACACTTGCAAATTTAGATTTTTCAAATGAGTTGTCCACAAAGGGTAAAAAGTGGTTTTATTTCATTTGTGGTGACTTTGAAGTGGAGATCACTTTATAATTTGTTCTCGCATTCGTCATTTTGCATGAACCGGGCTGGTAAAGACGTTTATTAATCTATGCAAAAAAAATGTTTGATACAATTCGTGTTTTGACAATGCGAATGCCTTTAAAATACCTACTTAAAATTAGTTTTTCCGATGTTATAATCGGTAGCTATGGAAGATAGAAAAAGTGTGTAGAACTTTTCAGACAATGGACGTCAACAACGACTTTTACAACAACTGGAATCTATTCAAAGAGGCTACAGATGCTGCGGTGCTGCAAGTGTCTTGGATTGGTTTGGCATTTCGTTGGGCTCTGGCAAATCAATCCTGTCTCAGGCATCAAGTGATATCTACATTCCCGCAAGTTGTTTGAACTCCCGAAGGAGTTCAGTGCTTGTGCCACAGAGAATTGTGGATTTGCAGGCTTCAATAAAGTCAATTCGTTTGGACAAGGCGACCTTTTATGCGCCTGTATTTCGTAAAGGATGTGTTGAAGCAGTCGGAGATAGACTTTATTCTGAATTTTATGGCTTCTTAAAGTGTATGAGTCTGATTGACTTCGCCTTGAATGTCTGCCTGCTGTTGGTGGTTGTCTTTGACCATTGGGATCATTCAAGTTCAATGACTGCAAAAGCTAAAGCCGCAAAGCAGAAAAAAATATGTATCTAACGCAAAATTATTGCAAGCCATTCAAGGCACTCCACTTTTGGCAAAACAAGTAAAGCTGCAAGAGGTGTATGGCGACGCGAAAGCCGGCTGGCTAGAGAAGGGCATTCGAACTGGCTGGTGTTTGGAAAGCAACGGGAAGCAGGATAGTGAGTATGTACGACGGATTTACACCAGAAGAACTGAAATTCCTGGTCAAATTAAAACAAGTGGTTTTCGTCGATTTCTTCGAACCTACTTACCACTGGTTGAGGCCGTGCTCTATACTGACGGGGACTCAAGATACGAAGTGGAGGGCAATGACTACTACGGTGGCTTTATAGCCACTGCAGTTCGTGTAATTTGTTGTGGTCTGTATGGATATTTTGGGGCACATGTTCTTGTTTCTGCTTTTATTACCAATTATAAGGCTGCCCCCGCAGAAGGTGACATTGCAAAAACCGAGCAGGCCAGCAGCGCCGCTGAAGAACGCGAAAAGATCGTCGAAGAGTTGGCCTATATGACAAGCGTTCTTGTGCGCATTGCCTTCGTTATAGCTGCAATTGTGTCCAAGAGGTTCCGATGCTTTCTAGCTCTTCTGGGGCCGAATTTAGGGCTAACTGCAGGCCAGTCGTTTATTGCTGCCGAGTTGACAAATGTTGCTGTCTATGGACCAGTGCGGGGCTTAGCCACTAACCTCAGAGCTGCTGGTGGTTCGCTCAACTGTTTGATGAAGCTAGCTGGGAATATCACCAACGATGCTAACAAACTTCTAAAGCCAAGTGGTAAAGGTACATTCGAAGACGAAGTTGACGACGAAGAGGGAGATGAAAATGAGGTTGAAGATGATTATCTTGACATTGACTCCATAGTAAATGGCACTCAACAAAATTTAACAAGAATCGACGGAGACAAGGGCAAACTTAAACCCGTAAAATACCCCAAATTGAAGAGTATATCAAGTTTCAATAGTTTTTTTGTGAAACTGATTAAAAAGGCATCGAAAGGGATAAGTCGAGGGGCATCCCACTTTAGACAGCTTACTATGAAAGTGCAAAATGAGGCAAGTCTATAATTTTTGTTACAACCATTTTCATTGCCTATGTACTGCTAGTCAAAACAACTACACCATTCATTCAACCAAAGGGCCTTTAACCAAAATGATGTTATCAAGTAATTCGTGCACCTATATGTAGAAACTACATTTCCTGAAAGTTGGTCTACTGCTCTAGCACAGTGAACTACTGAGGCATGGATGTATGGGGTTGTTTGGACGACTTTCAAAGAAAGAAGATTAAAAAGTCAGGCAAACTGCTGGAAGTCGCTAATGGAGAGATGATTGACAGATGGTAAAAAGGAACGCCTGTCATCATCAACGACATGCCTACTTCTTAGCAGTAACGAAAAGCTTACAGCAGATTCATGAGGGGTTCATAAACGCCCGGAAGGGTCATTTTTCGCAGGCGTATGGAAGGCAAACTTGTTACGTGGCCATTTATTGCGCATCACGTTCCATGTGAAGACCCACCAAATAATTTGTTTTGTTTGCAGTAATCAGTGAGTGGTTCTACTTAGGACAAAGCTGATAATAAGGCACAAAACTCAAGAGTTAAGCAAGACCAGGTTCCAACTATGCTTGACAATTTGGCAAACTAGGGGGCGACGACGCCTATGGATTTGGGTTGTTCCTCACGAATTGTTTAGTCGGAACGCTTAAACTATTTAATTGTGGTTAAACCTTCTTGACGAACAATACTTTTGATGGCTCTTGGACACTTGCTTTTCAACGGTCGAATTTCGCCTACAAATCTCTAAAACGCAATCAATGCTCATCTTTTGAGCAAATAAAGCCAGTGAACAGTGCTGAAAAAGCACAGAAATACGTTTATATTACCTTAGTTAATGCATTGAAAACTCGGTGCTACTACCTGTTGATGGCATGAATTTCGAATTTAAGATCGTTTGTTTTGCTTTCAACCAGCAAATTATTGCTTTGGCATTAAACACTCGACACAACAAACCAATTTAATAAATAAATTAGCCTATAAAATTTTGGCATTATTAAACCAGTTCCTAAATCAAAGAGACGGATGTCCTTAATGCCATAGAAGGTTTGATATTGATGACAAAACGAACAAAGTCTATGCTAAAACGTTTTCACCAATAAACTTAAAGTTATTTAAAGTGGAAGGGAAATCTAGGGTATTTTGAGCTGTTTAACGTTGGCTTTATCTTTAAATCTGTAAAAGATTAATTAACTGTCAAGAATGGATTGATTAGCTGTCTTTCTAACTACTAAATTGAAATTAAATACACAGTGAGTAAAGTTTAGTTTAATTTTACTTTGACTGACAATTCTGCTGTGTTTTAGTTATTGAGGGACCCAGAAGCAACACCGAATAAAAACGCTACACAAAACAACGCCACTAAAGTTTCAGGGTCGACACAATCAAACGCTGACATCCAAGCAACGAACGCAGGTGTAAGCGAGTCCTTTCGACGCCACTTGGACGAGATGGACACCTCGGAGAAGGAGCGAATGCGCACGCGCAGGAAGATGATGCAAGCAAAGATGGCTGCTGCTGTGAAGAACCTAAACCTTGGAAGAAATGAGAGCCGAATCCTCATTGGCGCTGTAGCTTTGGGCCACAAGATTGACAGCAAATTGCGTGCTCGTCTCATGAAAGCCTGTATGGCTATGCAGCAGGCCCGCACCGAACAATGTAATGTGGCTGCTGTCACAGCCTGCTACCGCATACAAACTTCTGCTGTTATCTCTACCGGTCTTCCACTTTTCATTGGGCCTTGGTGTTCCTCCTACGTCACAAAGGGTACCGCGTGCCCAACTGGTGAAGCTCTGGAGAAAGCGAAAACAGAATGCGGAAACAGTGGCTACAGCATCGGTTTAAAGGATGGATTCGGAGCACAGTTCGCGGTGGCGCAGTCAGGGCTCCAACAATTTGCCGAAAATTTTCAAATCGTTGTGGGATACAAAAAACTCAAGAGCGCAGCTGCACAAATAAGAGCTCTACATCACGACACAGAGGATGCTATTGAACAACTCGCATACCTAACGTTGGATGCCACTCGAGCAGTTTTCGCCATCGTTCTCTTGTTCTCCACATTATTAAAATTGTTGTTCATTAGCCTTTTATTTAAAACACAAAGTTACATATCAATGTATCTTCAGGACATGGATTTTGACAATATCTACATTGGAGATGTATATGAAAGGATAGACCAAAGGCGGAAGAATGAGTCACGAATGTACCTGCTGCCATTGAAGTCTCATGAAAGAAAAACAGTATTTTGGCACAAAATAGGCTACACAGGTCCTGAGTGGGTACGGGCATTAAAGGCTGTGATCAAGTCGGCTGTACTCGGAATCGGTCTGACAATGCTCTTTGCAGCGGACAGCTATCTACACAGTCTCATGGTTGTCCTCGATGTGGTTACACAAGGTGATCTGCAGTTAGGCGGTAGTAGTGGACAATCCGACACGGCGGCTGCTGCAATGTTTCTTGCCGGCGATGGTTTTGCTGCTGAGCTGATAAAGGGTATTCTTGACGGTTTCCTTAACTTAATGAACATCGAACTCACCTACAAGTTGAGTGCTTGTGCTCCAAAAGTCATCTTCTCCTCACATGACTTGAGATTCCGATTCGGTATATTATGGACGACACTGCTGATACTGGGTATATTTTCGGGTTACTTGCTCCGACTGCGTCACATTGTTGCGGGCTTCTTCTACCCCAATGCACATCGAAGGCGGCAAATGCACTTGTATAATACAATGCTAGCTAATCGAGTAAGAGATCTCAATACAAACAGAAACTTACTTGTTCAACGCGTTAAAGAAAACCGCTTGCAGCACGAAGTCCGTCTGCTTTCCAAGCCACCCATCATCGCGGAGGTAGCGCCCGAACTAGCAAAAGTGCTGAGGCTGAGAAAGGGCACTTGTGTCATCTGCCATGATACGCGGAAGCCGGGACCAGAGATGTACATTTGTCCCGTGGACGCCTGTGCCACTTGTCGTCAATGCCAACGCAGAATTTCAAATGATCCCGAGTTTTGTGTTGCCTGTGTGGACCGCAATGAGGCCAGCATCACTGATACCCTTAAAAAATTAGAGGAAATGTACAAGAACAGACCTCAGAATGTTGTCTAACTCTTAATGCCATCATAAATATATTCTTTCTTGTATGACCTTCTTAAAACAGCATAGTTTGCTTCCTGATTCGCGGAAGATGGATATTAATTTTCATCTCAAACAGACGCAATCTCATTTGTTTATTACATCATGCCTTGAACTTACAACCTCTTGTTTTGGGAAAATCATGGTCGTCTAAAAAAAGCGGCCCTTAAATCTACTGTATATCTAAAAAAATATTCGCAAGCATCTGCATAAATAGAAAATTTTGGGCATAAGTATTCGAATTTTTTATTGCAGTATTATGAAAAAAATTAATCAGCCACAAGGAATGGGTTTTTTTACATTTGGATGTGCTAGGAAATGGGAAAAAACTTAACTATTTCCAACCCCAGCCCCTGAGTAGGATGAGGAATGCCGGTGCTGTCGCGCATTTAAAGGGCTTACCTCCCACGGCATAAATGTGCGTTAGTCGTCTGTGCAACAGCCCGTGGTAATGCGAGTACAGGATTTGCTTTTGGAAAAGTGCGTGGCAGACTGTCAGTGGATTACCAATAACGCTGTTATGACTTGAGGATTATTATTTTACGAAAAGTTTTCCACAAGTGCAATGCGCAGAACAACTTTGACATATTTTGATTGAAAGTCTCATTTGACATTTTTAAAGCTGTCCATTCTTTGGTGATTCATTAACTGTTTGAATGATTGTGTATAAAACACGTGAACAAACTATAACAGGACTGAATAGATCAGTCTGTACCCTATTTTATGTCAAAAAACAATAATTTCGACCTCGTCTCACCTCACTTTACATAATTACCATATTACCCTTGTGCTTTTCATCCCAACACGACCTTTGGGTAAAAACAATTCCTTGAAAAACTTATTATCAATTCACATATGCTAATGCAACACTTTATGACCTGACGCCAAAGCCACACAAATAAGGCTTTAAAATGCAAATACTGTATCCTCCACTAAGTCCTAGTTTAGATTTGATGCACACTTTCTTATCCTTTGAGTGGTAGGCACCATAGTCAGCATTGCTACTCCTCCACTTATTAAAATCACAATCCATATACCTATTGATGCTGATTTTTTTATCATTTTCTACAATCCTACAAACGTGGGAAAATTTATGATGCATAATACTTGTGCTGAGCATTTCCTCTCAGCTCTTCGGTACATTGCTACTTCTAACCCACCCCTACCCGCCTCCCATACCGGTGCTCGCATCCCCACACCACACCCTCACTCAAACTCACACCTCTGTTGACTTCCTGATTGACGAGCAATCATGGCGCCATGGGAGCTGACGGTGGGTAGAGGCGAAGTTGGGTCGCAGAAAAGGGCGACAACACCCACTTGCACACACACACACACACACACACACACGTTAATGCATTTTTGATTAATGCTGACACACGGAGAAGTGGCATTGTTGAAATGGGGCAATCACGGAGCAATTGCGAAGTCCGATGGGCAGTGAAGAGCCTTCGCTTCCTCGAGTTGTTATTGTGATGTGTTAGCAAAACGAGGAGTGAAGTAATGTGGACAATAAAAGTGCAGCCAACCTTCTCGGCTTCATTTGATCGAGAAGAGAGATTAACAAAATGCAAAACAAGGGCAGGGCTATGCAATGTTTGATTTTCCGAGTATGATATTTTCCGCTTATTCAGTGTTCGTCATCGTCTAATTTTGCATAATTCCTCCACTTTGTTGGTATTTAAAGCGTACAATAAGTGCAAAATATTTTGTACCATTACCATCCAAAGAGAAATTTCTCAGGTAAGTACGGATCTTAGTTCTCGCCCGCTATTTATAATGATAATTGCGCTGGGAGTGGCTTCTAATTATCTTTTCACCTTCTTCTATAATTTCCTTGCCTCGAATTCTTGTATGTTCGTTTTTAATATGTTCTCTCGAAAGTAGCCTTTAATTACTTACCCACTTTCAAATTAGTGAATTCGAGGTTATCCCCAAACTGGCTCAGTCCTTTCCTGTTGAATTTCGCTACGGCTCTACTCAGACATCCATGCTGTGACTGAGAGTTCACATTAGCACTTGCATTTTTCAGTTTTAGAGTCAACATGACGGAAGTATATTTACCGAAATCCTTGGCTTGTTGTTACAAATAAATTGCTATTCGATGGTACAAAATCTACTTTCCGTTCTGCTTTGCCAAATTCACAAATTAACTTCATCAAAGCCAATCAAATTATCCCCTTGAGATCCCTGCGGGACGCCCTGGGAAAAATTAAATTTAAAGTAATCCAAGTAGGTCAAGTAGAAAATAAAACCATCCCAGGAGAATTGGCGTTCTTTCAAAATTGTTTCATTTTTTCTTGCTTTTTCAAAGGCCAATTTATTCATTTGAGCCTTTGAAAGCTCCTTCCATTGCTTAGTTCAAGTTTTATTTACAGACCCAATACTTGTTCGTGTTTCGGAGATGAGGCACCTTTACCAGAACATAAACAATTACCGTGAAGAAAGTTTGATAAACATTATAAAAGCCTTTGAACAGTGTTTGTGAAATTTTGGACTGCTCTTTAGAGCTTGAACTGCTTTTGATGGCATCCATAAGCCGTAAATGTCTGGAAGCGACTTGATTATAATGGCGTGGGGAGTCCGAAGATGGTGTGCGGGCGCCACGATGAAGGTCACAGACACTCCATGCGGGGATCACAAAGTAGTGGCAAAAATTGTCGCATAGTAATGTTTTGAGGGCGGTGGGAGTCAACAAAGTTACATTTTTTAATATGGCTCGACGCGTTATTGCACCCGCATTTATGGCACTTTATAGTGCTAGGATCATAATTAGTTTAATTGCTTTAAAAAGAAGGTTATCTGACGTGCAATAAAACGTCTTTAATTCTCCTCTTTACATTATGGCTTAATGCACGCTCACATCAGATTCCCCAGGCTCACCGGACTGGCGCGATTTTCTTACTCGCTGTCAAAGCAAACCAAGCGATTCTCATTCGTTGTTTGCATTACCTGCCAGAAGATTACGATAATGCTCATTTGATGTGTCCTGTGAGGCCCTTCTGGCTGCCATTGTTGTTCTCAGGAGGAGGTTAAACTCGCTGGCACCGACTACAAATAAGGCACCCTGTGGGCTGACCGTTCGAGCGACAAGTACAGGCAGTTGGGTTTCAAATAAACGGCATATGTTAGGATTCCTACACTGTGCGAAGTTTTTTATTCACAAGAATTTTTATCAAGAATAAATGAATTCTACCCACCAATCCGTCTAAATTCTCTTATTTTCGGATACGAGTCGAGGACTTTAAAATTGTTCGATTGCACAAGTGTTCGCGATGTCTTTTCACATTTTATGACGCATTAAATGGCTTTCTTTGAAAAAACCCCATAACCATAAGACTTCATCTTTTCACTTAAATGTGGACGCGTTTTACAGTTAATGTGATTTTAGAGATTATTGCCTACTTGATCTGAATTTAAGTGTTCTTCTTCGCTAGCATTAGATGGAGCCGGAAGAGGGGCTGTGCTAGCTCCTACTTTAACCCCACTTAGAGGAGGCGATAGCTTGTTTTCACTTGTACGATCCAAATTGTGTTAAAAACTAACTATTTCCCGTGTGTTACAAAACTATAAGCGCGATAATATTAGGGAACTTACAATTTTACAACGAAAGTAAAACTTAATTTGTTTGGCTCAAGAAAAGGGAATTGCTTGAGTGGGTTTGATTTAGTGTTTCTCAAAAATCATTTATCTCTTTCCTCAAAAGAACTCGAGTGGCTGCAAAAATATCATGAAACTCTTCACGCATTTTTATTTTTCTTTTCTTTTTACAACCCATTCTCGTAGAACTGGAGCAAAATAACTATGATCGCAATGAATCGTATTTGTATTTGCGACACTGTGTAAACTTGTTAGGAACAAGGAAACGTAGGTGTCTCTCCCCGTCCGTAGACAAATAGTTCTCTAGTCGCAGCTAAATCATTGCATCCACCATTATGTTTAATAATGCAGAAATCAAACAAGGTGATTCTTGCGACGCACCAAAGCCATTCATTTTGGCCTTGGCTATCGCAGTTGTCGGTGGCTTCCACACCGCCACCACCACCACCACCACCACCAACACACGTCTACGTGCTAATGGCGCACACGCACTTCACTTCATCTGAATGCCTTAAAGCGCAGCATCGATGCCAACCCTCATTTCCTGCACACCCTCGGTGACATCACACAAATTTAAACTGCTTCTTAGACCTGCAATCTCAACTAATCCTCCCTTCCATCTAGCTTTTGGTTAATATTAAGCATAACAAAGTGCTTACACTTCTCTTTCAATTGCATTCACTTGATTGCCTTAAGCTACACCCATTGTCACACTGCTGGGCAATAGCTACATAAAGTCGCAAAGTGTATCGCCTATTGTTCACCAACGACATTTAATTAATTTTCTTTTCTGTCCATATTAAGTGTAAGCTTTTTAAACGCCTAAATTGACAGAAAATATTGAGATTGTGCGTATTTTGACAGGCGAATTTCCAAATGCTAGCATAATTGAAATGGAATGGGTGGCATTTTGCCAAAATTACCTCCTGAAGTAGGCACCTCTTGTGAAGGGGACTGCATTAGTTTACTTTAATCACAACTTCTTTGCTGACCATTTCTCTACCTTTTCGATGAAATCAAAGTGTCTAGGTGATTTTGCCCTTATTTATGTGTGGGACGATAGAATGGGCTTTACTCCATTAGTTCGACAGCGCTTTTTAGCATTTTGGTTCACAACGCGGCAGAAGTTCTCGAAAATGAAATAACTAACTTTACTTTGATTGAATTTACTTCTGTAATGCAATTTATTAAATCAGCCTTCATTTTTGCTTGAGGAGGAATGCAAGTCGCTCTAGCTTTTGTGTGATCATGCTGTTAAAACACTTCTTTTTCAGAGCGATCAAATAAGTGGGCAAATTATCCGAAACCAACGCGGATTCGAAATAGTCATCCGTTGATATTTATTTAATACTAAGTATTATCCATGTAGATTTACGGACTCCCAAGAAAATTTCCTCCATATTTTACACATTGTGTAAAACTTAGTTTTATAGTTGCTTAAACCTATTTAATAGCTGAACTGTAAATAAGAAGGTGAAAATCCACGAAGTTTTCCAAAGGGAGGGTGTATTTTTGTCATATTAATGTTTATATATTATGTTGCATGTTTTCTCTCTCGCTCGGAAATGCGCTTATCTCAATGAGTGGGCCATCAACATGCAAATCGCCCGTTCAATCTCTGACCGTTTGACAGACCTGTTTACACAGCGAGAAAAGCGATGGGATTTTTCCCTGAAAGAACTATTTTTGTGAACCTAAATATTATTCGAAAGCAGTGTTAAGGCGTTAAAAATCAATTCCAGCTTGCAATCTGCCTCATCTTACATAGGTGTCAACTGAATTGGGGTAACGCCATGCTACTCCTAAATTCAGATGATTCTATAAAAAGGCGCAAGCGTAGCAAGTGATTATTTGTGTAAGTTTGTTCAAATTTCCCCACTTCTTTTTACACTCGCATCGCCGCTACCTTTACACTTTGGGTTACTGAACAGCACCCGCATTACCACAACTGCTATTACCGTTGCTGACCTGTATAATTGACCTATTCACCTAGTGGTGAGCTCTTGTTGACCCTCGCATAGTCGTGGCGGCACTAGAGCCACGACCAACCAAATAAACGTGATTCCTCACCTGGGTCGCTGCGCCGACCGATTCCATGCGTTTAGGCTAGTGACACCAAGCTGTTTTCCATGCGCATAAGACCCTGCCATTAACAGCACAGCAGCCTCCGAAACAAAACATTAGCCCAACTTCCCCAGTCTTGGAAAAAATTGGGACAGAGCGTGAGTCAAAACTTCTAGTTGGAACATGAAATTTGGCTCAAATACTAAAACCATTAAAGGTTTTGCCCAACTTTAATGTTCTAGAGGCACGTTGATGTAAATCAGTCTAACTGCGATGGAAGGCACAAGCAGAATTGTCTTAAAACAGCTACCAAAAACCCCTTTTGTGACCAACATATTTTATGCGGAGGCACTTGAATTTGTACCTTGACTCTTAACTGTTAAAGCCTGATTTACTATGCGAGTAAATGCATCTCATTTCAGATGATGCATAAATACTTATATAGAGATAAAATAAGTGGCTCTGAGGAACTTGGTAGCTGCACTTAGTGAAAGCAGTGCGTAAATTCAGCAGGGAAGTGTTTTGCCTTCCAGATCTGACTTTAAAGTATGTTACCGTCCTGAAGTAACACGGCTTAGCAGCCACATAGCTTGAGAATTTACTCAGTTGTAACCGCAGAACAGTCAAATAGTAGGCTGCTGCTCGCTATAAAGGGAAACTTTGGACACATAGGCTTACCTCACACGTGGAATCGATTACGACTATTCTATCGTTTTACAAGTAATGCAATAGGAAACTGTTTAATAAAGCCTTGTTTCTCTCATTGAAACGTTTGCGTGAGTACTGGCCTTATTATTAACCATTAACCTGTAATCAGCTAAAATGAAAACTTCGCTAGTTTTGATCGAGACACCAGTACGTGTTTGTTCGTGCATTCTGTACGTATTCAATTCACAATGTTAAGCTTATGCTGCATTGTGCAATTTTACTTAAAGTCGATTTGATTTAGATTCAATGCAATGGTAGATCAAAAGGAAACCGCATATACAGCCATGGATTCACGCATGTTTGTACGCATAACGATACAAGTCGGATCATTTTTTCACTGCATTTAATAAACCGTAGCGGCATGCAATGAAGTTATGCCCTTGAAAACAGTCGCAAACACGCCGTCGCGGTGAATCAAACAGAATAATTCATGTAAATACGATAAGTGCAAGCGGATGGCATGCTTGGTAATCTGCTAGTTCCAACTCGAGCTACTCTGCCCTAAAAACATAGTACAAAGGAGACATTGGGCTCACCACTGTGCAACAAAAGATGTACCAAAAGTCCCATTTTATTTTGATAATCAATTAAAGAAAACCAATTTAAGATTTTATCATGCGTTAAAGGCGTGAAGGCATTTCTCACTTTAAACACTAATTCACGAAACTAAAAGAAAGTCAGCGTAAAGAAGCTGACAAAAGTGCAAACGAAAATTTAAAAAAAACTAGTAAGCTACACTTAAAATGTAAAAAAGGCATGGATTCATGTAATCTCTCTAAAATACACTTGTCCTCAATAAAGCACCAATATTTTTAAATATAATTGTCAGATTGATGAGTACCTGCATAAATTGTGATTGAACTTAAACGAAACATTCTTATTTGGTAAATTTGGCAAAATTTTACTAAATCGTGAAGCGTGCGTCATAAAATGTTAACATCAGGTTCATTTTCTAAATGCATTAACTTTTACTAATGCCTAGAAACGTGCAATCAAATAAGTATCTTTCTGTGCCATTTTTATGTTAGTTTATTAAGGACTTTGTTTTAATGGCTCAATCTCTAGGTTGAATCAGCGACAAAAGTCGAGATTATTTGATTGTCAGGTGGCGTTTGATATTTTTGGTAATTGTGCTCTTAATTATAAGTCTAACGCAAAATAAATATTTAAGTGTTATGAATAATGCATTTTGTTTGGGTCAGCGTAGTCACATGGTAAATTAAGCATTTTGAATGATGCCAGCTAAAACCTGGACCAATTGATGTCTTCTTCATATATCGGTCACAAATACTGAGCCCATCCATATTAATCTGTGTTAGTTGCAACTTTTAATTCAATTTGCTCTTAGATTGATTGTGTTTAACAACAGTAAACGTGTATGCTGGCAACTCACAAACTTATTCTCTTATACAGTTTTACCACGCTTTTTATAACTACCAAACTGTGTTTGCTTCCAACCGTGTGTGCAATTTTATAATACATTTTAAGAATAAAGTTTTTGTTACTTGTTTGTGTTTTATGTCTAGCCTAGGCTAAATTTCGTGTTGCTGTCACTCAATTTTGCACTTTTTACCATTAGTGAATGCGGAAGGCAATCATTACAGCTTGTTCAAAATCAAATTTGAACTTTGCAAGGCAATTTTAGAAATGGTTGTGCATATTACTTGTGGAAAAAAGCGACCGAGGAAAAGGGGACTGTTTTACTTTCTGTGCTGTGGATGTGGGACCGAGGATGACTCGCAGGTTGTACACAAGCCCTCTAGTAAACCAGATCAACCATATAGACCACCTTCAAACAATTTGCCAAGTAAAAATTTGGATTCCTCATAGTAAGTATTATTCCAACAGTGTTTTATGCAACCAAGATATTGCGGTCACTTAAACTGGGGGATCAAATCTATATTTTTTAATGCGCTCATTGAAATGTCTATTAGCTTTTTATCTCTATAATAGTCTAAAAATCTTGGTATGCTTTGATCTTTTTAATTTTAATTTTTTTAACGTTGGATTTGCAAATCATTTGTTTGCACTAAATATCCTGCAGATAAAACAAAGAGGGGATGTTTTTAATAGGTACAAATTATTAGTTCATTTAGCACCCTTGGTTCTTCAAATGGAGTTACATGCTCTGTTAATTAAGTACAAATCTATGGTTTATAATTTGTCTTCTGGATGCAACTCTATTGGCTTATTGTAAACTCAAATAGCCTTTTTACACCCAAATTTCTTGAGTCTAATCGCCATAATACGTTAAGGGCCGTTTATCATTAAAAAAAAATGGCGAATCCGTGCGGTGAAATTGAAACCTCGCTCCTTTGTAATTTTGATTTTAAGCTGTCGGCTCACTTTTTTCATAGAAATTTTAATTCAAATGTTCTTTATTGAGTTGCACAAAACGCGTTGCTTTACTAAAACACATTATGAAAAGCTTAAGAATGTTTCATCAATCATTTTAATGAACACTTCATAGGCTAGATGCAGACGGAGGCCATGGTGACCGATCAGTAGCACAGAGCCTTAAGTGCCTGCATCGTACTTGACTTCACACCTCGGTAGTCTACAGTTCGGCCTTAGGTTAGTTGTTTCGCGCACACAGACCTTACCAACATAAAATTTTGTTCGATTGATTGTCAACCACTCTGTTGTGCCAGCACAATTGAACGCATGCATGCTGAAAAGGTAAAAACATATCAGTCAAGGTCGCTGTTTGGCAACTCTACCTCGCGCCCTTTAGATGAGTCTGTGTGTGGGAAGGTCTCCCCTTTGTTGACGAATGTTGCTCTGACTGCCATCGCTGCCGTCTTCGTCTTACATGTTATCTGCTTTGCTGCTTTCTTTTATTGATAAACAAATGGTTAATTTTCCGAGTTTTCCAAACTATGCAAATATAGCACTTAATGTGCACATCCAATTCCGATCCGTAACTTAATGCCCATGTAACACTAATATTCATTCATTTCCTTCTAATATTCTCATGCTCTTGATTTCTCATTTAGACCGCCATGCTGCAAAGCAGGTATCACTACTTCTTGAGACAGTAGACCGTACGATCTTGTTGCTCGTTTCGCCTGCCTCGAGCACCCTTATTTCTTATGCATGGAGTTCTAGCTGCATGCGCTCGCTTCTGGTGCAATCGGATTGATCAACAACTATGTAGCTATGTGCAATTAAGTAAGGTCATTGATGCCTCAGCACGTCCTTGGTGCCGAGGCTGGACTCCTCAAGCTTGGAATCGGGAGCATGCACCGTCTTCCACCTTTGACTTTTTGAATTTTTTTTACCTTACATTTGGTTCAGTTCATTTAGGTGCCATCATTACAAACAGTTTCTTTTTATTCTCAGAGGTCATACACGCATCATGCTCACCTACCTCATTTCAACACATGGGCAGTATTTCTATTTAGCACTAATGCAAGACTCTTGAAAGTGACTTATTCCCTATTTATGTCATGCAAATAAGCTTGGTGAAATGAGGTCACGACACGGCCAGCCACTCAAAAGGGATATATATAAATCCTTTTTTAGTTTCTTAACTTCTCTAACACAGCAATTGATATTTGAAGTTTTGCTTTTTCATTTTTATGGTTTTGGAACGGCACGACGAACGTGTTTAATTGATTAGGCAATAAATGCTCCCAACGGTATACTTACCTTCTCTAAATACCTCCGAAATTCGGAACTTTGACCTATATGCCTTTACACACATTGGCAACCTTGAAGTGGAATTAGTCAGTATTTATTTTGAGTTAGATTAGAATTGTTGAGAAGCGAATGAACTCCACTTGTGTGTGGAACAAATTTGTGATGATTTCCTGATTAGTTTTCGCAAAAGCACATTTTCTTGCACCTCTGATTGTGGCACATTTTGTGTGCAGACTTCAGTCTAGTGCCAATGTGGCTCAGATTTCCCACAGCATAAGCAAAGTTCCTGATTGCAAAAACACCACAAGAAAATCCTGACAGCCCGAGCCCAAACCCATCTAGATGCACTCCAATTTCGCCGTTTTTCCTCACCGTCAAGCACCACTGCGTGTCTGAACTCACGGTGTTCGTTCAGCACTTGTTTTAACACGAATCATCCTTATTTGCGAGTCACTTTAAGGTAGCGGTTGAGTAATGCAGGCACATACTATGATGTTGTGCCTGTTGGTGATTGCATTTCATGCAGCTGTGAAAAGTTTGAAGTGGGTGTCTGTGTGAACTTCTTCAATTGAAGTTACGTGGCACCGTTATCTTTGCATTAAATCATGACTAAATTGTGGCTAGATATGGTATCTATAAAAGTCAATGGTCCAAAACTCTGGTAATAAATATTGTCTTGTTACCTCACTTACCTCGATAGCACCTGCTATTGCTCTGACACTTATTTTAAAAGTGTGGTTTTCCAGTCCTTGCTTTGTGGTTATAATTAGTTACTTTAAATAGTTCTTTGTGATCCAAATCCATGAATCAAATGATCCTGTTCAAATCACCTCACCAGTTTCGTCCTTGAGCCACTAGTGGATGTTGGCATTTGCAAAAATTTTCATTAGCGCTTAAGTGCAGCGCTCCCGAGATTAACGGAGTCATCCTAGCTTCCACATCTACGATTTAGTAACAATAACCGCGGCTAAGGGAAATACAGGTCGGCATCGATTCATACCATTGTTTCCACAGGAATGAAACGCATCCGCATCACACTTTTCTCGTCATTCAAAGTATGCGTAGAATGTACCAAATCACCTGCACCTATGTGACCTCCTGCCTACTCCGAGCCCTCCTCTTGACCAGAGGCCTGCATACAAACTCACACGTGTGTATGCCTTGTTCGGTGCTTAATTTGCTATTCAGTGTGCAGTTTGTTTGCATGCCAATGATCAAGTGTAAGTAGTTCTCTACCAATTATGCTGGATTCACAGGTCCTCTTTACCACTGAATGAAAGTCGAACCCACAAATCGCCCACTGTTTCTTCAAAAGAGCTCACGCTTCCTACATTAACTATGGTAAATTGCTGTACTTATACTGAATGGTGAGCTCAAAGTGTTAAGTAAAATAGGTTCAGTAATGAGGGTTAATTTGTTTGAACTATGGAAGCACCACTAGAAATTTTACAATCGGAAGATAAAATTTTTACATGATCTGTGTGGAGGCCAGGCCTAGCCTGATCCTCTCATAACGCAATCTTCGGGTAGCAAAGAGTAATTTGCTGTTTAAATCTCCTCCCAAATCTGTAACTTTGCAATTAGAAGGTTACCCCATCCAAAAAATCCCCATTATATCCCCATGCAAACGTTTTCACGATTTTGCTTAATTCATGCAATTGCATAGCACCCTTACTTGCTAAATCTATTCTAAATTAAAACGACTTTGGGTGCTGCCTGCATAGGTAATCTTGCGAGGTTTTTGAAAGCATTTACAAACATATGCGATTCCGATAAAGCATTTATTCAAGGTAGTCAATAATTGCCAAAGTAATTGAAATTGTGGTACTCAATTTTTGTACTATACTGCTTAATTGGGTAGACCAGTTCCCCTCTGTTCGCATTCTCCTTTAAATAAAAGTCAATATAGACTTCCCAAGTTGTTTCCCCTTCCAAACCACTCGTACGACTTTGCATGTTTGTGTCAGAACTGTTGGTTAATTTTTTATATGTAGCTATAATGTCTCATTACCATTTAAACATAAATCATTCAACCACACCTCTGGGGACCCGCTCGCGCACAAAAAGATGGGATTCTTTTATCAGTTTTTGACAACTGACGATTGAACAAGAGCCTGCTTACATTGTTCTTTGATTTTTACTCTGATACAACCTTCATCATACTTAAAATGCTTTCAGTTTTCGATCACCTAAGGGCATAACCGCAAGCGAACGAACTGGAAGCATTAACTGAGCGATAGCAGACATCGCAGCTACATTTCCAAGTTGATTTCTTCCCTTATTAAGTTAAATGACCCTGTCATTTAATTGAATAGTCCCTCAATGAGTTACAATTTAAATCTTAAAAGGATTGTGATTGTTACGTATTCCCTTTTTAAAGTACCCTGACTTCTACGTAAGCGCAATTTTTAGCCTGCGTAAAGACACCCGACGTGTGATGGAGCAGCTTTTCTGCTACTTTGTGATTGGGTCGACAGAGCACGCTCTACTTGATCTGAACTAAACGTTTATTCATACATTCAATTTGACACAGTATTTAATGACCAGCTTTTGTACTTTGATATGACTATTAGCCTTTTTATTTCAGTATGCCCGGTCGACCCTCCCCTCCGAGTTATTGTGAGTTGCAATGCATACTTATGTGCATTAAGTACAATTGTCTCTTTTTCTTGTGGTAATCAAGTTTCCTTGAGCAGATAGATTATTTGTATTTTCCATAGAAATTATTTAGATCTAGTAATAAGCATTTGTAAGGACTATCAAAAGTTTTCGAGGAAGGTGGCCTAGTTTTATTTTTGCCTAGTTTTGGCAGTGATTAGTTAATCTAAGCAAAATACAATTTTTCAGGTGACTTCGCTTTGTAAAATCAGCATAAACTTTCTCTTTATCTGTGTGTCTTTGCTGTAACTACGACACTAGGTTTTGCCTTTAAATAAAGTAAACGATAAGGGGTGCATCATAAGGTCACCTTGGGTGGCTCTCAAAGTTGCAACGTCTGCGCAATTTTTTTGTGCCGATGTGGTAAGCACATGGGAGTCTTCCACGTCCTTTTCTTCCTGCGGTTCTTGTGCATCTTTTGTCAAATGATCAGGTTTCAGTAATCCTTACTTAATGGGTTCTTGGTTTACGCAGCTGATGGGTCCTGTATGTCTGTTGCGGAACGGCGAAAGCGTTTTGAGGAAGTCGGTGAAAGACATCCAGGCAGGCCTCCGATTTCATTCCGGCGACCCTCAACTGGGTGAGGCAATTCACGTCTGTTTTTAATCTGGGTAGACTTAATTGACGAAAACCACTTCTGATGAATTGAAGATCTTAAAGACTGTACTTGATGTTAAGGCTTGAGGTTAGCCGATCCGTAGACTATTATCTGGACCAGGTACGCGTCTTCTGTTGAGAATAATCAAGTAATTTTACTTCACTAAGCAAAATAATTAACTGAACACCCACTGAGTTGTTATTCACAGTAACTCAATTATACTTATGAAGCTGATTTCGATATTTTCGTTCATAATAATTATTACCGTCGCTTCATCATAAAATCAAGCAAGTGGTCTACTGTGTATGCTCACATTACACAAACCCTGATCAGTGAGGGTGTGCACAGCACCTCCAATGAATTCACAGTCATATAGAGCATGGTCAAGCGGAAGGAAATATTAGCGGATTCATATTACAAACTAAGGTCGCCACGTAAAGCTCACTTGCGGCTGTTTGGCATGGTTTATGATTTCATGCCATTTCTCAGGGGTGGTGCCTACGCCAATGGATCATTTAGTGCGAAATCGTTCTTCGCGAATAGTCTAGCAGCCGAGGAGGATGAAATACGAGAAAGTGGAGACCGTAGGAAAGCTTTCATGCGACTTGAGGTGTGTGAATCACTCCTTGGTCCTCTTATGTAATTTTCGAGGCTCCCTTTTGCAATAGGTTTTTATACTTATCCCATTAGCATTTTATGGACTAAGTGAACTAGATTTTTGCATACTGAGTCATTCAATATCGTTGCGCCTTATGCAGACTGAGAAGTCTAGGTGCTTTTATTATCTTAGGCCTGGTAATTTGAAATGCGTTTTTTTTGCAACTCATTCAAGGTTCTTATGATACTAGTGAGTTAGGTGTTTGCGCCTTCTCTCTTGGTGATTTTGCGGAAAAACTGATAGGAATTTGATAATATTCCATGTATCTCTTCGACTTTATCGAAGTAGTTGTTCTTGTTGCCGTATGTGTCCCACACTTCCTCGTTGCTTAACACATCTGTTGTCTGTTGTTTTCTTTTCTATTCGTCATTGATATAATCTATTGACCCAACGTGCAGAAGTACCGGTGTCTAACGCGTTTTTGTGCCTTATTTTTGCGATTTTTATAGGATGCTGAAAAAAGATACGACAATAGGTTGTCATTCAAGTCAATATTCGGAAATGCTCCGCTCTACCAAATCTATGATGAACATTTCAAGCGTAAGGAGTCCCGTCGTCTTCGCCATCGACTTCGTGGTAAGCTTTACCTCATTTTCAGGCATTAATGCATTTTAATACAGACAATTATTCCATAAGTTCTATCAGAAACCCTTAAATAGGTCATCCATGCCATCGGTCGTGTAAAGTTCTGCACTTTAGTAGCTTTCTCTACAGCACTGATGGGAATTTTTTTCACAGCAATTTACAAAATATAATCTAGTCGGCTAGGTGTGGTTTTCTTCAGAAAAAGCATTCGCTCACCGCGTAACACTTCTTTGGCGTTTAAAAAGATATAGTTTTGTGTTACTTCTCATTATTAGCATCTTAACTGTTCAAGCTCTCGAAGATGCTTTTATGTAGACTCTGAGTTAGGGAAATCTACGCGTGGTATAAGCTGATCCCAAACTTTTACCAGTAGTTACTTTGACAGTTTGATTAGCAGTTATCTTAATTTACTTTTACTGGCTTCTCTAGAGTCCATTCGATCACTGCGCAAGAAAAGGGGTGACCAACGCCCTCTGCGGCAGCCAAAAGCTATCGTGTCACCCCCCAAATTCGGTCCAGATGATCAGTCCTCCTCCTCATCCTCTTTGGAGGACGAGGATGAGTTAAAGACTCCGAACGCGGAGAAGGCCTCCTCCTTCACCGTCATCAAGCGCAATTTCTCACACAAAACATCCGACGTGGAACGCACCGCCAAAATGGGTGAGATGAACAGCGTAGCCAACGAATTCTCCGGCACTGGACCTGCTCGCGTCCGCTGGGCTGATATGATTGAGGTCGTCCGCCTCAATCTAGCGGCTGGTCTTACCAGGGAGCAACGCAGTCTGCAGGAGGTATCTTCGACTTGTTCTATTTCCTTATTTCTAACATTCGCCAGATTCTTTCGTTTTTTAAGAGGAGTTATTACTGGTAAAGCTATTTGCGATGCTTTCCTAAACCCATGTAGACAGTTGTAGTGACTTATTGTTAAGTTTGTTTCCTTTTTCACAGGCTCGCTTTGAAATAATTACGTCGGAGGCTTCGTACTACAAGAGTTTGACGGTGCTGATTGATCTCTTTTACAAGGCACCTGTCTTCAATCCAACGGCTCCCAACGCTGTTATCACAGAATTTGATAAACATCAGCTCTTCTCAAACATTCTCAATATTCATGTTACAAGTGAAAAGTAAGAACTTTTACAGCAAATTTAAACTTTTACGTATGCGTATGGCTTTTGCAACTTTTTGCCTTTTTTTAGTCTTCTTCATTCATTGGAAACTAGTTTTCGTAAAGACCCGATGATGGGGAACATTTGTGATATTCTCTACGATCACTCCGAGACAAAGTTGTCCTATTACGTCACTTACGTGAAAAATCAAATGTATCAAACCCGAACGCTGAGTAAGCTCATGTAAGTTTACGGTTAAGCCCCAACGATATGTTTTCTGTCTGATCGATGCTTTCAAAAGTGGTTATAAGGTGATGAAAGGCAATGGTACTAATTTTTTTTATTTTTTGTTTTCGTGATTCCAGCCAGTTTGTTTATGATTTAGTCATTTTCTTTGATAGCAAGGACACCCTATGTGTTTGCCTTAGCTTTCTCAAAGGAAACAAAGTTGTAGTGTAGTGGGACTCATTCGACTTTATAGATGTGAAATTTCGTATTTTTTTTCGGAAATTTCACTGCGTTTCGATGTTTAATTGTTAGTTGAAATATGATCAATTCAAGAGTACGACACTGTGGTTTCGGAAGACTGAAATCCAATGATATACTTCGATAAAGGTTTTATTGATGCCGTTCTTTACTTTTTACTTTAAGAAATAAATCCGCTTTGGACTTAGGTAACTGAATCTCGTCGGGCTGACTTGAAACATCTTTCGTAGCCGTTCTCAGACCTCGCATTATTGAAAACTTTTTTACCAAACGTGTTTCTCTAGCATTTTTTGCCGTGGTCGCGTATTTAATACCACGCCTAGTTAGTTTTGGTTCCATGCCCTTTTTGAAAATTGATATTCTGTAGTCGTCTAACTATGTTTGATGATTTAGCTCTAATTTCTAGGATATTATAGGGCTAATAGGCTGTACTTTCAAGGAGAGAATTAGTTGCTACTGAATCTGCTGTGACGATTGCCGCTAAGCAGATTGGGTATAACTTTAGTGACAGTAGGGCCTTCATACATAAGTGTGAATGTTATTTTTGCCTTACAAACTGTCAAAGTGGCCAAGGCCGCACTTCTCCAGCAGCCATAAAAGTCAATTAGGCATTTTTTGTTTCGCCAAAGCAAGTTGATATTGGCCTAGAGTGGATGTTATCTTAAATTATTTATGGTCAATTTTATGCGCATATGTTTAACCTAAAGATGCGTCCTTTGTGAATTAGGAATCGTCCATCATTCAAAGAGGCTGTTCAAAACATCCAGAGTATGCCGCAATGCAGTGGCCTGGATCTGAATTCTTTCCTGGTGCTCCCGATGCAGCGGGTGATGCGGCTGCGCCTCCTCGTGGCTGCGGTCATCCACTACACCCCGCGTTCCTCGCTTGCGTACGAGAGCGGCCTTGTGGCTCTCGCCTCGCTCGAAAAGGTCCACTTTCCCTCTGCTCCCTAACCCTCTTTTTTAGTAGCATACTAGATCTTGGCTTGCTTGTCCTTTTTTTCTTAATATCTATGCGTTTATTTTCCACTAGCAGTAGTAATAAGCTACTTATTGTTGTTTGTTACCCTTTACCGAGTTCTCATACAAGAAAATACGACTTGTACAATACTATCATCGAGCTAATATGTTTTTTCTTTAATTGTCTTCGCTGTTTAAATAACGCTTACTGGATTGGCTATTCTTGAACATTCAATGTAGTAAATCACACTTATGCAGAAGCATTCCTTGCCCTCCTCCTTATGTCAATGGCAAACTACACCTTTTCATTCCTTAGTGTGTGAGTCGTCTTAGGTAAGCGTTCTGTGATGCAATTACCTGTCTATCGCTGCGTTTTCGAGAAACGGCGGTAGTCTTTCAAGGCGAGAAGTATGCCTCAGTTTTTAACGTTACTGAGTGGGTCAAGTGGTGTTTATATTGCAGTTTTTACCCGTGAGCCATGCTAGTTCAGTAGTTGATTTTAATCGACTGCTATGAAGCCACGAACACTGCAAAATATGCTCATCTGTTATGGCACTACGACGCAGCCATACCTGATATATTAACGTGTTTCACGTGGTTTTATCTTACATTATATTGCATTACTTTCCTCATCTCTATTTAGCTAATTGCAGAATGCAACTCACAAAAGGGTCACATGGAGCAGAAGGAACGTCTCGTCACCTTGTCAAGCCAGTTGGAGTTTAAGAGCAATCTCAGAGTGAGGTTTAGTTTTTACTTAAATGCTTAAGTAGAAAGTCTTCATTTCTACCGTAATCACCTCCCTTTGAAGGCTGTTGGCACAGGCAGTCGAGAGCTGGTTAAAGAAGGAAATTTGCGACTACTGGACACATCAAACTTGCCAAATGCGCCGTTTAGACGGAAAATTTCTGAGGCCATTAAAAACAAGCCCACTCAAATTACTCTCTTCTTATTCACCGATATTCTCCTGGTCGCAAAGAGGAAGGGGTGGGTTCACTAAAACCTTAGGCGACCTACAATAATGTTTCATTGCTATTCATTTTTTTGCTCGTTTTTCTCCATGAACAACGTGCCTGAATGTAAATATCTGCCAGAATGTACCAGATTTGACCTTACTTTTCATTATATGGATAGAGTAGAAATGGTTTGCGAAAGGCGCATAAAAATAGCATATGATGCCAGAAAGAAACGGCTGTAACTTATGTTTTAAATTATCGTTCTAAGCGCAACCTTTATTGGCTACTTAATTAGATGAATCAATGTGAGTTATTCAGCGATTCATCGCATTTAAATAGTCCATTCTTATTGATGCAGAGAAAAGTACCTCGTTGAGGATATCAGCCCAGTGGATGATCTGCGGGTGACGATTGAGGCGCTGCCGGAGGATGACATGATCAAGCGGACGGAGCTGAAAACGAAAGCTAATCCTGACGATCCCTTCCACATCATGCCCAACATCCGACCGGACCGCTCCGTCTCGGTGCGCCAGTCACGCGAGTCGTCGGTGACGCGACAAGGGGGCCAATTCCGCGAGCGTTCTCGTTCCCGTGGCGGCTCCGCCCGCCACCTTACTAGCATCGGTACAACAAGCATTGCCAGCAGTACTTCCATCGGTGGCGAAGGTGGCGTCAGCTACATTGGTTACTCCTTCATACTTACCTTCCAATCTACCGACTTCACTATTGTCGACTATCACTTCTTGTGCGATACTCTGTGCGTATACGCTTCGTATTAGCTTTTTGTCATCTTTGAACCCGTCGACTAGTTTTTCTTTGTTTTGTCCTTTCAGGTCCCAACGCGAGCGATGGGTAGATGCGCTACAGCCAGACTACTACAGTGTTCCATCGGAAATCAGCTATGATACTTGGGGTAGATTTGCAACTACTTTGTTTAATCATTGACTGGCATGTTCTCCCAGAGTTTCGATACTATGACGTTATCAGTATTTAAATTACTAGTATCAATGGTTTATTTGGAGTTTACTTTTTACCAATCATGTTCAATTCTCCTCATTGTCAACGTAACTTTGGTGCTTTGACAGTTGCGGCTTCGTATCACCTAAACAGACATTGGAATTCCCTACCAGTGACCTGAATCACTGCATTTGATGGGGAAAATATGTGTGCTAAATACACTTCAATGCTTCTAACTAACCGATCCCTTGTGGCCTTTGAGGCCTCGAAACTTGTGTTTTGTATTGTTTTTTTCCATCTGGTTGGATATGACCCTTATTCCCAAATTTCACAACTACATGTGCTATGATATTGGCAAAAATGTATTAGAATTGAAGTAATGTAATTTGAAGTTGCGTTTTTATTTTCGTGTGCATTTTACAGTCTTATTCCTTATCGGTTTACTTTCATTGAAGTCTCTGATTCAGCAAATTAAAATACATGGTGCGTTATTTTAAAATATCGCCCCCCTATACTTCGTTTCAAATATTACAGGGAGTTAAATCGACTTTCATTTCACGTCAATTCTACAAAACGTCACCCAAGTGTAAAATGAGCTAGAGAATAAACCAGCAGTTCGAGGCGTGCAAACTTTAAAACGGTACCCCTAGAAGGGATACTTTTGGCTATGCTCATAGTTTGTTTATACTGTGAGATAAATCTACTGTTTAATCCTGATAATCCACTGTCTATTGAAAAGGTGTAATAACCGGTTAGTGTCGTTAAAAAATCACGCAACCTGTGTTTCATAAACAACTAAGTGCTTTGGCCCGTTTCTTTCTCCCCAGATTGTCCGCAAGTCATTGCGATCGTCAGTTACGGAGCGACAGAACGAGATGAGCTCGATATCAAGGAAGGCGACTTGATGAACGTTATTGTAGAATTATCAGATGGTAGGTCGCTTTGAATGCCATATACGAAAACACGAAAACCTGTGAATTACATTCTATTAACGTTATGGTAGTCTGAATAATGCTTATTGTGATTACTTCAGCACAGTGTAACTTGGCTTTAATTTGTGTAAAACTTGAACAGGCTTCAGAGAGCTGAATTACATCTGTTTTCTTCTTTAGTTTATTGTCGAGTTTTACATCGCATGCATATTTTCGCTGTTCTTTATTTCATTCATGCCGTCTGATGGGTTCGTTGACCCTTTGTCATGACCTAAATTTCTCATTTCTATAAGCATTGGTTCAGTTCACTCTCGCCAATTTGTTTTGGTAATAGTTCCGTTTGGCTTTTTTTTCAAATTTTTGTCTTTGTCTCAGTAATGATTTCTACATAAAATGGGGTACAATTCGTCACAGACCTTACTTATGGTATTTTAGCCGTTAACCCATGCTCTACAAGCTTCCATGCTTAATTCATTGGGGTCTTTAAATGCTAATAAAGCTCTTTTTATAGTATCGCCGTTGGCCATGGTAGGCAATAATCCGCATTATTAATTGGTTCCGATTCATTTTTCAATGCATGAAATGTGCTTCTACACCAGTTGTCGGTGTTTGGTGTGCATTCTTTGAGGAATGCCTCTTTGTCGATCCGATGCAAATAGTGCAGCTTCAACTGCAGCCTCCTCTGCAGTTGCGTAGTGCAAAGAGCATATTATCGTTTTTGTCGCTGTTTTTTGTAGCGACAGTGAATAACGCCATCGCAAACCAGAGCATAATTTATGTTAACAGCTGTTTTAATTTCCGCAGTGCCACCAATTCTTTAATGACTATTTGAGGTAGGGTTAAAGTCAGAACCAACATCTTCTCCCAGTGGATTGCAGTAATGCCTGGCAAATCTTTTGGGCTTAACTCCCTTGCGCCCTCTTTCTACTGAACGCTTCACAGTTTCTTCCTCTTCTGGGATTCGCTGAAAAAGGGTGCTAAATATTGCATTTTCCTAGTTATTTTATATTTGGCGTCGGGACGGCATTAGCGTGCCAACCCCGGTTCCGCTTACACATTTGACTCACCGACGGGTCTGCGAATTGGGCCACTTCATATTTGTAATTGATGGTTCGTTTGCCAAGTGTTTGGGTGCCTTGCATGAAATATTCAAGAACACCTTAACTGCCATCGTTGAATGTGGGATCCTTTGTAGCATAATAAAGTTGTGTACTTATTTTACGGTGGTCATTGAATTGTTGCTACTTTTGGCCTTATTGGTCCCATAAATTCTGCGCCACCCTTATCTTGTCACCTCATTAAATTTTCCTTTGTTTCGCACTCCTCCTAAAAGGCGTACCCTTCATCCACTCGCAGCATAAACCTCTAGGCTTTACATCGATTCAAATGCACTGAAAAAGTGTCTAGCAGCGTCTTCTGTCAAGTCGCTTCACCTTTACGATCTCGATGAATATTACTTTTCTCTTGCAACAAACAATTGCTTATGTCATTCAGCTCGCTAAATTTTTCTGCGATTAAAATTCAAATTTGACCCTAGAGAATCGCTTATGCTAATTCATTTTTCCTTGGTTTGTCTTGGTCCAGTGACAATTGCTGCCTCTAAGACGATTCGCTCTGCCATTACTTTATGATGAAATATCGTCACAATTTCACTGTTATTCATTTACAGCTAATCAAAATTTGTACTTTATTTTGGTCGAAATAATATTGAACTATAAATCTTATTTAGCCACCTTTTATATGCCATCTGGATAAATCTAGGCGCTTTAAGCTTTATTAACCACTAAATATAGGATTTGTTTCATGTTTTTTTTTACTCTAAATCCGTATATTCAGGTATCGAATCTTTGGACCATCGAGCACGTATTTGTGTAGCGTCCATACTAGCTCTGAAGGCAGAATAAGTAGCTTTAATGCAGATGTAAGGGAGGATATCGTTCTTCGACACTGGCGTTGAAAATGATTTGCGAGGAGCTTTAACGGTGTGTGTGGTCAAAAATACAAATTCCATTATACTTGCAGTTGGTTGTGTAGTTTTCAACTTTATTGCCCTCTGAAAATATCATTACGATTAATTACCCGGTCTTGGTAACATTTCTCGATGTAGAATTTTTTACCAATTCTGAAAACGTCTATTATGTATTTGATTTGCAACATATCCCATTGTTTTTCTAGCTTAGATTGGTTTAATTAGCAATAAATAAATCTGCGAAGTACTTATAGGCTGGCTGAAGGGCGTGCTCCCCGACGGTCGGTCGGGCTGGGTGCCGAAGAGCGTCTGCCAACACGTCGAGGATCCACAGGCGCGTCGACAAAACATGAAGAACTTCTTACTCTCCGAGGAGGCCCAGCGCGCCTACCAGAAGCGCAAACAACAAGAAAAGCGGGTTGATATGTTCGTCCGGGTGCACGATGTACGTGACACATCGGTTTGAGTTGGAGTGACGCCGATTAAAGTGCGTCTTCACCTTAACCCTTCCTCCATGCCTTCGTCCCTCCCCCCCCCTGCCTCTTCTCAATTTCATTTTTACTATTTTTTATCAACCCGATTGTGATCGTTTTGCTGTGTGTGATATTTGCAATGATCGTGTGCGTCGATAGTACTTTCGTTTTTTTTTTTTTTTGGAGGGGGGGGATTCGGATTACTGTTTTGAGGATAAGGTCGCCTGATGATGGATGCCAAATTTTCCAGTTGCCTTGCAGACTGTTCCAAAGCCTCAATGAGTGCATATGTAATCATTCACTGGTATCGTTTCCGACAGCAACGTGATTCATCCACCAAAAGCGTATAACTGTTCTAGCACCCATAGCATTGGAGCCTTTTTTGCCGTTTTTAAGCCATTATTTCCACATTCGTTTATGCACATTGTTTCCTCTGGGTTATGCTTCTGCAGTCCACAATATGAACTGTGTGCGCGTTGGCGCATAGACTTTTGACAGATTTTCAGACTTATACTACCATCAATTGAAACAGGTTTTGGCAGTCGTTATGATTGTGACTGCCTAATTAAGACATGTTTAGACTGCCGGATAAAAGTTGAAGTTCAATCTACTTTCCTTTTTTATGTTTTCGGTCAAAACCGTTGGTATTTGGTTATCTCAACAAGTCAGAGTCATTTACTGTAAATAACTACATTTCCCTCGCTACAGTTTTATGGAGAAGTTGTTTTCATGCCCGAACAAATTTCGCAAAGTTACTATTTAAAGGAAGTGTACATTTGCATGCAGATGTTTATGAGATCAGTCATTTGTGTTATTATTAGCGTAGTTGAAGTTATGTAGTTTCTTATACGGCTTTTCAGCGGGGATCTCTGTTGCATTAAAAAGGTTTATGTGTGCTCTTTCCGATGCGCTTTTTCAGAATTCATTTGTCAGTCAACAAGCTTAAAATTTTACTATTTGTTTCAATATTTCCCCCTTTTTACACCTTTAGGAAGATCTGTAAATTAATTGGCAGTTGATGTGACATTTGTAGACTGAATTTGTCGCCGTTTAAACGATCATAATCGCGACTGTTGAACCTACGATACTATTATCACCAATATGCTCTCCTTAGAACATATGGAGTTTTCCCTCGCCCAATACAGGTGGTCTCTGGGAATTATTCAAGGTCTTTTAAAGAATGAGTGGTTTGTTGCTTGTCTTTTCCGGCTTATCGTGTTCAAGTGCACTTTTTAGATGGTTTAGATGTTAGCTAATTTATGAATGAACGTGGAGGTTTTAACATTTTTGACCCGGTAGGGATAATTGCATAATTTACAATTATCAATCTTTACCGCGACCCCTGTGCTCTGTAAATGTATCTTAATGAATTGTTCAAATGAGCGCGTTGAGCTCCGTGCCTATTGCCACGGTTTTGGACTACTTCAGCTTACTTTGGCGTATTATGGATGGAAAACAAAACAATAAATGATGCTTGTTTAATTTTCTGTGTTCAGGTGTGTATTTATCAATCTCTCCTTTTATTGTTCATCCAATTCTATGCCCGAGGTCATTTCGTATGGAAATCTTTGCACCTAAACTTTGAAAAAATCTTCACGGTTTTCTGGCAAGGATAATTTTCTACGTGGTTCTATTAACTTCAATTTAGAGCAGAGGTCATGGTCAATATGACTTACTCTGCTTCCATCGTTGGCCAGGCGACAAATGATACAGGCCTTTAGTCGATGGGCTCCGTTAATCTTAACATTGATCATTCGTGTGCATGTGGAATTAAATATTTATCTTAGTAGATGTCCGGTCGCTCTTTACCTTCACTTCCTTGATTCGTACATCCGGCAGGGATGTATCGTTTCGGTATCAAACGGTCAGAGCTTTTTAGCATCCCTAAGAATAATAGGCATTGATTCATGAAATGTATCTAAATGCATTTAGGCCAATTGACGTTTTGTGATCTAGTTGCAGTGCTTGAAGTCACAATATGTTTTGGTTATTTAAATATGGAAAAACTTTTAAAGATTCGTCGTTTAATATTAACCCCTCAAGTCGCTCAAAGACTATTGGCGTTCAAGAAAACTACAATTGTGAGTCAAGAGCCTGCAGTGACTGTCGAATATGTTTATGGTTTGGGTTGTTACAGCCACTCTGACTTTTCAAAGCAGAGGGGCTCAGCCGCGACTTCGAACCACATGCTGCGTGCAACCTACGGTGGAGATTTCTTTTTGACACCATGCGGTTGTGTTAACTCCTTAATTGTAGTTCAATTGGTCAAATTGTTCAAGTTTCTGGGCCAAGTCCAAAATGAATACCGCCTTATTTCTGGTTAGAGGGTATGAGCTCATTCCAAACGAGGACTAAATTTGCGCATAATGCCAGGTTGTTTGCCTGTTCCAGTTGCCTTGGTAGCGGTGAAAATGTCATTGATAGTATTTAAAATGGCAACGATTTAAATGATTCATCACTAATTGCAGGTTATCGCATCGCCTCTTGATGGCTTTGTAGTGAAAAAGTGGCACCGGTAATTATTTTCCCTATCGCTAATGGGTATTTAAGAGATTATGTTGAAGGGTCTTGGGATTTTTGAGACATTCTTACCTCCTTCTGAGAGGCTTGTTTTTGTGAAGATAGTAGATCGGATTGATTTGATAGCGGAGCGAGGATATTAGCAGCGCCTGTCGTGGCACCGATGTGCTGATTGCTAGGTCTGTTCAGGGTGTGAAATCAACGTGGATAACTTCTGATTCTCTCTCCGCCACCTGTTTCGTACCCCACGGTTCTTGATTTTCTTTGGGACCTACGAATCTGAGTAAACCATAATCTATTTCTTCTAGGTAGTCTTCTGAGAACTTTGATAATGCTGTGTAGACTCCCTCATTGGGCATTTAAAATAGTGTGAGCGAACGTTGCAAACTTCGACGCCAAACCGATAAGGTACTAAGTCAGACCTGCCCATACATTGTAGGACGAGATTACCTCTAGCAATCCTATTCGTTCGCCATTTAACAGGTGAGATTTTATCGAATTGTTCTATAATCAAACATCAAAACATATCACTTTGCCTCTTATTTCTCGACTAAATATAGAGCCTAGTTCTGCATGCGTTAAGCAGTCTGAGATCCACCCATTGTTGAAAAAGAGGTCGTTTGGGCAAAAAACTCGCATGCAAGTCACTTCTGCAATGGTATCCATTTCTATATCCAATTTACGGGAAGTCAAAAGTTTTTGAGTGGGGTTTTGCCTTCATACAAATTTAATTTGGTTTTCAGTTGATTTGGGAGCCCCATTGCGGAAGTTTTTAAATGATCACACAACCTGTCGTGCGATTGTTATGGTCGTTTGAGCTGGGATTTGCTCCTTGTAGTTTTATTTGAGGCTCATGAGCATTTTAGACATTGAACCAAAGACAGGACATGCCAGAACATGCGGGGAAGTAAAACCAGCACTGGGTGCCTGTATACCCACCTCTCGCATCGACGATCCTTTGATGCGGAGATGATTCATCAAAGTGATTTGCCGTGATTCTTCAAATTTCGCTAGGTCCAAATGAGATGCGCCTGGGGTCATCTAAGCGTGTCAAGGAATTGGGTTTGTGTGTTATCTTCAGTACGGTTGTTATAATGAAGAAAAACAACTGAAACCCAAAGCGTGAGTTACCTAGTCGGCCAACGCTCATCACAAACTCCAAACCTGATTGTTGGACAAATTAATGCATAGAAATCATCATCTCGAAGGTTCTCTAAGGTTCAACATTTGTGGATCCCATCTAATTCATTGGGCCGACTTGAAAAAGACCCTCACGAACAGGTACTTTTCCACGAACCAAGGGCGAGAGACCGCTAGTCGGGTTTTTTGTTTTGGTTATATTCACCCTCAGGATGCCTAGATTTTTTATAGCCGATCCTTTTTGTCCCTCAAAAAATCACGATTTCAGGTCTGTCAAGACTTTGGACTATGCGAACGGTGATTCTGGATCATGAAAGTATGCTTAACGTAGGGGAGACTGTAAGAGGCAGCAGCACAGCCTTTCCTGGACGCTTTTCCACCGCCAGTGTAAGTAACGAACGGGGATTTCGGAAATGGCTACGTGACTCATCGACATGAAAAGCAGTCAACGTCGCCGCCCACCAGATTAGTGGTGGCAGCGGCAGTGCTAGCATTGACCTCGTAGGGCACCATAACTCCACGCACGATTGGCACCGTTCTGACGCTTAGCCCACTCCCCAACGACAGTGACCGACAGGATTACGCAATGAACATTAACCCAAATCACTATCCCCTTACTAGATTACTTATCCAGATAATCTTCAAGAGCGCAGGAAAGTAAACATGTCGAAAGTTTTTCTCATTATAAATCATGAAATGAGGGGAAAAATTGTTTTACTCGATGTCTTTTACAAGTGGTGAAGGGAGAGAGCAAGTGAAACCCATGAAGGCATAAAGCAAAACAACAGCGCTTGATCAGTTGAGAGTAGGAAGAAGGCAAGAATCATGTAGGGTAGAGAAGAGAGTGAAATAGAGAAGCCAAGGCAGTACCTCGTCAATAAATGCACACACACACGAGCAGCAGGTGAACGGATGGGTATACCTCAGGCCATAGCGCCGGAGGTACCGGCACCAACACCGGCTTCGAGGAGCTGTAGGAGGGGCAACCGGTGAACAGTACAGAGGAGGGAGATCTCACAGTTGCCGTGCTGTCGCCTAAGCTGGAAGACTAGGCCGTCGGAGAGGTCGCGAGAGAGTGCGCGATCCGCCACGATTTGCCAGACTTGCTGGCCACCAGGAGCGACTGGGGGACCGGGAGGCTTGTACTCAGCGCCCTCGACGCCTCCCTCCGCCCCACCTCCACTCCCTGCCATCGCACCACCCGCAATGGTGAGAGGACGGCGGTGGCGTTGGGCAATGTTGCGCGCCACAGTGAGCGCATTGGCCGCTGTAGCTGCGTCCTGCTGTGGCGTTGAGGCCGCAGGATTGAAGCGTTCCAAAAAGGTGAGCGGGGAGAGACCAAAGGTGATGCAGGTTGCCAAATGATCGATCACCGAGTCCACCGGGTGGCGTGACTGCTGCCGCGTGGCGCGCAGGTACTTTTGCAGTGGACGAATCAGCGTCGGAAATACCGTTTGTGCGGCCTCATAGGGATCAAATGTCTTCGCGCTGCCAACACCGGCACCCACTGCCCGTCCGTTGCCTATAAAACATCCGACTTGTCACTCGGAGCAGCTGTACTTTTCGATGAGGGCCCCTACACTATTACGTGTGCTTCTGATCAGTCTCTCACCTAGTGGTCTATCAAACTCCACATCTGATGAAACCTTTAGAGGCAAAATGCGTGTGGTGTACCTTACTCCTTGTGATGAGGGATATTTAACAAGATAGCCGATAGTTTAGTTATGCGACTCAATTCGTTTCTTATGTAACTTTACTGATATACCTTAACGAAATCTGGTACTTAGTTGACTGAAGATGAATCCCAATGCTTTAGATTAAAAATGCTTTTAACTACCCAAATGGAATGAGCTAACCGGCACATGTAGCACGATAGGCGTTAAGGGTACTCCAGGATAATTTAAATCCCAAAATAAACAATGATGCATGAACGCGATTGCTGCGTGGAGAGTATCAGTGAAATTCACCTCATTGGCTTGTTAAAATAATGGGCGATTATAAAGATCTTTGTAACAACAGAAAAGGCGCCAAGATGTAGCAGTTAAAAATGCTGTTTGGAAAACTAGGAGATTTATTTTAAAAAGGTAAGTCAACTGAAGTGAATGCACTATATCACACTTCGAGAGGTGAGATGGTAGATGTCGTGCGAATGTGCGTTTACAAAGAAAAACTTCCAGAGCGCAATAATGCAGTCCTGGTAAACGTCTGCACAGTTGGTGAGAAAGTGAACTACAAACGGATGTGTTGTTCTGTCAGAGCACATTTTTTGCACAAGAAACGGTGTTTATTTTTCAACTGAACACTCAGTGAGAATAGACATCAATTTTGGAGAGCCCCCCCCTCCCCGGGCGGGCGGGGACGACGGATGTCCAGCCATGTTCGATGAGCTGGATTCAATTGCGCAAGCAAGATGTGTCACAAATGAGACGAGTACTCAACAAACTGCACGACCAAAAAATATCAAAGCAACTTTGAAGCACGATTGCCAGTGCAATGGACCATCCACAAAAGTGGCATATAATCCAATCGACCAAATAGACGCGTGCAACCTACTCAAATGCAGACGCCGCCGAAGGCGGTTCACCATATGTATATAGAGAATCCCAGAAAAGGAGAACGGAAAAAAAGTATAACGAAGCAACAACCAACAAAATTAAGAAATGGGCGTCAACATGGTTAGTGAAGCAAGAAGACTGATCGACTCTAAACGATGCCGTTAAACGCAAGCTCTGCAGTCTGCCATTTCTTATAGAGTGGTGTAAAAGTGACAGGATGATCTCGCACTGTTACAGTGTTCTGGATGTTAGGCACAAAGACGAGCAGGTTATTACTCTAAGCTAATTTCCTGAAGTGAAATTATGTATCTATCAGATTAGTGTCAGCAGCACGTCGCCGTATCCGGATCAGCACTAAAACGGAAAGCCTCAGGACTGAACTGAGCGATGGAAAGTGAATAAATGCATAAACATCCTTTCTTTTAAACACTCTGCCACCATAGTCATCCGACAAGAATTTCTTAAAAAAAGGTATTACTGTTTTAGGCACCTCGTGTTAAGCAAAAGTGTACATGTGTGGTAATTCTAATTTAGGAAACGGCCAGGATGATTCCTAAGGCGGAAGCATAAAGAAAACTATCCAGTCCGTTAAGTTTGGCTTTCCGTAGATGATTCCTAACACGTTGGGAAATGGAACCATGAGGCCCATCGCGTTAGAAAATATGGGAAAGCAGGGCTTGTTTCTGATGTAGACCAGGGAGTAACTTTCCCTGCACTTAGCAGAATCAAACCATTGATGCTTGTTAACCGACAGGACTAAACAGTTATGTACAAAAATGCAATTAGTTACGACCATAAGGCGAAAGAGCATTAGGCCTGCGTCATTTGGTGGTTAGTTGTTTGGAAGGACTTTACTGAATGGTAATGAGACCGCTCTGCTGATTTATTGATAGAATCAATGGAATAAATTAAAACCTCATCCTAAAAACGCCCTAGCCAATAACTGTGATTGAAAATAACTTTCCCTAATAATTAATTCCTGCCTAATTTTTTGGCAGAAAAAAGCCCACATCAAGAAATATTAAAGCGAAACTTCCGAAATCATCTGGAGTGACAGGGGAAGCCAAGGTTAGGAAATGCAGTAATGAGTCGGATTTGCATGAAAGCTCCACATCAAGGTTCTTAGAAGTCACATGTTTATAATGCTTTCAAAGATGTTGTCAACATCAATTTTAGGCCTTAAAATTGCCTTCTGTTAAGAAGTCTTCAGAGATGGATCTGTCTCGACTCACCGCTTCCAAGATAACCTACCACTACAGGAGGGTTCGACATTTATTTTAACTTTACCGACGGCCGCACACATCAACGGTATATTGCTGAACCTGGATCTCGAAAACCTTTAGCAGAGGGATGGGGATTTTAGTGGAATATTTTTTGATTGTAAGATAGGAACAGAGGTTGACTTAGTGCATTCATCCTGCAGCACTATAGGGATGGAGCCGGTAATCACAAACCCAGTTAACATTTTACAACGAAGTGGTGAGTTATTCCATACCAATCTCACTGGAGAAGCTATAAAGGAAATCTAGAAGCGCAAAGTGCAGGTAATAAACAAAAATGTATATGTTCGGAAAAGAGCATAACTATGTTCGCCTCCTCAGAAATCGCTCCGTGTGGAAAGAGACAAGCGGCGAGACCCTCCCAAATGCGGGAACAGGGGCAGGAGGAGCGGACTGAGACAGTCGCGCTCTTCCCACCAAGAAAAATGATTCACCGCCACCTGAACGGTTAGTGTGAGTGGATGGACATTTAGACAGGCAGACACACACATGCGCGCACATATCTCCAGCGTCGAACTCGGCCATCGACCAACCGGACATACACGCACGCACACGGGAGTCTCGCAACACCCAACGCGCGAGTCTCTTGGACATGTGTTAAGGCACGCGGAGCGCGCACAATGGTGCGTACGTGGTCGCATGCGTACGCACGCACTCACACACACGTTCGCGGTATCGGCAGTGCTAAGACGCCGCTCCCCTCCTCCCGAATAGTTGTAGAGATGTGATAAATTGGGCTCCTGTTAGGTTGGGTCGCTTTGGCTGTACATCTTTAACCACATACACACACAAGCATGTCCTTCTTATAGTAAATACTTTTTTGTGAACAAAAAAAGCAGTTCTTAACCGATGAGCATTAAATAAAGGCCAAAAGTAACTGGCATGGGCCCAGAGCGATGGCTAACTACCCAAAGAATGCCGTAAATGACTTAGACCCTAAAAAGCTCCATTATCTATTGAGTGATACGAGGCGAGAAAGGCAACTCAGGAGGAAAAAGTGACGGAGTAGTCAGCCAGAAAGAGGTAGTGCACACCTCTCCCTTCCGAAGAGTTGGTACTCACACCTAAAGCAGAATGCATGCAATGGTAGATTGTCAGAATAACCACACTTATTGACGTGGAATGCCGTTGTTCATCAACAAAGCTTATTTCAACATTTGTGATTGATCAAGTCCACACACTTTAGCATATCTCTACCAAAACTTACACGACTTTCATTTTACTGCAAGTTTATCAGTTACCTTTGATTTCAAATAGGATTAGATTGGATAGTTACAACTCATACTAATGCTATTATTAGACGAAGCCCATTAATGTAGATAACTTTCCAGCAAACCTTGAAAGGCGAAGTGTATGAACTAATGTTAACTGTACCTTAATTAAGCTGAGTTATAACTATCCTTAAAGAATGAACAGACTGATCAGCTATGACGTAAAAACATCGACAACTACATTACGGGAAACTTTTGTACATAACAATCGCCCATGTTTTTGAAGCGAGTTAGTAGCAAATGCTCGGATCAAAGCAGTTGGGGCATGAAGAGAATACGTCTTAAAAGGCCTAATCATGAGCTGTGTTATCTGACCGTCCCACAGACCATCCAACTCGAAAAAAAATGAAACATTCAGCAGTCTTGGATTGGATAGATCTTAAGTGGAATGCTACTAAAGAAAAACACCAAAGACAAACTCATTCACTTTGGCTGAATCAAGAAATGTACTATCAAAAAAGGCAAGAACAGATTTGTACGATACGTAGCAGATGAGATCCACCCGGATGAGTTGGCAGTGTTCATCTCAATTTCATCAAAGCACCAATTCATGTACATATTTTAATAGATTCGATGATATCGGACGAGATTAAGGCGGAAGGAACAACAAACCGTTTTGGAAGGCCGTAAAACCACCGGGTCCGCCACCGGTGCCGACAACAGAGTTGCGGTTCATCGCTCCAGGTCCATCGGTGGCTGCCGTCTCCTTGGCCATGCGAGCGGCATGAGCAAAAGCGTCCTCCACGGCTAGGAGGAGCCGCATTCGGCGCTTGCGTACACGCTTCTCCGCTTCCATCTCGTCGTAGACCCGCGCTGATGCTGAAGGGCCGTTCCCACCACCCCCACTCTAAAGAGGTAGCAAGTTATAGAAGCATTAATATCGCAATATTACTGTGCAAAGCAGCTTCATGATGCGTCCTGCCATAATCTATTTCTCTTGGTAGCATGAGTCCTCACTACGATGTAAAAGTCATCAGCGTCACCAGTTAACTCGTAGCAGGACAGAGAGCCTTCTCCATCTTGCTTTAAGACGGCAACAGGAATCAGTTTAAGAATGCACTCGCTATAACTGAGTAGTTAAGCTTGGTGGGCATCGCGACAGAGGCGATCACAGGGTCAAATCGTACCTACAAGCGCCGTCCGACATACTTATTCCACTTTTGTAGCCCTTGCCTTGAGAATAAAAATTTAGCAAGAGAAATCACACGCGTTAGTCATTTCTAGCTTCTATCACTTCAACTTAATTCCTAGCGCATGAAGGCACGATTTTTACCCCATGATCTCATCATCATCCTCGTAAGCTGAAAATTCAGACCGTTCCTGATATTTTTTTCCTTTTGAAAGAATTTCCCAGCAAAATACTCATAAACAAGAAAAGTTTGTGGTTAATAAGCAATCTTGACATCTGCTGCAAGCGAGAAGAGTGCAGTAATTGGGAACTGGAAAGGCGATCATACTTGAGCTTCTGAGAAAAAAAGATGGGCTTGGAGAATACATACAAAATTACTTCAAGAGCGTGATGGTGAAGGCATCGGTCTAACAATTGTGCCCACAGTTATCGAAGAAAGCATAGGCCTATAGCGAGGCTCATAAGGCCAACATCTAGCTTAAATCTAATAGAGTTGGGAGTTAAGAAAAGCATTGCGGCTGCCTGCTTAGAACACCAACACCTCTCTAAATTTGGGTTCACCACTAAAATAAAAAAAATGCAAGACAGGCGCTAAAGGACCAAGGAACCGCGCCCCAAGTAAGCCTATAATAAAAGTTCAACATTTTTGGTAGTCGCTAAGCTGATATTGAAGAGGTTATTAGGAAATTGGTCAGCTCATTCACCAAAGGGTGAATAATGACTAGGCTTACTGTTTGATTGCCGCCGGGTGTTTGAGCTCCATTCTTTTCTCGGCCATCGACGTCGTAGAATTTGTACTTTGAGCCGCCGACCTCGCCACCACCGGCTCCTCCACCGCTAGCGTTGTGCCCCACGTCACCACCGTGGTTCGTTGCGCTGCCACGCTTGTTGCGACGACTACTCGATGAGGACAGTGGTTGGGTGTAAACCTAGTAGGAAAATGGGGAGGAGAAAGCTGTGACCAATGTCCACAAATTACCATTCTTAATCAGAACAACCGAAATCGGCGGATGCGAATTCACGTAAGGTAAACAAAACAGCGGAACCCAATACGATGTGGACAGGTATCCAGCCCTCGAAGCCAGAAATCAGCATTCCTTGAAACTGACAAACGATGAATATGACTCAATAAGTGAACTAGAAAACTAGATTATTATTGATTGCTTCCAGACGTTGTGCATTGACGGGACCAAAGAAAGCGTTAATATCGATGGAATTTCCACCCTCGCAGAATCAAGAAATAAGGTAATGAATAAGAAAACGACTTCAAATGAGTCGTTCCATCATAAGGACAAATTGTTTCTCATAGTTCACCTATATTTGCCCCAAAACGATGTACATTATGGCAACAAATGCATCGTAAAGATCACTGAGAAAATCCCACGGTAAAAATGGGAACTTAAAACGGTATAATTATTTCATAACGACGTTACACAGTAGAACAAAGAACACAAACGACTAGAGAGTAGTGGAGCAAGGTAGACCAGCAATCTCAACCAATAGTAGACGAAAATTTAGGCCAACTCACGGTAAAATCAACCATGTACATCTGCAGAATTTCCAAAGCTGCCTTTTGAAGCGACATTTCCCCCAATCTGTAGGTTTTAGAAGCCCCATCAGGAGACCTGACTACATGAACCGCATATTGAGATCGTAGCCGCTGAAATTCCAGGAGGGCTATGCCAGAAAAATTCAAGAAAAGCAAAGCGTCGGAGAGACTGTTAGAAAAAAGAACGATCGACCCATAGTCTCTCCTCTGCGGCTGGAGAATGCGAACACTGTAGAAGAGCCAAAATGCAAACAAAATGACAAATATGAGGCAGAGAAAGAGACTCCGCCACAGTCGAACTCGTGGATAGACTTTCCGGGTACCGTTTAAGATTGGACAATGAGGTGCTGTCAGAATCCAGGTTCCCAAACCTAGCAATGCAAGCTTTACAGCCATTCCAATTAGATGGCCTTCGCATGTATGATCACACTTATCAGTACTCCATCCAATGTAGGGAAGATAGGGGAATATCACCATGAGAACAGGGGAGCAAATGGAACAAAATCCAAGACCGAAGTAAATCAGAAAGCCAATGAGTCGAGTGCATGTGTGATTAGGGAAATTGTCAATTTCGGTTCGAATTAGAGCCGCAGCTGCTCCGCCCACACACGAATTAGGACTATTGTTGATACCCAAAGATGCAAAAAGGCCATACCGTGCACCGAACCGAGACATATTATCGGCACTTAGACCCGTCTCACTGGTAGCTCCGGTGACAGCCGTAGCATTCTCGGCCCATGCGCTTTCATCATGGCCATATTGGTCCATTTGTTGATTTCCACCCCTATTGCTGGATATCGGAGCATGAGGGTGTGAAAGCTTCGGAGCGACACCACTAGTATCCACTGGAATAAGTGGTTGATTGGATTGGGCTTGAGGATAAGATTGGTTAGATGAAGGTGCAAGTGGTTGCATAGGAAATGCAGCTGTGGGCTGGCAACCAGGGATCGGAGGGGGCCCAGACCAGCCCATCATGTTCATGCACTGTTGGGGGGGAAAAATGGTGGGTGAAGTGTAGGGCAGAAAGGGTTGATTGGTCGGTTGAGAAGCATTCCAATTCGAATTATATCCGGGATGTTGAGAAACAGAAGATCCTTGTTGTGAAAACATCGGGGACTGACCCATTGGCATTCCACGAACTTGCATTTCAGCATGATTGTGGGGAACTTCATTAGGAAATGTGGAAGCTGTTGGTATATGTGCCGGATAGTTTATCTGTTGTCTAGGATCAGGGCTTTGGACAGAAAAATTCTGAAGAACAGGTTGTTGCTGTTGATTAATGCCACTTTTGTCGCTCCGAGCACTGACAACGCTATCTTGATCCATTGATGTGCTAACTGTAGTTGTGGTCAGAATAGTGGCAAAGGTTTAACACGTCGTGGAACAGATAAAAACTCTAAATGCAATCAAGAGAACAAAAAACCACACTGTAAAGGTAACACACCATGAAGAATAACAAAAACTGTCCCAAAGAGGGCCAATTAGCAGAGCACCTGGAGCCATCAAATACTAAAAAATTAGAAAGTGAACCAATTGAATCCTCAACAGCACAACAGCATTGGCAAATTAGAAAATTAAAAGAATTTTACAAAATAAAGGGTTTATTTGTTCCAACGAAAGCCATCTAAGCTAACCAAGATAACCCTTTAAATACGGAAGTAACATCTATTATAATCAGAGGTTTAGAAGTAAATTGTGGGCATAAACGGAGCCGCGGTTATATCTACAAATCTTTTGTAACTATCGCACCCTTTATTAGTAATATTAAACGTGCGCACAGATTACAAACGCGTTTCGGCTCTGCTGCAAATTAGAAAACCCAGTTACAGTAGTGACTATTAGAATTTGAATGTAAAGCAAACGGCAATTTGCTAAAATTAAGGCGATGCTTCCTAAAAGCTAACCAAAATTACCTAACTTCAAGCTTCACAAGCATGCATTCCGAGCAATCTTGGTTTGCTGTGGCTTTACCAACTCTCGATGATTTTATTGAGGTAAATATAAGCAAATTGTGTTTTGCAGCGATTTATTTCTAGCTTGTTTGTGATTGCTGTAGTTCTAACTTTGCACATGCCAACTGTTTGCTTTATATTTAGATGAGTTAATGATACTCATCAAATTCCTAATTATATTTCCTGGTTCTTATATATCTTTAGAATTCATGCGTACTGTGTTTTAAAATACTTAAAGCGATTTCGAAAATCTGTAAGCAAATTTATTGTCTATCATAGTTCTAATTGCTTTGCAAATGGCGATTTTTGTCCATTTCGGCTATTGGCGTTTGCCGACGGTTTACTGCTCATTTTGTTTCCCGGCAATCCTGAAATGTCTACGAGGAGGGCTGTTCACAAGAACAGCTGGTATTCCGGCAATGGTATGTCATTTTCCGGCAAATTGTATTTGTAGTTGATGAATTGAATAATCAACTTTCGACCTGGCTCAGCAAAGCTACTTATACCCACGGACCGGCAAGGGCAATAATTACGCCGTAAGTGTGTTCATAAATTACATTTCTAGGCATGCTGGTTATTTTTATTCTGGAGAATGTGCTTCTTTCGCTTTTAAACAGATTAATCCAAATTCGACGTAAGATTTCTTTTCGGGTAGTTCACGCTAACTTAGGAAGAGAATATTCGTTCTCGGTCCATCCCACAATCTCTATCTTGAGGCTTGTGCGATACCTGTTGCTGATTATTTTGAAACTCCTTTCTATAGTCTGCGCATGGATGATGATGGCAAGCCCTATTACGCGTTATTTTCCTTGTTTAGTACGAAGAAATCTTCTCGGCACTGGAAAGTTTGTGAACCTTGCTCTTAAACAAGATGAGGATGAGCATTCCATCGAGATGCAATTCCCATATATAGCAAAGATCATGGAGGCGTGAGTTGGAGCCGCCACACCCTGCATATTTAGGAATATTTGAAATGCTTTTTTAAGCGTTTCGTTTGTAACGTGAGGGTGTTTTTTATTTCAGGCATGCTAATAACTTTACGGTTATTCCCATTATGGTAGGCAGTCTGTCTCTTTCAATGGAGCAAACGTTTGGGGAGATTTTATCGCCGTTCCTTTCCGATCCTTCTAACGTCTTTGTTATATCCTCTGATTTCTGTCACTGGGGTAAGTCTCTCCTGCCAGGGCCATTAGGAAACCTTTATCTCAGTCTCTTTCTGCCTTTTCTGGTGGGGTTAATTAGTAAATTCACACTCCTACTTTAGGCCTTAATGTGCACAATACATAGGAAAACCGTTTACCTGTAGATATTGTGGCTATCCTGGGAATTTCGCAAATCTTCCGCGTACTAGGGTGGAATTCATTAGATTTTGTTTTCTTCGGTCCTTTACGTGCGTTTTGTCGTTTCAATTTAATCTGTTTTTTTTATTGTAGGTAGTCGCTTTAGTTATACATACTACGATCAAAGCTATGGCGAAATTTGGGAGTCAATCAGAGATCTCGACCATAAGGTTAGTAGTGATTTCGCTTTAGCACGATTCTTGCTTGCTTTCTTAACAATACGAAGCGCAGATGGTACTCCCTTCGCTTCATTTTGTCATTTCATGTAGGGTATGAATTTAATTGAGAAGTTAGATGCATCGGGCTTTAACAAGTACCTGACTGACTACGGGAACACGATTTGTGGCCGCCATCCGATTAGTGTGTTATTGCAGGCGGTTCGAGCGCTTGAGCAGGAAGTCGGAGCGAAGGCAGTTCTCAAGTTTGTACAGTATGCGCAGTCGAGCAAGTGCCGCAGCATGCGCGACTCCTCGGTCAGTTATGCATCTGCTTCTCTGGTTGTCAAATGAACACTCACCTACCTACGCTGTTTCGCTTTTGCGTCTCTGCTTAAGCATATAACTCGACTTCCCAGGGCGAATTTATACCGAGTGGAATCATTTTGCCTTTTTCAAGCACTGATTTTATTAGGGAGTAAATTTTTTAGTAGATGAGGTAGTGACAGTTATGGATTAGGTCATCCTACCGGATTTATGTCTTTTGAAATAATTCTGGAGCATTACTCGGAATCAGGCTAAAGCGTAGTATTTCGGAGTCAGGCGCGGTGAGTTGTACATATCGGTGCGGTCTTCATGTAGTATAATAGAAATGGATCCCTTGGGTTGTCACTTGCCGTGCGCTTCTCATAAAAGGTTGGGGAAGCGTAAGCTGGGATTGTATGGACACCATTCACGAACCCAGACCGAGATTAAGAGCCCGGAACGACGAAGAGAAGATGACGAATTGCCGTTTACCAGTTGCTGTTAAGGTCTGACTACAGGAAAATTGTGCAGATAACACAGGGAGAGGTGAATTGCAGTGTCTGATTCTTACATTGATTTGTAAGAAGTCATATAGGTGTGGCAGAATTTGCATTACTAACGTTCAGAACGTCTGGGAGTTTCCTGACATTACCTGGAGGTCATGGCACAATCTAAGGGGATCTGATGACCCACCTAATCAAACGCGGAATTAAACAAATAATTGGGGCATTCGGTAGCCTCTCCCCACTTTTGGGCGTCGTCCACCCAGACATTCTCCAGTGTTGGCCACCATAACAGGGTCGGTCACTGAGGAGACGCACCATCACCCTACTGATCAAGACTGGATGGCGACCTGCGATGAGGTGGCTAAGTATGCGCATTGTTCGTCGAAAGGAGAATAGACCAGGTGGTCATTTAATAAAAGATAGAGTCAAAAATTCCCATCAGGATGAAGTTTCGCGGCTATTCCTTTTTGCCACTTTTTCTCAGATCAGCGCTGTCCAGCCGAATAATTGCCTGGATTCTATTCAGCAGATTGAGAGGTGCCACGTATGCACTTAGTTGAGGCATTCATATAGGTACCAATAACACCGCAATGAACGCCTTCAAGTGGTTCACGGATGAAGTTCCTTCAGTTGTCGATGGTTTGCCTGCAGAACATAGGATTGGCGTAATTGTGGGATGTTGGCGTTTATCCCAACTCATTAATTGCGGCTAATGACAAATTTGCCGATCAAAAGCAGATTCTCAACATCTGTGAATTAGGGGTTTATCACTAACTGGAACTGGCGTTCCGCATGATTGATTTCGCCTACTGCTGCCGGCAATGCAGACCCAGAGCCGTCCTGAAGTCGTAAGTGTCACAGTAATAAGGCAGAAAGTATATCACCACTGTTCTGGAGAAACAAAAGGAAAGGCAACATGAATAAACGGCGGAAAAAGTTAGGGAGCCACTTAATCACCCGCCTAAGTGAACGCAGAATTAACCAGGCCGCCAAAGCATTGAAAGTCGGTCGTTTGACTAAGTGATCTAAAATGAAGGATTCAATTTGGATTTGTATCTCTATACATGTAGAAAGGCAAGCTCTCCACGCGGACTTTCATCAAAAAATTTGGGGAACATAATTGAGGGACGGATGTAGAAGGAAATTTAACGAAAATAGGTGATGAACTAGTGTTTATGCGGATGCGCGTTGTCAAACAGGTGATTCGCTGCCCGCGGACCGTGCTTCCACTCTGTGGCATCACCCACGCACTGTGCTAGTAAACTCTTGACCCGCCTCCTCATTTGTATGTGCTCTCTCATTCCACTTTTGCCTGTCTTTATCTTGGGCGAGGTCATGAGACGCTACATCAGCGGCCACAGCTAGCAAACACAATCCAAATGTACAAGAATCCCGACTTTCAGAGCTGAGTGTCATACCCTAATGACATGGAAGAGGAGTATCCGGCACCCGTACGTGCGCTTGCAATACCTTCCAAGAGAAGGGTTAAAGATGACGTCTACCTAGGGTGGATGGGGCGACACTAGATTCACCCACTTACAGAAATCCATTATTGAGATGCCCATGTTAATTAAGAACAAATTAGCATGGGATAATAGTGTGGCGCAGTAGCCTTCCGGAACTTTTAGAGTTCCTCTTTCATTCATTTGTTCTTCTGTTCGACTAATTTCCTTAGGCCTAACGACTGAGATACAACATGATCTGGTCGCAGAACACTAACCGACCTTGAGCAGCATGAAGTCAGTGAATTTGTCTTCCCCAATGTATCTCACGGATGGAACAAAACTCTGGTTACGAAGCAATTGCTTGAGTGCATCAGTGATGTTGGTTAGTGCAGGTGCCCTTTCACACGGAGCAATTCAGTGTACGGCGTTGCTGTTTCTTGGATGTTTATGTAGCACCGGTTACATTGTGGTGGTCGACACAAGACAACGTCTAAAGGGGTGGCGAGGCCTACGTAGTGGTCCGACATTTCTTCTAACTCTCTGTATGACTGTGTAGACGATTGAGCCCCATTGGATTGTGAGCCCAATCTGAAGCATGAAATTTATGCTATGGTATTGGCAATTTAGCTTCCTGTACTTGGTTGCCAGTTATGTCCCACGCCCCTCAGCTTATTACGAAGTTGGCGGAATTTTGGTTGGGTGTATTTGCAGACACATCCAAAGATGTTCTCAGGGGACCGGATTTATTCTGGAAGCATTGATGAGTCGTGTTGACTCTCATGTTATTGTAATCTAATATATACAACTTTAATGACACCGTACATTCCCCTTAAGTTCAGATCATAAGAAAAATTATGGTCATTGGCGTGTAAGTCCTTGCAATGCACGCTAACAATGTCGTTAAATTCAAATCACATCCGAAGTAATTAGTTGGCTAAAAACATTAAATACAAGTTGCAGTCCCTTGATTACGCTTCTACCTTGAACAGCTTTTAAACTTATTTAAACACATCATTTTTAATTCCATTTGCTTTTCCACAAATCTACTTGTTTATAATGCTTATTTTGAGACGGGGTGGTTTCGAGTGTCGTGTTAGCAATGACAGATTTCTTTAGTATCGTGGGTTTTCTTACAGCGTTATTCCTCCTTTAGGCTGAAGAAAATTTACCGTTCGAGGAGAATTTAATAAAAAATCCTTACAACGTTAAGGCCTGGCTCAGATATGTCCAATTCCAGAAATCAGGTTCTCCCCATGTTTTGTATCTAACATATGAAAGAGCCTTAAAGCAATTGCCTGGGAGGTAGGCTCTTTTAATCTTCCTATCGTCAGTTATAAATTATGGTACAATTATCTAAAACTCCGACGTCAACACTCCAGAAGAATGTGCCCAGGTAGTTTAATTTATGAAGAAACGAATAATGCACATGAACGCGCTCTTGTAACAATGCACAAGGTAGATGTCTTTCATTTGTGCTTATGCTACTATAGATGCCTCGTATTTGGACAGATTACCTGCAATTTCTCATGTTTCAAGGTTATGTAACGCTAACACGTCGTACGTTTGATCGAGCCCTGAAAGCCTTGCCAATTACACAACATGAACGGATATGGCGCATTTATCTCAGATTCGCTGACAAGCACGGCGCAGGCATTAATGAGTCATGCGCTCGAATTTATCGTCGTTATGTTAAGGTAGTTAATTATAAAATGAAAACGATATCGGTAGTTTGCCCCTGATGATGTTGAACGATTTATCAACTTTCTAATCCGCAACGGGAATGTCAATGAGGCTGCTGTTCTCTTAGCGAAAGCAATTAATGAGGAGAATTTCATTAGTCGCGAAGGAAAATCAAAATTCCAGTTGTGGCAGGTGTTGTGCGACCTTCTCGTAAAAAACCCAACGAAAATAACTTCTCTCGATGCTGATGCTATTATCCGGCAAGGAATAAGTCGCTATACGGACCAGGTATATTCTTTTTTTCATCGCTCTTTATGTTGTTGTCCATTTTCCCCATGATCCCCATGCCTGACAGGTTGGAATACTGTGGACCTCTCTGGCAGACTTTTACATCCGAAGTGGAAATCTTCCGCGAGCTAGAGATGTTTATGCTGAAGCCATTTCCAGTGTTATTACCGTCCGCGATTTCAGTCAGACATTCGACGCATATGCTGAGTTTGAACAATCCATCACTAAAGCTCGTATGGAAGCCCTGGAAAAGCGTTCGAGCGTAACCGAAACTGGTAAGATCTGTTCTAGTCCTTTCAGTCACTCACCGACTCTAATTTACGCTCTTGTTACCGGACTGTAGATGAACTGGAGGTAGAGCTGTGCCTGGCCAGGCTAGAGTCTCTGATGGAACGCCGACCTCTCCTCCTAAATAGTGTTCTTCTTAGACAAAACCCGCACAACGTGAATGACTGGCTTCAGCGAGTCGAACTACTCGAACCTCAGGGTCCACGAAAGCAAATTGAAGCATTTATGGAGGGTATCAGCTCAGTAGACCCAGGTTGATTTAGCTGTTACTCTTATGCGTATTCTCCAAGATACTGGCACAGCGTATTCATTAGTTACATGTTTTAAAATAGCCAAAGCAACAGCTGGTCGACCATCGACTTTGTGGATAGAACTGGCACGTCTCTACGAAAAGCATAATCAGTTGTCAGACGCTCGGATGGTTCTACAGAAAGCAACTGGCGTCGGATTCATCCATGTTGAGGACTTGGCCTCCATCTGGTGTGAATGGGCTGAAATGGAAATTCGTCATGGGTGAGTGTGAAAGGAGTTGGCAAAGAACACGCCGCATTGGTTTTGAGTCTTGTTATTGACCTCGGCGTTTCATTGTATTCTTCGGAATAACTTGCTCATGCTGGGTAATCCTGCAGTGAGGTTGAAACCGCTCTCCAACTGCTTGCACGGGCTGTCACCCCGGCGGCTTCACACAAGGTTGACTACTACGACCGCTCAGAGCCGGTTCAAAATCGTCTCCACAAGTCCCTACGACTTTGGACACTGTACACCGACTTAGAGGAGAGTTTTGGTACCTTTCAAACCACAAAGGTTTGCTTTTGGCTACCTTGCATACGACTGCATTGATTTTTGTAGCTATAAGCTGCTGCTTTTTTGTCCAATTTTAGGCTGCTTACGATCGTATGATCGATTACCGGATCGCTACGCCACAAATCATAATGAACTATGGTCTCTTCCTGGAAGAGCACAATTACTTTGAGGAGGCCTTCAAGGCAAGATTGAGGCTTTTTCTCTTTCCCATTCGTTATATTATTATCATAGTTTTGAATGTCCCTTCGGGGTTGTAGGCCTACGAAAAGGGAGTTGCCATCTTCCGATGGCCAAATGTTTTTGATATTTGGGCAACGTACCTCACCAACTTTATGGAGCGCTATGTAAGTTATAATTATCGCATCAGAGTGTTAATCCGCCTCTGTTCTCGATTGCTGCCTAACTATTTGCTTCATTCCTTGCACAATGTTTTCGGTTGCGCTCTCGGCTATATTTGTCATGCTTTCTGCTAAGGCTAAGGCTGAACGCAGATCCTTTTCCTCCAATAAAGCACACTGCATACCCTTAGGGTGGGAGCAAATTGGAACGTGCTCGAGATCTGTTTGAACAATGCCTTGAAAAGTGCCCTTCAAAGTTTGCTAAGCGTGAGTTTTTAATTGATTTAGTTGCTTTTTAGAAGTCTACCTTCTTTTCAAAATTGCTGGGTTATGTTGATATTTATGGTCTCCCACTTTGCGTCTACTCTAGTAAAGTCAGCTTTGAAAAATAAAAGTATTTTAGCAGATCGGTCAAATGATTTTCTCGATCTAGAATTATACCTCCTATACGCAAAACTCGAGGAAGACCATGGTCTGGCCCGGCGTGCGATCAAGATTTATGAGCGCGCAACCGAAGCAGTCGAACCAGAGGAACGCTTCACTGTGAGTTTTCATTTTGTGTTCTTGCCACGCGATTCGTTCGGGTAAAGCTAAGATTTTGCCGTTCTGGGCTCTTTAGATGTTCAACATCTACATTCAACGTATCGCAGATCTTCACGGGGTAACTCATACACGAGCAGCCTACGAGCAAGCCATTGAAAGGCTGCCAGAGAAGCACGCTCGACAAATGTGCCTCCGTTTCGCCGATTTGGAGAGGAAATTGGGCGAAGTTGACCGTGCACGCGCTGTTTACGCTTATGCTGCCCAAATGTGTGACCCTCGAGTAGGTATACCTAAATCTCGGCTGCTTATATTAGCAATGTGTATGGTTTGGTGTTTTTTCCTCGCTGCAGACTGAGCCAGAATTTTGGAAGATTTGGAAGGAATTCGAGCTTGCTCACGGAAATGAGGATACCCTGCGGGAAATGCTTCGTATCAAGCGCAGTGTGCAGGCTACTTATAACACCAAAGTTAGCTTCATGGCAAGTCATCTAGCTGCCACAAAAGAACGAAGTAAGTGTCTCCTGCCCTCTGTAGTGTCAATTGACTGTGTTCAAAACACCATCTTCCCTTCAGCTGAGAACCCGATGCAAGCAGTCGAATCGGCTATCGCAGCAGAGGAGACTTCCGCAGCCAAACGACCACTGATTGTTTTTAAATCAGCTGGTGTTGTCAGTCAGGCAGGCTCCGAAGACAGCAGCAGTGGTAGGGTCATTAGCGGAACTGCCATCAGCAATCCAGAGGCCATCGACATTGATTTACCGGCGGACAACGAAGATGAGGTTATTGAGGAAGTAGAGGCGGAGGGAGAAGAAGCAAAAGTACTCGAAGATCGCAAAGACGGTTCGAAGTCTCGTAAGTTGCTTATATAATTTGGTGAAGCCTTAAGTGTTCACAAGTTAAGTAGTTCATCCTTTTTCAGGTCTTCGGATTGAAAAGCAGCCGGTTCCTTCTGCTGTCTTTGGAAGTCTTAAGGACGATAATGATGACTGAATGTCCTTTAATATTTTTGTCGACTATTGGCAAATCTCGCGCAATTTTAACTGTATGTATAAAATATTCACAAGGCTTATTTTTTAACTTGTTATATCACTGTATTACATGTTGAACATCGTATTGTGGCTGAAGCTTATGTAATTTAGCGATTCCTAGAACTTTTTGATCAATATGCTTGATCGTATTTCCAGAATTCGAACCTCTTCAATGTGAAGTGAGTGCGATTTGTTCTGTATTTCCTCCTCGAGGTCAAGTTGCCTTCTTCGGAGCGCCTTCAATTCTTCCTCTGCATCATGGAGCATTTGTTGGAGAGTTGATATGTCCGTTTTTAGCTCTTCAGTTTGTTCAAGTATTCTAGGCAAATACGGATGGTTATTCCATATTATTTGTGTTTCACCTTCTGCGAGTTATCTACGGCGTACCTGTGATGGGGGGCATCTCTACAGAGCTCATTTAACGGTCTGCAGTCCCTTATGTTCTTCTTTATCTCCGCTATTTCAGCAGATTTTAGGGTATCACAGATCAGCTTTTTAATGTCTTGAATGCTATCCTCCATGTTGGATATCTCTTTGAATATCTATGGGTAACTAAAGTATTATTCTTCAAAACCAACCAAGGAAAGATGCTCTTCCAACTTGCGTTTGGCGTCGCGTGTCTCATCAACTCGAGTTCGAATGGCTCGATTCGTTGCATCTACTTGCTCTTTCTGATCCTCAAATGCTTGTATCAGAACTCCCTCGATAAGGCTACGTGTCTGGCGTGAGTTCTGGATTTGCCGATCTGCCTCCTCGAGGTTCTTCTTCAAATGAAGAAGCCATTCGTCTGTACTGCATGAACTACAGAGTTCAGGTGCATTTTAAATGTCTTACGAAACTGGAGTTGGGTAACACTTTCTGGCCTCCGGAATATTGCCGTAGTTTGAAACAGTTTTTGCGTATTCATCCTGATTCTTAGCTGATTCTTTTCCACAAAAATCCGCTTTTAGATTAAACGCAGATCTCCGATTGAGCCTAGTGCCTCTTATTTCGCAAATAAGATATACCTTAGCTGCTCCTCCGCTTGTTCTATCCCACGAGTCAGTAATGCACGTACCCCATTAAATACAGTAACTTCTTTCAAAAGCTCATTGTGTGGATTGTCGGCTACAAGGTCAGATCCTCTCCGATCTTGTCTGCAAGGTAACAAAGTTTTCCCACTACCTTATGGTAATGCACTTTTCTGATAGATACAGGGGCTCTGTTGTGGCCTCTAGTGCCTTTTTTAGGCGAACAATGCAAGAATTCATTTTATCAGATTCACTTGCATTGTCCTTGATTTTTTTCGTCAGTTCACTCATCCAAAATGACACATTTGTTATTCTCTGATCTGTTTGACAAAATATACAATGCCATATTCATCACCTAATTTCTCATCAACATCCTGCATAGTTTTAATAGTACGGTCCTTTATTTCCTTCATCAATACATCGTTTTCCAAAGCCACATTTTGTGCAGATTCTCGAGCAGCGTCAGCTTCACTGTGTTTAATTCTGTTTGAGCATATCCATTCACAAGGTGTGAACATTCGAGGAGACTTAAGGGTTTCAGACATGGCAACGATGTTTGGTAAGTTCCTTATTGTGCGTAGGGAATGTATCTATTCCTTCAACGATACAAACAAATACAAGGTTGTTGGAGATCCACAGTTTCCATAATTATCATGAAAAGGGCGATAGTATCATTAAAAAAGGGAAACTGAGGGCCATATTTGATATTTGAAATCATACAAGCATGTAAAAATGTATGGCTATCCATCCAACAAAATGTCCTTAATTAATTAGTACTTTGAATATTTGCATATTTTAGGAAAGGGCACATGAATGCGCAAAACCATCATTACTGGTAATTGAGAGTGCATGGATGTAATGGGACACATCATTTTAAGTGTGTTGAAAATATTTTTCGAGTGATTCAGTGTCTGCAGTTTATGCTTCTAACCTGTGGCACCATCCACGCACTGTGCCAGCGGCCTCTTCACCCTCCTTATTATTGTATATATAGCATCCTAAGACTTTCTTGAAGGCAAAAGAAGGCATTATACCAGAGTAGAAAACATATATTCACTAGACAAAGGGAATGGTGCTGCTGGCTTAGGGCAGCATGGCCACCTAAGTCACTGAAATCGAAACCGGCAGTCAGAACAAACAAGTTGTTACAGTATGCTCTTTCGTTCCAATTTCGCCCATTTTTATCTTTGGCTAGGACACGAGATGCTATATCAGCGACTACAGCAAGAAAACACGACCCAAATATACAAAAAATCCCGACTTCCAGAGCTGGGTGTCAAACCCTAAAGACACGGAAGAGGATTTTCCGGCACTCGTACGTGCGTTTGCAATGCCTCCTAACGGAAGGGTTAAAGTTTATGTCTACCTGCGTAACACTGTTTGTTATCGCTGTCGGTTTTGGTTTCGGCCACAGAAGTGCCCATATTGCTCTGGTTGCATAGGCTGGCCTCCAAACCGTGCCAGTAGCTCATTTTCATCTGCTTATTGAATATATATCCTGACCTTGTGTTTTACCTTCTTTTGCCTTCAAGGGAGTCTCAGGACGCTACATTGGTGGCAGCAGAAAGCGGACCCGTCTTCATAGGGTTTCTATCCTAATCTCTACCATCCGTGGCGTGTTATAGCGGTGCAAAAGAAGTGCCTGTACTACGGATAGGAGGGTCTCTGACATCCCATAACAGAAAGGCTGAGAACGACGTCTCGCTTCGGCATTTGCCCTGTTCCCATGCTCTACAGGAAAGCTATTAATAAATGAAGCAACAATGGCCGTGAACCACCTGCAAAAGTTTCGTTCCGAAGATTTCTCTAATGTACCTGCTTAAGGAGACGGGTATACTAGCGTCTCCGTGCGGACATATTGATGGTCGGCAGAACTTCTTACTCCGATTTTATTTCCTATATCAGACGAAACCCCAGGTCCAGCTAAACTGCCAAAAAGGTTCGGTAGCGTTGGTGTCAAGCGTCGCCTCAGTTCGTGAATGTTTTTTTCAGCACTGATAACGTTGCGATGGCTGACGCTGCAGGTCTATCGAGGGGATCGTCGAGGACGATGCTCGAAAGAGGAGAGGGGTAATGTAGTACTTTGTTTGTTCGGACTGCCGGCTTAGGTCTCGGTCACAGAGGTGGTCATATTGCCCTAGCCGCGTGGGCTGGTCCCCGAGTAATGCCAGCAGTCCATTCCCTCTATTTATTAAATGTATATATTCTACCCTATTATTACGCCTTTTTCGCCTTCAAGGAAGTCTCGGGACGCTAGGGTAATTATGATTACGTCTAGTCAGTCTTTGTGCTGTCCTTTTTCTCAAACTTTATTTCACTACCATTGTTTTTAACTTGTCTTTGTTAATATCAGCTGTTTTTCTTTCAGAATAGAATGCATACTTTTAATGTAATCCTTCGTTTTAGGTCCTAAGGAGTATAGCATGCTTTTAAGTTTAGTTTTTTTTCAGCCTATTTATTTCCTTCCCACATTACGTTGTCAATCAATCCTCTGTTTTGGCAATGTCTATGAATTTTCAACATATTAAGCCTCTTAGGCCTAATAGATGTAGTTAGAATTTCCAATTTTTGTGCAGTAATTGAGTCTTAGGCTTGAAATCTTCTTCCTTTTTTGCTTTGATTGGCTAAACGTTACTAAGTTGCATCTAGCCCTAGGCCGAATGTCCTATTTTAATGTTAGCCAATCACCTCTTGAAGAACTCATTTCATTCCGAAGGTAGCCCACGTCGTGGCCTTTTGGCTATCAGTTGTGCCACTGATTTGTTGTGACTTATTTTACTGTTTTTGGACGAATTCTCGCTCTTGAATTTCCACAATATCAAGGGTGATTAATAGGCGGTTATTAATAGCCCTCAAAAGTTGACAGATGTTCAATTTACTTTTCCTACAAATTCAATTTTACTCTATCGCTAAATGGAAGCTAACGTTTCTTCTACCTTACGAGTTACAAAAGTAAAATACTCGAATACGCAGTCGTTGTCAAGTAGTGCATGTCGCTTGGGTCAGGAGGCTGCCCACTCTCCAGGTAAGATGTCCATATTGTTTCCGTTCCACATCTTCTTTCGTTTTTTAAATATTTCTTTCGCACATTAAGGCGCTAAGTTATGGCAGTCAGCCTTGCAAAAGGTTCGCACTCGTGCGGCAAAGCTGGATCTATGGAGCGATTTCGATTTGAAGTCGACGCCAACGATTGCAGCCGTCCGTCATCGATATAGTGCACTTAAAAAGAAATGGATCAAAGACAGTATATTAGTTAAACTGGAAGAAAAAGCCTTCAATCGAGGCGCCATGAGAGAATGCTTCAGATTGTAAATCTGAATTTGTTATAAGGCGAAACATTAAATCTTCTCAAAATTGCATTCGTCAGTTTTGCATGGTTTAGATTCATTCATGGTCGTGATTTAAGACACCTTCAAGCTGCTGCAGTTCTTAGCTTGGATTCTTTGCTCTTTGCAGAAAAAAACTGCCTGACAATGGCGACTGGAGCGCAGCGTCTAACTACGTTGCTAAACGATATATTTCTCCCGTTAGCAACTCAGTCTACTTAGATGATGTGCGCTTACAAATGGAGGCAAAATTATGGGCTGAGGCTTTTAACAAACAAAATCCACCTAAAAAGGTGATCTATCTGTCTCTTTCTTTTTCGTACACTTTTATGGCTAATTCTTAATTCTTGTCCCTCGAAGGTGGACGTGTTTCAAATGTCCGTGATAGAAATCCTTCCTGAGAGTCCGGATAGTCCGCCAATTTGTGACTCAAGGCGGCGCGGATCCATCACAATGATGAGTATGCCCTCAATACAGCGGAAAGCTCAGTCTTCTCAGTTCTACCACATTGAACGCTACATGGATGGAGAGTATCGCAAGTACAACTCCAACTCGGGATTTGTTGACGGCCAGCCTAGGAACACGCCACAAGTGAGCGGCTAGTCCACTTTCCGTCCCAAGATTCGGTGCTTTATACAGTCTACAGGTGAATGGTTTTGCTGTAGTAAGCCTCACCTATGTGAAGGGAAATAAACCAGGTAGTTTTTATTTTAGTGGGCTCTCATTTCGTTAAGGCATTCAGGCGTTCTTTGTTGGTAGTATTTGATAGAATTATAGTACAGGGTGGTAGCATTGTTATTTCCACATATTCATTGTCGATTATGTCTCCTGCAGTTGTGTTCCAATTTCAGAGCAAATCAGGTTCTGATTTTATATGCACTCCTTGAAATTGTATTTCCTTTGGATTCTAGTTTATCCACAGTCATTACTTGCTATAATCTTGGCGTGGTAAGCTAATCTATAAAGCTGTTGTCGCTGGGTTACTTTTTGCTTCTTCCCCTTAGCAGTTTAGCTCATTCTTTGAAATTGTGAATTAAAGTATCTCCAACAGCTCTTACTTAGTTTTGGTGTTCTACCACTCCTAATTACACTCTCTTTGTGAATCCATAGGCCTTTAGTCACTTCACCTTTGAACATTCTGGTCACCGTCTGCTGGTCGTGGATATTCAAGGAGTGGGCGATCTCTATACCGATCCTCAGATCCACACTGCCGACGGTCTTGGTTACAATGACGGGAATCTGGGTCTTCGAGGCATGGCGCTATTCTTCCACTCACATCGCTGTAATCCCCTCTGTAATTATCTCGGCTTAGCTCCCTTCGACCTCTCTGAAAGCGAAGTCAAAGAACTCTATGATGGTGATACCGGGCTCGATTTGGATGCTGAGGTTGAACCTAGTCAATTTGAAGTGGATGTTGACGATTTCGTGGATTTTGAGGCACCCGAGTGCACTTCAGTAGGCTTTATTCTTCGCCATTTAGATCTCGCTTCATGATTCACTAATTTGCAATGTGTTTTTAGCCTTCTGCGAACAGACCATTTCCCCATCCGAATGACCCTTCTCTGGCGTCATCCCCTACTGATAGTGATGCATCCCTACATCTGCAAGTTCGGAAACGGTCTCTCTCTTACGGTATGATTCCACTCGGTTTTTCGCCCTCTCCTTCCCTCTCTACTTGCTACCGATCGAGTGCCAGGCAATTTTACGGTCCTACTGTCGCTAAGGATGAGGAGTTTCGAGTCTGTCGTCGCTTCCGCACCTTTAGTGGTTCCACAGCAACCGAACCGGGTCACCAAGCATCTCCAGTTGTCGATACGAGGGCTCAAATTCCCAAGAGCTTTTTTCCATGCGGCACTGAATGTGTTGACACTGGCTCACCCCTTCTTCCTGATTCCACATTCGACGTCGACTCGGGTTTCAGCTGGGAGGATGAAGCGTGTGCTGTGCCTTTCCGCCTTCGGGGACGGAGAACACGAACTATTAGCGAGTCGTCCGATGTAGACAACGACTTGGCGGCCGCAACAGTTGGAAGCCTTCTGCACCAGACCATTCGTGAAACGCACAAGCCCACTTCCGCGGCCCATCCCTCCAATCTGGATCAAGAGATCGGCCAATCAATTTTGGGGCAGTTGCATCACGAACTTGCTCGTCTGCATGAAGCTAGCAGGTTCGTGAAGCGACACATTGGAGGCTGGTCACAGAATGGACTTGGTGCTCTGCCGCTGGACGACATTCTCGAATCAAACGACATTGATCCAGCGAGGTCAATCGACTGGGAGTCGGTCCTGTTTCACGAGCGTCTCGCCGCTCAGTTAGGATGCCTCGAGGCTCTTATTGTCATGGCTCATTACTATCTCGGACTTCCTACTCAGCTTCTTTCTGACTGTCCCATTAAGGTAGTTGGGTCCCATTAATTGGTTCATTTGTCCATACTCTCTGGCAGTAGATTTGTGATTACTCGCGACGCTTTAGCCCTGTGAAGATGACCTCAGTCTGGGTGTCGATTACTTGTGGCGGTCGTCGATGGGTGGTGATCGCCGTTGCATGATTCTCCTCGCTCGCTACATGGACGCCTCGGTGGTATTCGGTAGGACCGGCTCGGAGGCGCCACCTTTGGTGGATCGGGTGGCGATTCGGGAAGCGCTGAACTTGCGCACCACACCAGTTGACGACTTCCTCGTTCTCCTCTCTTCACACCGCGGCTTCCCCGTCCCTACAGGTTTTGCAGGTCGGCCTTGGGCAGAGGCAATATCGTGGTACCGTCGAGCCATCGAGAACGCTGGTATCACCGTCCCCGGTGGTGCCTGCGATGCCGATGAAGGCTGCGACGCCGAGGGTAACTATGACTCTGCGGAGGATCTCTCGCCTGTCCACCGCCTGCTAGCCCGCCTCGCTGAGATGTACGAAATCGGCGGACACGGTCTTCAGGCTGATCTTACTATGGCAGGTATGTTATTTTGCTCTTTTTTGCCCTGGGGTTGTTGTCTTTTAAAGGTTTATGGTATTTGTTGCAGTTGATATTGGGCTCTCTCAAGTCCATATCAGACATTGGTATCTTCTGTTTGGTTTAAGGGATGGGGTGCTTGCAAACTTCCTTGATTGCGGGCTTACCAATTGAGGGAGATAAGGACAGGACAGCCGTCATGAAATCTTTGTGTATCTTTTTTAGAGCAGGAAGTACTAACTTTAAGAAACTGCTGAAATTATTTTATTCGTTAAATTAGTCACCACTGCAATCTATAATTTTTTTTCTCTGCAAGTTATAAGTTTAATTTTCACTTGTTCGACACTCACTAACGGTGTCACAAGGAGATTTTCACAAATGCTAATGTTTTATCACTGTATCTGTTAGGATTGGCGAGAATAAGTTGTGTTGATTTAGTATTATGGGGCGTCCCGAGTTCTTTTTTTATGTTCATGTAGTCCCTACAGGTTTAGACTCTTATTAGATTATAACTCGGATATAATTTATAGGGTCAAGCAAGTAACGCATTGTTAAGGATGATGTATGTGACATAGATAAAAGTAAACTAAGTGGGACGTGTTGCCGATACTTTGGTTGGGAATATTGTCCTTTGCATTGACAACAAGTTGTGCTACGTCATCGCAGTGCAAAGTAATTTCCAAATGAGACGCGAATAGAAGTAGCTCTGGCAAACAAGTCATCATTTGGGGAATGAGAGAGGATCACGAGGCATGGGGATGAGAAAGTGGTTTGTACGGTGTAGTAGCTCCCTGTCGTCCAAGCAAAGGTGCATTCCGAGTCTTCCGACGCGTGAGTTTAGTGGTGGTGAGGTACGAGATGTTGCGCTGTTTAGCAATGGTGTGATTCCCTACCACTGACTGACCGGTTGAGTGGGTGTGTCGTATTTCTTTGTCCTTTAGGAAGGAAGTTGTTTCGAACAATTGTGTTAGCATTATAGCATGCACACACAGGCACACACACACACACACACACGCAAAGACAGCAGTCTTTTGGGGATGAAGTGGTGCCGCGAAAGTGTTGGTTGGGTGGTGGGTAGACTGTTGGGAGACAGCTAGCGGTGTGCGCGTCAGCCTAAGAAGCGTTTGAGAGCAAAGACGCAGAAACCATTCTGCATGGTATGTCAGTTAATTAGTCGATCAGTTGGCAAACGGCCGAGGTGGTAAAGGTGCCGTGTAGTGTGAGGCGGGACGGAGAGGGCTGGTAGTGTCAAGTTTATTGTCATTAGTTGACGTGTGGAATTGTGACGGTATCCATTGTTACTTCGTTCTCTCGCCGACTGATGTGAGTGTGTACGAGTGGTTTTATCACTGGCGTTGGGTAGGACTGGAAGTTGTTCTTTGTGGGGGATTGCTTTGGTCAATAGCATTACGCGATCGTTTATGAGTGGGAGTGAGGGGTCATCCCGGAAGTGTTGCATTTTCGGGGGATTTGTCAGTGGAGTGGAGTTTTGTTGATCGATTGTGGGTGGCGCAGTCCGAAAGTGGTGTGGAGGTGTTGTGAGGTGTTTCGGCATCATAGGAGTCGAGTAGTTTAAATGCGCGAAGTGGGGCGAGAAGGTGGAATTGTATTGTGCTCAGCTTATGTTGAATGAGGTCATAAGATGAGAAGCGAGTGGTAGAGAACACCGTGGAGCACTGTATCTATCGGCTAACACCTATCGACGCTTATTGCTGCATTTAAACAATGGCATGTATTTTGCATGTTTTTACGAGTTACACCAAGTCGTTGCAATGGGCCGTACCAGAAGCGACAATCATGGCAACAATTTTGCGAAGAACTGGCTCGAGGTTGTGTTGGTGGATTTTTGTGAATGCTTTTCTGATCTCTGTCTCTTTGGCCCCTCTTCGCGAAGTAACACCTCTTTTAGCCCTGTCTTAAATGCTCGGCGACTTGATCCCTACGTCGGTCCATGGCGTCGTTGAAATCCACACCTATGCGGCGCCTAATTCGATTCCGATGACTCATGCTAACGGTGTATTTATTATGCCGTGCCCTGAGATGTGGACCATTGACTACCTCTGTAAAGGGGGTTAACCAAATCCACTTACAAATTTACCGTTTTCGCCTAACTTGCCATTTCCTTCTTTGGTCTTTAAAGGCCGCTTTTAGCTCACTCTTGACATTTTCTAACGCTACATCCTATTTAACTATGTGGAGAGGAGTTGGAGCAGCGGCCAATGATGCTACGATGTCGGAAGTTGTGTTAGCAAAAACAGTAAATTTCCTTAATTGTTAATTCTCCTTAGTTTTAATTACAGCTTTCTTCTTAACCTCGATCAACCCTTATTCGAGCATTTCGTATAGCAAATCCATGCCGCTTAGGTATGACGGAACAACCGATTCTGTGGGTGGGAAGTGGACCTTTAAGACCTTTTCTATTGTTTGTTTGGCTTATAGGCGACCTCTACACGGAGGCGGCAGAGTCGGCTACTCAGCAGACAGATGGTCGTCTGGCGGCCAAGTACTTTGAGCTAGCTGACGAGGCCTACGCCAAGGCGGGGGAGGGATGCGAGTAGCAGCCGACGTCTCCGTGCTTTTATGCATTTTACACTTTCACTCCATCCGAACGCATTGTTTTTCTTCCATCTTCCAGCTTGTGTTTCATTATCCTGGGGCCTCGTTTATCATGCTGCACAAACGCATCGTTGCGTGCATGGATGAGCTCTGGCTCATCTGTTGACACCTTTTTAATTGCGCTTTATCTCATTAAAATGAAGGCTTCTTACATTATTCTCCGCTTGATACTGTCCTGTTTAACATCACTGTAATACACCCTTATCCGGTGTGCTTCGTTGCGTCGTTTTTAATATTTGATAGGGCTCCATAGGAAATCTTCCATTTTAGCTGCACAGAGGCATTTTTATCGGGATAGTTTAAGTTAGCTATGTTCCAGATCGCGACGTTCATTTCGGCTCATGTTGGATCTTGAAAACGTTGCTCGCTTCTCAGCAGCGTCAGAGAGAGTGAGAGAGGAAGCGGACGTGGTGCCTTCACTGCTTACCCGTGTGTTTGTTTGGTCGGCGGTGCGTTTCATGCGCGCATTGCAGCGGCGTGGGTCACATGATGAGGCGCTTGCTGCTTGTCGAGCGTCTCTCGCTCACGGCGTCTGGAAACGGGGACGAGGTTGTGTGGTGTGCGCCTACCCTCTGAATGGGGACGGACCTCGTGTTCTGCCTTTATGGCCTCCGGTATGCGTAGCACTTGTTAATAGCAAGTCGAAATTCCACTGACCTAGTTTGAGGTGCTGGATTCAAAGCCCCTGCTGTGTGGTAGTGGTTGACGCGTGCAATCTGAACTGCCGCCATCAATCTAGTAGATTAAGCTTCAAAGCAGGCGCGTTCGAACGTGTCTAATACGAGAAGGTACCATATTAAACACTACGAGTCTATTATCTGTTTACTTTATTAAAGAAGCTTGGACCCCATTTCACTGCAAATGATGTGGTCGATTGTCAACGGACTTAATGTTCACTTGCTGTCGAGTCATCTATTCGATCATCATCTGTTTGCTCTTAGTGAGGCAATTTGCGAGATCTGATTCCACTTCATATACTGTTTGGTTTTCTGGCCTCGTTTGTAAATGGCTGTGAGGGGATTTTGATCTAGATTCACCTCTTCCCCACAAACATACCTTACTCGCCTCTAGTAAGGTAATAAAACGCGAAGTGGGGAGCATCGATTAGGCTACTCAGTTGTGAGGAGATAGTTGACTCCCAATTTGCCTTGATTGCCATTTCATGAGTGAGTGGCGGATGTTCTCACATGAAATTAATGCTGGTGTCACTTTTCCACAACCACTTTGCTCAATGAGCCCGTGTTTACCGTTAGTAATTGACGGTAGGATGGTTGGAAGGATCGAAGTGACATTCTTAGCCTTAGTCAATCTGGTACTCAAGAGATGTGCGATCGACTGTTAATTCTAGTCTTCAAGTAGTTCAGCGGAAGTTCCTGGTGAAGTATCGTTGAAAACCCTTCAAAACCCGCTTAGACACTCAAAACAGTAAAATAAAGATGAAACTTTAACTTTAAAACATGGTAGCAACCATGGAGTGAAACATGTCTGAAGCATTTATTATTCTTGGTAGTACCGCGATGACCGACTACATGCAACCCCATCAGTATCGTCTTTTTCCGCACTTAGGCATTGTGTATTCGTGTTAGTGAACCTTTTGCCAATTACTGCTTTCAGCGAATGTAGAGGAAGCGAAAATGATCGTTGGATAGCTGAAAGGCCTAGGATTTAATGCCAACTCAGAAAAAAGCAATGATAGGGATAGTTCATACACCTTGAGGTGAGCCTAAAAAGGGTACACCACAAAGCCCTAAGAAGGCTAGTACTATTTTTAAAACATTGCAATGAAATGGGTTTGGTTTGAGCTACTAAGGGATGGCTAAACCTTGGATGGCATTGAAGCACTCAGCTACCCTGTCAAGGTCTTGCAATGTCACGCTCAGATTTAGTGGTAGTTTTGGAAACCAGTTGTGTCTACCATACAGCGAACGTCGTTTACTGCTTCGCTCTGCGCAGTGCAACCAGCACCAATCCCATCACGTGTGCATGCGTGCCTCTGTGTCCCCCATGCCCCCACAGCACCTCGCCGCCACTGCACCACACTGCATCGATTTTCGCGGTGGACTGTCCCACGCTCACCCTAGGCGCAGTGCAACGTATTCAGCCTTAAGCCCATTTACTATTCACAAAAATGCGCCAGTGATCACATGATCACCATCATTTTAATAGGAGAAGTTTTAGTGCTTTTCAAAGCCCTCAGTTTTGCAAGGACCTTGAATACACACAATCGTTGTAATTGCTAACCTGGAATCAATCATTTTTCTTGTGAATGCTTTGACAAACAGTCTTTGTGCGCTTTCGTTTGTTTACCACACTTGACTGTTGACAAGTTATGAAGCCTTCTTTGCCTACTTTTGATTCAGAAAAAATGCATTATTTTAAAGAGTTACCAGTTAAATGTGAACATTCATGTCAAATGCTTAGATAAACATGTATATGGTTCCACAAATGCGCTGCTTCCTTTGTATTGATGGTTTCCTAACCTGGAATTTATTTGTGCCCTGCGTCTACTCTAACACCCATTAATGTTCTCTTCCAGCTGGGTTTTTGAAATAGTTGCAATACAATATTTTGCAATGCATAGTAGAATTGAAAGTACGCTGATCTATCAACCCATGATACAGTATCAAGATGAAGAGCAAGCTGATGCGTCTTTGAAGGTGGCATCAACTTATACTGGTTGTTTTTTAATAAATTCTGGAGGCTCGTGAGTTAGATATGCAGTCACGTGTTGCACTTTTCTCTATCATCATCAAAGTGCTATATTTGTACTTCTGGTTAATCTTTTTATGGGAATGGAACACCATTCCGCACACTTCTTTGCAATCAAATGTTATTTTAACCAACTTTAAGTGTTCCATTCACTTGACTTGCGCCCTAATGGTGTGCGGATGGGCGAACTAAACGTCAATTAGAAATGGACCAAAACCCAATTCGGTAGCTAGAGGCTGGTTTACATGTGAAACAAAAGCCAAGGTAAAGGATGAGGGATGGGGTCGAATTTTCGCGACTCTCTGCCTGTATCTTGTTTCAGCAACAACGCTGATTCAAATGACCAATATCGTCTTTTCTCGACTCAGTCAACGAACAGAGAGAAGACTCCGAGGAATGCGAGTTGGGATGGCATGGCACTGCCGAAGTCAGCCACGTGGCAATTTCCTAGTTTTTGTTCTGAACACAGAAATTGAACATCACACACAGTGTCGCCTCGGAAACAACGTTTTACAATCAGATGCTGTATGCCGTCACGAATTTGGAGTTAAAATGGACAGAAACGCCTGGTAAGAAATCTCTCTTTAAAATGGTATGGTGGCATGTTCCACTTTGAAGAAAGAACATTTTTGCGAGTCGTCTTCCATTCAGGCACTTTGTGTTTTTCTCGCACCAAATGACAGGACCCGTAAAGGAAGTAAAAGATTGTGGTGGGAGGAAATTAAAAGACAACAGTTTATTAAATCCTAAACGAGTACCAACATTCCTATCCACATGTCACTTAAGAGAGTTTCTTTTTAGTCTTTGGAAAGCCTTATAATCTCTTTTTTCTAAAGGCAACTTAACGTCAAGGTAATGAACCGCGAAATATTACTTTGTAGGCCAGTATAAAATCCTAGCAATCGACGAATCTCCGTCCCCACCTCCAGTTTCAGTGCACATAACTTTGTCCCACTGATTAGCCCGCATACCAGCACACATGGCTGAAGTCTTCGTCGCGGTTGCGAGGTGCACTTCTCGGCCTCCTTAAAACCGAATTCATTTTGGAGGTTCATTTGTGCAGTTGTGTGTATTTGTGGACGGGTCAGCAGCATGTTGTCATGCCCATGCCCGTTTGGTGGACGCCTACTAATACTTGTGCATCGCCAGTTGTCCCACCTCCTGCATTCTCTAGGATATTGTGAAGTTACTGTTGCATCCCGTCTGCTTATGCGGGTTAGGCGCCCTTCTGGTGCATGAGAAGCTGCATGCAGAACTACATTGGAGGCTTTAATAATTGTGCACTTCGCCTTCTCCTGTTTCCCGCCTAACGCCCCGGAGTCCTCATCGATGAAACACTGTGCTCATAGGAGCGCTTCAGTGGACTAATCAGAATTTGCTCGAGCATGTCACTAGTAAGCAAAACATGCATGGACATTCTAGCTTTCCTGCTGACCAACGCGTTCATCATCTGCGTCGCTTCCTCGTAGACATGGAAGACAAACAAAACATGACGATTGGTATATGAGAATAATAAAACTTGAACTGCGATGGGTGATTTTCTTCTCCGATCCTGGCAGCAAATGCGTTAAAAACAACTACGTTTACCCACCTCTTTTAACGGGAGTTTTATAGTTTGTGGTTTTGCTGATGTTCATTCTTAACAAAGTAAAAGTGGTGCTGCATCGTCGGCAGCACCATCTTGTAGTCTGCTCTTCAGATATCATTTGCATAAGAAATGTTTCGGAAGCTAATACTGCTTGCCTCTCTGGAATCAAATGACGCATGGATATGCCTGCTAGAGAGGAGAAACGGGTGTTCAACGGAGGTGTAGCTCTGAATCCTTAACCAGTTGTTGAGATTGCTCTTTCTATTGACAAATCGTAAGTAGCAAACGTCGGCAACACTTAAAAAGTAGTATGAATATGTTTATTCTTCGAATTACATTGCTCAACATGGCAGAGATGCGACCATTACCAAAACAATTCATTGATTTGGGAAAACAAAGTAACTGAACGTGAATTGCTTTTACACTCATTCTACATTTTTTTTCGTTTTACTTTATTTTGTAAATGTTCTACTAGTGTCTAGTTTGACAGTATTTTGCGTTTACAAAATAACGGTTATTGAGGATTCAAGTACCACAGCTGGATATTGTGTAGCTTACCGAAATTTTAAAAATAAGAGCCTTCTAAGACTGAAGAATCAAATTCTGTGGCTTTATCTCCACGCAAAAGAAGTGGGAGACCTTAAAGTAAAAATTGACTAATTTTTAGTCACAAATAGTAAAAACGTACATTGGATGGCAATAGCGTCTCCCACACTTTAAGCACCACATGGCTTTCCATGTGAAACGAAAGAAACTCCGGTCGCTAACAAATATGGACTCCACCCTACACTCAGATACGTCTTGACCACCAGTCGACCGCACACTTCGGTCCGTCTAATGCAAGCGGTTGCACAATCGAGCCCGCTAGGTTCAACATCAGTGATCTGTTAAAGCAGAATGACGCAACTACGTTTTTAATCAATCCAATGTTTTCTCCCACTTGTTTTCAATCAATCTATATGGTGGGTTTTCAAGCAAAAATACAAAGGATCAAATCTTAAGTCCATTTCAACAAAACAGCCCTGTTTTTGACCTGACCAGTAAGAATTTATGAGCATCTCCACCACTTCAAAAAGGTCTTCCTCTTCTAGGGAATACCAAAGCATAAGAAATTTACAGGTCAGAGGAGTCCAAAGCAGCATCCGATGGGGACAGCTGCCGGTCCTTTTAGAATACTAGGCAAAGGCGCAAAACAATTCGTTCAGTCTAGGCCTAAAATGGCATGCGCATATAAAGGCCAGTACAGAGAAGTTTTGAGTTCAATCGTTCAGGCTATGTTATCCCTAACCGTCAGTAAACTTTTAAGTTTCTACTTAATTGACATTAGATGCCCAGTGTTTTTACACCGAATTTTTGCTAATTTAAGTATCAAAAAAGGCTCCGATGCGTATATGGGATTGGAAAAAGCTAATTTTGCTAAGAATACACAGCAATAAGACGGTAATAAAGGTTCATCCGGCGAACATCGGGCGCAACCGACGCGTCCTGAGTGAGCAAAGCCCACAAGGCGATTTGAATCAGAGGAGGGGAAGAGAATATTTTACAGATAATGCCGTTCTCAGTGAAAACGCAGTTACCACATCGGGGCCTCCCTGACTTCACTGATGATCTGATTGGCTCTTTGAAGTCCCTAAAATGAATACCGTGGCGTTTTTAAGGATTGTGAGCATCCGACTCTCCTCTGTCCATTATTTGACCAACCGTTATGGGAAAAGCACGCTTACCTTCACTACGCCAGCTAGAAGTGATTGGATTTTGATCACTAACTCTATGATGGATTTATTTCATCTGGTCAGGCGCACCTTCTCACCAAACTGGTAAGAGCAAGCGCAATAAATTTCTACTTCCCTGAAACAACTTGTTTACACCTAGTAAGCAAATAAAAATCATGGGGTAGCTCATACCGGGTAACCTAATTATGCTTGAGTTCGCAATACCAAGAGAATCAGATTTATGAGTTAGCTTTGCAGAAAAAATCACGAACTTTGAGCATCTCCGATGCCTCCTTTCGTCGTTGCGCCACGTTCTCGCTCTCTTTCAGCAACCCGTCGTACTCATCGTTCTTGTATAAATTGCTCACCAACTCTGACTGCAAATTGTCCTTCACATAGTTGACCAGAAAGTTCATGATCGCCTTCGGCACCGAGTCGAGGATATTCTTGCGCACAATTTGGAAATAGGAGCGAATCAGTTGACCTGATGTGGATGAAAGACCATAATCTCTACATTTAGAACAACTTTATTGAAGTCTTTGTACGTAGCCTTAGTAAAGCGTGTTTCATAGTAAATCTGCAGCATATAAAATCCTGTTGTCAGGAGGTGTGGCGGTCTTTTTCCATAATAGCCATCATGTTTAAAAGGTGGTACCAACTCCCAACGTATTGTAAAATAGAATTATGCTTTGAAATGGAAACTGGTGAACACCTTAGTTCAAATGTCTCGCCAGTAGATCATAAATCTGTTATTCAAACCAAAAGACGCAAACATAGGACACTCACTAATTAGATCACAGTCACGCTTCTCCGTAGCAGTTAGTTGATGCTGTTGAACCTGAGTTTGCTGAAATTTGGAGGTGTGAACACATGTAAAGCCCAAACAATTTTTAAAGACAAATCAGTAAACAAATCATGGATCTCGTACACACAACGTCGCTCTTATATGACAATTTTTAAGCTGCTTAACAATTTGTGATGTTCATATGCTTTACCTCGTTTTATTTGTCATTTAACAAACCAACTCAAACAACTAAATTCCTGACCGTCGGTCGGAAAATACTCAAAATAACCCATACAGAAGTCGTCTGCTCCGTGCGAATGAGGTTACCACCACTAAAAGTTGAAGGGGACATACGATGTCAGGAGTCGCGTGGAAGCCGGAGAGATTGGCATTGTCAGATGAGTCGGCCTCCTGGAGCGCATCATTGGATCGCTGCGCCGGCGCTGCGTTAGGACGCCGTCCTGCCGCTGAGTGCTGAGTCCGCCTGCCCGCCTGCGCTTGCGACGGGGCCTCGCTCAAGGTCTGTGGGTGGGATCACACCAGATCAGGTTACACTGCATCTGCTACCACACACGCGCACACACTTGAGTAATTATGAATGGCATCTTGTCGCATATGACGGAAAACGAGCAGGACGACTCTTAAAGTTCGCAATATGTTGACCATAAAAATCATGAAGACAAGTGATTCGGCAGATTTATGCTATGACTGCAAAATTTGACCTTCAGCTGCAATCCAGAACCAAATGTTTATTTGTCAGCTAGCGAACTATTTTCAACTTACACAGTGAGATAAGACGTTCAGCCGTTTCATGTTCACAAACTCAGCTCAATGAAAATAAATGCATATTCAAGATGCAATCCAGTGCCTGTCGCTTATTTGCAAATGCAATAAGAACATAACGTGCAACAACGGACGATGAAATAGGTGTAGTGCGAAATGTTAACTCACATTACCACTTGAATTCTCTGAACGACCATGATTTTCCCAATAATAATATGCTAGTTTCACACAACCACATGCTCTACTCGAATAGCCATGCACACTTCAATCTCGATTTAATCAAAGTAAAATATAGTAGAAGCTGATTTTGTAGAAAAAAACGAAGGAACGAATTAGTCTGAGGCTGAATTTGGAAGGGACACAGGGAATGTGAATAAAATCAAATTAGTTTCTAAGCATACATTGTAGCTAACTTCGATCCACTCTTGGTCCACCTCACTAGTCTGGAGTTGAGCTGCCCCTCTCTTCATGCGAACCAGGCCCTACATAGGAAGGATAAACAACCAGGATTTAGAAGAGACCAGGAAAGACAGGTCTCTCTCCCCTTATAACTATGCCCTAAAGTTGGCAAGTACAATCAGAAATGGTTAGGCAGTTAAATCAGAAGACTAGGCATCAGCGTAGCACCCTCTGTTGTGTTTTATTTCAAATGAGACGCTTTTCCCCCGCAATGCTAATCCTGTCGACCAGACATTAGGTGAAAGAGTTATTTAAAGGGGACATTACTTAATCAAAGGTACTCATTTTAAGAAATCCCGGAAGAAGGGTGTGTTATTTCCACCTTGCAATCACACAGTTAGAGAAGAATTTATTATTAATTTTCACACACAAAAAGATTTGTCCATTCCGTAGCACGATTATGGGAAAGTGGAAGTGAATTCGGAACATCTTGGAGAGGAGATTTCATAGCATGAAAAAATTGGGGTAAAGGATTAACATCATGCGATAAATCAACGAAATTAACCGTTTCAATTGCACATTCTAGAATTTACCACGTGGATTAAAAGGGATCACTCGACCACTAACGGCCTGAAACACAACAATGAATTGCCTGCCATGATCTCGTTCTAAATTAGTAGCCTAAACAATACAATTTTCTCATATAGTCGAACGCCAACAGGAAAGAATGTAGAGACGTCATTGACTGGGAGAACAGGAACTCTGGCGAATACTACTAAGATGCTACGAAAATCCAAAAATTAGTGCACATTTTGTGTAATATGGGTAAAATTAACCAAATTAATGGATATTTGATTTTAGGACTAGGTATGATTTTGTGCGTCTAATTCCAGGTAGTTTTATCTCAAATTCATGCTAGTCGTTGCGTCAGCCATTATAGTGCGCATAAACGTACTTAACCACCATCAGCTCCCTGAATGAATTTTTAAATGGTTGTTTAACGATTCCTGCCATAAAACGATGATGTAACGCCCCACCAGGTGAAATCCCACGCAAATTAGTCAGCATTACTTTCGTCATTTGCAGATTTTATGTGAAATAGCGGTGCTATCACATCAGTTAGGCTTTACCATAGAAAAGAAAGACCAGAGGTGCGGGAGAGGGGAGATGAACAACTCACCAGGTTATTAAGGCCTGGGGGTGCCTGCTGTCGATGGAGCATGAGTTCATCCGTGAAATCGGGGTGACGGGTGTTAATATAGGCCAACTCGATGGCAACAAGATTTGTGACCATCTCATTTGTTGGCTGAAGTCGGCGTCGCAGCAACGACGTGACAACGTCCACTATCCGCTCGTGGAGGTTTGGAAACCGATACATTTCTTGCTGTAACGAGATCACAGTGAAAATTGTGAAGAATTCGACCAGAGTTAACTGAATGATTGTTCATTAAAAACACAGGAATTAGTACAAATTTTAACAAAATTTACGATGGTTAAGGTAGGATTCTATTTCGACTACCACAAAAGTCAGTCCCAAAGAGTGAAGTAAATGCTGATAAGCATATATCCTCGTGTAATAAAAGGAGATTATTAACTCGAGGCCCGTTGGTAAAAGGCATTAACAATATATTCGTGGGGTGGTCTTGATTACAACATTATTTTAAAAGCGCCGTGGTAGACACATCTCTATTGAAATCGTACATCCAGGCTATCCGAAACTCTAGTACACGAAACAAATCTTTTTAAACCGGACTAGCAGACAGCTAAGACCTGTTGGACAATCTGGATTCGTAATTACGGCACCAGCGCGTCTCAGACGACAAACGTCCTCATCAGACAAAAAGCATCAGGAGTGACAAGCACGGTAGTGATTAGCGACCACATAATGCTATCAATGAACTAACAGCAGTCCCTTTGCTTCCTAAACTACTTGGTTGGTCGCTAAAATATCTCTGACTTAACACCAACTGAGTAGTAGATTCACATTTCTGTGCGTTATCTGCAAGGCAGTGTTTGAGTCAAAAAAAACATTAAAACAGGTATTCCCATTTTCCAAGGCCCTAAAATCTGTTCCATTAGTTCATCATTTCAACTTTAATCTTAATAGCCATTTTTCTGATCTGCAAAAAGTGAACTCGATCACAAAACGGAAAGTACAACGAGTTCAACGGGTTAGTTCATGGGAGATACTACGCCAGGTTACTATCACAAACGGAAGCAACCTTGTTATACAAACATCAGACTTATTTAGCGGAGAAAGTGTCTTCAACACGGAGAGGACGGTTCTTACACATTACCTGGGTTCCGCAGTGTTGGATGATTCGCTGCATCTCCTCGTGAACAAGTTCCACACACCGAAGACTAGGTTCTTCCAATCGGCGAATCTGCCTCTTCACAAGCAATTCGAATGCGACTTCCGGCACAAAAAGTGCAGGTCTAGGACCCGTGGAATTTCGAATTGCCGTGAGGATGTCCAGAGTATTGAGACCCCCAAGAGGATCGATACGACCCAAAGTGCTGTAGAAGATTTCGTGAAAGATATAACAGATACGGGCACCTCCGCACAACTCGGAGGTCTCGATGTCCTTCGAGACACCGTCGATAGTATTGCAGTAGGCCGTGTTGAACCTCGTGATTATTTGAAGCAACAGCTGCCCCTAAGTGGGAGGTGAAGACGTATGATATATGGTGCCTTCAGTGTTTAGAAGTCTTCTTAACAACGTTAAATCATCGCTACTGAATGGTCGGTTAGCCTGCTGTGGGATGATACTCAAAAGTCTAATTAACATGGTGCGAATAATCACAGATCAGACACGCATTTCCAATTCTATTAGTAAAAAAGTTCACAAAGACCCCAAGAGAATTCATTATTCAAGTTTAAAGTCATTTACACTTCATTAGCAATCACTTTCGTAATGAGACTTACTTTATCCTCCACTTCAGTACCGAAGGAGTTGAGAAGAGTCTGGAATTGGGCCGTCATCACGTTAACGCGCGTTTTCAACTCGGGCAGACAGTCTCTAATGTGGTGCATCAGGAGCTGCATAAATAGGTAGAACCAAAATTCATCACAAAAAATGGAGGCGTCCCAGGAACTGTCAGCAATAAGGAATTAAGGTAAAAAAAACTTGAACCGAGAAACACATTTCCTGTAGGGGTGAATTTGACAGCTTAAAACTTTAGATATTTGAATAATAATAAGTGCTAGTAACAACAGTACAATCAAATGAAAAGAAACACGTGCCATCAAATAATATAGCACCAGAAGTGGCTTTGAGCACTAACGCCTCCAAATCCACATAGATTCATGTTTGACCTCAGCTGCGACAAAATTCTTAACAAGAATTTACCTAGCTACTGAGTTGGAACAAATAAAGGTATCAAGACATCGAAGATTTCCACGGTTCTTACCCGATTAAGAGTCTTGGTGAGATAGACGGTGCCATTCCTGCTTGCAAGTGAGGGATAGCGACGTTGTAGAAAGGAGGCCTCATAAGCCAGAGCATCAATGATAGATTTCTTTGCGTTTATATCCGCCTGAGAACGGTTAACCACGCCGATAATCCCCAATTTCACTGGAATAACTCGATTCATCAAGAGATCGTGGGCATCTGTGCCGTGATCCATCAGATCCAGTTTGGTGAGGACACAAAGTGTACGCCTTCCTACAAATTAAAATACAAGCGATAAACATCTGAGTAAACTCTGTCAATGTCACATATAACTCTAGCACCGTAATGGAAGCAAAAAATAGCTCAAAGTAAGCCTTAACTCATTCAACAAATGGCCTGGACGCAGAGTCATATCCTGTTGGCCATACTGAACTCAAATTTACTCAGGAAACAGAATTATCATTAAGTGAATACCAAACCTTCGGGGTCAACTTCCTTGGCGAGTTTTAACGATTCGCTGGTGGCCATGTCAGCATTAGCAGGAGTGACCGCGAGAATTATGCAATTTGGATTGCTGATGTAGTGCAGACACAAAGTATTAATTTGGTTCTCAATATCATCCGGCTGGTCATCAACCGGGACCTTCGTGATGCCTGGCAGATCAACCATCGTCAAGTTGAGAACCCTCGGACTATATATCTTCAGATGTATCGCCTCCGAGCTCACCATCTAAAGAATGGTTTGGGTGAAAATTTTGCATGGCATTACCTATCTTTTGGATGTTTTAAAAAAAACAGGTATAATCTCCCAAACCCACGATTCAAAGCACCAGTTTTACCAACAAATCAAACACTGTGGCATCCACATAGTAAAGTTGCAAGTACATGGTGTGCAGTTAAAAGACTTGTGTAGAACGAACTTACTTTCCCATTTCCAACCAGGCGAGTAGTCTCTTTCACAATTTCCTCACGGACTAGGTCGAAGTCGACAAAGATTTCATTCTTCTTGTGGAGAAATTTGGCCCATTCAGTGGAGACGCCGTCACCTTCCTCCTTTCTAATTACATCTTCTCCTTCGTTCACATGAACTAGTTGCAAAACCAGTGGTCTCCTAGTGACAATCCCAGAACCTCTTGGAAGGAAGTCCCGACCAACAATATTCTCCAGTACTGAACTTTTCCCTGAACTCTTCCGAAATCAAGCGGCAATATCTAGTTACTTGGCTACCGATCACCACGATCTGAGGTAACTGAAGAGCCTCGCTTCCAACCGTATTGAAGACATCCTGCAATTTATTAATGACAGGAATCAGGGTCTCCATTGAGGTAGCCCAACCAGTTTAAGCAGACGTCCTATTTCTAAAAGGATTAAAACAGTCATACTGAAGACACAGACTCCTTAGCATATGAGAGTAATCTACTTAACAAGTTAATCAGCCATAACTGAGACAAACCGGGATAAGATATTTCTGCCCATTTTGTGCCCTAGTAAAAGGTTGCAACATAGGTTTCAAATAATACGAATTTAGAAGTATAATAGCAAAATATTGCACACTATATCTTTGCTTTAACACAATTTACGGCCCTGTTGTGCCCTTTATTTTATTCGCTTATCATAATGTGAATATTTGTGAAAAATCGAATGCTAAAGTGATTGTTCTTTTTGTAAAGATTACTTCGTTTTTTCTCTTTTAAATTCCTTAAAATGATGCTAAACAAGGCAGCATCTTAAACAATTAGTCTTATATAAAACTTATGTTGTTTGAAATGCTTCAAGGGAGGGTGCTCAGAATCCGTTGAGCTGGGGATATCTCGGTGATCTGTTCCTCCTGTGTGTGTGCGTCACCAACCTTAGCTAGGTAGTGGGTAAAGAGCGTACTACGTATTATATCGTAGCGTGTGGTGGTTATTCCTCTTATTTGTCTTCAACTTGAGAGGTTTTGATTGAGAAGGACTTGGTAGAGGCTATAAAAGGTTAGTAGTGCATATTATAGCAGAAAAAGTTCGCGGCTAGTTGAGGTTTTTCGTCATCTGGGGGGGACGGCACGGCTGAAACGGCGAGGTTGCTTAGTAAGTTGTCGAATGGGCGTGGGTAAGCGAAAGTGCGCTGCGTAACCATTGGTTTACGGAGAGCGGGTTCCTTCTCGGAATCCAATTGTGGGTAATGGGCAAAATTAGCGTTTTTCGGTAGTCGTAGGAATCAGAGGGCGGTAAGTAGGTTTGTCCATATTCACGCAAGATATTTTCTTGAGAATCTGAAGGTGTGAGTGTATGTGTGGGGCAGTTTGATGGCACTAATGGGGGATTTCTAAATTGACTGTTGCCTAAGTAAAAGTACTTCCGAAGTCGAATCATTGGCTTCGAAGCGGTGGGTAGTGTTGCCGTTATGTGTATTTTTGAATGTCTACTAGTTTAATACGACAATTGTGGTTGTCCTCATATTTTCTTGTAAGCAATTTTTCTTATCAAATTAGTTCGCACGGTATGTATGGATTGGATGAGTGTCTTTCCGTCTTCGTCGAATGCCTCGCGGTGCTGCCGAGTTTTGCTTAACATAAACATTTGATCAAATAAGTATTTTTGAATGGTCGCAGTTTCTGCTTGTGCCTTCAACTTTGCACGTTTTGCTGTATTTGTGCAATAGCAGTTTACTAGGTGATTTTTTCACCATATCCACATGTGTTTTGATCAAATGGCCAAAAGGTCAATAGGACATTTGCAGCCGTTTTCCGTTTTTTGACAAATATGTTTAAAAATTTACATAATTCGTGACTAATTAATCAGGCCCTTAGGTGTTTTAATTCTACTCAAGCGGATAGAAAGGTGCGGAAACCCCACGCGCTGGTGGATTAGATCCATTAGCCCGAGCCGCTTATCTAAGACTTGTCCACTTAATTACCTCCTTGCTGTTGAAACGGTGCGACCTATGTTTGCCACGTGCATCACGGCGGGTCCACTTACACGTGTCCAGAAGTGATTCCGCAAGATCAATAAACATCCTCCATTTGCTTCCTGGTGAAGGTCGTTTCAACTTCCAACACAGTTAACAGAGGATGCCAAAAGGGTCGCAAAACGTTCCCCTTCGGTTCAGTGTAGAGAGCATAAAAACCGTTGAACCGAGACCAATTCAACACTGTAGACACTCATATTCGCATCCAAAGGCCGACTTCTCACCCGATCCCGCCCTCTCGCTTCATGCTGACACTGAGGTCCTGATAGGGAAGAAGCCCTGGCCCGCTGTTAGCCCCAGTGTGGTGGAGACGGAGCCCACTATTTGCGTGATATGTGGAGTCGATTTTAAGACACGTTCTGTGCTCCACACCCACCTCTCCGATCAGAAGCACCTCACGGGGAAGGTGGACAAGTATAAAAGGGTACCACTGTACGAATGCAAATTGTGTGCCGCAGAAATGAACTGCACAACAGTCCTACGCCATCGATGCTTCGTGAAGCACGTTGCACAGATCTCCGAGGTGGAGGCGCTAATGAATGCTGTGGGAAGTCCTCTTGTCTGCATCTTTTGTAGGGGTCGAGTTCTACCTTCGAGAGCTCATTTAATTGCTCATCTGATATCTGCTCATTCTCCACATCGAAACCCACTGAAGTGTGTATTTTGTTGTGCTAAGTTTAAATCAGACAATCTTCTCATGCAAGAAACGCACGTTTTTACACATCATGTACCTGAGCTGATATTTCTAAACAGACTTGCATATTTTAAGGAGATTAAAACCTCTAGTGGATTGATAGTGGACACAAAAGTCCCGTTCTTGTGCCTCTATGACCCTAGTAAAACGGAAATCTCGAGTTGGATTGATGCAATTGTGGTGCGCTCGAAGGATCTCCGGATTTCGAGTGATAGGTCCAAAAATGAGGATCACGTATCAAGGGTTCCTGCAAACGATATGTGTCACAAGGCGTTTAAAAACCTAGCTGAGTATACAGCACACATCTATTGTAAACATGCGATACTGCCTCACTCTCGTGATAAGGGCAAAGAGCTCAACTCCAGCGAGTTGAGACAGCTTGATGCAATTAAGAGAGGACTGCCCGGGCCCAGTATACGAGAACTCATGGTGGGCTCTGTCTTGGGCGCGTTTGGAAAGTCACGGATCACACAAGCAAGCTCATCGGAGAAACCAGGTAAATCCGTAGACGTGGAGCGGAAGAGTTTGGTTCTTCGTGGTGGGTGGAACAAAAGATATAGTCTCTCAAAAGCCACTTGTCGCATCTGTTTGCATGACTATGAAAATGAAGAAGGCCTAACGAAGCACATAGAGGAGTTCCATGTTCCTGAGACGCGAAAACGCGTCCAACATCTCACAGATGTCGGAGAAATGGTTCGAGTATTGGACATTGATAGACTCTGCACAGAATGCTTCACTATGTTTAGCTCAGTTTATAAACTACAGGTAGGTTCAGCTTACTTTTACATCAGAAGTTAAAGTCAAGCAGTACACTAAACACGAAAATTAAAAAGTAAACTCAGTATATACGAATCTACCCTCACTACCACCTCTAAAATACTATCACAGTTCAAGGGTTGGCATAATAGAGTTTTTATAAATGATAATTAGCCTGCTTTTAAGTCTCCCTCTTTAATAGACGCAGTAACTTAAACCAGCTGATTGGTAGTGTTGCAACATCGTGTTACATTGCTGCAGGTTCACATCATAGTATCGCATGGAGGGAAGTCATGGTGTAACTGTGGTCTCTGCGATCAGCAATTTTGCGAGCCGAATCAGTGTCTTCCTGCCTTCTTGACAGCTGGATCCGTTGTGACTGCCACCGAGGATGAGAATCAGAGCAACTGGGAGCTTCCTGAGGAGGTAGCCAGTGCCTTCACAGAACCTCCTTCGGTTGAGAGATTTCCTACCTTCGAGGAAGACCTTGACGCTCTTTACTCGACCTATGAGGCAAAACTGCCCATTGTCACGCTCTGTCGCATCCTTGACTGCCACGAGGCTAAGCACCACATCACTCTCCAATCCTCGTTGAAGTTCCCTTTCCTTCCTGTCAAACTGATTGCCCAGCTCCTTGAGAGCCGAGGGCATCAGGGCAAGCAAATCTTCGACTGGCTTTCAAATGTTTCTGATCAGCCTCCGATGGTGGACATTAAGCCTTTCGTCTTTGCTGATCCAAACTCGAAAAAGGGCGGTAAGGGTAAGATCACCTTTCGGCTGAATCCCGGGGAAGATCCACTCTCTCAGGAGGGAGTAGAAATGGGTCAACGCATGCTAGAGGCCATGGTATCCAGGATCGTGGGGTTGGTACAGAGGAGTAACTCGGATGGTGAAGAGGAAGTCCCGAGGGTGGAGAAGGAGCGAAAGGCCTCCGATTCGACACAACACACTAGTGATACTTCTCTCCGCAGCCCAACGAAGGGCAGCACCTCAACGGAGGTGGTAGCCACTGCTCAAAAGAGCAGTCTGCCTCACAAGCTAATCAAACTCTTCACCCGCATTGGTGAGCAAAATGTGGCTGTACATCAGGAAAAGGAATTTGTCGAAAAAGTTTAAGCTAGTATTAGTGTTCTTCTTGTGTCTCTTTGGATGTGTGCTTTCGGTGTATTTCTAATGAATTGTGAAAGAATGCGTTGGAAAGCAAAAGCTTTTATTTATGCAAGAACAAGCAAGTTCAAGTAGTCTAAACATCTTCATGTTTACTTAAAATAACCACATCACAGCTGGACGCTCCACTTAAGTAAATCCACACCTTAGATACTTGGGGATTCCAGACAGTAGTCATTCGTCCATAACGGAGCAGAATTCGATTTACTAGCACAAACCTCGAGGCAAAAAGACTTGGACCCAGTAAATCCTCGTAGCAATCGTTTCACTCGATATTAATATGTGGTAGTGGCCCCATAGTAAGTAGGTGTCATATAAATTCACTCATTCGATAGTATTCAAGCAAAAGCGGTAGATTGAATCTTGTGATAGCTTAGGTAGCCTACGTTAATTCAAAAACTGTTAAATTTTGTCCGCCGGGGCCGGATGCTCAAATTGCCAAAACTAAACAGAGCTTGGGTCTGTTCATCTAACACTTCCTATGGTATCGCATTGACGTTGCCCTAAAAAATCGTTGTCGTACTAATTGAGGAATGCAGTGATAGAGAAATATAGTTAAAGGTAACTGAATCCAATGACGTCAAAAAGCATTGTCAGATACGCTGAAACCTATCCACCTGCCTACTTTAAAAGGGCATATATTGTTTTTTTAAGGGTCTTCATTTTCTCTTAATGACACGTAAACGGGATGCTGTCGCTCATCTACTGCGCAGGCACTTCCTACGTAGCTCTGTTTACAAGCCCACGCCTTTAGCCCTCTGCCCGGGTGGCGGTGGTTGCTCATATCGATTTATCTGATTAGTATTGTCGGCTGCAGGCCCTTTTACCGGGTGATCGATATACTATCGATGGGGGCCACAGACGGGAGCACCAAGACGCTTGATGCACGCTCTCCGCGTTCTCGGTGTGCGAGTTGGTTAAAATGTATGTGTGTGGTTTTTAGCATTTTGCAAATACCTTCCAGCATTTCATTAAGGAGATGCAGCATTGAAAGCATTTTTTTTCTGAATTGGGCAATTGCATTTTAGCAGTCATGGGAGTTCCATTTCTCAATCCTTATATTGCTTATGGGATAGAACAAACGCTTTTGATGCGTTATGCTCAGAAGCATGGCCTTATATCCTCTTAACCGGTTGGGTTATCAAATGGGTCGCAGCGTCTTTATTAGTTTACTCTCTTCGAAGTCTATCCTTAGCTCATGAGAAATAAGATTAATAAATTTCTGGTTTTGAAATAAATTTGTCTAACCAATTCGAGTTTCGCGCAAATGATGTTAATGCGAGTGGGGGGAGAGCCGACATTGACCATTCAACCCCAACTTATGCGCATGCAATAATTCCACAGCACTATGGGTCACAAAATATGCGAATTCTTGTGCGGAACTGATTTACATAGCTGCATATGTTACAGCGGCGTACCCTTGCAAGTGTAATTGCACACCCTTGCTAATTGTTCTCGTGCGTTGCGCAAAGACTGATTATCATGTTCTTTCCAAGGGATCCTAAGCAAATGAGCCTCCCTCCAACATTGGAAAGGTCTCCTAATGCCACAAAGATGACCCCCGTTGGCCTTCGTCGTCGGAGTTTCTCACCTGCCACCCTCACACTTGAGGTGTATTCAGGCTGACTTCTCGCTCATCATCTGTCCCGCTTACTAAATGTCAATTCGCCACACTCGTCCACTCGGTTTTGCGGCTATCGCAACGACATGGTGACTCAGGATGTCCTCGTGTGAATCCATGTGACTTCTATCGGACATTTCAAATTGACTCGATACACTGACACGTATTTTCCGGCATCATGGCGGTAATAAGCTCCTTTCTTTCCACATTGGAATAATAATGTACCCAAATTTTATTTATTAGTACAAGTGCTTTTATTTTCCTTCTATCACACCCCCATGTACTTTGTTGCTACATACATTACTGGTGGATAGAAATCGCAGCTGATGGAATTTGCCAATTTCCAAGAATTACACAGGAGTTATGATTTTACAAATGAAAAGGGTGTTTCACTGGTGTGGGATCATCTGATCCGTCTATTTAACAAGTATTGCAGAGGTAAGTATGCTGCATGGAGCTTTAAAAAGTTAGAATTACTTGAGGAAAACAAATGTGCACGTAAATTCGTCCAATGTTTAGAACAAGTTTCACTTTTGTCAATGTTTCTTATGGACGTCACAAATCTACCGTTGGGTAACGAATGATTGCATCCGCATAGTAAACGAGACTCTGAGAACAGAATTCGAAGTTTCAAAAAACAACGAAAACATGTGAATGTCTTGTAAACATGTTTGAGTTGAAACAATAACAAATCCTCTCTAGGATGAAATGATCACATTTCAAAGTGCAAAACAACTGTAAACAAACTGCATACACGTTGAAACTGAGGCAATGAATAATAATGCTTTCAGAAAATTCGATTTACAGGAAACAAACCTTTCCCACAATCATTGAATCAGGCGAAAAAGCCGTTTTTTAACATTTACGAAAAATGAATCATCTAAAGTTGATGAACAGGAACCACTTTATTTTCTCATGATTTTGTACACCCTTTATGCATATATGCGACAAATTTTTATCACATTGACTGCCAACCGGAAAAGAAGGCTCCACACTATACCACAGAGATGCACAAAAATCAAAGCGGAGGTCTCGGTGTCCTTAAGCTAGACTTTCAAAGTCAGACGGGGGCGACAATCAACACGCATCGTAGCCTAGGTACCACCCCTCCACTGTGGGTGTGGTTTGACAAATCAATTGCGAGGTCATGTGGGGGAGGATGTGTGAGGTGGTCTTTCACTTTGTCCATCGTGAGCATTTAGCTCTGTAGGCGCAGTGTTTGTGCAGGCGCTAGCCCTGCAAATTAATCATTCGGATAAGAATCCCCACCTTTGCGAATAGCAGAACCTCGCGTTCCTTTTTCCAGACTGTCAGAAAGGTGTGTTTCTATTTTGGGAGCATATTTGCCAATCGAAGTTTTGCCCCAGCGAAGATTTTGGTTCATTGACACTTGTAATTTTTGCAGAACAACGTGCCTAAGAACAAGAGCCGTCTTCATTCTGTCTACGAGCATTTAGCGGCTGAAACATTTCCAGGTTGTTTACCTTCAGAAAAATATCAAGCTACATTTCGAAATGCCTTCAATTTGGAGTAATTCACATGCACATACGTTCAACTTGGTGGCAAAACGCTCGCCTACTAAAAGTACCTGGCAGTTTGCAGGGCCTCCGTTGGCTTCGTGAGTTGCGTAAATGGCATCCGTTTGATCGATAGGCAGCGTAGTTGGCCATTCAACGAATGTTACCAGGGGCGTTTCGGTGACCGGTTTTAAGTAAAGAAATGAAGCATATCTATCCAACGGACAAAACGAAGCTGCTGACGTACGGGCAGTTCAGGTATTTAGAAATTAAAGTCAAGGTGAGCGTTATAACGTAGCATCCCAATGTGGCGTGGGAATTATTCTTAACGCCTAGAGAGGGTGGGAGGCTATAGACCGTGGCCGGTCAAGTGGAAGTGCATCCTGGGGAGCTCGCTTAAGCAAACATACAGTTATGCCGCCTCATTTTTATAAGGGGGTATAATGGACCCAAAAACGTAAATTCCGATGAGACAATATCATTTTTTTTGCCTCCTCTACTCCAATACCATAAAACGCAAGTTTTTACGCACGTGATGGCTCAACAAACAATTTACCTAATTCGAACGCGAAATCTAATTGTCTCTTAACTATATCGTTTGAGAATTGATCCAACTTTCAGCAAAACAAGAAGCAAGTGTGAAAAACCGCATTCATTTGTGAAAGAAGAGAGGTCACTGCATCAGCAAATCGGAACGGAGACGGTGTTTGTAACGCACAAAAGGCTCTCAATTGGAGGTACTGGGTCGACACACAAGACGGTTCTCTCGACGAGGGAAGGTAGTGTTCTCAAAGGACATAAGAGCAAGACCAGTGAAGATTTTCTTATGAAGTTATTCACTTACACCCTTGGCCGTTTAGCGCATATGTCGGGTGTCGCTACCAATTTTTATGGTGAGGCGCCCTGTTGCACTTAATCCAATGCCTAATTTCCGTTATTGTGTGTACCACGTGGGCATTTTAGTTTTGGGCTTCTTCCCTCATGGTCACTGTAGTCGGTTCGCCTAAATACTGTAATTAACTCAAATACAGTATACTAGAGATACCTACGATGTTTGTCCAATCATTTCATTACCCTGGGTTTGGTTAACCAAATAGTGACCCAGTTTTGTAAAAGGTCAATTAAATAAAATCAGCTTACATCGTGAATGAAATTATGCATTTGGGTAATTTTGCTTAGAAGTAGGAGCTCTAATGGCGCCCTGAAATTCCTGGGTATTTAATGCGCTAAGTGAATTTTATCAGGATTTAATCACGAATCGCACGGACTATTCATAATAGCCATGCCTTCCGATGACCTGGATAGTGTGAAGGAATTATGCTGAAGAGATTTGTAAATTTCCCAATATTTTGTGCGAATAGCACTAATAACCATTTGAAAATACATTGGTTAACCGTAGGATGGCTCAAACATTTTACAGAATTATGGATTTAAGGAAAGCAACCGCCCAATGTCGCTAATTGCGTTTTGGCATTTTTCGAGTTCTGACGTTAGTGCTAATTCTACCTTCATTGAAATAGGAATTAAAAACACACAACGAACCCTGTCAATGTGCGGTGTCTTCTCTCGCTATTCCACTCGCGGTGGAATTTGGGAGGAGGCATGCAAGCTGCTATTGTTAATACCATGAGCTGGAGAATGTGAATTAGAATAACTTTTTAACTATTCGATACTATTTAGAAATGAATGCTTTTCTTCGTCGCTCGAGGCATCAATATTGGGCGAAAAAGCCGGAAAATTACAAAATAGGAATCTTATATGCTATTAAGTAGCAATTGGTTCTAACTCTGTCCGAAAATTTATCCTTGTAACCTGCTAACTAGTTAAATGGATAAGCTACTAAACCATGTTCAAGTCGGATGCATCAATAGGTCTGTTGTTTCCACTTAACGTCATGCAGCTTTGTAAAAGCCCGTGGGGCAGTTATTAGCCCCGACGTGGCGTGTATGCCGCAGTTCAGTGTCTGCGAGCCAAGATAGGCATAATCTTCTTACGTTGAATGGTCTTGTCTGGGCAGTCACCTGCCACTGTAAAAGCCTTGAGAAATTCATTCATCAACAAGTCGAGCATGCCTCCCGTCTCTGTGGGCATTTGCATGTTTAACCACTTTGCATCTTAATTCGTTCCACTTTCTACTTGTATATTGCACAATTTAATTGTTTTCAGTAAATGTATGGCATGTTCATGCACAAATAAATTAAATGCAGTCTTTGATAATATACTCCCTTGTCACTTCAGGAACGACTTGCTTGACTACGAAGTAGAGGTATTCGTTTAAACTGTGCTCCACTAGGCGGTTCTTAGTTCTCCGTAAATTAAAAGAAATACTACCTTTTCAACAGCACAAGAGGAAAATGAAGGTAGCAAGTTATTACTCGTCATGGTACATTCTGTTTACTTTCAATCCGTCGCATGGTTAAAAACTCGCATCCAAGTTTCACTACGGTGTAATTTATGTGACTTCAAGACAATGCTTCACTTCCTATTTCACCATAAAATATGGCGAAATTTTACAGGCAAATGAATATGGGAAGCGCTGTCAAACTTCGCCTCGGCAATGTTTGCATTCTCAGAAGGATCCAAGACGAGGATGCAGTTTGGTTTGTTTATACAACGGTATTCCAGGATGGGTGGATTCCCATGGTTCAGAAAAACATCTCAAGCCTATGTAATCCTTAATAGCGGTAAGTATTGTGCAAACGATGCATCATTACTGTCTTCTTGTCTGCATCAAACTGTTCCATGCAGGCTTTGGCAAATTTAAGTAGTAAGGCATTACCGCATAGCTTAATAAGGCATAAATGATGAGCATCAAAAAGGCAATTTAGCAATATTGTCATAACTTTTTCATAACACTTTCCACAGACCGAAGTATTCTGGCGAGGGCAGGGTTCGTTGGTTTTTACAATTGGTATGTCACTCAATTGCCTCAAACATGCTCCCAATTAAATCCGTTTGCAGCATTTTTTGTTCCCAACACACATTCGATCATTATCCCCAACTTATTCCCATAGAAAAGTGTCACTAGGTGGTGATGTAGTATATTCATTTCATTTCAAATTATCTATGTCAGTTATGCAGCCTAATTATTTGCTGTTGATTCCACAGAACACATCAACTTTTGGCATTTCATCGACACTGAGTCAACAGATCTCTTGTTTCAAAAGGTCTTCACAACGAAAGCAGAATATGGCATTTTGCTGAAATTCACTGTTTCCAATGCCTGGAATGGAGAAGGTGGATGAAAGCATAAAAGAAAAATGTTCAGATCAAATCGCAACTTGGAGAGCCGAACATTTGCTTTCATCACAGCAGACGTTAATCCATCAGATCACATTGACTTGAACCGATATGTTAACTTTTCGTCTCGAAGTTCTTATGGCATCATCAGCCATGGATGATGATCGAGTAGCTATTGTAAAAATCTCTCCACTTTAGTGCATTTAAAACATGTACATGTTTAAGAAAAAAGTGTTAAATACATTGTTAAGGTGAAAAATTGGTCCAGTGAATTATATGTTCGTAGACACTGTGGTTGATTGTGCGACGAATAAAGAAATTTAAAAGCTCGCTGCTGCGTAATGTGTTCACTTTCCGTGAACGATTTTGTTTAGTTTTGATGGGGCCTAATTTTTGCTTATAGGCAAGCAATTTAATAAGTCACTGTCTAGTGGATGGGTGGATTAGGGGAGCAACGATTTTTCGGACGAGAGGATTTGGGCATGGGACGATAAATCGGTGGTCATCGCGTTGGAATTAGTCACGTCAAACTAAAGCCCGGCCCTCACTCCGTGGCGCCCAGACGTGAAACGATGGGTGAAAACGACTGCACAGCCCCATCAACGGTTGCGCCTGGTTGCATGAAAACACAGTCCAGTGCATTGCATTGCTTTTTGGACAACACCGCTGCCATCTCAGTAATTATTAGAATTGATAAGTCCATCATACTCTCCCGTTGTCGTAGGCACAACAAGTAAGTCCAGATCTTGGCAAATGCACTGCATTTCAAAATAAAAAAAAGTGATTAGTTATATGCGATATTTTTTAAAACATTTTGGTGAACTTTCAGTTTTTTCGGTCAATTAGTTGGACTTAGAGTTTATCACGCTAACCAAAAGTGCAACCGAATCGGGACATTAGAAATCATTCGGTTAAAGAATTCGATGCAGAGAGGGAAGTCATGAAAAAGGCTTCATTCCTGTGTTGCTGGGCCTCAGCATTCAGCGCACCCTTCTCCCCTTCCCTCTCTCATTCGTCCTCCTCCGGTGAGCTGGATGGAAGCATTACGATTCCAGGGTTGAAGGTCTGTTTTATAAATGAAAACATTTGCAGAGAAGGCTGACACGCAAATAATTTGCTGTACTCTACACTTTCCGTTGGAATTGCTTAGTCGCAAGTAATAATTTTTCAATGCTAAATCGCTGCTTCTACACAGAGGAAATGGTAGATTTAGTTATGTCGATGTTGGAAGTTTCAATGATGTCGTCACCCAAATCAGCTACAAAGTCAGGACCAATCAGTTGTCAACATTGTCGTGGAGTCGGTTGCATGCCTGGAGCCTCTTCAATGGCAATGAAATAAACTAACGCCAATACATCTAGGCTGTGTGTCTGCATATTTGTTGTCCTTTTTCCTAGAGGGCTTGAAAAACCTTGGTTTCAAGTATTTTAGCGTCAAGATTTAGGTGATCATGACCAGAGTCGCAAAACAAAATCGTAATGAGGCCAAAACATTACAGACTCCGACCGACAAATGCGTGGGCATTGGGTTGTACAGGGCTAAACACCCTCGTGGCGTGTGTTTAATTTCATTCCGTGGTAAATGTGCAGCAGAAACAGTGATTATCCGCTTACAGTTGCTAGACCTCACGCGCCATTTAGACATAGCGAAATGCTTTAGTGCTATCAGATGGGTTGATTGATAGTGAGGTAAGGTTTAAGGAGTCAATCGATTATCCATCCACAGATAAATAAGCAACAATGCAAATGTTTTTTAAGATTTATAAGAACCGGTTATTAGAGCTGTCTTTCCAGAATATGCCTAGCATTATGTGACTCCATCAATTTGACGGTTGCACTCTCAACTCTTAAACGGTTAACGACAAGTTCCAAAGCTTTAATGCAAATGCTGAAGTTTTGCATCGGCCATCTAGGGTGATACCAGCTTGCAGCATTAGCGGCATCCCGTATCAGAAGTGAGGCTTTATCTAGGACGATTCTAAAAAACTCAGGCGGCCTTAGCACTCACTCACCCACTCGAACGACAGTCTAGACGAACAGTGTAGAGGCTAAGATATGCCTGTTCAATTGTGGAGTTATTTTTGGGGTAGCCACAATTGCACGCGTGAAAGAAACCAAGGGAGGGCAAGTAGATATTAATTTTATTTTTCTCGGGGTAGTAAAAAGGTACGTTTATCACAATCCTAAGCAGTGCAAAAATACAATTGCCAAAATCTGGTACGTGTATTGCGAAAAAAAAACGACTTATCGCGGTAACTAGCCTTCTGGCATTTCTATTAGTGTAAGTTTAGGGGTGAGAAGGTGCATTTGGAAAAACACACAATCAGACGTGGAGGCCAGGTAATGGTTAAGTCGGTTACACATCAGCGCAGACAGCCTAGACTCAAAGCTAAACAGGCCGACGCACACAGCCAACGTGCATGATGTGCGCACGTACGAGTGAGGTCATGTTAACAGCATCATCAGCATCATCACCATTATCTGACCGGCGTTAGCATTGAGCGTGCGCAAAGGGGTCTGTGACACGTGAGTAGCCAATCAGCGGACGGCCACAGCTAGTTTGCATGCACGCTTAGATGTTAAAAGCGTGATAGGCTAGACAGGCCGAAAAAGGGTCCCTCCAGTTTGTGCGTACGTATGTGTGTGTATGCATGGGTGCGTGCGTGTACCCGGGTCTCCATTTGTTCGTGTGCGTGCTGTCTCACGGCGACCTTGAGCGGCGCGAGCGTCACACGATTAATCAGACCTTTCGTGCCTTGCCCTTCGGGACTGTCGTTTCTCCGTCTCTTAGCTGATGTGGGTTTGTACTTCTTGTTTTTTTTTCTCTATATTGCTAGATTTTTAAGCTTCAATGCAAGCTGACTTTCTGGCTCACGTGCTCTACCAAAGTCGTTATTTCTACTGACTTGATTAAAAATGTGCAGTTATTTATGTTTTGAATTTGGTCGGTTGTTATTTGCGTCTTGAATTTCCATTAATTTAAGCATTATTCTATAATCGGCTGCAAGCATGCATGTAGTTATCAACCTCTGAGGTTCAGATTAACTGAACAGATAGTGTGAATTATAGCGTAGTGGGAGGCGTGTCATTTTTATGACTGATTCTTTCGTGTTCGGATGTCTGACGTCTATAGCTCAGTTACGAAATGCACCTATCTGTTCATCCTATAATTAGCTAAGCATCCTGGTTTTCAACTAACTTAAATGCTCTGTACATCTTAACTCTATGTCGTTAATTTCCTCTGTTTCGCTGATTGGTAAAATTAAACCATTTCCGGCTACATTCCGGTGATCATCTGAATTACCTCCGGTTGAGCTCATCCTGAAGAGTTGGTGCCGGGGTTGAAGCGCAATAGAATGGCAGGATTTGTGAATCTCGGTTGCCAAGTTTTCACTTTTTGGACTACTTGCAGGTCTCTGTGCGGCCTTGTTACGAAAATGCAGCTGGACTTGAATGCCAGGAGCACAATTCACTCAAAGCCATGGGTGTCGAACGTAGAAACCTCAAAATAGATTTTCACCAAGGCTGTTTTTTGCTCGGACAGGCAGACTGCACTTAATTGACTTAAACAATCTCCTCATTTGAGGAGGATTGGAGGGCTTCGTCCTACTTCTTTACTCAACGTAGGACTTAGTTGTCGTTACCATAATTTAGCCTCGTGTAATCTGACAGCCCTAGTTTGGTCGGGGGATAGTTAACCCTAGCTCTTTGATCATGAGGCAGCTCAGTCGTTCTAGTGACCAACTTCTGGAAGATCTTCGTCGCTAATTTATTGCATCGCTTGGTCTTTTGGTTCCCGCTTTCAATTTAAAAATATTTAAAGTGAAACGAATGGCTGTATGCAACGGTCAAAAGACGGCCACGCTTGCTCGATTCGGAAGTCAAGATCCCCTAACTTTTTGTGGATAAAAATCTATTGTACGTACGCTACAAAAATTGGTGATCGCCCTCCCCTCTTTGGTGAATCAGAATGTGACATACACTGTGGTCGTTGCTATTTATCAAAGTAGCTGCCGAGACGGGGTCATGACTGGTTACTGGTTGGCTTTTTGGCATGCTTATGGATTTGCGCCATCCTTTGTCTGGTTAGTTAACTGGAATCATAAGCACATGTTTTTGTCCTGTATATCGTAAATGTGGCATTCCAAACACGAAGGCTCCAACTCTTATTTCGTGGCAAAATGCCCTCCACTACTGATGATTCTGGCAGCGTGTGATCGCCTATCCTTGCCGACATTTTAAGTGCCTACAAGTCAAGCTATTTCTCCTATTTTTTAACGTTTCAGTTTTGAACTCCGTTGGATGGATGATTTATTGGGTTATCCCTTTCATCACTCGATATAGGTTTCGAGCTGGATACGGATCCAATGTGGCCATGAATCCTCTAAACGGATGCATTCCTCCAGAGGCGCAGCCTCCGTCCCTATATACCTCGCTGCAACAATCGTCCTCTTCCTCCGTCAACCCCCAGCCCCCTGTGATGCCTTTGGCTATTCGGCCACCGCCGAAAGTCACGCCAGCGTTTTCGACCCTTCAGGTGTCTCTCAAGCCCACCCAATTACCTCCAAGCGACACGGTCTATAACCCTCTGGGCTCCGCGCTTGTTCCTCCGTCGTCTCCAGCAGTTGTCCCAGCTCTTCCCCCTAATCCCGCTGCGGTTCGCTTGGCGAACTTGGCCTCTGCTGTAGCCGCAGCCAACGTCCCAGTGAGGGACTCCACTTGGCTCAAGATGCGTGTCTGTCCGGCCTTCTTCAAAGAGATGGTGGCCGGTGGGAACATTCCTGACAATGAGAAGTGTCCCTTCACCGCGGATACCTGTTCCCTGGCCCACCCGCAACCTAATGTTCGAATTGAGAACGAGAGCGTCACGGTCTGCTTTGACTTTATAAAGGTACTACCAATTTTCATGGATATTATTAGGCGCTTTCGAGTCTCCCAGTAAGGGTAGCTATTTGGTTATTAAGAGACTCGAGTCATGCCTTCTATAGGTCGTGCCGTCCATTTTTTCGGTTGTACTACTGTGATTCCGTTGTAAGTTAGAGTCGCACCACCGGCTTGTACGTTTTCCTTTTGTCTCATTGAAATCTACACAGATTGACGGATGAGGTGGATAGGGTTGCTGTTGGAATGTCAACGGATGAGTTTGTTCCCACTTTAATAGCCAGTTTTAGCTAATACGATGGCGGTTTCTTAGGTGTTCTACTTTGCAAAATTTAATGTGTGGCTCATTACCTATTAACTTTCGGGCGTGACCGGTGTTAGGCTTACTGCTTTCCAAATCACTGCACTGATTTTTCCACCGAAGTCACTCGTACCACACATTGCTCAATGCTTTCTCGTTTCCCGTCATATTTGTTTGTATCACAGGGCCGAAGCAAGGTTTTTCTCGCTTGTGCAATGGTTAAACTTTGGTGTGATTTAGCGGACGTGCGGTTTTCGATGCCGTTGCCCTTCACAACGCCATCGAGCGGCTTCTTACCTGCAGTTGAAACCCTAAACTTTCTACTGAATAGTTTAGAGTATGATGTGCGGTTCGTTGCAGTGGGTTCTCTGAACAAATCATTAACCCTCCCTCGTTCCCCATGTCTTCGCCATGACAAGCATGGCTGTTCGACACTTACTAATGGCGTCACAAGGAGATTTTCACCAATGCTAATGTTTTATCACTGTATCTGTTAGGATTGGCGAGAATAAGTTGTGTTGATTTAGTATTATGGGGCGTCCCGAGTTCTTTTTTTATGTTCATGTAGTCCTTACAGGTTTAGACTCTTATTAGATTATAACTCGGATATAATTTATAGGGTCAAGCAAGTAACGCATTGTTAAGGATGATGTATGTGACATAGATAAAAGTAAACTAAGTGGGACGTGTTGCCGATACTTTGGTTGGGAATCTTGTCCTTTGCATTGACAACAAGTTGTGCTACGTCATCGCAGTGCAAAGTAATTTCCAAATGAGACGCGAATAGAAGTAGCTCTGGCAAACAAGTCATCATTTGGGGAATGAGAGAGGATCACGAGGCATGGGGATGAGAAAGTGGTTTGTACGGTGTAGTAGCTCCCTGTCGTCCAAGCAAAGGTGCATTCCGAGTCTTCCGACGCGTGAGTTTAGTGGTGGTGAGGTACGAGATGTTGCGCTGTTTAGCAATGGTGTGATTCCCTACCACTGACTGACCGGTTGAGTGGGTGTGTCGTATTTCTTTGTCCTTTAGGAAGGAAGTTGTTTCGAACAATTGTGTTAGCATTATAGCATGCACACACAGGCACACACACACACACACACACACGCAAAGACAGCAGTCTTTTGGGGATGAAGTGGTGCCGCGAAAGTGTTGGTTGGGTGGTGGGTAGACTGTTGGGAGACAGCTAGCGGTGTGCGCGTCAGCCTAAGAAGCGTTTGAGAGCAAAGACGCAGAAACCATTCTGCATGGTATGTCAGTTAATTAGTCGATCAGTTGGCAAACGGCCGAGGTGGTAAAGGTGCCGTGTAGTGTGAGGCGGGACGGAGAGGGCTGGTAGTGTCAAGTTTATTGTCATTAGTTGACGTGTGGAATTGTGACGGTATCCATTGTTACTTCGTTCTCTCGCCGACTGATGTGAGTGTGTACGAGTGGTTTTATCACTGGCGTTGGGTAGGACTGGAAGTTGTTCTTTGTGGGGGATTGCTTTGGTCAATAGCATTACGCGATCGTTTATGAGTGGGAGTGAGGGGTCATCCCGGAAGTGTTGCATTTTCGGGGGATTTGTCAGTGGAGTGGAGTTTTGTTGATCGATTGTGGGTGGCGCAGTCCGAAAGTGGTGTGGAGGTGTTGTGAGGTGTTTCGGCATCATAGGAGTCGAGTAGTTTAAATGCGCGAAGTGGGGCGAGAAGGTGGAATTGTATTGTGCTCAGCTTATGTTGAATGAGGTCATAAGATGAGAAGCGAGTGGTAGAGAACACCGTGGAGCACTGTATCTATCGGCTAACACCTATCGACGCTTATTGCTGCATTTAAACAATGGCATGTATTTTGCATGTTTTTACGAGTTATGCCAAGTCGTTGCAACAAGTTTGCTGAAGCCCTCGCACCTCTTCTGAATTGCCTGACATGCAACCTTTTTCGCCATAGTTGTATCCCGTTCTTGCCTGTGTTACTTCCATTGTACCCAATCCGTTTTGCAGTGAATAGTCGAAGGGATTTTTTAAGAGTTTGTTTGGTCTGTCAAATAATTTCAATTTTTTTAGCGGAACGAATGCCGTCATACTAACTGCAAGTACTACCACCCGCCGAAGCATCACACAGAGGCTGTTCTAAAGCGAGGCGATATGACAAAGAAAAGCTCTGCAAGTCATGGGACGCAGGTGGCGGCTGTGAGTGCTCTTTTCATTTTGCTAGCCTTCTAGTGCGTAAACCCATCTGGCGTCTGCACTCGTAGGTGGTGCGTGTAGAGTGCAAAACTCCTTTTGATTGCGACTAACTGACTCCCTTTTTGTCTCCTGTCGAGTTCACTCCTAGTGTGCTTCGCGCAGATTGGTCGATGACAGATGCAAACAAAGATTTTAGGTACCCGCTCACTACACATCTGACAGATGTCGAGCCATCCACACAATTGATTCAATGCGGGTATAAAAAATAAATCCTTTGTTCGGGAAGAATGCTATCCTGTCTACTTTAACTCGATTCATTTATGATGTGCATGCTTCACCATGGCGGTTCCCCTTTTGCCTTGAATTGAAACAATTAAATAAACCCGTTGCTCCTGCTCAGTTTCGATTCGGACAAACAGCTAAAAAACTACAACCTAGGACAAAGGGTCGGTCATCTTGTACCAACAAAGCCGCAGACCGCGTATTAATGTGGGTGCAGAGGAAGTAAACTGTGACATTTTCTTGGAAGGGGGTCTCGGACCAGCAGTGGCTCGAGAGTATTAGTATCCTTCTGCGGCCATAATGGCACGTGGACACAATGCATCCCTTGGGACCTTGCTGGCTAACGCACATACGCGCGTGGATGCGCGCGGCAGGAAACGGATAGCCCAATGTTTCTCTTGCCTTTGTTGTGTGTGCGAGTGCACACAAGTGTGCGTGGCGTTATCACCATCATCAACCAGGTATTATGGGCCCCTCCATGTTTGCGAGCTAGCGTCTGCGCATATCGACCTCGATGGCGCAAGCACCCACGCACCAAAGCACATGCCTTCCACCAATTAGTCTGTGCGCGAGCCTGAACGCTGCCGCGCATACACATATAAAGCAACGCAGATGTGCGCTCATACATAAATCGCGTCTTCCGATGCAACCACAGACATCTCTGGCGGGCCTCTGTTGGCCTGGTGGTGCCATGAATCAGTCGTCTCTCATGCTGGGCCCTGCTACACAGGCCAACCCCGCTGTTGCCCTAGCGATGCTTGCGGCAATGCGAGGCACCGGTTCTCCCAGCGCTACGCTTTACTCACCCACCGCCGCCGCCGCTGCCGCCACCTCTATGTATACCGCCCTCCCAGACTCCACCAATTTAGCCCCTCTCATTTCGGGCTACTATTCCTTTCCGGCTTCGACCTCCTCTGCCTCTCCCAGTGCCACCGCCGTCGCTAATAGTGCCTACAATCCCGCTGACGTAAGTGATTTTAATCCTTTTTTCGAACTTCATTCTACTGATGGATATCCGGAGCTTGCCTTTTTGAGTTATATTCCATGTGTAACTGATGCCTTCGTCGGATTCCCTTCTATTGATTTATTCTAGGTTGATATTTCCTGACGTTCGATTGAGCTCGCTCAGTCATTTCTAATTGAGTTTTACGGTGTTACCCTCTGCCCCTCCTTATACTTCACCCCAAAATAGTCATTCACTCATCATTTTCGGCCCGATTGTACCTTTGTTTGAGTGAATTGCTAGGTCACCATAGCTCTTTTTCGTGTCTAAACCTGCTCGTGTCCGACTCGGGTACCCTTGCTCTGCTTTGTCCACACATTCTGAGTAGTCGCTGAAAGCTTTTTTTGAAACTACTTAGTTGGGTTGTTTCACCTGTTATACCAATCAATTCGACAAAAGTTGTTGTCACACTGAGAATGCACGAATTGTCTGAACAAGCGACCCCTGAATAATGCCATGCTCCCCCTCTTCCTCATTGAATAGGCCCTACTACTGCTCATGTCATCTTGAATGCGGGAAATTTGCTGGGTAAGTCGATCCTGCAACATACAAACACCCGCAGGCTGCCGCTACGCCACTTGCTCCCCACACAGTCTCCAGGTCTAGTTGCAGCAGCTGCAGTATAAGTTGTCTCCTTCCTATATACTCGACTATATCTATGTATGTACCTAACGCCTGTAAACCACCTGTTAGCGGCTGATTTTGTGCGCGCGTGCGTGCGTTTGTATGTCTCTACGTATAAAATGTTGTCATTTTGGCGTATCCGCGTCTTCGTCTCACTTCACCTACCATTATCCTTTTCTGCTTCCTCTGCTACCGTTTTTGTTGTCTTTGTCGCTGTTTTCGTTTTTTTTCCACTCGCTCCGCTGAATTGAAGACGTATAACGCTCCTGGTGCGTATCCACTTCTTTTGGAATCCGTACGCTTTAAGTGCCACATCCTCCCATTTCCCGAGACACTCACACAATTTTTTCAGTTAATCTTCCAAAAAGGATGCGTTTAAATTAAACTCACCTCCGGAATCGACGATCCTAGTAGTGTTTCGTCATCAGGAGCTGATATATTAACATCGAATTTAAGCCGGACACTAGGAGGATGATTGACATCAGTTGACTGAAAGTTTCAAAGCTTTGAAGTTTCCTTTTCAATTTGATTTTGCCGCGAGAAATTTCCATTATGCCAGTTGTAGGCCAATGGTGTACTTATTTCATATATTGTAAAAATCTATTGTGCTTAACGCGTGCATGTGATTGCAATTTTACTCATAACGAAACGAAAATGGTCTTGAAAGGTGCATTTGTTTGGATCAGAGGTCTTGATTTCATCACCTTGTTTCATAAACAGACTCCTATCCAAGTGTGTTTGTGTGTGCATTCGCTAATTGATTTAATGTGTGCCGTGGCGTGTGTGCACGCGTGTGCTTTCGTGGTATGGCATGCTATCGCTCCTGCTGGCACTCCCCGCCTCCGGCGATTTTGTTTATCCAACGCCACCTACGTGCGTAAACGTTTTCGTACAGGTGTGAGTGTTTGCATGCAAAACTTTCCATTCGTCAAGGTTGTCATGGTTACGTCCGCGGGACGCGATTCTGTTTACGTTTAAACATGCGGTGGCATCGTAATTATTGCAGAGTTTCTATAGTTATGGTGGTGATTCTCCCTAAAATTTAACACGACTTTCTAATCCACACGAGAACGTAAGACACTGCGTTGCACCGAGCGAACCCATTTTTTTTTTCAATCCTTTCAGTGTCAGATGTTTACCTTTATTTGCCCATCGATTGATCTTGAAAGCATAGTAGCGTTTGTCCCATTCATCTGAAAGACTTTATTAGTCCTTTGCCGTTTACTAGGATTCTTGAAATGGAATTACCACTTTCACTTCATTTGACCAGCCCATGCTGTCCTATCAATGGACTAGCGTCTCCATTCGTATTGCTAACTTGTACTTTATTCTTGCCTGGACCTGAATTTGTGAATTTTGCTTGGTTCGATGCAATTGAGATTCACATGTATTTGATCACGCAATACGACTCATTTCGTCCAAATCTCCGCACAACCCTAATTTTTCAAATGCCGCACATTGTACTGAGTTAATGTGTGTCTATGAACGCCTTTTCCCGCACCATTCTGCGGGTTATTGATTCCCTTAACCTACGTAATTTGTGCACGTTTTGTTCTTTCCTGTTCTTCTCTTAAAAACCACTGCCATTACTGCCGCTGGTGTTCCCACCTCCATTGCATGCGTCTTCAGATCCTTACCTCGCAACAACTCACCCGATGAATTTCGGCTTAGCATGGCTAGCTACCTCGGTTTGTTCGTTAATCCTACTCATACTAGTGGCTGGCCTTTCCTTTTTCTATCTCACACTTCTTGCTTTAGTATCGTGTGCTTTACGGACTACTGCCACTGCCGTTGCTGCTGCTGCTGCTGCTACTAGTTTTGGGGCGATTTCCTTCCCCCTCATCACGTGTGTGTGTGTATGCGCGTATGTGGCTCGTAACCCTACTTTTCCTCCCATTCTTCAAGCTTACTCTTTATACTATCTTAAAAACTTTGATCTGCTTTATTTTATAACGGCGCAACTCGGCATGCTAGGGCTCCCCAACACTGCGGATTCGTCCATCCGCCTATCTTTGCACTCGAACTTAAGCGTTGATCTATCAGAAATTTGCTTTTTAGGACCGTTTGCAAATTGTGGGTGTTATTTGTTGGATGCGCTGGAATTCGAACCCATTGTTGTGGCCCGTTCATAAAGCAATAATAGCTTGCATCAGAGGTGCAAACGCGACTTTCATTTCTGGTGCAATCGAGGGATACAGAATGCTAATGCTGGTGCTAGGTAATTGCATCGCAAGGTCAGACCGATGTCAATTATGCTAACCCATGTGAGAGCTCAAGTTTGAATCAAAATCAACCGTAAATAGGCAAACCACCTGCTACCACATTTGTAACTGTTGAATCACTTTCCGTTATCTGCGATGTGTTGTGTGCAATTTCAATGTCGGGCGTGTTTCATCAAAATTAATTTTAATAGCTAAATTTCTTCGATGCATCTGTGGATTTGGAAGGTAGTTGGTGCGCAGGACGGTGCCAGAAGTAGGGCGTTTTTTTCCCTGTACTCTACACTTTTCCTTTAAAAGTATCTCATCGCATCGTTTTATTAACAATCCTAATTTCTGCACGGAGTACTTACTCATCACATGCAGAGATGGTTACACGCTTACTTGAAATCATTTACACAAACTTATGATTTCTTAGCAAATCCAACAGCATAGCCTTTTACACTACCTTGTCATGCTGCATGATCTATGCGCTGGTAGATGGAATTTGTGGTGTTTACACGCGCATATTTACGCTTCTACTTCTGACCAATTGCATTACATTACCTACTTGGATTCCTAATGTGCGAGTCTGTTTTCCTTACACATCTTGAAATAGAACGCATCAACCAATCGGTCGCTACCTGTAGAATGCAGTCGGGCTTCGACAGGGACTGCCAAGGAGACAGCCTGTAAATCCAAATACAATAATCATTGCTTCTAACGGAAAGAGGTGGATTAAGTGTGGTGCCGCTGTTGTTTATGCTGTTTGCCATTGCGGGCGTTTTGTGTTCCATAATATTTTGGCGCGTCTGCTCGCGCTAGCATGACTTACGTGGCGCGTACACACCTGCCATCGTTCGCCTAAGATCACTTACACCAACGTCTCCAGCATCTACTTATTTCCTCAACCATCCACCCCACAATAATAGTGACAATGATAATATCTTCATATTCCTGCTCGTCCATGTTTCCTGTCCTCATTCCACCTTCCTCCCATCGTCCATCCACCTACACGTGCGCGCCCTTCCGCCCGCCAGTCCGCCTAGTTTTGTGAGTGCGTGTGTGTGCGTGCGTGCGTCCACGGCTTTTGCCCGTGCTACTACACGGCCGTTGCTCGCCGCACCTGACTCGATCCCCATGCCGCCATCACGTGGTGGTCTCCTCCCCCTCCATCTGCGCCCCACCGTCTCTGGTGCCTATTTCAGATTCTCTCCGGCGGGGCGCCAGCTACCACTTCGCTTTTCTCGACTGGTGGACAGGTGAGCCCCGCCACCTATGCCGCCGCCGTAGCCGCAGTAAATGCCAGCCGTCAAGCTACAGCCATTCAGCCACCACCACCATCGTCATCGCAACCGCCGATTTCAGTCACGAGGGGCGGTGAAGATTCAGTTTCCCCAGCCTCGAGCCGCAAGCGCGAGGCTCCGGGTGATAAGGATGCTCAAGCAGTAAGTTCGTCCTGTTTGGTGGTAATCGAGTTTCTACAGAATTTGCATTTATGTGCTCTTCCAATGACGCTGCCCTGAACCAAGAAGCGCTATGGATGGGTCGCACTGAAGTGCAGTTTAGTTGAGTTCTGCTTATCAAATTGAGTGCGTGTAGTGCTCACATTTAGGGTTGGTTTTTCATCGTTGTTTGCGTTTTGTGCAAATTTTATGGGTACTTTGTAATTCAGCACCGCCTAATTGATCAACCTTTATTTAGCTGGTTGACTAATTTGTCGCAAAACTTCTCCCAAGGTGAATATGTGATCTTGGGGGGCCTCTTGGAACATCTTCTATTGGTACTCTTTGCACCTTAACCCGATAATTGCAATAATCGAGCAAATAGCACTTTTGTGCTGTTGAATTATTAGTTAAGACCTTACAGGTATTCCACAGCTTGACTTACTTTTTCATCCAACTTAGCCTATCCTGTCAGTTGTTTTCAGCACAAACTTTATGCGGAATACTTTTGACGTATTGTAGAATATTCCAGCGAAGCGCATTCATACTGCAAACGAAGATATCACAAATAGCAGCATAGCGGCGAATCGCGCATCACAGGTCCCCACTCAGCCGCAGCTTGCAAACACACTCGCATTTAACACTTGGCTTCAGCAGCAACAACAGCAACAACTTTCTTCACCGCCTCCACCTTCTCTTCCGACGGCCACTTCTCCCACCATTGCACTACAGGCAGCGGCTCTTATGCGTTTGCAGCAGCAACAGCAGCAGCAATGGGCCGCCATGGCTGCCGGCTACGGTCCACTCGCCGGTTTTGCACCCAGCTCGGCAGCAGCTGTTGCCGCCGCTGCAGCCGCTGCCTACTCCAATCCCGCTGCTCTCTTTGATCCGCGTGAGTTGCTGCCTCTGTTGTTCTTCATTGGCAGCTTCGAATTTTCAATAATATATGAGATTGTGGCAGGATGCCGAAGTGCAAATTATTATGGTGTCCTGTTTTACACTGGTGAACGGTTGATCAAAAAAGGGGAAGCACGTGTGTGGCTAACTTAGTGCTGCTAGAAATCTTAACCCCCGTGACGTGACGGTCATGTAGACTACGGTAAGGACTGCAGCTGACAGCCTCTCCCCTTTTACTTTTCTCGTAGGAGCCCGTCTTGCACCAACTCCCTACATTAGGCAAACACTAGCATTCATCCATGTGATTTTCATTAATTTGCAGTACCCACTCGCCTACTGAATAAGTCACGTGGTACTTGAAAGTTATCAATATGCACAGCACTTTTTGACAAGAGTAGTGCGGATATGCATCTTCTTTTAAGCTTGACTAACCTAGAAATGAGCATCTCCAGTAAACAAATATAATAACTTGTGGTGAATCAAATGAGTTTTTGTGATTTCCGCCTGACGCGAGACTACAATAATGTTATAATAGGGGTAAGCAGACCAGTAATTAAGAAGCATGTTTAGTGAAGTTTTTCAAATCACTGAAGGTGATGAACCCTGACCCTGGTTTACGAGGAACTCACTGCGCATGTTCACCTGACGAATTGGTGTCGATTATCCCTGAAGTAAAAGCAAGAGTTTTCTAGGTTTTGTTTAATTTATTGATTGGCTGGGAGAAACAGTTTAAAGTCCTGGTTAATCTCTTGGTTTTTTAATGTCACAGTGACTTTCCAGTCGCCCACCCTGACTGCCAACCCGTACACCGCAAATTTGCTGCAAAGCCAAACGCTGCTCACCAATGTGGCCTACATTAACGACGAAGGGCAGGTCAGTTTCTGCAGAAAATCGGAACATTTATGCTGAATTCTCTAGTGATTGTGACGCCAGCCCATAGGACTTATAAAGAAATGAGAGAGTAGTAGTTTATCAAGACATTAGTTCTTGCTCTGAATTTGAGTTGATTGGATAAGCGTTAGCTACTAAATGGGTTATTCGGACGAATGAAAGTCTCAGAGAGGGTAATAGGTACTGGGGCAAGAGCCTCATTACCTTGACCACATTGGTGACACGCGCCGTTCTTCGTGACCTTCCCCTTGACGGTGGCTATAAACTGGCACAACATGCAGGTGCCTTTTCAACGGTGTGGCAGTCAAATTTTGCGAATAGTTGATTGTCGCTTAGTTTTGTGGGTCAGTGATGGTTCCACGCCTCGCAAGTGTATATTCATCCAAATCTGATACTTTTGTATAGATGATAATTTATTTTTGCTCTATTGTGTGGTGAAATTACTGGTTACTGCGGGGTTGGCTTCGTATGCTCCAACAATTTTTTACTTCAAAATTGGGGATTTTTTGTGTCAGTTCTCGTTTTGCACTAATTTTAATCTTTAGCTTCTCGAAAGCCTTCCAATCTGTCGCGATTTCAAAGCCGGAAAGTGTCATAGGAACACGGAGTGCCGTTACGTTCATCTCATTGATGGTGAGTGTTTCTCTCAGTCAGTGTATGGTCATTCCATCTCCATTTTGCGGCTGTGCCCAATCCTTCTAAAGGGCAGCACTGAAACACGCCTGTACTTCCCAAAAGTGGGAAATTGGGTCTGATGAGTCAGTACACCAAATTCTCCCCTGTAAAAGTCTGGGCTGGGCACCCAAGACACTTTTTAAGCCTTAAATCGCAGTTGCAAATCCCGAATAGTCTATAGGTTAACGATTGGATGCATCTTAAATTTTCATCCTACTCTGGGTGGTGTGTGTAGGAGGAGGGTGTATTGGTTCGAATGGCGGGGTGAAATTCCCACGACAGATCCCTAATTCTATTCATTTGTACTGAACGTGTAAGATGATCAGCTTGTTGTGAGGTACCGTTTCAGTTGGGATGGTTTCCGTGTTTTAAAAGTAGAATATTATGCATTTAAAATTATGCGAGAGTTGCCTATTCACCTACATATGGTGGTTTGATTGTATCAATTGTAGAAAATGTCGAGGTCAACCAGGGTCGGGTGACCGTGTGTCGAGATGCTGCGAAAGGTCGGTGCACCCGGATCCCCTGCAAGTACTACCACATCCCACTCCTCGCTATCTCAGCCAGCCGTTCTTTAGCACTGAACTCGGCCCTCTCGGCCGCAGTGGCTGCAAACGCCTTCAGTAACACTGCTGCGGGCACCGTCGCTGCCTCGCCAGGAACGGCAACTAATTCTGCATCGTCACTCACTAACGGAACCTCTAACAACCCTCCGCCGCCTCAGCCACCTCCCACTTCTGCGTCTCTATGATAGAGAGTTTGTGACGTCATCATTGCCCATCGATTTGACAATTTTGTCGACCAAGAAATTCAACTTTTTAATTTTTTTGTAGTACATGGAGAGTATTTAAACACCTTTGCAAGCAGACAGGAGTGAGACTTTTTGAAGACTTGAATTCCGGTTATGGGAGATCGACGGACCTGTTTTCACTGACTTGGTTCATACTCGAGAATTGTCTCAAGTGGACATCAAAACATAGGCTACATGTGCAGAAGAACGTGACCATGAGGTTCGTCAGAATACAGTGCGGTAGCCTGTATTCCAAAATATTCTGACTGTTGTGTTGGGTCAGGATCGCAAGGTTTTGTCCCTGCAGTGTTGTCGATTATTAGGCCATCGATAGACTCTTTTTAAGGGAATGGCGTGAAAGGGTGTAAATTAACTTTCTGCACCGAGTTAGGTCACATTTTGGGGATACTAGCGCTCGACACTAAGGCTCTTCGGTTTTGCAGGTAAAACAGCTTTAGTATCGTTAGCGCCCTTCGAACACATCAGGTCAAAGTTGTGGTCGATGTTGACTTACTTTGCGGAACACCACCCGTTTAGCTGTGCAGCAGCTTCATATCGTGTTTCCCCACTGTCCGATTCTAATCTGCCCGTGCAGGTTGGTTAGGGGGGCGGTTTTGTCGGGTGAAACAAGTGTAGCTTTGAGATTCCATGTGAGTCCTATGAGGAAATTTTGAGACCATCATGGTTCACAAACAGCATCAGCAGCGTTTGCCCAAGGGTCAGCGACAATCCTCCAAGGGCAGTTAACGAATGAAGTAGTCGCCGGTGGTGGCTACGCCTGTTTGTTTTCAGTTTTTAACATTGATATAGTTTAGCTCTCCTGTTTCCTTGTCCATTGATTTGCGCCAAGGAAGCTATTAACATTTCCGAAAAAAATTCGCTGTTTCATGCTGATTTTCCATTCTGGGCTGATGTGGTGCACGTGGCGCGTAAGTTTTGCATGGAAATTGTTCGGTTTACTACCTGCCGACTATCAGATGAGGATGTTGGCTTTCTGTCCATCATCCTACTTGAACCATTGGCCTATTTGCAACACTGTATCCTAATACAAAGAAAATATGCTTTCGTTAGCCTTTTCCAGTCCTGTACAAATGGACCGTGAAAGTGAGGTGAGAGGTCAAATGGGTGGGAGGGAAGGGTCAATGTGTATGTCGTGGAGCGAGCTCGCACTACGCGAAAGGAATCGGAAACTTGGGGCTCTTACTCAAATCGTCTTGCATATTTCTCCGAGATTTCTCGCTAATCCTGCAAGCCAGGACGTCTCTCAGTGTGTTGCATTATGCGACTGTCTCCAAAACTACAAATCGGTCCTCCAATTTGGATAAAGTTGGTCGTCTCTGAGCTACACTAGTAGAATTTATGGTGCGTAGAAGGTAGGTGGATATTTTAAGTGTTTGAACCATGCATGGGTCTGCTCAAACCAGTGCAATAATCACATTTCGTGCTTCACCTCACGGGATAGGGGGAAGTGCAAGGAAAATGGTAATTATCATAACTTGGCATAAGGAGGAAAGCCGCTAATTTGGTAATTGTCAACAGGTATAGAGTACAGAATCATCGTTTTCGCCATGTGTCGACAACTTAGCGCTTATGCATCGGCGGCATTCAACCAGGAATCGAGTTATTTAACAATTTTAACGTGGAAATCAGGTGACAGATTACTTGTGTTAAATAACTTGTCCAATCGCTATGCTTGTAAAAATAGCTATGAAATTAGTATTCGCACATCGACGTATCAACTCTAGCAACGGTTAGTTCATTTCATCACTCAAAGAAGCGGACCAGAACTTGGAATTTGCCTCATAAAATTAACAAGACTCTGTGAAACCTACAACAAATGATCCAAGTGTGCTAGCCAAAATTTATATCGAGTTATAGTTCCCACTGCTCTGATAACTCATTTGGTTTTCCAATTTATCACTTCGTTAATTTCATTTCATTTATGGATGTCATAAACCTCTATGATGGACGTAGCTGTGCTTTTAGCAGCATGCGTAGCGGCAAAGATGCCACTTCTGGCATTTCTTACTCGACTAAAAAGGGGGCCATATTCATAAACACTTTTCTGCGATTTCCATCCTGAAGTCAACTAAAATTTAGTGAAGAGATCGTGCTGTATACCTTCTCACTTCTCCCAAGTCTCACCAAGCTATGTGAGCGTAAGAAATTGGTTGTTAGTGTTATGAGCTGCTGGGTCGGTGTGAGTACGGTTGCTTCAAAGATTCCAAATGAAGTAATCATGCGATAGATTTTAGTATGGATGTCTCCAATGTTGGTAACGAGAGTACACCAGGAGTGAGGAGTGCGCGCGTGCTCCCGCTGGCTGGATGGTTGCCAATATTACGCTTTTATACCACTTTGAATAGCCCTGATCTTAAACCGATTATCACTGCAATCACAATGTCCACATAGTCTTGCTTAACAAAGGCAACTTCACTTGGGTGCAATTCCCGAAGGGTTTTAGAATGTTCGGGAATTAGGCACGAAAATGATTACCACAATGAAGAATTTCATGGCACTAAAATAAGAGCAATTTTTTCTTAGACTGTAGACACTCTCAGAAGTCAACACACAGAGGGGCTGTAGGTGTGGCCCTTTTCATTAAGCAAATGTAAAACCTGTGGAAGCTGTAGAGCCTATGTATACAAAAATATCACACCATTATAGTTGCTGTCGCTAGACCTTTGTACAGCTCATATTGCATATCCTTTGTCATTTTGCGAAACCTGATTGAAGAAATAGGACATGCAAATTAAAACAACTGAAAAGCATCGAAATGAAGCTTCCCGCACACCACCTAAATAATACCTGAGGGCTTGATACATCGCAATCATAGTCAAAATCAGATTTTGCTTGACTCCAATCCTCGAAAATACCTTCCGTAAAATTGTCCATAAAACTAAAAATGAGAAACAAGTCCGATTGTTGTGATGGCTCAATTCACGCAGATAGAGAGCACTTCATTAAAGAATTGCACTGCCATTTGGAAGGCATAGAGGAAGAGTACAAAAGGGCTTAGTCAGTGGTAGATGGACCTAATAAAGCGTTGTTGTTCTACTACTATTCACTGGTACAATGAAATTTCTGCGTAAAATGAGTCATTCGCTATAACAGAAACACATAGTGCAGGATTCTGTTCACAAAAGGGAGACAATAGCGTCTGTTTCCTCTGCGTCACATGAGGTGATTCAAAATGATTTCATTGAACTGCTCCCTTGTTGGAAAGTTGTCCTTCTAGTCAAAAGTCGTAGCCACCAAAATGCCGTAATCGCATGGAACACAAATTTCCCTCGGGTAATGTAATTTCTATTCATCGGTCCCAATTCCTCAAACATACTAGAAAATCCATGGACGATGTGGCTTTCTTTACCAACACCAATATCCCTGTTTGTATTGGGAGGGTTGCATACGGCCATTATCGAAAGTCATGCGGAATTCAATTTTGGCACACAGCATGGTGACAACCATAGTTCAGGCTGCTTCCCTGCGCAAACTCTCCTGCGTTTTTTGGAGATGAACAAAAACGGACGGATGCAAAGCATTGTAACCCGGCTGTGTCCTGACTTAAGCACGGGTCTGCAGGCGGTGGCAGATAGTTCTTCGTCATTGGCAGCAACTAAACCAGCTGGTTCTGTACCGAGTCCAAAAGTGGAGTTTTCTTGTTTCTATGACATTTCGGGGATATCTGTTTCTTAAAAGGAAACAACCTTCAAAAATCTCATTTTTTACATCTTCAACAAACGGATGAGGGTCTGTCTGAAACTTGGGTAGTGGAGGCATTGGTCAATTTTTTGGTTTCTACACGCCGCCTCGTAATTACGGCATGAAGGAGCCTCGCACCTAGTTGCCACAATGGCGGCATCATGATTGAAATCGGTTTTGCCCGAGAAGCGACATGATAGGGCTTAATTTTGTGAATGTCGTTTTCCAAAATTTGAAGCATTCGCACGACGATCCATTCTTCCTGCATCGGTGGTGAACTTTTGAAGGTTAAAAGAAGGCTGACCCTCCGTAAATTCCGTTAGTATAATCTTAGCACCACCAAAATTATAGTTTTCTTGGCGATTTTTGCAAAATAAAGCCTCTTCCATTCGGTTGTTTCGGTTTTGGGCTACTCATCAGTCCTCAGCGCCAAAATTTTGATTTTAAAATCAAAACGAAACTTTGAAACACTGTTGGCAAAAGAATTAACGAACCGTTACCATTGTTTGGTTGAGAAAATGAACTGAAGTTTAGGGATTCGGAACAGTCTCCAGCAGTTTGGCTTGCGAGAGTTCCGAAAATCTGTTCAGTTTTCCGAATAAAAAAGGCATGTTGAGGGCTTTTAAAGTGCGTCACCGCCGTTATAACCTGGCTGTGTTCGAAGACCTTGATCTCCACATAACCAGGCTCCTGAGGAAGCAGAACTCGACAGATCTATGCCGGTGCTCGTGCAGGAGCGCTTGTTAGCAGCGGCTAGCAGATAAGTTAACGAGTCGGAAGACAATGCACAGTCCAGATCGCTCAGGCAGTGGAAAGGCAGGATGGCTGCGACAAGCATGCGAAACCAACCCTCACAAAATATCTACAAACGGGTTAGGAAAACCGCTTTACCATCAACCCAATCCTGGCCCACTTTACTACCAAGTGCGTAAAAAATTCCAAACCTGACGTGATTCAGACCATTACTGTTTTAGCTGGGTCCTTTAGTTTTACAGCACAATATAGTCCTCAATAATAGTACCTGCATCTTGGTAGCGATTCATTTATCCTCAACTTCTAGAGCTGGAGTATTTACTGGCGTTAGTTGTACATATTGTGATAGATTGAATAAAGAAGCATGATCATTGCTTCATTCATGGCCGAATCATCGTCACTGGTCAGAGGTGAGCAACTTGATTTGCATCCTACCAAAGATTTTGCCGTGAAGACCAATCGAGAGTGTACAGGAAGTCGTGTTAACTACCCAATGGCTGATATGGAATTGTCAATGGATTCGTGAAATAAACGCTAAGAATTTATCGATAGAAAGGGAGCGAACGGAATTATGTCGCATACAAGGTTTGCAACAGAGATAGGTGCATGTATTGTTGTCAGATTAAGCTGCTCTTATTGACTATTCCAAGTGCGGGTTGATGGGTGGCATAAGATGAGATAATGAGTTGCATTTGCCAAGTCATTCACTCATTAGCTGAAGTGGCACTGTAGTACTTTGCTTGTTGGAACTACCGGTTATGGTGAAGGTCACAGAGGTGTCCGCATTGCCCTAGCTGCGTAGGCTGGCATCCGGGACGCTACATTGGTGGCGGCGGAAAGCGGACCCGACTCTATAGGGTTTTATCTCGACCTCTACCGCTTGTGGCATGTTGCAGCGGTGCGAAAGAAGTGCATGTGCTACGGATGGGCCGCGAACGACGTCCGCCTCCGGCATATACCCCACCTCCATGTTCCACAAGAAAGTCACTAACAACTGAAGCGACACTAGCCATTGACCACCTGGAAAGTTTCGTTCCGAAGATTACCCCTAATATACTTGCTTAAGATCGGCGTGCTAACGCCTCCCTACGGACATACTGATGGTCGGCAGAATTACTTATTCTAAATTTTGTTCCCAAGCCAAACGATCGCGTCGAATGTCGGCGACTGGCGTGGTTAGCTGGTGGGTGCTTCTTGCAGCACTGAGTATGTTGTGATGGCTGACGCAGGAGGTGTACGAAGGGGCGCGTCGGGGACGACACTCGAAAGAGGAGGGGGCAATGTAGTACTTTGTTTGTTGGAACTTCCGGTTGTGGTGAAGGTCACAGAGGCGGCCGTATTGCCCTAGCTGCGTAGGCCGACCTCCGGGCCATGCCAGCAGATTATTTTCCTCTGTCCTTTGAATATATATATATTCTAACCTAGCATTCTGCTTTCTTTTGCCTTCGAGGGAGCCTCGGAACGCTACAGGCACTAGTTGACAAGCCTACATGGCGTTCCACTTTGAATGGAAATATTGACCATGTTAATAAAAGTTGTTAGCAACGACAAATTAATGCACAAAATTAGTATTGCTAGCTGCCTTTGTAATACTTAATTCTTTTAATGCGCTTTGTAGGCCAGGGGCGGGAAGTCAATTTGAACCACGTGACGGAGGAACGCGGAGACTCCTTGGAACGTGACTGACCCTCGGCCTGAAGTTTCGCGGCGATAGACGGAGGACGAACGCCGGCTTTGAACTGGACAGCCACCCATCTTCTCACCTTGTTAGGTGGGCAGCCCCTGAAAGCCCGTTCAGCGAGGATTTGCAGTGCTCCCGCGAAGTCCTCGTCGCTTTCGCCCGATTTTTGCTCGCGGAGAAAGAACTCCCTAGCAAGCGACTCCTCTCGTTGGTCAATGACGAGCTGGGCCAGAATTTCGCAGCACTCGTCTAGACCGGAGTCGGGTGAGACCCCGGCATTAACCGCTGCGGAGAACAGCTCTTGCGGAAGAGCGTGTAGGATCAGCGGAATCCTCTGCCGCTGGGGAAACAAGTGGATGTTAAACCTAACGGTTTTCATCCAATCTCCGAAATTCATCCCTTCCTTGAAATGGGGAAGGTCCGCCAACGCTGCCACCAGTGTAGAGGGTTCCTCCTCTCCCTCCTGGTTACCCTTGCCAGTAGAAGTCTGAGTGCGTTTAGACATCTTTACTGTTATATGGGTAATAAATACAGTTTGGCGACGAATGGGGGTTCAGGCCGAGGGTCAGTCACGTTCCAAGGAGTCTCCGCGTTCCTCCGTCACGTGGTTCAAATTGACTTCCCGCCCCTGGCCTACAAAGCGCATTAAAAGAATTAAGTATTACAGCCTTATATGCTGAATGTGGTCTTTCTGGCAATGCCGAATGTCAACAGCATCTTATAACATGAAACACTGAGATGCAAATGTGGGCAATGATACCGGATTAAATTAAAGATAAGTTAGTAGCTTGGTATTTTGTTATTCTGCACGTTTGGTTACGCAAGTGATTTAGTCTCCGCTGATTGTACTTCGCTGTAAGCCACGGTCTTTAAAATATGGCTTTTAAGACTTCAGGGAGGGCTCAGGAGCAACAGTAATAGCAGATACAGAACTCTATCTTTTGCCACCTCAAAGCATCCTTTTCTAAATTTTAATTTATAATTGTAAGCAAGAAAAGGCAAACCTACCTACCTTCGAATTAATTGCCTATTTGAAAATGAGCCGCATTTTTACACACTGAACCTCTCGGTGCGCATTTTGAAGTAGTGGCAACAGTGCAAATCAGTGTGTGTGAGTTTTGGTTTACACTTATTTGACATAAGTAGAAATAGTTGGTGTATTATCTGGTTTTTTGGGATCGCATCTTTCTAGATACATGTACAATGTCTGGCGCAGGTTCCGATGGTCAACCACAAATGCACATGGGTGCTCCATCGCAAGTGCAGCTTCCTCAAATGCAACCTCCTATGCAACCCCAAATGAGACCACAACCGATCATTCGTCACGCTATGTCGGTGCATATGCCTCAGGCGCCAAACATTGTTCGTATGCAACGTCCTCAAATTGTAAAAACTGGCCAAATGGCTGTAGATCAACCCGTCACACCCTTCGTTGGGGGACAGGCTCGTGTAAGAATAAGAGCATTTTATCCAGTCAGAAATACTAAGGTAAAATGTGCTTTTCAAACAATAGCCTTGAATTTCTGTCTTCTCATCGTTGCTGGGATCAGCATCAAATCTGCTCTTGGGGCATGTTTTACGTCTTTGCCACTCACGAGTCTGTTTTTCCTTGTGTCGCATCTGTAGATTTTTTACATTATTGCTTCGATGTCATATCCCGAACTAGGCATCCCTCTTTTCTGGCTCTCATTTTCTCATAGCTGAATGTGAACCCTGTTGGTAAATTTTGGTTTGAATCGTTGTTTTATGCAAATTCCTACAATGTTGTTTCTTACAGATGCCTGCGGGTGGACAAATGCCCCAACAAGTTCATGTACTATCCCAAAGCATGTTACAACCCCAGCCGCAAACACAAACCACTTATATGGCGACTGATGCGAGTCATGGCATACAAGTAGGAATGATCGATCAACAAAGGCCCATGGTTACGAGGCGAGTTTACGTTCCAATTGACCTTGATAAGAAGAACTGGGCTATTTGAAAGATCTAGATCTCTTACACCCAAACCTCTCTTACCGTTGTAGTTACGGTCAGCAAGGTAATGCACATCTACCAACAATGCCGATATTTCAAATGGGAGCTCCGGGTAAGTGATCCTTCGGAACCAAAGAGATCTCTCGTTCCATGCTGCCCTTAACCACTGTTGCAGGTGGGCGTGCTCACTACTACGGTTGCTTACCCTTTTTAGGCCAGATGAGACGACGTTCTGGTAGGGTTTCTTCTAATTTGTGGACTTATTTTCCTTGTATTCTCGGCCTTATTGCATCGCCTTCTAGCACAGTGAACCTTGATCATTTCTTATTCCAAATAATTTGGTGTGAAATTTTTGCCTAGTTGCCTTGTGCTGTGCTGACGTATTCATACTAGTAGAATTAATTCAATGTTTTTGAACATATCTTGTCCCCACCCGTACTTCTATTAACGGTGTTACCGTTTTTCAATATCACGCGTACGTATGTTTCCTGAATGTTTTTTTTAATGGAAATGATTTCAGATTTGCTTGCGTGCTCTGTAACTTTATGTTTATTAATCCATTACTCATGTTTTAGTTGGTTTGTGCGTAGTAAAATATTCTAACAATCAGCTTAATTTTCAATCGGCTGAGTATTGCAAGGGTCAAAATCTTAATGATTAACAATAGCATTTCATGACTGCCTGCTTCACATGTCGAATATGACCTTGCCTGCGGGTATATGTACACGTCCATTATCCCCGAAGCCTTGACTTAATTTTACATGCTCCGCGAAATTATGCAAGATTGGAGTTTAGATTCTTGCGAATATGAGTTACTATAAAGTTGCTGGTGCAATGGCTTCTCTTTGCGGTTCAATAGGCGTAGCGTTAATCTCACCGTGCATTTGAGGTGCTCCTTTTTATGTGTCCCACTACATTTGATCACAAACTTATCCGTTTCTGTGTTATTTTTTCGTTTGTGCCGTGATTGCAGTGATCATTCAAGGTTAGTTTTCTGTGCTACTGCTCAGGCCGTTCGCGCTTCCTGTGTTTGCATAATCTCGCTTCCCTACCGTTTTTGTGCTCCATTCCATCAAAAATGTTTCTGGCTTGGTCCATCCGGTCGCATAGCAGACTACTCTATTTGTAAATAGATAATGTGCATTGATTTGTCCATGTAACTTAGTTTTCAAAAAGGTATTTGGCAAATGAGCTGATGTACTTGAGTGGAGGATCTGTTATTATCAGCTATTGCATGCACAGGCGTTAAGTTAGTACAGATTTGCATTGGTATTAATGAAAAAGTGTGAAAATGGTAACATTCGCTTTCATTTGGTGACTGCGATGGCGTCGAGCGCATGCATATGGGACGCAGATGTTTTGCAGTCATTAAGTAGACCCTTTTTTGTTCGTCCGTAAAACCTCATATATGTGTGGGGAATACTATAACCACAACCAATATGTTTGCTCTTGGTGTTTTAGCATAATTTGATGCATAGGTATTTGTAGAAGTATTAATTCAGTTCTTGTCATGCCACACTGACCTTGTTCCCTTAAAGGTGTTCAGCAGCCCGTTTATGGCACTACACTGCGTGTCGGTGCACCTGGTGTTCAGCCCCCAATCTCTACTTCCAACGCTCCCATTCGTTTCATCTCTAACAACAACAATGCGTCGGTGCGTCTTTCACTTAGGCGCCTTATTATTACCTTTGTATTTATAATCATTAAAACCACACATTCCCAGTAAAACCACCTAGCGTTTTACAGGAGGAGGCCTCATGCTAGTAAGCAAACAAGCATTACCGAGTGCTGATTCTTTCAGTTGAATCGTATCGAAAATATCAATACTTTAATGGATTGTTGTTCGCAACCCCTCTATATTCTACTCCTCTTGTCTTCTGCTGTGTGTACGTATTTTGCACACCTTTAAATGGCTAAGCGTTGTTGACTGATTTGTACTATGGAATTCCCAGGCAATGCATCTCGTAACGCAGCCGAACCAGGTACAGGTGAGCCCGCAGCAGCACTTCATTCCGGCGGAGGCGCAGCCGCAGCAACGGATGGTGGTACCGCAGCCTCGTGCGAATGGTCCTGCTATGAAAATTATCCCCTCCTCCCAGCAAACGTTGGTCTCACAGGGCAGTGGCGGTGGCGGAGGTCAGACGTCAATTAGGTCGTCAACGAGTACCATGGTGCAGCCACAATGCCAACAGACTAGCGAACATGGTGAGTACCGTGGCCTTGCAATTGCTGGGCTGCGATAATCCTACTTTCCTTATCACCGCTTTTCCTTTCTCTTTAATCTCCGCTCGTGTTTGAATACTAGCTGTTGGAGCTCAGACAATCCACGTCTCGACGACGACGGCGACGCCACCTGGCGCTGTTGGACCAGCCACACCGGAGCAGCAGCAACAACAGCAGCAGCGGTACTTAGTGGTGTTGGAAAGTGCGATACAACATGTCCGCATTCATCAGCCGGATGCGGATTTGAAAAACTACCATCAACTTAAAGCCTTTCTCGAAAGGGTGGGTAGATCAATGCGTTGGGGCCATTTTTATCGATTGGCATAATAAGGCTGGACTGTTTAGTTAACAAAACCTAAAATCGATGTTTCATGTTATTTCGGAGTTCGAATACTTGCAGTCTTAGCCAATGGTTGATTTCCTTTTTAGGACAAAATTCCACCGCAAAGTATTGGACGGATTGAAATATTGATTCGTCAGCTTCAACAGGATCCATTCCATCTTCTTCGAAAGCGTACAGCGCATCAACAACAACACCAAGGTGCTGTTGTTGTTGGTGGCAGTGGTGCAGTTTTAGAAGAGACGCGTCAAAAGTTGCTCGCTCAAAAGAGAGTGGCTCAAGCTCAGCGATTTGTACCTCCTGGAATTCGACCCACTATCGGTACATTTTTATTCAGTGCATATGGCCGTCTAACACTTTAGCCGTTCTTGATTCTAACGTCACTTTAAGATTGGCACTATAAGGACCTTGCTATGATCAAACTCAACAATTATTTCTTCGAGTACATTTTCTGCTATTCTATTGAAGGGCTAATCCTTCCATTACGTAAGGCTGAAAGTTGGGGTCTTTTTTGTCCCTGTTTTAGCAGCCACATCCTCGAGCCTAAATTCCCTTTTGTCACAACCAGTGGACCCACCGGAAGCTGCAATATGTCCATACCCTGGCCAAATGACGTCCCAATCTGCAGCAGCAGTCGTTGCAGCTCGGCATATGCAGCAGCAGCAGCAGCAGCAGCAACAACAGCAACAACAACAAATGGTAGTGACGTCCGAACAAGCTCATCAGCTTCCTGTCGACCCCTTTCAGGCTGCCATGAACAAATTGGCAAAGGAATTTGTGGAACTTGAGAAGCAAGTGGGCAGAGTTCGCTTCGCTCGAGCTATGAGCGAGGTTGGTTTCTTATACTAGATCACACACGCGCTCAGTCAGGCCAAATAAGATGGGTAGCCTCATAAGCACCATCAAATTCCCTTGTAGATTTCAGAGGCGACACGTGAGTTGCGCGAGACAACAGGTCACGTGCTACCGCGGGATATTTTTCCAAGTTCCCTGACTGTGGGGAAAGTGACTGTCAAAGCGGAATCGGCAGAGAAAGACGAAATGGATTTCCTCATCGGATATAAGCGTGTAGGAGGAGGCGAGAAAGTGGAGGAAGATTTTGGAACTGCTTATGGTAGCAAACAAACTTGCTACTCAAAACGACTGAAAATGGGAGATGCTGGGCACCAGAATGTGGCGGAGGTGCCAGTACGTTTTCCTTATCCTATAAATGACTATTTACTGAAACCTTTTACAGTAGCGTTAAATAATTGAAAATAAGTTACCTGTATGGTTGAGTTACGAGGCTCAGCAAAAAAAGACAAAGTTAGGTAGACCCATGCCAATTTTATGCTTCTTTTTCCAATTTAGGTTTATGTTGGCGCTGAAGGTGCGTTCGTCTTGCACATACTCCTCTAACGTGGTGGCTTGATTTTCTGCTGGTCAATGTCCCTCTTGCTTTAACTGTACTTGTGGAAATCGGGATGAAAATGCGTAGTTCCAAGATCAGTTGCAATAACTTGAAATTCAGCTTAACAGATCTTGCCAAGACAAGTTTCTTTTGATGAGAGAGATAAAAATTTAATATTTTGTGCGGTAGTAATTTGTCATCTTCGTTGGTGGTAGACCGCCTTGTGTATAGTGAAAAGTCGGCGATGGATGCACACCTAACTATGGAGGATGTGAATCCCCGACTGAGGCAGGAGTTGGGTCGCATCAGAGAGAGCCTCGAGGGAGTGGAGATTTCACTGGCTCATCCACAACAGAGCTCCACAATATCCGATGACGGATACCCTAGCATGGAGGAGATGGAGAACCACGTCACCTGCCGGGATGTGGCGGAGTGGAACAGCAGTCTCCACTTAAAAGTCCTATTTACTGACAAGGTTAGCTAATTGCTTACCTGCTCTTCTCACTGCCTTTTGCGAATTCGAAGCCTTTTAAATAGGTTACAATCGTATGATGTGATTTTGGTAATTTGTAGGTAGTGAATGTATGATTGAAATCCATAAATCATGTTTGCGTTTTAGCGTTACTTAACGAGAAGGCAAGCAGATTACCAAAAATGCTCGAGTTAGCCCGTAGAGAGACGGTTCACCTTTCACACATCTTAGTTCATGTCACTTAGTGTGCAGTAATCATCTATGGAATTATATTACAGTGGGTTCTTGGTATAAACATTCTCCCTTCACACAGAGTTGAATTTATAGCTTAAACGACCCGCCCTACGTACAGATGACGATTTTGTGCTGAGTGCGATGAAGTGAGGCCAATATGCGTATGCCGCTGCATCACTAAATGCGCAATTAAGACTTAGCTCTGTTGCATCATGCAATTAATTCTACGAGTTACCAAGATCGATTAGTACTCATAAACACATTTCTAGTCGAATAATTTGCGAGAGCAATGAATGATTTGATGCTTTTCACTGAAAGTTTTGTACTTTTTCATCAACGCAAAGGACTTTCCCATTAGAAGTTATAGCACTTTTTTTCCATCACCAGAACTTATCTTTCCTTGAAAAAAAGTCTTCCTATTTGCACATTTGACCAACCTTTGTGCGTAATTTGATGCGGTAGCATCGAACTTTTTCAAGGTTGAATAAACGTGTGCAATTTGTCTCAAGATGAACACTGCGTCACACTGATATATTTATCCGGAAGCTTCGCTCATGCTGAAAGTGTTATAGGTGTGTCGAAGTGCCTACCAGCAACAACATGGAAGATGGAGCAATTGATGTGATTCGTTGCGTATTTTAGTTGATGCCCTGTCAGGTGCCCCCTCTGTTCATTCGTCTGCCACCGGATTACCTGGCTCTCCCTCGAGTCAACTGGCTCGTCCGCGGGTCCGATTTCATGGTTCATTCGCAGGCGGAGCGAACCGGAGAGGAGAATTCCTTTTACACACGAGATGAGGTGAACGCCTTCCGCAAGACCGCTTCTACTTTGATTGCCCAATTTCTGGAGGGCCTCCGCCTCCGCCAGCGCCTGACGGACCAGCTCACCCTCTTCACCGTGACCGAAGTCTGGGCAAGTTTTGTTTCCTTATTGATGAAAACCCGTCTCTTCAACAATGTTAATGGTATTTTCTGTGTCCTGGGCCCGTTCAACTTTCCCTTTTCGTTAGTAGTGAAACTTATTCAGCCCTTTTGCGAGGCTTTGTGATCATTGAAATCAGGAAATTTGATAATTTTAGTTGTGAATGCAACTGTTTTCGTCAAAGTTTGTCTCCAAACCATCAGAGTGCTCAACGTTCAAATTAGTTGTGCCTACCTCTGTGGCCTCATTAAAGTGCCATCTTAAAATCACTACGTAAAAACCCACATAACTGCAGTTTGGAAACTCGATTAATTAAAAGTTTAGTGCTTAACCAGGTAATTGGAACGTTGAGTTTCGTCTTTAGTCATTTTCACCCTTACTTTACAGACACTTTGTCTTAATTTAGGTGAAAAGTATTCTCATGGCAATGACGCGGTTCATGACCTTTAGCGTTTAACACTTTTCCCCCTCCCTACACAACCCTTATTGTCCAAATTATTGCATAGTATAAGTTTTTTGTATAGACTCCCTGCCTTTGAGGTCTCGAAGGACTGTGGCGCTAGAATCGCAGTGGTGTACTGTTTTGGGTTTAACGAAAATATGAGCTTCAAACAAGGCATACGTATGGGTTATCAGACATGCGGTTTTCGCCGTAAAACTGGCGCTGCGTAACGGCTTCACGGAATAGGACCACTGATGGTTAGAACGCCTTTGTAAAGCTTTGCATTGAGGTGCCCGGGTTCGACATCGAAGGGAACAGGGAAAGAGCGAGAAAAGTAGCTGTCGTCCTTTTCGCCCTCTACTATCAATCTGCCACCGCCACATCGGATATGTAGATGGTTCTCGCCGTAGATCCTGTCAATCGGGAGCGTTATGTGCAATGACCGTAGTCCATTTTGGTCTTCCTTGACGTATTCTTCTCGAGCTTCTGTGAAATTGTCAAATGATTATGAAGTACTACTGCACCCCTATTCATTTGCCTAAAATCGTCCCAAAAGCTGTGGAGTATTAATGCGATTATCCTGTTACAGCGCCTTCCCACCATGGGTGGTAGGTTATGAGCCTGTCTCCCTGCATTTAGAAAGCACAAGCCATTTACCTTTACGATGTCTCGACCTCAAGCGACCTAGAATTGAATAGAAGATGGGAATTAAGTTTGAATGTCATGATGGATGCGATGACTCCCTTAGCCAAAAGAAGTAACCAAGGCATTACATGGACGTACAAGCGCATATCCTCCTAGACACCTCAATGCGTTAACCACCTAAAATAAGTTAATTCTACTAATATCTAGGTTGATTTTGCCCATGGGTACCAGTTATCTTCGTTCGATTGGTCGTGCTATTCGCGTAAAATTTAAGGTGTATGTAACGAAACATTCCATCTTCCACCCAGCTTAATTGTAGCACCCGAATTTACTTGAGGAATTCATCCATAATGAAAGGAAAGACTTATGAATTAAAGTTATTTTTGAAAAGTGAGTGCAAGATGAGAAGCGTGGGAGGATATGTCAAAGTGTGAGACATGAAATACAGTATTAGGATAGTGCGGTCCTAACACGTAAGAGTTAGTGCATATAAACCGAACAAATAGCTACAAAATGGGAATCGACCTCTATAAAGAAAAATCACATGAAGTGCAAAATTTAGTCAAATGAAAGCGATGCCAAATTGAGTGCGGAAGATGAGCCTGTTGTCCAGGTGCCACAGTGGGCGTGATGACAATTGTCCAATGAAATGATGGTATCGCGATAGGCGTTAGGATGCTCGGCAAGTATGTGCTGTCACCACTGTTGCCGGTGCTGTTACTGTTGTTGCCATCGGAATTAATCGTACATACCGACGCTGCGATCATAGAATCGTCTCCGACGACCACCCTCCTCGATGGGAATTCGGCTCGACCGACTCGGACCCAGGCGTTCCACCTCGACGCCTGGAGCTGGTGCCTCCACAGTCAATACACCGTTCTAAACATCATGGTTTGCTTAAATTCAGAATGCATCCAAATCTTAAACAAATACTTCTCATTAGCCAATATTGGCCTCGTTCTTTCACACCTTAAACGGTGAGTAAGTGAGGCTGCAGTTGCATGCAGGTTTTAAAAAATTATCAGTATTCCGGATAAAGTAATTCCATTTCTACAAGTCTCTTCATTTGACGACGTTATTGGCAAAGATTTTTGGAGTGAATTGCCACCCGCAAATTGATTGGTTTATCGAAGCTTTTAGAGCGTCCCGGAATTTTATGCACACTAAACGATTTGTGTACGTAGTTTCTTGGGCGACGATGAGGACTAAGCGAAGTAGGCGGAGCTGCACGCTTACGCTTGTAACCCCATACACCCGCCTCATGACCAAATCAGCAAATTAGTACAAATAATGAGACTACAACTTTGTTGGATGCAAAAGCTTCAGCAAATTCAAACTAGATACAATTTTTAACATTAATCTAAGGCCCAATAAAAGTAATGAAGACCGGCAAACATCCAACGATTTGGGTGCGAAACTTAGCAATGGGCATATGTTGACCCACCCGAAAATTACCAAATCCGACCAGTAGTTACCTTGTCCAACTTCGATTTGAGCTCTTCCGTGCGAACTCCGTCGGGCAGAAGCATGGCGCGGCAGAAGTACTGGCCGCTGGACGAATTTCGCCCGCGTTGAGTGTGCTTGGCGTGGACGGAGAGGGTTTGGTTTTCCACCTTAACTTCAATGTCCTCCGGGTCAAACGATTGGAGGTCGAACTTTGTCCTGAACCAAGTCTGTGAGAGATGACAGCCAATTGTATTTTAGGAAGGAGGTAGAGTCAGTTTTACTAGCGCCTTGAAGGCCGTAAATAAAACAGAAATCCAAAAGATTGACCTCTGCCACATTTTCCCTGTCCGAACAACTTACACACAGCCTAGTAGATTTACTATGTAAAGGTAATGACTACCTGCCCGTTTTCATCCTTGGTGAAGCAATCTGCCATGCTAGGAAAGTGCCAGAAATCATCGAAATTTGGCTGTATGCCCGAATCGCGCATGAAATCCATCATCTCTTTGTGGACTCTTCGCATCTCATCATTGATGCGCGCAAACCAAGGTCCCACACTGCCCCCAGAGAAGGGGAACATGTCAAAGGGCTAAAAATAAATGAATAACCAAAGTTCACGAGGCAAAAACAGAGTAAACCGATGATCAGCATCAATTACCACGAGTCAGAAATTAAAGCACTGTTTGCGGCTAACGTCACATGAGCCATAGGTTGCACTTTAGATCGGTAAAGTAAACAATTCCGATGTCCTGATATCCTTGCTCAAACCTCAATAAAACGCGTATACGAGACATAGGTCTTGTTTAATTCTACGGACGAGTTAAACGTGCTCATCTAAGGACTTCTGAAGCAAGTAGTTTACTGATCATGAGTGTGAAGAGATCACCTGGCATGCGTTAAGGCGAAGTGACCATAAAGATAAGCTCCAGTTCTTTAGAAATTTGATACACCAGCCTATAGGAAACACTTATAAAATGTTTCATTCTAGAGGAGGCTTCACTCCACGGTGGATAAGCAATTCGAAGCCACAAGTTAAATAGAAGTATTATGCATAGGAGAATGTCTCTCTAGATGAAAACGCAATAAAATTGTTCGAAATCTAGAAGACCACTTCTGTCCATAGATCCTTATGTAAAAAGCATATTTTATATGGATAGTGAGGGCAAGGCTCCCATGCGCATCTTACATGCTGAAATTTTTTCTCAACGATGACTCAAACAAAGTGAGGGAGATTTGAGCTTTGCTGATCCAGATGGAAAGCAGAACTACACCTCACAAAGTGTTAGTTCCTACGCAGTTTTGGCAATTTACATCTACTTATCCGAAAATCACTATGCAATCAACATGTAAATCCATACTCTTAAAGATTTTAAAGGAACAGATTAGAGCCGAGGTGATTCCGCAACAACACAAGGAAAACATGTATGATAGATTCCAAACATTATTCACCTACAATTCACTTCAATTGCAGCTTAAACGTGCCATTGGATTCACTAACTACTGACTGTTGAGCGTCCATTAGGCGACAAACTAAGCAGAACTCAGACTTGAAATAAATAAATTGCAATCACAATATTTTAAAACTAGCAAAGTTGACCGACGCAACATAAAACTAGCAGATTCACTAACCCTGAAACCTGCAAGCTGCCTTTCCATTTTTTCGAATTGGCGATTGAGATCAGTGAACGGACAAACAGGAAAATCATGCTCATGGGAGGTATCTCGACCGCTACTAGAATGCCTCACAGCCAGTTGCCTATCTCTAGAGCGGCCGCCTCTTCTCACTGGAATCTCCATTGCAATGAAAAGTAGCTCACTGCAATAGCATAAGGACGTGCTTCAGCGCTAGTTAAATAACCTTGGCAGTGTGATTTGAAACTGATTGGCTCTTGCGGGACTATGGTGACGAACGATTGTTCTAGAAGGAGTGTCATATGATCTTTCATGAATATTCCTTAGGTGGGAAACACATGACCCATTAGTAGACGTATTTTTTGCTCGAATAACCTAATTCGTGTCGCACTGACATTTGGATTGAATGGGCCTAGTGCCTTAGAGTTGAACATTGGCACGCAACGGATTTGAAAGAGCGCTGGGGTTACAAAAGCTGCTTACCTGGGTTTAAGATAATTAAAGCTAATTTTTTCAAAAAACTTTTAGATGATGCAAGAACTTCTGGCTTTAAATAATAAGGGAGAAAAAGAAAGCAATGCAACAAATCTGAAGCATTTGAAGTGAAGGGCGAAACGGTTTCATAATGCATAGAAATGTGCAAGCGTGAGGAGAAATAGCCCTAAGCGCACGAAAGCGAAGTCTGTTGTACAGGGTGTTGAGCCGGCTTATCTGGTAATCCTATTATCTGTTGGCAAAGGCACCAAAAAATTAAATTAGAATATGTACCTTAAAAGCGAAAACCTCCCACGGACCTCATCACTTACTTTGCCAATCATCCAACAAGAATCGAAACACCTTGGTTTGATGGCTATGCCAATGAGAGTGGTCGAGATATTCCGTACTTGTTATTCAAGTACTAATTTTATTGTGTGATAAACGAAGCCAGTGCGTCCGCTGTATCCGGGATAAATATAGGCTACTCGCTGTAACAAAAGAGGCTTCTGCAAACATAATTGCAAAGTTATTTCACCTATGAATTCACATAAAGTAAAATGCGAAGTCAAAAAAGGATGCTACCATAATTAAGATAAAACGTAAATACGGGAATGACTCCTAAGGTTAGTGTGTTTAAATTTAAAACGTCTTAGCTTAGTACGGATCTTCTTTTATTTGTGGAAGTTGACAGACCACCATTTGTCGGTTTAAAGTGTAGGATGGAGCGGTTAGTGACAAAAAACAAGCATTGGTGTAATTGGCTAATGTTCATAATTTTCAAACTGAACTGAACTTGCATGCACTACCTACATACTTTAAAATGATCAAGGTGATAAGTTGACATCTAACAGGTTTAGCATTAAGGTGACAGAGTTATGAGTAGTCGGACCAATCGACCAAGGCAACGGTTAGGACAACAGCGCAGTAGGATCAGCTTTGATAAGTACCTCCCAAGAAACACGAGCACACAGGCTAACAGTAACCACATGATCTAGTAGAGCCCTGGATTAAACAGAGTAGCACATGAAGCAACATTTTATTACTTTCAACTGAGAAGATGAAATCGATTGGACCAAAAGCGGTGCCACGAAAGGCAGAATGGATGAAAATGGAAACGGAAAGCAGGAGAGGGATGGAAAAGAGAAGAAAGCGATAGAAAGCATGCGAGTGCGTTAAATGCCAGTGCTGAAATGAGTCGCGTTATGGTGATGAAGAGGGCTTGGTGAATTACTGAGGGGGAGACGGATGAAAAGTGTCTAGACGGTGCAGAGAAGAGGCGCCTCAATAATCAGAGTGTTATCCTTGAGAACAGCAGAGACAGTGAACGGATCAATGGTCTCTGGCACTTCGAATGTGCGTGTGAATTCCGAAAACTCGGAACTCTTAGAACATGACCCCGAAGTTGATCTGTCGGTGCTTCGCTCCTTCTTTCCTGAGACACAGATCTTATTGGCATCCATGCGAACACAAAGATCATCTGCCGAGTAACCAGCTTCAATTGGCACCTCCAAGTGAATCTTTCGGCCGCCAGTACCGTCATTCAAAATAACTGGGCCTGACTGCCCCGTGATTTTGAGGCCTACAATTTCCACAATAATGAGTAGTTATTGCATGCTTACTAACTGCTTTTCAGTAAAAGCTAGCAATTCAGTAGCGTACTTGAGCTTGTAACTTGTGTTTCAGCAGTTTTCAAGGCAGACGAATCCTTCGGACGGATACCGAGGTTGTGACCTGAGTCGAAAGTAATTGAGGCATAGTCTGGAGCTTTGACAGGCGCATCCAAAACAAGTACGCCGTCCTATTTCATGGAGAAACTTCAGCGTTATTCAGTCCAATCACAATACAACTACAATCAAATCGCCTCTGGTGATAAAACAACACTAGTTTTGCATTACAAGCACAAATCTTTTGAAATATGAATAAGCAAGGAATATTTTAATCTAATGTAATATTCCTCTTTCAATAGAAAATAAAAACGAATGAAATATTAAAAGTAATCATCATTTTGCACAAGGTAATGAACCCGTTTTAGTCTGTTTTTCAAATCATAAAAAGGGAAAATTTGCTGTTTGCGAAGCACTGCGGAATTGTATGGCTAGTCTGGAACTGCAAAGCCAAGAAAGGCTTGAAAATCTTACCTCAGTGAGGGAACACTGGAATTTTTCGTGGTCGATAGAGCGCGGCAGATCGACGGAGCGGCTGAACTCGCGGGAGCTGGTGGAGGTGGCCGTCTTGACCGACTTACTGGCGTGCACAGTCAACCGCTTGCCTACTGTCGTGACGTCAATGTCCTCTGGAGCAAAGTCCTTCGCATCGAAGCGTATCTTGAAGTGAACCTAAATTTCACCAAAGTAATCACAGAATGACCAGACAAGTGTTTTTTTGGAATCAGTTTTAGCCATTCCGCAACACGTAAGCACAGAGAAAACGAATTAGTATTAAAACTTGTATACCTAAGGGAAAAACGTCCTTTTCACAACTGCAATGTGGTTAGAAGAGACGAATAGGTAGAGACTGTAGAATGCTTGGAAGTTTCGGATAGTGGTTAGCTTGCATGAATTTTGAGATGTCATAAGTGCCGGATGAAGATTCATTGCATGAGACCCAAATCTCAGGAGCGTCAGGGCGGTTGCCGTATGTGGACGGGCCACGCATTGCATGCAGAAAACGTACAACACGTCTGGTGAGTCACCCTTCCCCAAGAAAGATGATTAATAGGCATCTGCCAACTGTGCAGCCCGGGGCGATTAGTCATCTGGGAGGCAGCGCACTGCGTCAGAGACGGCTCCGTATGAGGCCACCCTCTACCACCACTTGGAAAACACATTTTTTTCAGACTGAAAAGGTAGTATGCTCATATTGCAGAGGAAAATCCAGCTGCTTGAGCCATACATGAACTCGACTAACTTGGGTGGCCAAGTTTCAGCTGACTTTTGTTCCGTGGAAACAACATTCAGAGCACGCCTATAGCCCCTAACACCAATTTAAGATTGACTATTAACAGTAGTGAACGTAGGTAGCTAAAACTTATTATGCGCGGAAGAGCCGTCATCTGAGGACCCATCTGTTGTACTTTATGCAAACGTGGATCGTGGATCGCATAATTGAAAGATTCTTCTGTAAACCACCAGGCAAAATATGTAAAGAATGGCCCGGAAAAAGTGGAACTGTCTAAAATAGATTTTAAAAATCCTGACAAGTGACCACAATTTCCCAAAATATGACGAGCTGGAAGCAGAAATGATGGTTAAGTATCCAAGGGGATTCCTAAGCCTGGTAATTTGTTTCGTTATTTATGTTGGAAATCAAGCAATCAAATAATTCACTAACAGCTTATTTATAGCTGACTTTGTGAAAGAGAGAAAGCACCTGAATTTAATGTACTTTTATCTGAGAGATTATAAGACATAAGTTAGGAAGGTAGACACAACTTCTGATAAAAGTGTCATAAATGTAAATCCGATTATTCTGAATGCCAATCAAACGCAAAGCTTTAGTTCCCTACAGACGATTTAAAGTGTAATTCATAAAAAGAACGTCAATGACTTTTACTCAAGGGAAATGAATACGCTTTTGTGATCCATAGGAGGAATGAGCTAAGTCAGCCACACCTTGTGAAAGCAATAAGGGTAAACATAGGCGTCCAAGAAGAAGACGCACCAAACCGTCGTCGCCAACTTCGTAGGCGTTGGAGAGGAAGTCCATGACACCGGTGCTGCTGGGCGAAGCCGGAATGACAGCACCGACGGGAGCAGTTGAGGTGAGCATTTGATGTTCCGCGCCGGTGCCGAGTTTGTTCGTGGTAGAGGAAGAGGAGTGGCTCTTAGTTCCCGTAGTCACACCGTCCACCGTCTGGCGCGACTCCTGAGTAGTAGAAGTGTTTGATGTGACCACTCCACCGTCGTTGACGGTGCGTGTAGAGGAGGTGGAGTAGTGCGAAGTCATTTGGTGGTGTCCGGCAGGGTGTCCCGCACCCGGACCCGAACCCAGCATCCGCATCTGACTGTCCATCTGCTGACGCATTGCCTGCATTCGGCGCTCCATCGCCTCGAATCCATGGTCCGCACCACCTGGACCGCCCGTCAGGCCTCCAAAGTTGTCCCAATTCTCCAAATCAAACTCGTCTACTGGCTAAGAAGTTAAATGTGGAAAAGGCGTATGAAGGAACCCGATGCAGACTACGCTGCTTACTCTCGAATCCAGAATCATAAGTGAAGGCGTAATAAAACACCTTTTTTATTCTGATAATATTAATCATTGTGATTCTATAGCTTATCTATGCTATCTCAGGTTCTTATACTGTTTGGGTGAGTTAAAAGAGTTGACAAAACTGTCTAATGAAAGCCTGCTTCACTTTGCACGCCTGTTTAACTTTCTTCCGAGAATAGCGATTGATTTTCCTGTTGGCAGGAAAGTAGGCAAAAGTCAACGAAACTTGTAAACTGAGCCAAGGGCAAGTAGACAGAATGGTGAATTTGCACACACACGGTGAAAGCTTTTTGGTCTTTTAATTATGCACCGCTAAATGCCTCTTAGTAAAACCCAGCCAATTCATAATAGATGACTAAGTCTTGAGTTCGCAGACCACTTACAGAGGGAACCAGACCTCAATGCCAATTAAAGAATGTATTGCTGAAGGCAGCTTCAAATAAAAAAATAGACATTTTTCGTGCAAGCGTTCAGCCCAGTGGGTTAGTTGAGAGGATACCTGTCTGATCAGACGTAAAGAGATTCAGTTACTGGGATTGCCACAATTTGCAGCAATTGGTAACTTCAGTGGGACTGAAATACGCGAGAGTTGTTCGCATAAATGGTTAATTATAATGACCTCATAGATTGAGAGTTACTACTTTATCACGACTGGAACGAACTTCAAAGTACTTGCACGGTGGTTACAGACCAGGGAATCATTTCCTATGCCTTTACATTGAATACTCAGTTACCCAAAGTGCCCCTCGAAGAACAAGAAATACTTACGGGAATCGCTAGCCATAAAGCACAAAATAGGTAATAAAAATAGCACGAAACTATTTTTATATTTAACGACTCATATGCAAGTCACAGGTGGAAAGCCATGAAGGGAAAGCGGTTACAGCTAGAAAGTGTTTACGGCAAAGTGCTAGAGATTTTGAAAGGATTGAAACAACATTTGACTTTTACAAATGGTTGCCGAACCATCTTGCCTTTCCATGCTTTTGGCATTAAGTCTTCTACCAAAATTGTGGTCGATACAATTTCACATAATTATCAAGACCTGTAGTAAGCTTTTGCAATTATATTTGCTTCGTAATGATGAAAAAGGCGACAGCTTGTGGTGAAAATGGTAAGCAAATTGTGGTAGTTTACCGTAGCCATGCAGGGGGTTAGTTCACACAAGAGCATTAGTGATAAACTTTTGGGTCAACTCCAAGAACACATATTAATAAGAACTTACCCGGGTTCGCTAAAAGATTTTTAACAAAAGTGATTTTACAACTCATAAAGCAATAAATTTCGAACTTTGGATTTGCAGTAACTTGAATTGCACTTCGATATGTGTGGATGAGAGCTTATACCAAACTAGTCGAGATGCATGAATAACCTGCATATTTTAACTGTACATCGGTAAAACTACTGTCTGACAATTACAGTAAGTAACCACACCATTTGAACACTGAACGGGCGACTGGTCTTTCTTTACTGTATGATTAACCACAAAGCGGTCTCATCATAACCGACCACATTCTTCAGGTGGCTTAAATTGCCTTTTAGTAGCAAGCGAAACCTCGCAAAATGTAATCAAGCATGGAACCAAACAATACATGTGAAAATAAGTGGAGCAGCTAATACTGCCTTCATCTTTGAACTATGAATTACCCGTTGAGAATTTACTGGGCACTTTCGGGATAAGACCCGTTTTGATTTAATAGTTTGAAATTTTTCAAATGATCTATAATTATCTCGAAGCGACATGCATCCTAAAAGTAATGAAATGAAGAAGGAAGGCAAAACCTAGAAGAAGACATTCATCTGATAACAGCGCACTTACTCCATTTGGCTGTGCTTGTTTGTACAAATAAAATGCAACAGCCGTTTGTATTTACTACAGGGAGGAAATACCAATTTTTTTTCACATTGGACCATCTAGCCTTTTTCTATTAATTTCGGCAGACATACATAGTGGGTGGTAAGTTAAAACAAATTTTACGCGTACGGAGATCATGGAGTGAAATAGCGGGGATGGGAAAAAGAGGCACCACGGATCCCACCTAAAATCGTCATCTAGTCACCGCGGGCAAACCTGCGTGATCGATATGCCATGGTAGTGCCAGCTGCCTCGTGCACATTCCTGTCAAGAGTGATCGAAGGGACAGGCTAAAATTACTGCATATCACAACGTAGAAATTAGTACATAAGCGACGCGGTTTTTGGAGTCGCCTTGGCTGCAAACTGCAAATCGACGAGCACTGTATGCTTGTTGCAGGCAACTCACCCACAAAGTAGGACTACGTCTTAATAACTACTCAGAAATGCAACTCGAGCGAGAGCAAAGCATTTGGAGAGGCACACTCGATTTGCAAATCATGTACACAGGCGGGGGTGTCTGTGGAAAATAAAAAATTCTAGCGCGACATATGCGTGCCTCGAAGTCACAGTTAAAGTCTAGATAAATTTTCACAGGAAAAGAGGAAAGATTGGTAGTAAATGGCAGTCTGTCATATCGCTTCAATTGGTAACATGCTACCTTTTTGGCTGAAGCAAGAAATAAATCGCAAGCATATGCTCACTTTAAGGTTGAAATCTAGAATGCAGCCAGGTGTATTACTACAGCATTTTAGCATTTCGTGGGATAAATTGGTTTCCAATTGATGATATAACTAACCTCTAGAGCGAACATATTGCTTCTCATGCGTCGAACATCCTCATCGAACTGCCGCTTGGCTTCATCGATCCATCGGCTTCGTTGGAACTCCCAGGAAGATCCACCTGTGAGAGGCCCACCTCCACTGCTTCGAGTCTCCGACTTGACACTTTGCGAGGAAACGCTGGAAATAGTGTCTCCGCCTGTGTCTTTGGTAGAGGAAGATTTGTAGCTCTTTTCCAACTTAGTCACCAGATCCTTGCGACTCTGCTCAAAGGTTCGCGGATCTCTTGTTACCGGAATGTTAATCTCCGAACGGTATGACGAGGTGGCAGACATAGCTGGTAAAAAGTAGGTGCAAATGTGCGCCACCAGGCCCTTTTAAACCGATAAACACCAGTGCACGGGTGGAATTTCCACTAGAATTGGCTCAGCACGCACTAGCCTTTTACCCGATTGGTCCCAGTCGTGTGCATCTGTGCGTGCGTGCGTGTGCGCATGCGCCTAAAGTAGTAAAGTTTCTTTCTGGAAAATTCGCATGGCATGCAAAATACTTACGGAATTCGTGGCTACTGGCACATGGTTGCATATTTACTTTCTTTCCAGAGGTCGTGAGGTACCACTATTTCATCAGAAATAGATGGAGCATGGAATCACTGATAATCAAACGGTTATGATTTAAATTTACAAGAAGTACAGTCCTATAGCGTTCTTTTCGGGCTACTTGTTAGCATCTAAATGGAATGACATAACTAAAAATGACAATTGGTAGAAAGATTGTGCATTTGCAAGGCATACAACGCCATCAACCGCAGCACTTTCTTTACAAGTTAGGTGGACTGAGGAGTAAAACATGGGGTCAAATGATGCATTGCCTCCCCAAACCCTAACCCATCATTTTGGTCACTGGTTCAACGGGAGCGGCATTCTTCAAGTGGAAAATTTTAAGACAAAAACATGACTGAAACCAGAAACCGGAACCACCGGTTAATAACAAAGCAACCAATGAACTTCACGTTTCTGCCGACGGATGTTCGCATTTATAGCAAATTTTTATGCTTTTTCGTTTATCAGTATAGTGGTCTATGCTTATATAGATAGGTCGCTGAACATTCTCGTAAGAATCGTTCAATGCCGAATCGCAGTCAAAATAATTAGTGATTTGAATGATTTTCTAAGCACCTGCCATTTAAAATAAAGTAATATTGGCATAGGACGATAAAAGCGATTCAACAAAAATGCAGTTTCTTCTTGACAGCATGTTAAGTAATTCAAATACGACTGCACTAGTTTTTTGCGTTTAAAGGGCATTACACAATGACTAGGATTTCGTCACAAGTCTACTTGTATTGCACGACTGTGGGCAACTGTTGAGAAAAAATAATGTAGCTATTGTACAAAGTACAAAGAAAGCGGGTAGGCGGAGGTCACTTTGTCTTTTTCATCCCAACGCCTTTGAAGAAGGTCAGACAAGGATAATAGGGCTGGCTGCACTGCGTCCCAGTGAGTGAGAGACGAACAGACTTACGGATGGAAATGTCATTGCTTCATAGCTTAGTAAAGACGTATTGGTTAAAATTACTTCAAATTGCTGAACTGTAACTGGGGCATTACAAAATAACTACTGATAAAATTAATTCGCTTAGAGGTCAGGGCGCGGTCATAGGTGGCTCAACTACTCACGTAAGTTTAAAACATACGCAGCAGAAATTGGAGAAGGTGTTATGCAAAATTTTTAGCGAATTATAGCTTGGATTTAAAAAAGTATAATATCACGAAAGATGTTGAAATTATCTGGCTCCAAATCACTGACAATGATGGAGTACACGAGAACTAATGACTCAGGGCAAAGTAAACAACTGCCATGCCAATTTTTAAATGCTTGCGAGGAAGGGAACATTTAAAGTAGAGAGGTATGGTAGAGCTAAGTATAGTGACTGTGAGACATTTATGTCGCATATGTTAAAGAAATATGCGGCTAAGTCTGGTGAAATGGAAACGAGTGTGCAAGATTTCGTGCAACTCATCCAAATTCACGCACAGCTTGGTCAGCCCCGTGATGATATTCTCACAGTCAGGTGACATGCACCATTTCATGACTCTAAGGAGGCTTGCGAGTGAAGAGCCAACCACACGGTTTGTGTATGCAAACTGCTAGGCCTCCGCCAGTGTATCACTCACCCAATCAATGCTTTAGATACCTTCGTGAGAAAGGATTTTTGTTGCGCTTACACGGGATGATGAGAGCGTTAAGAACTTATTATTATAGCTTTGCAGATCAAAACGTCTTCCTACCTTCAATTGATTGATATTTAAATAAGGATACCAGTAAGAACAGACCATTTGTAAAAGAGAAAAGTGTTTCTGAACATGTGTCTGCGCCATAGTGCACAAGTTTGCTGCCGTCGAGGCGCAGGGAGTTCCCTTCGACAAAATAGCAAGCTCTTAAAAAAACCATTTTCTGGAATTTTCAGTGCAGCGCAAAAAGTCGCGTGCACAGAATTCCAGCCTCCAACTTTACCTTCACACCCTTATTAGGGGGGTGGGAGACAATTGAAGGCGGTCATTTGCTTCTTACCCTAAAATTAAACGACTTCGCACAAAACCATGTGATTTATTACATTCAAAATAAAAGGTGTGTCGGCAAATCAATCTTACCGTCTCCACACAATTTGGAGTCACGGCAAGCAATTTCACTAAGACAATGCCAGACTATAACTTAATAAGGAGCAATAGATGATACCAATTTATAACGAGTTTTGCTGCAGCATGCCCACCAGCAACACAATCCTATTATCGCATCCACAACATCAAGTTACGCACTAAAGTAGCGGAAATCATAATGATCCAATGCAAAATACACATTGCCTTCATATGAAGAAGATGAAGATGTAAATCCTAGCATAAAAAGCATTGCATTTTTCAGTTGGAAGCAAACTTGAAATTAATCTTTTATTTTAAGGTCTCTTAAACCCTTAAAAAGACACTATGCTGTTGAAGCTGGGAAATTGCTACGTGGCAACCAAGATAAAATGTGGGTTCCGAAATCCCCTCCCACGCGAAGCTAGCCTTTAGGTGTCAACTGCGGTTTTCACCCATTTCAGCATGAAATAAAAGGACGTCAGGGCCAGGATGAAAAATCTTGCAGGGAATTACACGCCTTCCACTTTAAACATAAGGAGTAAGTGGTCTTTGCAGACACAATTTCAACTACAGCCGTATTTTAATGGGTTCATGGAACGATGAATTTCTAGGTCAAATCAAGGGAGCATAAGGTACCTTCCCTGCACTTAAAAGAAACAGCAAAACAAAGGGTATCAAGGGATGGAATTGATTCATCAAAATAGTATATTAAAGAAACATTCTTTGGCTGTTTAGCTATTGCCAAGATTCTGCAGGGAATAAACACAGAAAGGTCAATGGGATCGAGGGTGATAGGTAATTTATTATATGAATTGCAGGACAGACGCGCTATGCCCAAAAATAATCCAGTAGACCTTTGAGTGTTATTCTACTGCAAGTAAAGCTTGCCTAAACATTTCGTCTAACGAACACCAAAAACCACTGTTTCTCAAAACTCCTCTTCAAACTGTAAATAACTTAGCTGTTTAAACACAATCGCGCCTGATCATCGCATTAAATGTACTTCTAATTCTTGAAACCCGCCATTCTCCCATACATTAAGCGCCAGTAGCCCCCCTTTATTAAGTAGCGCAATCGTAAAAGGCGAACGACAACTTGGTCCAGAAAGTGACTTTGGAGTACAGCAAAATCATGCGTTAAAATGCCAAAATAAGCACTGAAGAGGGTTTTCATCAGACATTAGTGACGCTCGGTGCAACTGGCGACATTAGGAGTGGGAAGTGGGGAGGAGGGTGGCAACGCTTACCACTTCAAAGATGACCTCAAAGGAAGAAACAAGGTCAGGTCTTATTGAAGTTAAATGCTTAAAATACGCAAGGCCTTACAGTGCGGAAGTGAATGCATTATGGGCGAATTTTTTAAAAGTTCGCGTACCAGAAGAAGAGGGACTTAGCTTATGTTATACAATAAGAAGCGAGGCACCTAATAAATAAAATAACCTGCCTTTGTCTATAATTTACAATGAAAAGATGATAATTGGGAGAAAAATATTGGCTGTTTTATCAGAATTATGAAAATTAGCTGCAGTCATGTGCTAGGAAGGCTTTGTTTGTAAAAAGCCAGCAGATGCAAAACTTACATGACTCAGATTCTAGGAAACATACCAGCTTCTATTTCAGGAGGGTTAGAGGCTGTGATAAATGTGGAGTGGTGTTGTGTTCCGAACATTTCTAGAATGCACTTTGATGATAAGTGGGACCAAAGTATTGAAAGAAAAAAAAACGCCTTCATCACAACTTAGTACTGCACTGTTAAAAAACATCTCAAGCGAAATAGATTTGGTATGAGACAAACTTCATTTCCATCGGTTAAATCAGGTAGCTACCTTAATCAGTAGCCTCAAACCATATGAAAAGTCTATTCAGGAGACCAGTTCTAAAGTAACAGCCGCTCATATCGGATTTTGGATTAAACTAAGCAAAGTGTTAAAGAATGGTTCCGATTGGAGTTGGTAAAGCTTATTTCGAGATCGAATGCATTTCAAAGAGGTTTTGTGCAAAACAAAGATGGGCTAGTCTTGTTTGGTAAATGAACTCTTTTACTATTTTGCTCTAGTATTTTTGTCTACAAGTAAAGTTTGCCTACTTTAGCTACCATCGAAATGCAATTCACAAGCGGTAGTTGTAGAAAAGCTGGCGAAATAATAGGAAAGTGAACACGAATTAGACATTAAACACGCAATTAATTCACCAGAAAACAAGGTGGATGCTCTGATAGTAAACGCCACAATAAAAATTACAGCAAATCTTTTTAGCAATTAAAATGCTTGCAAGTGTAAACAAATATTAATGCACCCCATCCACTGAAGGCTTTAAAGGTGAGGGTGATTATTTATGGGTGTGCTTCTACGCAAAGTGACTTAAGCGTGAATGTTGGTATTAGCGATTGGAAGCCTCTAATTGATGTTAAACTAAAAACCTACCCTCCGGTACCAAAGTTCCATGCATCGATGCAGTGGTCATGGCCGAAAATGCAAATGGGCATTGAGAAATACTGCCAGACGGGGACTGCGATTAATACGCTCGTAATATTGTAATAGAGGATCCTTTGGGCAGTACATTGGCACCACAACATGGATGGCGATAAATAATTTCAAAGTGTGCAGTACTAATTTTACATATTAATTACAAATAAGCCTATCCAACAGACAGGAAAATGAAATGCAACCCGTGGCCCCTGACTATCTCATAACACAGCCCAAATGCAAACCTGAGACTCAATGAATTAATTAAGGAGTTTTTCATGAGAGAGAGCCCACAAAAGTGAAAGCATAATAATAAAGATCTGATAGAAAACATACCTTTTCGAGAAGAAATCCGTTTTCGGGAATGTGAATTTTCGTCCGAATCGCGTGGAGTCCTCGAAATTAATGTAATCATGTTGACCTTTGTGCTAGAAGGAATGCTATTTTGGGGCTGTGCGGGTAGTTCCCATGTGAATAGGAGTTCGATCTGCAAAACACGGTTTCGTAAATCTCCTTTAACAGGCGAAAATCTTGTTACCGTTTAATTCCCAAATACCTACCAATGACTCTGAATTTCCTAGAGAACTAAAGATGTAGGATTTGTTGCGTTTTTTGACCACCCACTTTGTATGCCATGCCACAGTGGTCACTAGAAGACGCAGAGTCGAAAAATTGACACGATGTTTTTCGCTAACATTACTTATTTGAATCACTGAATACCACATTCATGCAAAAGCTGGCTATCATATATCTTATCTATGACGCATTTGTAAGAAGGAAGAATGATGTTTGCCCTAATGGCAGACGATCACACGTTGGCCCGTTTGGCCCCTTTCAGTTCAGTACCTTCGACGGAAGATGGGTTTGAAAGCATAGTTTGAACAATTCGAGAAAAGCTCCTTCAATAACGCTCCTCATTTTATCAAAGGTTGGCCACATTGTAGAGGTGGCGAACATTTAAACTGATTATTGCCTAAAACTGCTACCTCTACCACAGGACTCACACAGAATTCGCTGTACAGGTGAATATGCAAATTAGTTGGTATGGTAGCGGGAAATCGTTGACAAGGTCACCATATAAGGCTACTGCGGCTACCACGCGCGCTGTGTGGTAAGGTTAATTGTGTCACTGTCATACTTGCTCGCAAACCTTCTAAGTGGTAGACAATGCGCCAATTTTTCCTAGATTTTGAATAAAGTGGCAATTGATAAAACACTTTAAAAACGAAAGTATTTGTAAAACAATCTTTACCACCGAGCATAAAATTGCTCAAAAGCAGTAAGCACTTGTCGAAGGAAGCAGAAAGCAGAGTTCAGTTCAATCCTAAAGGGTAAATTTGATAAATCTGTCTGAACCATTCACCATATCACTGCTAGTAACAATCATGTTATTCAAATTTCCAACAAACGATATTTCTCAAAACGCCATCCCTCAACGGCTTTGCCTTTTCGTGCTTCGGGTTCTATCTCAAAATATTATGCGACATATTTTGAGAAACTTGACAGCCTAATAACACTAAATGCATTTTCATCCGTCGTTGATGGTATGCTCAATTGATGACGAATCCTGGAGGGCAAACTGATGATCACATTAGTGTGCAGCGGTAATTCATGAATGCGCACTTAATGGTCAAGGAAACAGTACACAAACCCTTACATGCTACCACCTTTTTAAAAGTAGAAATTTCTTATTTTTAGTGCAAACTGTTTGACCAAGCATTTGCACGGTAACATGGTACTGGAAGCACGCTTTTCTGCGGACAAGGGTATTAGCAATGAGGTCAGCTAAAGACCCTAGGCATTGCTGTGGTCAGAAAACGAATCGAACGTCAATAACAACAGCTATTGTAATCCACACATTAATCCCCCTATTTCGACAAAATTATGAATCTCATTCGATTTTTATGGGTTTAATTAAGATTATACACCCATACATCGTGTTACCAGGTTTCTATCGAGCATTTGATCTGAAATCATATTTATGGATTAAATCCTCCGTATGAAGTATGAGCCACTCAAGGTTGTAAAGTTATTACAAGATCAAATCCTGTCTACCTGACGAAAAACTACACTCCTCTCCTAACACTAAGCCTTGCTTTCCATAAAAACCCAAGAAACTCATTAAATTTTGAGCAATTTTCTTGTTTAAAAATATAACGAGTACCTGGTAATACATTGCACTTGCAAGCGAAGCAGCATAAAGTGATTCCGTACAACTTGACCGTAATAGTTTCATAAGAAATTAACAATGCCAAACGGGAAGATGCTTCTACACTGATTGTTTTAACACGTGACGAAGGACTATCAAAAGAATGTCCAAGTTGTTCAAGGCTAAGTCGTGTCGTAGCTTTATTTAAATATAAATGTAACTCTATCCAAAATCTGCTCAAAAGAGCTTTAACAAAATTCAAACACAAAATTAGGACAAGAATGTACACCTTAACGAGAGGAAATTGCGGAATCCTCGGGATTTCTTTTTGACATTTTACAAGGAGTAATTTTGTATCCCACAAGCAGTCGAGGTAAGTCCATGAGAAAAGTCAAAATAATTGCGGCGAAATTGATATTTGTCGTTTACCGTAAAAACGTTCTTTCTCAAATAGTTACTTTATTGGGGACCTACAAAAAGCTCACAAATCAAAGTATTCGAAGGAATTTTTACACGCAGAACCGCAGGAATTCTTCCTAAATAATTCACTGCTTCAACAGCCTTTTGTAAAAGACCTTTTATATAAATGGGAATTATTATAAACATTTGAGATTAGTGCTTATTCATAAGTCGAGTAGAAAATGGTAGTCCGAATATTCCAAAAAGTGGACGTCTTTCGCTAAATATTTATTTAGTGGTACGTGATAAGTGTCTTAGTCGGTGAATAAAAGCTCTCTCCCATTTCATCAACCATTGAAAAGTTTTTAAGTGGTGGTGAGCGGTAAGAAGTGTGTAAAAGCTCACAAGTGCCTTGAAGGAGCATGGTGGGCGTGGCATTGGCTGCAGTAAAGTCACTTTTCACACAACGCAACAGTGGTTCATTGTGTCCAACAGTTGTCAATGATGACTATCGCCAAATGCCCCAAACCTGCTGACTACCTTAACAAAAGCTCAGGCTAAAAGAAAAGAGGAACGCGAGAAGCAGATGCAAAACCAGCCACACACGGATGGTTTGTGCACAATCCACAATTCCCGCGGCCGATGGCCTTGTAGATGAACAGCAGTTGTACGTTTTTACGTACAGTCACCAAGGCAGACAATAAATACCTCGCAACCGTTAGCTGCTGTCAAAAAAATAAATGTTGTTTTCTAGGGCATGGTGTGCGAACTTTCATGGAGAAGGGTGAATGGACCAAGATAAACAAAGCCAAAAGATAGAACTGAATGATTTTAGTCCTCGTTTATCATTTCGCTGAGAATCCACACGCTTTGGGAATTATTAGCATAATGATTTTGCAACTAGGACATGATTACAATAACGCATAATTATATTTTGTCTCCCCAATTAGTGTACGAATCCTCTGATGATAGGGATAGTAAAAAATTTTTCATCAAACAGCTTAATAGCAAAGTCCGAACACCTGCCAGGCTTGCATATTGCCAGTCTGAGGTGTGGAAGTCAAAGTATTTGCAAAATTGTTGGCATAAAGAACTGCTATTCACACGCGTCAACATTTGCAGATAACGATTCTGTATTTAAGCTAATCACTCAAGGGTCCACTCAAGACTCTAAAAAGCCATTTACTGCTACAAAAGTCGATATAAAGCCAACCTCACTACCTTTGAAAATTTTTTCCAAAGTCGATTAGGCATCTCCAGTGTCTGAGCATTGCCATGCAAAGTGGGCCTAATGATCGAGGCGCTTATATTCTAAGCAACGAGTACTTTGTTGTTAAGAAAAGGTCGGAAGGTAATGACAATCTGAATCACATATCTATAAAATATGAGAGCTCCAATGTAAGCATTAAATATGCAAAAAAGTGGCAAAAAATCACGCTTATTTTTAACCCCTTGCCCGTTACAAGGCACCATTAAAGCCCTATTTTAAAAGTAAAACATTTGACCTAGCCGTGAAACCATAATGATGAGAAGCATGCTTTTCAAAGAATTGACCAAGTCGTGGCAAAAGATTATTAGGCCGAATAATGTGGTGCATAAATCACTTTGGGTTCCTAATGAGCAGACAAAAAAAAACGGAAACGGGCTTCGGCAACATAGGAAAATGAAGCTACTCATTCGCACAAAGGAAAGACCACAAATCTTTTAGCTTTGCTTTGAAATTTTATGCACGAAGGAGAAAATATGCACTGTTTTCGTGGCCGATTAGCAAGCTTTTTAAAAATGAACAACGTTTACAACCTGAGCTAAACTTACTGAGGATTAAAGTCCAAAATTATTGTTTTGATAGTTGATTTGAGGGGGTGTTTTGTCGTTTGTGGCTGTAATTGAAGGAAGCAATTCACATTTTCTTCAAAAGTAACTAGTCAAACTATGTATTCGTCGGACCAATATGCAATGGATACGCGCCAATCTGATCCATTGAACCCCATGGGCGTGCTTGTCGGCGTGAGTGGAAGATGCAACGACTTTGAGAGAACAACCAAAGCAACTATCAAATGAAATTAAGTAACGAAACGCAATCGCTCTAAAATTCTACAACTTGTTCTCCATTGACAACAGTTGACAATAAGGTCAAATGACGACCTTGTTAAAAGTTGAGCACATATGGCTCGCATTCCAAAATGGTTGTTTTAACGAGGATGAGCGGAGATTTTTAGAGATCTGTGAGGTATTTTGTTGCTCTAGGAGGAAGATTACAGTGAAATTACGCTGCGGAGCCTGTGACAGTGGAACCCATATTTAGAATTGCTGACTGAGGAAAGCTGACTCTTCAATTTTGCGTTAAATTCTTTCCAAGAGACGGTGTGTTCAACCACTTAGGAGTAAATTATTCATTTTATGGTTCCACCCAAGAAATATAAATTGCTCTAGAATAGTTTCCAGATTTTGAAGTGAGGTACAAGTGGAATGTTAGAAGGAAAAATTTTACTGGCCTACAAAATTATATTAAATGTTGAGGGCAAAGTGCTGGAGGAGGCATTGTGACTCTACGCACTTGCTGAGAATTTCATCGAAAATGTGCATTCTTGTTTTTTCTTCAAGTTAAACTTTCCTTTTAAATGAAAATAGGAAAAGAGTAGAGCTTCAGCCATGGCTATTTAGTCAAACATTCTGCAAATCTTAATTTTTACGTTGAAACTTTAAAGAGACATTAAGATTCAATGTGTCAGATTACAAATTTTGATTTGAATAGCGTCCTTGTTTGGAAGAGCATCAAGGGAATTAAAATAAACGATTGTCTGAATGAGCATAGCTTAAAGCAATATGCTTTCGGATGAGGCAGCATCCCGGAACTTACGCATGTTTTTACTTCATTTTATACGAAAATTTAATTCTCTCATAAAAATCTGGCTAATTAGCAAAATGCTGACAACAGTAATGCACAGACGTATCAATGTTAGCCAACCTGATTCGAACAACTCATAATCCAAAGCCCCCATATTTTAACGCACTAAAATCGCAGCAGCATTTTAGTGCAACTCTAAGGATTCGCCGTTCTACTCAACCTCTTAAGTTAATAGCATATCCCTTAAGAATGCAACCACGTGGAATGACTCGACCGTCAGTTGCTTCATGTAAGGACTTGAGTACATTTCTTGGATTTGTGCAATAATACAAACTTTAGAATGCCTCTAACACTTAAGGAATTGAGAACTAGCATTTATGGTTTGATGCAATTTATAGTCAGAATAAATCGTAAGACAATTGTTTCAAAGGATTTGCAATTCCAAATTCATGAAATTGAGTAGACTTAAAAATAACTTCCCATGGCAAAGGTAAATGCAGCGCAGACGCTCTGAAATAAAAGGATGGGAAGAACGTATGTTGTTGGATCAATGGAAGACTGCCGTGATTGGGTTAAGGAGAACAATTTTGATGCATATTAAAGCGTTGGTTTATGCGAAACCGCAGTGGACACAATAAAATGCACAATTATCTCATCGCAACTTGCTTTCAATTTTACCGTCATTTTATATGAAGGAGCCAAAAATTTCAAGAAACAATAAAACATACTAGCTACCAAAATCATATATGTGTGACAAATGTCGCATTAAATCGTGCTTTGAAAATGCATCAGCGGAGTTTGGAATGCTATGAAAGTACGCGGCACTAATTATGTGCAGGTTTGAGCGGCACAACATCATCAGAAGATGAAGAAATCTAAACTGTGGTAGCTTGTCATTGTTTTTAATACAAAGGAGGGTAAAAATTCATCCAAGCACTTATAGGTGTGGGCCCTATCGACTAAAAAGCCTTTGTGCCTTTGCGTCCTTGGCTTCAGTGCCATAGCTTTGATCGGCTTAAGGAAAAACGTAGTCAAACGGCTCTTTGACACATTTAAGGAACTGGCAAAGAAATTAACAGTTTTCAAGTTTATATCTCAACGGAGATAGTGGCAGTGTAGAGTCTTTCTGAATTGCTAAAAGCAAATAACACCTAATTTTATGTGCTCCTAATGGATCAGAGCAGGTAATCTGATTGTACGGTAAAAGTGCAGAAGTAATGGCAAATAGAATTTCAAAACCAAAATAGGGCAGACACGCCTAAAGCTGCAAGAGGATGTTGATTAACTCATGCACCATATTCCGTTTCGAGTGCAATTACGTTAAGCCCAATGCATCTTCAGGCGAGATCAGCACTGTATTTAATTTTTACGTATTCGTGTACAGCATTATCTACCTGTGTTTTCTTGCATCAGTATTTTTCTTATCTAATGGGACCATAAATCAAACTCAGTCTACGTTTTCTTAAGGAATTTAAGTCCAATGACGCAAAGTATATTAAAGCCAAACTAATTTGAAAAATTCTCCATTTTTAATGATTGTTTAGTCTGTAATCGATTAAAATAAGAGGTCACTTCTATTAATCACTTCATATCAACAAAGTATACAAAAAATTTGGTCAAAGTGCGTACCATTGAAAATAATCTTTTTAGCGACGCCTACTTCACAGTCCAAATTCCGAAAATCCACCTTATGAAACGGGTGAGCGACAGCACAGAATCAAATACATTGCTTCTACTTTGGGAGGGAATTTCACAAAAATATGCGACCCTTTCTAGAAGAGCTTGTACTTAAACTTCGATGATGAATAAAGTGCGGCGCTTGGAAAGAAACCGAAGCGACGGACGTACCATTCGAAGCTAAAATTTTTATTGAGCCTTTAGAAAATCCGAGTGACTCATGGGTAAGATGGTCTTTGAGTGTATTGCTTTGATGGTGAATGTTAAAGTACGATCAAATAACATGACACAAGCCTTCTGGTGATAAATCATAAGTAACATTTAGCTAAAAGAATGTTCTTTTTTGCACAATCATGAATAATAATGGAACATTTGGCCGAAAAATGGAATTATGTGATTTATTGGCTAACAAAAGTTAATTAATTTACTGGGGTTTTCAAAACGAATTAAGCTGAAATTGTACTCTAGAAATAAGTGCACCTTTCACTCCATAGCATTATTTCAATAGTGACCGCTATCTTCATCTGTAGCGCCCCAAGGTTTCTCCGAGGACGAGAGAAGACATAGCACTCAAGCATAGCATACACACACGCATAGATATACATTTTTGACAAGCAGCACGGCTGACACGGCCTAGGGGTCAGCCTATTTGAACAATGCACAAAGGCAAAGAGCCCAAGCGGTGCCTCCACCAAGGCCGAGTACATTATAATCTTTTGGTGGAACGTTGAACTGACTTATGGGCTATTGGTTTAATGGGATTACTATTGCTTTAAAGCAAATTACATTCACATAGTAAGCAAAGGAACACTTTTATAAGAATTTGGAGTGTAACACTGAACTGTGCTATAAAGGTATCCTGGTAGTTTAAAGTAAATAGAACCCATTTTAGGTGGATATCTTCCTTCATTAAAAGGCCACTTACATTGTTATCTTTTGTTAAAACAACACACTTTTTATTTTGCAAATCTCAACGTTTTTATCGCGGTTTTAGCATCTTTGATGAATAAAAATAGGTAAAAGATGTTTCATTATTTACACTGTGATGAAATTGACTCCTCACTTCCAGAATCCAAATAGAGTTATCAGTTAACATTGAGCATTATCGCTTAAATAATTTTTATGAAGGTTTTAGGAATCCAAGGCCACAAATCCAGCAAGGTGTGGCGAATATGTGACCCATAATAAAGTTTCAGATGGTGCATGCTTTCGTGAGCCTATCAAATGAGCCATTTCAAAGGTAGTCCAAGTAGCTGACTTCGTTTAAATGAAGTAAAAAAGACAAATTCCGCAACCAGGGAGAGATTAAAGTTTCCCAGAGAAGAATGTACTTGCCTGAATTTGAAATTTCGGTGCCTTGTTTGAAATAAAAAGTTGAATGGACCATGGGGTAAGCGTTTCTTACAGGTTGATGCCTAGGACAGTTCCGAATGAGTCATTGACGAGAACAAAATAGGACAAGTGATAAAAAACCCAAAGAGTTTACTTACGGAGGAATGTTGAGACTTGCTTTTTTCATTTACAGCACAAAAGGCGGATATGCTTTTTCATTTGGCGGCAAACAGGATAGACTGATTGGATAGTTCTAATCAAGTTATTTTTAAATAATGCCATGCTAAACGGCGATAAAGTACTATGGTTAGAGATCACAGTTCTTTTTGGAGTAAGCAATGTTTTGGAAAATCTGCGTTTACTAATGGATTCGATAGCGTCTGGCAGCAGTTTAACGTCCTACCCTTCATTTGAAATTGACTGCAGTGATTCCCCAGACTATTTCTAGTTTAACTGTAGCTATATTATTTGCTCCTAAAAATTGAAACAGGACGAACTTGTGAAAAGGGAGAAGTAAGGCATTCATAGAAAGTTTTGCATTTGATAGATTTTAATGCTCATTGCTTTCAATGGCGGTTAGTGATATAGTTTCCCTGGACCATCTTAGTGGTGATGAGAAGATCCTATCTTTTACACTAACAAAGTGTTTAAGACAATATTTTAAACGATCTTTGCAAAGGCTTCATCGATAACCAAAGCGGAGAGAATTATGATGGATAAGCGTTCAGTGGTTCGCGAATATGTGGTAGAGGGCTAGAGGGACCATAAATGGCAGCATCCAAAGGCATCAATCGCAGAGCACATGGATTGTTTTTTTACGCAGTGAAAAGAGATCTCAACGTGATGTAAATGCTGCAGTCGACCCACAAAATTCTTCCAATGAAGTGCAAGAACATCAAAAGAATTAAAGTAAGCAGAGTAGCATCGAAAGAACATTATGGGTTCAAAAACGGTTCATGCGACCATGGTAAAAAAACTTTCCTTACTATAACAGCAGTTTCGCACCACCTTCGTTCCCACACCTGGAAACCCATAAAAATTATTTGAAATTTAGACAGATCGCAAATTCAATTGAAAAATTAATTAGGATGGATTAGTAGTATTTTGGGAAGCTTACGAAAATTCACGATGATTAATTACTTTGGTAAAAGATGAGATTTTACATTTCGAAGTTAACCTTTAGCCACAAGGAATCTTTTTAGGACTTTGAATCCGATAGTTCTACTAGGACTTGCTTCTGCCTATTCAAAAACTCAATATTAATAACTAGCCTTACCCTTTTGTGCAAAGAGCATTTAAGTAAATAGATCTTACTGGAGCATAGGAGTAAATGATGGATTCCAACGGCAGTAGTTTACAACTACGTCAAATGGACCAAAGTTCTGTATATCAGAGGCACACAATCGCTCTAAAGTTGGATAAAATTGAGAAGTTAATTTGAAAAACCATTTTGCATTGGATTTCATAAAATTGTTTAAGGAATGTGAACGAAGTGAATACGTATTTGCTTCTCCGTATGTCGTTTCATTAATTGCTCCCATCCTTGTGTGGAGGCCAAAAAGCTGAAAACACCTAGATTTTGAAAATTTTGAATTCAATAGAGTAAATTTCATTTTACATGTTAACATACGTGTGGATACTACTGGATGTACATCGCTAATTAAGAGAATCCAGAATGACAAAACACGACCCAATTTAGACAGCAGTTTGGCAAAGTGTTCAGGTTCGACATTTGAAGAAAGAGTGAATTCACTGATTCATTTTATAAACATTTCTGAACAAAAGATCCATTGAATAGGAAACAAATTATCACTATTCAGTTGCCTTTGTTCCAAAACAAAGCTGGATGAATCACCATGTTCATGAAAAATAAATGTATGTCCGCCTTCTAAATGCAGCGCGTCGAGTCCTCTCTGAAGTCGTAATGAGCCACACCAACAAAGAGGAAGGTTTATTACAAACGGGTAGAAGAGTTGGACGGTTACACTTGGCCGCATGGCCCACGTGGCTAACTGTGTAGTTAGAGAAAATTTATTAGTTACCACCTTATCTTGCACAGATTTGTGGAGACATTTGATTGTGTATTTATGCATATGAATAGCTCAGCGCCGATAGTGGGAAATGATTGGTTCCTTGTCATTTGATTTTAAGCCCTACCACCATCCAAAGACAGCGAGGGTTGTCAGCTAAGGTAGCACTGCACTTGACACAATTATAATGGCCTAGATGATGAAACAGTTGCAAACGAAAACCAAATCGCTGCTTTTAGATCCCCATCGGTTTTCAAAATGTACAAAGCATTTGGCGCTATCCACATGAATCTTATTGCATGTTAACAGTTTGCTAACACAAAGTCGCCCATGATAAATTAATGACAATACGGGTGTACACACTAACTGAGGTTATTTTAACGAAACGAAATTCATTTTAACAAGTTATAAATAAAAATTTTGCTAGTAAGAAAAGAAGAGTGCATATGGCATCTAGGGGATTGCTTGTAGTGCCAAAATTTGCAATTACAACAGAAAATGAGTTGTTACTTCCAAAACCTTTAAAAATAATGCATTTCAACAAAATCACCATTAGTCCCAAGGAAAGCCGCAAGCGCATTAAGATGTTAAGGACAGAGTTAAATTACATTATTTTAATGAACTGTTGAATTTTCATTGCTTCTACACACAATTTTGTAGCATTTGTTGCGCTAAAAATCACATTAATGGAATCTGCAGTCGAGCAATGGCGAATTTCTTCATCATCAAAAATACAACACAATCTTGGAGTTCTCTTATTATACGTGTTATTATGTCCTATTTTCCCAAAATATTATTATAACTACCTGCAATGAGCTCACACTGCTAGTGTCAGTAAACGTTGCCGACTACTTTTTACGTGATACGATGGAACAAAATATATTTAACAACAAGTCATGTAAGTTAAATAAAAGCTCCCATAACATTAGGCCTAAACACTAAACTACAGCAACCTTAAAAGCATCGCCTATATATGAAGAATAAAAAAAACCCTAAAACATTTGCCCAGAGAACTTATTTAGGTGACTTGAATCACATTTCTATGAAACACTGAACATCCTCCACTCATTCCATAGAAATTTACAAATTTTTCGCCTGTAGTAAGTACTTTTTTGTGGAAAACAAGAGAGAAGCTTCGTAAACACTGGAGCATCAAAAAACTTTCGAGAGAAAAGTTACACTAGGGAGCGTGAAAGCGAATAATGTGACACCGAATGGTGACCATGAATTGCTATTTTTTTCAGCGATTTTAGCTACTTTTACACCAGCATTGACCGAAACTTTGAGCGAACATTTGCTGTCCTATTTTAAGACCTTCCGCGAAAATAACGTTTCGTTCCAACATCTTTATCGCAAGTAGTTGAAGAATTTTACGAATTAAGTTACTTTAAAAAAAACTTTGCAAACTAGACTTAGGACTTGATAACAGCACGTTGAAATTTATCAGCTCCTACGATACACTCAGATGGCGAAAAACAAACTCAATAGAGTTTACAATATTGAAGGGTCTAAAAACTTCAGAAATGAAACAAAAATTAGGAAAATTAAGTTTTCACGCCCAGCCTTCATCCCAAATATGTAATCTCGAAAGGTTGTAAAATGACATGAAAGATATGCCACCGAAGTGTCGTTTGCATACCAAAGATAAATTGATCATGCCCGTCATTCAGAAGAGGTCGCGCATTAACTTTTCTCTCTTAAGTGCTAATATCTGTCTTACGAGAGCTAATCGCTTTGCGAATCAATCAAAATTTGAAAGAAGAAAATAAAATGCATTTTAAACTTGACAAAGACGACACGTTTTAGAAATCTTGACGGCCTCTGCCTTGTCATATATGCTATTATCGTTCAATGCTGACATATTGCATGGGTGTTAGCGGTATGGGTTGTTAAAAATGCTTGGCATCAGAGGCAGAATTTTGACCTGCTATGGAAACGCTACAATCGACTAACAAGGGAATGTTTTCGTTCAGATACTCTGCGGAATTCTAGAGTGCACCTACTCCTTTTTCAGAAAGCATTACAAAACTCCTACCCTGTTTCTTTGTGCGCTTCAAAGGCACTGCGGTACTACAAACAAACATAACAAATTATTTTGTGATTTATGCTTGGTTCCCACTACTGAGGAGTAAAAGCAGACTTACTTTGATCGTAATTTATCTGCGAGGGTTCAAATCAGAGGACGAATGAGGTAGAAAGAGTTAGGTTTATACGTAATACAGTCAGTCGTCAGCGGAAAATAATTTGAATTCTAATAAGCTAATTAATGCAAGAAAGCTTAGAGGTACTAAGCTTTTTTGAATGAAATCAAATATTTAGCAGTAAAGTTGAAAATACTATGAAATCTACTTTCATTTGTGGAATGATATTAAATTGAGGTGCTTTATTTTTGAGTGGAGAATAAACAAAGACACATGAACTAGAATGAATTCCAAGAATATCATGTCATGACATTATGGCAACTTAAGCTCTCCAAATGACTGCATTTGATCAGCAGAGTTTGATCCTCTAATTTGCTGCAACTTCTCCCATAAAATACGCCGTGTGAAAAGTCAGACGAGTAGAAGAACTTGATCTCCTTGCACGATGGTTGCTTATTCATTTTTTTAAGATGCAAGTGGTCGGATGTCAGATTTATGACTAGAGGCCGTTCATCAAGTTTGCTAACTCTTGCTCATCATGAGTTTTACGCAGCCTTACAGCAAAGCGACTACATATGTGGCGCAAGAAAGAGCGTCATCAAACTCATTTTCATCAAAAATTGAAGGTCAGCTAAACTATGAAATGGTGCTTGAATTTTAATTCCTTGCAAAGCCAATGGACCAAGATGGGCGAAAAAATAATACAACGTTTTTACATATGCGTGGACAGCAATAATTAGCTTTTACAAAGAAAATAGGAGAAAATGCCAAATTTCAAAAGCAGATATCGCATAAAACTAAAACACCCCTGAGGTTTTCCATTTATGCTCAAACTGCACGCAAGGGACAAAAGTGCTTGATAAAGTAACCTATTTATGCTAAAAAAAATCCATCTACTGTATGAAGCCTTGTTCAAAACCGTCAATAAAGTTAAATTTATATAGCTTTCTCGAGGATTTTTATGGATGACACTTTTACTGATTCTTACAATTTGCCAGTGCTGCAAGCTTTATTTATCGTGCAGTAATTTTAAGCACCAAAAGCAACCTGTGGAATGGGTGTGTATGTTAAGCTGTTCACAGTGTGAGTTATAAGCAAATTCGGGTTTACATAGTTCTCCTGTGCACGGGTTTCTCTATTTATGCAAATTGAGTTAAATTACTGGTCTTCTGGTTCACTGATGACTCGTCTTGCATTTAATAATAGCGACCCACAAAAGCAATTGTTTTTATAGCAATGAAGCGTATAGAAGGAAATTCACTTTCTTCCGAAACTTGTAAGACAACGGGTAATAATACTAGTCTTAGGTAGAAAACGATGGTCAAATGATTTTTTGATTCAGTCTGTTTATTTTTCCTGTGTTGAGAGCACTAAAATTTGCTGGAATGATTATATTAAACATAAATGTAGGCAAAATAAAGTCGAATACAGTTTATCAAAAGAATCTTTCCTGCATCAGCCATGCATTTACGTTGAGCTGTAATTAACTTTACTTGTAGCTGAGTGCCCTTAAACAGTGAAGACGCTCGGCATCAGCTACCACAAATTCGATTAAGGCATTACACTTACCTCCACTTTGTTATAACGCTAACATGTCAACTTTAATAAGGAAGTTAACCAACCTGTTTGGCGATCATGATAGGAATGCAACTGTTTAAGTAATGCTTAATAAAATTGCAGTCAAGTGAGACGAGCAAGGGTTGGCTTCAAACCACTTCCCCTTAAGGTTACTATTTAAGAAATTCAGTGGGAGAATTAAACACTAAAATAGATACACCTACCCTGAGTTTTCAAATGTGTACCGAAAAGTCATATAAATTTATCAGCTCGTAATAGTTAACCTCAAAGCTGACACAGAGCCTTCATATTCTCCTCTAATTGTTGCCATTATAAGACTCTACTCAGTGCATAAGTGCAAATCAGTAGCTTAAGTAATCACAAAATGACAGGCAACGGAGTAAATCCTATCAGGTCTAAAAAGAGCTAACATTTGCAAACAAAAATGCAAGTTGATGCAATTTAGTCTTGAAAGGAACAATTTGTTACCTATATTCTTCAATATCCTCAATGATTAGCATATCTGTAACAGAAGACAACTTAAATTACTTTATAGTCTTTTTAAACAATCTTGTAGGATCATATGAATTGCAAATATCTGTTCCAACTTTAATTCACAATTTCTCCCTAGCGCAAATTAAAGATAAAATTAAAAAATCATAGAAGGAACAACAAAACCGCGTTCTATTTTAGTAGAAAAGCAAAAAAATTCACTTCCTCTTACCGCAAACCAATGGAGAGTCTAGTGAAGATGTTTTGAGGCGATGGCCAAAAGTGAATGACTTTGAGGTATGGACCTTTGTCCTGGGAGGCCAGAAGGCCAATATCCCCATTTGCCATATACCGCGAAAGGGAAATAATTCTGCAGGTACTTTTGGGTTATTGCAGACTATAGTGTAAAGATGGTACTACTCCACACACGAATTTGAGGTCACGTCAATGAGGTTAATCAAAAATTGCATGTGGCTGGAGATTGCTGAACGACTTATATGCATTATTGCAGTGCATTGTTTCCTTTCCAAAAGTTTAACTGCTCAATAACTTTGATACAGTGTTTCCGGGCTAACTTTTGCCTAACGACCAATTGACTCATATAGCGAATTAAAAAGTCGCATACATGTCCATTTTTATCAAACCATCATAGTGATAGACGTCAATTGAAATTATATGTTCTGAATTAGCCTGGTGATTCTTGCGTTGGGGTATCCAAACGACGTGTTTTGGCGGTTGGCAGTTTGCCTCTTATTCGCATCTTTATACGATATGTGCATTCAATCAGAATATTTCTAAAAATGATGTAGCACGGAAGTGGAATTCAGTCCTTGCCTGCTGAACCAAAAGGCGATTTTTTATCAAAAGTAAACCGCAATTGAAAACAAACTAGTTCTTTTACCAAGTGCAGTGAAATGCCCATTTAAGGCTAGGCTCCTCTTCGGAGCAGTGCGAGTTACGGGTAAATAAAATGTGTCTCTATGCAAATAGACATTAAATATGTGAGCCTCAGAAGATAAAAATACCTAATTTCTAAGTCAGGTAATTATCTGAAGTATCGTACAGATGGGAATTCACGTTGTTAGTTAACCGGAGCTTAGGGTCGCATAAGTTGACTTGGTCTACAGGATATTAGCCGTTTTCGCGAAGGTGTTCACATCCATGCAGGATAGATGCAAATAACGCTTTTCTGGCAATAATACACTTCAAGTTAAAGTGAATTTCATCAAAGACGTGCATTGAATAATGTCCAGACGAATGTGAAGAAAACAAAAAAAATAATATTTGTGGACTACTCGGCCACAACTTTAAAGAGAAAGACACAAACCTATTAAAGACATAAATTAGGCCAATTTCTGCAATAGATATTTAAATTGCACCAAATGTGCTTTTCCAGTGTCCTGGTTATTAAGTTAACTCTTCGTTGTGGTTCCAAGGATACTTAGGGCACCGCAAGTGAACTTCCGCCGAGCTGCATGGCCTTTAGACTATGGCAGTAGCCCTCCTCAGGCCTTCTATGCATCGGGGATGCAATTTCTGTCAGGATGCTATTTTTTTTCGTTCTCGCGGAAGGCTCAGTGAGCTACGCCAAACCAAAAGCAAACAATGAAGCCTCACCCGTGTATATTTTAAACAATCCTTCAGGGATTATAACAGGATACATTGTTATTATTTAACATATTCAGGTCCAAGTGTAGTAATGGGGAAAATAATGGGCTGCTAGTCTCTTCGTAGCAAAACCGAAAGACATACGCAAATATTTAATAACTTGGGCGAAAACTCGTGTAAGTGAAAAGCTAATGCTCATTTCCTAATAGGATCAATCAGCCAACCTTCCAAATAGAATGAGTCACTGTTTGCCTAATGAGTTTATAAAATCTACTTAATAAAAGGAATGAAGCAAATTACTACTTACAACAGTAAGGCAGGAGATATTACAAATCAAATTTTATAAATAAATGGCACCAGTAATAAGGTAAATTCCACATAATAGATACGCTTAATAGTTAATTAAATCGCCGTCAACAAAAAATGTTCATCTACTCTCCATTCGCATCAGCGTAATCCAAGTCCAAGTACCAAGCCTGTACTTGAGTATTTAGGTGGACAGTAGATTGTAGGCGATTAAAAATATTGGGTAGTCAAAATTCGTGCATTTATTAAGTCTTCCATGGAGGCTACTTGTTGAGAATTAACAATCCCTTAAATTGTATTCAAAAGTGAAAGAGAACAATGGGTGAAACAGTGTAAAGTATAAATCGGAACGAAAACTCGGACTCGTATGATTAAACTTGTTTCTGGTAGATAGTAAGGACACTGCAGAGCAACAAGTAACACAGGATACCCCAGCAATTCACCGAATTCACGCCTTTACCTTAGTTAAGCTTGGATAATGTGCTTCTTAAAAACGTTGCAACAGTCTTGCTACTTAAACTCACAAGCAATTTTTGAAACTATACTACAGCACGATAAGAAATATCTTTTCAAAAATTAAGATTTTACTGCTATACATACGGCTTGGAGCGAGAATAATACGATGTTCTTTGAGTCCGGAGGGCAAAAGTTTGTAAAGTCTTTGATATCGCCCGCGGCTTTGGCTTTTCGGCCCTTATAGTTGGTTATATGCATCATAAAATACATACACGCATCATTATGTCCATTCGGTACTCTTCATTTTTTGCAACATTAGCCCATCATTCTGAATTCCAATAAGGTGACAGCTGAACTCGAGAATTGTGATTTGAGCTCGACAAATTCATAAACTGCAGAAGGTTCTCGCAAATTCTGTATAGTGGGCCGTCCCGTCTATATACATTTAAAAATTGGTTCTGTTGGTGAATAAATTGCTTTACATTTTGGAGACACTTCTTTAGCTCTCTTTGCCTTGATGGACTGCCTACCACACAACTATGAAATGTTTACCTGATGATAAGTAAGTAATTATGGCTAATATTCACTTGCACGATATAAAAACCTCAAAGGTGCTCAAAAACATTCGAGAACAGCCAGTACTAGCCATTTAGTTGGAAAACAGCCTTGACCTTAAAAAGCAGCATAAAATCTCGTACTTCATTCTCACCCGCGGGAAGATGTACCCCTTAGTTGGGATGAGTGGGAGTGAAATAATGTCCCATCACCACAGTCTCCACGTTTCCCTTGTGATTCTTCAGACGACGGCCATCACACCTTTTTGGTACCACACCAATACGTGAGAAACGGGATAATTAATTGGAAAGCAAAAGTGGGATTGGAAAGGCGTTTTTTCAAGACAAAACAATTCTTTGTGCTAGCGTTTTCAACAAAGGTAACAAAAGCAGCGAACTTAAAAAAAACAAACTTATAAGAAGCTGTCCATCGCCATTTGCTGCTTATTAGACCTCATTGATCCCTAACAATGGTTTTTATTCATTCTTTTGATTAGGTTTCCTCAATGACTGTCCGCTAGTACAAGGTCTGTTGACCGTAGTTTCACTAACACCGGGTAAAGATCGAATGCAATGCCTATTTCGGCAGACGAATAGGATACTACTGGCCTAGGAACAGTTAATCCTTCTTCCAATTATAGATCGGGATGCCAACAGATAAAATAAAAATAACTTTCAGCTCCAGTCCCAAACTAAAGTGATAATGAATCGCCACCAAATTGATCATAATTAAAACGACTACTGAATCTTGATGCACCTTTAAACAATGAAACCGATTTGGTTTTTTCAAAGGCAGTGAAATATATAAACTTGCCAAGATAAATTGAAATAACAAAAATTCTTCGGCTCCTTGCTGTAGAGGCTTTTGTGAAGCTTCTAGCTAAATGCTTTTCCATGATGGAATATAAGTCAATGGTTTTCATCACGCATACCGCAGCCAATAATGGATTCAACAGGCAATTTAAAACCAACGAAAGACGTTAATTTGAATAAGGGGGAAATACTAGCATCATTTAGCTTTAATAGTGCTCACAAATTTATGCACAAATTGTATTATTTAGGCAAAGAAAAAACGAGAAATCATTATTTTAAGCACCCAAATTTTGGTGATTTTCTGGTCTCCGACTCATCCATTTATGTATAGACATAAAAACTAATTAGATTTATGGCTCTTTTGCGTGCACTTGTCGTAGACTTTACGTGGAAAATAGGAACGCACTACTTTTTGTCACATTGCTATTTTCAGGAACTTTAATGAAGTCCTCACCGTATTGAGTGAGTGCTCAGCTGTATCCCGAAATCTAATTTATAGCCTAATAAGTAAATCGGATGCCCACATTCACTCGCCTGTCCGTTTGTATACCGCCGGTCACAGTCGCTCCAGTGCTTCCGTTTCGTCAAAATTTGCATTTATTGAAAAACAGAACGTAAACAAACATCCACTGCTTGGCGAGAGCAGGAAAAATAGTATTTTTGCTTACCTACACCCACATTTAACGGGAATGATGCTATATAATTTTCTCCAGACAAAAGGTGGTGCAGATTCATTTAGTCTCGCATGTGATTATTGAGCATGTTACTATGTAGATATGCACTTTGAGGTAGGATTACCTTAACGTCATTGCAAGGAATTTTAAGAAATTGCTTCAGATGTCACTTTTCCTGAGCCATTTTGTAAACCATGTCTGTCTAAAATTGTCATAAACGCTTACACATATTTAAAGGCATTTTAGGTGATGCATGAGTTCTGTCACCCAACGGTGAGGTAGTTACTAAGAATGTGTACTGACTCTTCTTGTTAGAAAATGATACTGCATCATAATAGATGTTGCGTTTCACTCGATATGCGCTCAAACGAGTAAACTGAAAGTGGTCCGCAGCAGGATATCACGTATAACGAAGTAAAGATATTTCATGATGCATTTTGATGATTCTCCCTATTCGTTTGATATTCATACAGAAATGAGTTCAGATGCTAAAGTAACCTAAGAAAACTTCCACTTAAAGTTTATTTCATTAGCATAAGCTAGCGGTAAATATTTGAACTAGGCCTAGTCCAAAGCTTCAAATTCGGCTCTGGAATTGGACTTATAAGTTTGTTAGACATTTTCCTTGGTTTGTTACTTTTCTTGCGACGTTGCATGCGTGGTGCAATAATCCGAAAAAAGAGTCCAATTTAAGCCCTCAGTATGCACGACCTGCAACAGGTTAAGGCAAAAAATAGTTTTTATCATAAAATCTTTATTCAATGGCAAATACTATTTAGAGAGTGATTGCGATTTAAGTGATTCCATACATACATAAGCAAATGCTCCACATTGAGGAAGAGGTAGATTTTTCCAGGGGGCATTTCGTCCACCGGTGGTGAAAGGGAGTCAGAGCGGAAAAATACACACAGAAAATACAAAAAAACTGATCAGGAGGTTATACACTCTCTATCCCAACATTTGGGGTCTATCACACGGGTTCGATATAGATAATATATACAAGGATTTATGGCTTGTTCACTGGAATTCTGCAGCTGGAATAGCGTAATATCTGGAGTCTGAAAAATTTCTTAGACACAAATACTATACATACCACTCTCTATTTGGGAATTCGATTTCGACCGGGGTGCACCTTCGAAGAGGGGCTAATTCGGTTGCTGTTTCTAGAGAGGGAGGTAAAAGTGGTGTCGGCGCAAGCATTGAAGAAGAGCGCTGATTTATGAATGTTCTATTTTCCTCTACGTTATAGGAACCCTCATTTCGTCGGCGGAATTTGTAAACAGCATAGCCAATGATTAAGGCTATAAGAAGGAGTGTGGCACCACAACCAGCTAAAAGAAGCCAGGTATTGAGAGATGGAAGGTAACTCGTAATTCCCACTTGACCATTCCCTTCTGCTTCGGAGAGTTCTTCGACAATGGCACTGTTATCCGCGCCGTTGAATCTAATAGCGTCGTCTTGGGGTGCGCGATCGTGGCTCCAAGGTGGGAAAAGTTCCTCAGACTCTGAGGGATATAATTTGCCACCAGTGTCAACACTACCTGTGTCTGCAATCGCCGGAGCCTGGTGGTGTTGAGTCATGCTCCTAAAATGGTTCAGAGATGACAATAATCAGATCCATTAAGTAACGATAGAACTTTCATTTTTAAAGCATGATTCTAGCAGTAGGCCGATGAGCAAGAAGCATTTTTATTTTGGCATTAAATACAACTATTCCATTCATGATAAAGTTACTTTTTACAGTTTGAGATCGTAAATTCGCCTATGAAACCAAAAGTTTAGGAACGATTTTGAATTTCCAACCATTTAGTTCACAATACACGTCCTTCGTCACCTCAACACATTTATTTGCCAAAAGCGAAACAAACGACCGTAATTTATCCTACAAATAATATCACTGGTATAACCTAAAATCCACGTAGTTAATCAAGACACTTGACTGGCAAAGTTGCTTTAAATTAACGTGTTCACGCGTCCATGCATCAATGATCGGCGCACATCAACGACCAAGGCATTGAAATTGTACAATGTGCATTAGTATATGCTTAAAACATCGGTATTTGCGGAGACTTTAGCTAACATACTACCACACTTTAACATAACATTGGCGATAATGTAAGTGTTCACTACACTCCCAACCTTAAACTTATAAGTACCAAAAAGAAATATTTGGTTATAATTCTCTGCATCAACAGCGGTGAAACAACCTTGTGGAAACAAGAATAGCTGAGGTTAGTTAAACCCTTTTTTTCCACTCTTTTGAATGCTCATGAATAAAATTTAGGACGAGAAACGCAAAGGCGCATTCCAATTTCTCTTTCGACTCTTCACTTTAAGAAATATTGGGAATCGTCATGCTAGTTGATATTGTTGAGTGCATTATTTAAAAAAATAAATTTGTCAGGGAAGGCATAGATCGAAATGACGGTGTCACAGAAAGAGCTTGAGGGCTTTCACGCATCCACTCTCACTGGAGAGATTCTATCGAAAGTCGGTGAAGCGCCCTTCCAAAACACATGCGGACTTATCTCCCATCATGAGATCTATGCCATTTCGATTTCCACATCTAATTATAAAGTGACATTACTTGATTCTCTACAGTGTTGAAAAGTAAAATAGAAACATTACACGATGAGGAAGATTCATTAAGTGCGTCATAAAAATAGAAAAGAAAATTTGGTTAATTTTCTAAGCATTTTTTGACACTGACGTTGTTATGGCTGAATTAATTTGAATGAAAGTTTTTTATATTGCTTGGCAGTTTTTGCTTCCAAGATACACCAAGTGTTTAACTTTATCAAGAAAAGATTGACATTGATCAGGTAGAGAAAAATTCTGCTATCAGGCGCTTTTCGGAAACGTACTCATGTAACGTGATGACTTACTTTCGTAAACTTCAAATTTAAACTGTTCTTGATAGCCAAGAAGCAAAGAAAAAATAAAACCTCACTGTACTTCATACTAAGCCACAAGCATCGCTGTGTTAATAGCGAGTAAAATCCTTCCGGATGGACTATAAGCTATTAACTGAAGCCAATTCAAGCGGTCTCCGGAAATGTGTAGACTAGGGATTACTGACTATTAATTCTCCATCGTTTGGGAAGCAGTTAATATTATTCACTGAATCAGCTTTTGCAAGAAACATCAAAAACTGATGGTATTGCCTGCTAAGACTGCAGCATAAAGTCAAGTCACATCTAATTTTGCATCGAAACAACAATCAGTTGCTTATGGTAGTCTTCAATACACGTAGTAATATAAGATTTTCAAATTTATAACTGAGACTAACTATTTGGTCAGTCACGACGTCTAATTTACTGGATACGCAATTTAACAGAGGGCCAGGTAAGGCTTTGTCCTTCGCCGACATCTCTCCTTTCGAAGGTTTTAGCCAAACAAGCAGCTCGACAGCATTCTGCGGGTGTTTGCGCAGTGCGTCCAAATTTGTAGAGATTAAATTTATTGCCAAAAGATGCGCCATGACTCTCGCCGATGATGAGGAAGAAATAGACTTCTGTGGAATTTGATTGTAATTAAACCTGCTTTTAATTAAAATATCGCTCGCTTTTAAACCTTTGATATAGACCACCCTGGGAATTCTTTGTCCTTTCCCAACAATGTAAATAATTCATTGCTGTTTATAAATAGTAGTTCTTCTGTCAGCACAATTAAATTTCAATTATTTAAAGTTTCGACTTAAAAAATGTTGGTCTTGCCAACTCGAACATCTTGACGAAAATGACATTTGATGCCAGATTTGACATTTCAAATGTTGATGTCAATTGACATAGTATGAGCATTGGAAGACAGGTTGCAGTATGGTGAAGAGTGGACTGCTGTTAAAATACTTTCGCAGTTTTTTAATGTAGTAACAGTTCAGACATATTAATTAAAATCATTAACGATTTTTCACAAAATATAAACGGTTTGTTTAGCATTGCAAAAATTTTTGAAAGCAATTTAGGCCATACAAAAGCATCAATGACCTATTAAATTAAGTGCACTAGCTGTTTGATGATCGTACTGGTGTAAGCTCCAGGTGTTGCCCTGATTTGACGTTGAGGATGCATCGTTAGAAGAAGGAAGATTCCATTTTGGGACGACAATTCCGTTGGGGTTGGCCGGCTTGCAGCTAGCCAGTTTGCTTCTGAATGCACTGTCACTTTCAAAACAGTTGGGCTTTGCAACCACCAAGGGAGTAAGCGGTTTTGAGGAGGTTAGATACGGCTTTAATGGAGATGTCGAAACATTGAAATGAGAAAGCTTGATGAGGGCGGCATTTCACAAATGATAATTTTCAACTAAAATCGAAATCTCAGCCGTCCCAAGTGCATTGGCGCAGCAATCATAAATAAACCGTTAGGATAGTTAATATTACTATATTTTGCTTCTCGTGTTTTGACAAACATGTGTTTTAATACATTAAATACATGCCATCTAACCTGTTCAGCTCCCATGTCATTTGCAGGCCTAAAAGATAAAACCCAAATTTATATGGAAATTTCGCCTTTAATGAGAGCGTTCTAAGCCACGGTGAATATAGCAAAAGACGTCAACTTTATGGACAAAAACTATTAAGATTAGGGGTAAAGGGTGTCGGTCGTCGAAACTTTATTGGCAGAAATTAGTTGCCACGCAAAAACAGATACAGATACCCATATCAGCAGCTAAGTAAGAACTCATTTTCATAGGTCCTGTGCGATTAAAGTACTGTCTTTAGGTAACATTTTCAAATATGGAACTTTCTGCATTAAAACAAAAAATGCTTACAAATTTACTATTTGTCGAACCTTTGGAGTGAACGTTGGATCAATCAAGATATTCTTCCCACCCTTATAGACGATTCCACTAATAGTTTCCCCAAGCAGAAGGTCGGCCAGAAAGACTCCATTTATGTTGACGCCTAGTTAAAAATAAGAGAACCTCGTATTTGCAGAAAACTCACCACTAATGTGACCGACGAAGGTTGGTCCAACGTAGTTCGCTACACTCGCAGGCATTATTGTGGGATCACAACCCACATAGACTTGATAAACTTCATTGAAGTGGCTCCCACTAGACCCTGCAAAACAAAGAAGTTTTATGCCTTTTGTTCATGTTTTCCTAAAAGAATTTGGTCTAGGCCGACAATTATGGGGAGGCGGAAGTCTAGTTGCCTTTCACCAATGCTAAATGCGTATATGATTGACGGCGTCCACTCCTAAACCCATTAAGAGTGGTAACTACCAGTGTTTAAAGCAAATTAAACGAGACTCCCCATGCAATATTGAAGAGTTGCAACATATAGATGTGAAGGGTGGCAAATGAGGCAACACTAAGGAACTAGCATGAAGAAGGGAGGTAAAAAAGCGTGCAACTATCTCAAATAAGTTCACAACAACTCCCTACAGTTTAATCAAAAATAACAAATTATAACCCTGATCCTCAATTTGGTAGTTAAAGCCACGTTAGTTGCTGCATATGAGTGGAATTCTTCGCGTTTAAAGGCAGAGCTTAAATTATTTAACTTTGGGATGATGTTAATTTTTAGGTGACTACAATGCAATTAACGAAAACAAAGCGGTCCAAGGGGTTTTAAAGAGCAAAAGAATTCCCAAAAAATAAAATCCATCATTAAAATCTTTCTCACTGCATTGCTGCAGAACAAGTTTACGAGCATCTCATTAGCTAGAAAACAAAATTGGGAGTATTAGCACACGTATTAAACAAAGGCATTCTCCATACCCTCTGATGTTGATTCAAGAACATCCTCGGAATCCACTTGAAGATGTAAGTACGCATTATTACGAATAACCCGAACAACATGGAATATTCCATCAACCATATCGACGTTAGACTCCTGCAATATCTGAATTCCACTTCCCATGTTGTATGTCAAACGTAAAACGAACATTTTCTGGAAGTGTAAGAAAGGAACCCTTGATGCTCCACGCGTTTTATCGCACAAGTTATATTAAAAGCAAAAAACACGTTCAAACGGTAGCTAAAATACCTTCAGTGTAGTATTTGCTCTAAACTTGAGAGCATCAGCGCCAGAATGTGCTAAATAGCAAAGCACTGCAGCCAACACAATCTGGTGGAGTGTGTACAAATGAACGGCAATTAGGGTCAGCGCATTGCGATGCATTTATACGCAATCTTTCAGCTATGTTAGCATAAGAAGTACTTTTTACAGTCACGTCGATTGATTGTTTAGACCATTTATTTTTTCGCTCAGTTTAGGATTATGCGGCTTATAACAAAACCGCGACCCATAAATACAGTGCACGTACGCATACCATTTACCCGGTTCCAGCATTTTAGGTCAACACATCTTTTCGCCCACTTGCCAAACTCAATGTATCCTACCAAATTTTCAAATGATTTGGATAAAAACGAGCATGCGGAGTTCGTCTAAAGCTTTCTTAAATAAGTTTAAAAAGAAATGTTCACAAACAAAGTGCTCTCATCATACTCCACAATGCCAAACGGAAATAAAAGGTTATAAGTTTGGAATCACTGACAAATAAAACAAATGACAAACATCTTTCAACCTAAAAATATCATTTAAAAGGATTTTTACAAAGAAATGCTTTATCACAAAGCTATGAAGCATAAGAGGAAGAACGATTATTTTAATGACTAACCACGATCTGTAATGAGCATTCGTACGGCCGTGCACATAGTAAGAGGGAAATTGGGAATTCCACATAGTAGGAACCAGTGTATTCACTTTGCATCGAACTTAGAATCATACTAAATTCTAGTGTAGTTTAAAGCTTGCAAAATTAAGATAAGATTTAATGATTATAATTCGGACTTTTGACTGAGCAATGAACTAATTCTGTAAAACCAACGTCAAATATGGTCACAGAGAGACAGGACCAGCTGCATTGGGAGCTGTCTTTGTTAGCATAGTGTAAACGGCAATACTGCGTTTCACAGATTATGCCGTGAGGGTACTTGATCACATTACACCATAACATAAAAATGCGCGTTTTCTGACAAACTCGGAAGGATACCCTGTGTTGCGACAGATGCCTGTTTCGGTTCTGCTTAGGGCCTGCATTTTATTCAAAAAACAAATCGCGCTAAGTATCCTTAAAAGATATGTTTGAAGTGCAGCAAAGGTCACAAGTCAAACTTACTTTGAACGGTACCACCTCGAGTCTGAGAAAATCAAGAGATTTACTATGACTTGTGATATGAAGTAAAGTTGCACGTGATTTTTGAATTGTCTGTATTCCGAAGGATATTGTATCCCGTGATGTGTTACGGAGAGGACTGAACTCGAAAATTGCGCATCCAGCCATATTGCTTGAATATTTAATAGCCGTTGCAACTAAAATAACAACTTTCCTTTCAAGCATAATGCAATGTTCATTTAAAGGATAGGCTGGGTTTCCGTATCATCTGTTCGAACTATATTTTGTGGATTACTAACTTCCATTGCAAGGTTACGAGACAAACTGTTTCAAATCAAGTCGGCTGCTTTCCACCCTTTTTCTGGCTTATTTGGATCGTCCAGCCACTTGATTACTTCTTAGAAGGACTAATTAAGTGGCTTAATTGTGACCAATGCAGAAGTAAACATAAAAAACGGCATATGTGCGGGAATACCGCTTTAAATTAGGATTGGGATTTATTATTCTAAAAAAGCGCAACTCAATTTATGCTGGTTTATTCTTGAAGTGATCAAAGAGCATACCATCAGTGCAAACAGGTCCACTGAATCCAGACATGGTGCAGTCGCAAAAGTACGTATCGAGTTGTTGGACGCAGCGGCCACCAAATCCACAGACGCCAGGTCGACATTGGCTCGGAACGCTGCCGGCTTTCCAGGCTCCCTCACCAGTTCTTTGCTCAGTGAGATGGCAACCTAATTTGACACCTCTCGTGTATTTAGCATTTCGAAGAGGATTTTTTGGCGGATGAAAGGCATTGGATTCTATGATGAGAGGTGATTCCACTGATTTCTGAACAATTTCCACATCAGCCAGGCAGCCATCATATTCACGAGTCGACCGAAAGCTATTTCTAAATTCCTTCGTACTCCTAAAATTATATTTTTGAAAGAAATGTGATCACTGTTCCTCCATTAAACTTAGTTTACTCGGATTGCTCTCGTTCCGAGCTCAATATGATCGTTTGTCAGAATAAGATAATTATTGTATTAAAACAAGTGTTATTTGTTGTACCAAATCAGCGTATTTATAGGAGGAAAATACATTGCTGTGTCTGCAAGCGCTAATCATAAGTCAGTAAGAAAAAGAGGAAACATAACAGCATACTCAATTGGCAATCCCCCTAGGAAAAGTCTTTCGAAGGCATGATGGGAGGCAGCCGCTTGGCCCCCAGGAAGGTCCAGTGGAGCCAACTTTTCGCCATCGAAATCTATCGCCAGTGTAAACGCACCCAATGTGCACACTTGAACCTAAAGAGGCGGCACATTATTTATAAAATGACGGAAAGGAAATAAGCACCGATTTAATAATAATTGCCAGTGAACGGAACCGAAGACTGCGGTGTTCAAACCACCGATGCATTCCATGCTGAAAGCGCCAGCGCATTATTTGATGCTTTTTTGTCAGCCGTTCATTAGTTACATCCTTTCTTTGTTTCTAGGCAAATATAGGTCCGCATTTATCATACGTGGCGACATTCCGTACCCCAAGGAAATAGTTTTTGAATTCACTTCATTACAGACAAATGAGCAAAGCATTTAGCAAGATATTTTAAAGCGAAAATTTATTGGAATTCTCATTTTCTGTTTTTTTGAAGATGATTAGTTGATAAGAATATGGTCATGAGCGTGTCAAAGATAGGACATTTCAAATCACTGCAAATGGTTTAGAGCATTCAAGGTCCTTGGAACTACTCTTGTGGTTATTAAAAAGCAAGAATTGTTTCTGCATTGAACCTTAGCTCCCTATTACTCGGATTATGATAGGCATTAAAAATAATGATTTGCCCAAAATTCATAATTTTCAACCTAGGATGCCCACATAACTGAATGAACTGATTGATTGCCATTAAAATACACGCATCTATTTTATATGCAGGAAAATAACAATTAGTGCTTTATTTTAAATGCACGCTCAAATAGCGGAATTGCATTTAAGTAGATAAACTTAAGAAAAATTGCTTACAACGCTACTGTCTTACCCTTTAAAAAGACGCAACTTACTTGAATGTCATGCCACTGCGTATCGTTCAGGAGAGCCGTTTTTTCGAATGCGAATTGCCCTTGGCTTGTATCGTATTTGTACCTCACGTGCAAATGCGCGTCGACTAGCTCCAATCCAACAAAATCCTCCTTTAAGTTTGTCGCAGTCAAGATAATTCCGTTGCTCTAAATTAACATCTCTTCATAATTCCTCAATTTATGGGCGCTTCCTACGCTAACTAGTTGCTTGCTTAATGTCGTCGGTGGCTGAAGCTGACTGTTGGGTGAGTTGATCCAACGACCTCTTAACTCCAATTTAAAGGCATCTAACTTTCGCATAATTGATAAAACTATTGCAGAAGTTCAATGCTAACTGATTTTGATTTTGCCTAAAAAAGTCCTCCAAAACCGAAGTTACTCCATGCAGTCCTTCGCCCACTAGTATTATTTGGCTCATTACCCAAGTAGCACAATGCTGTAGGTTCTAATAGGTTTCCAAAAAGAAAACGTATGGATAACTTATGTTAATGCACTCCTCTAAATTTCAGTCATTTACAGGGCTGGATTGAATTTGTGCAGTAAGAAGTATCAGTTCATTCACTTCCTCTGACGATGCGATCACAATTAATGGAATTCGTATATGATAATCTTGAATGTCCAACACAGCTCTACTAACACCGATTTGATCCAAATAAATATTTTCTGATAACAACTAGTGAAAGACAGAAAGGTACGATAGCCGCCAATAAGAACAAGGCGTTTGCATTAATGTTGCATTTGGTCAACATTTTAATGCCCGCCTCCTTTTTTACGCAACCAACCCAATGATCCCTTTAAGGAGCGAAATTTCGTTCTCCTAAAGTTATTAATCATCCATGAATCAAAAGGAAATTTTAGGTGTTTAAAATACCTACCGTTGATGTTTTTATGGATAGACGAATGTTGAGACAGGCCTCCTGCTTTAATGGGTATTCCATCAACCCTCCATCACCTTGAAACTGAAGTGGAAAGGCTCGAATTCTTTTGTCCTTCGCCGTTAAAGCTGTCACTTCGATGCTTTCCTTCCATTTATCCATTATTGTGAGCAAACTAGGGTCATATGATCCGTAGGAACTTTCCTTTGACCTGTAGTTCGCTACTTCGCCGATGATTTTGAGGATGTCCAAACCATTCAGCTTAAATTGCGACAGGCGCCCAATAAAAGCATCCGTCTCCAACTCTGCAGTATAGGCCGAAATATCTTCGGCCAAACTCCCAATGCAATCGTAGTCACTGTCAAGTACAGTTGCGTCGTCTTCAAAGTCTACAATCCCCGTTAGCAAAGCCAAATAGATTATTCTTCATAGATTAGGAAATATCAGATGTAAATCAGAGAGGAACAGCTCATGTTTAGTCCCCACTGACCCAGATGCTTCCTACACTCTAGTAATATATATGCGTCTAACCTTTGGTAGTAATTAATTTTTGATCGCTGGTGGATTTTTATTTTTTGCGCTGAAATGTTAAAAGACCTTTGATGGTTACTGGTGCGAATCTCGTGCATTCTATCTGCATAATACATATTTGGTTGCTGTATCCATAAGAATGGTCCCTTGGATGGTTCCATTGCAAATTCATAACAAAGCAGGTTATTATTAATGTAGGTCCCTATTGTATCCTTACCTGCATTCTATATTTAAGTGTAATTTTCAGCTTCTGTACATATATTTACTACCTGTTCACGCTACCTCAAAATATAAGTCACATTATTCTTTGAAGTGTTGCCACTTGCAGAGGGGTATAATATAATCAAGCGGACACAGAGGATGTCCACAGTCTTTGTGATGAAGGAAGTGCTCAGTGGTATTGGTACATAAGTTGTCCAAGTTGCCTTAAAATAGATGTTTTATCCTGACGGTGCTCAGGCAGATTGCATGCAAGAGGAATGGGTTAGTGCTAGTGGCTTTCTAATTCAAACGATTTTATATGTGAGAATTATAAAGATGGAATACATCAATTATTTGGGTAGGAAAATAAGATCTAAATACGTAATTAGATATGATTTCAGAGAATTCGTGAAATTCAACTTGTCTAGAGTGCTTTGTTTAAGCCCTTATTATTTCAAGACTCAATTGTTTAGAAGAAAATTATGAAGACACAAAAATGCAGGTCCAGGCTTTTAGTTTCATTAAACATAATTTAACTTTATTAAGCAAACACGTAAAAACTTGCAAATCTGGGCGTTGAAGTTGGTGGGGCCTTTAAATTAGGGTATGTAGAGCGCTTCTGCAGACGATAGACCCTCAGAGATCAGAGCGTCAGAATGTTTATTAATGTGTTCCCATTTGCTTAAATTAACTCAAAATGAACGCTCTGCAGGCATCCTTTTTACACTGATTAAAGTGAGGAAGGTGTGCAGGAAGCGTTGTCTTTCAAAAACATGTAAATCTAGTTGGGAGCACTAAACGTGTAGTTGTTGTATGCTTAGTTCACTGCAGTGCACGTGAAAATCACAACTGGCTCTGACTTTAATGGGAATTTCTGTAAAGTTCGGCATTAGAATATTTTTAGTAATTGTCAAAACACAGTCCGGGGGGTAAAAGAAAGCCTTAAGTCGACAAACTTGACACTCGTACAACCCAAACTATGTTAAACTCCACTTTAGTTAATTTATGATGAAGTGCTATGCAACAGCTTCTGCTACATGATATTTCTTATTAACCTCACACCAGTTGCTCGCTAACAATCCTATTTTATTTTCATGGCTAATCTATAAGTAAGTTTTTTAATAAAATGACAGTTTTTGCTGCCATTCGCTTATAAGACTAGAGTATAAATCTAAAGCCAGTTCTTGTGATGCTCCTCCAGGAACACTTATTTGTAATAATGTAGTCTTTAAAATTGGCTTGCAAGTGATCTGTCTTAATTATCGACGCAAACTGTAGTGTCTTACTTGTCCACCGCCTTTGGTGGACTGGTTTGAGACTCTTTAACCTTTAAGGCGATCTCATTTGTCTCAACGATCTGCTTAAAATCTTTATCTAAATTTCGTCTTCATGTAGTTGTTACAATTACCATTATTTATTTGTGATTGCCTCAGGCAATAGTTTTTCAAGCAGATGAATATAAGAGCTAAGTTTTAAAAGAATGTGAATTACTTTTAGGCTGGTTAATGGAAAAGGCAAAATATAAGTCGCATTTTGAGTCCTATGACCGATTATCAGATGTCTGTAATTACGAAGTCCCTTTGGAATGGAAGGGAAAAATTGTCTGCATCTGTTTGGCCCTTATATTTTTGGACATCGCAAGTTTGTAAAAAGGAGAACATATTGACCTGCCTGAAGTACATAATATCCTTATATGCGGATAGGTGGTGAAATTAACTTACTGTAGCTCATCGTGTGGTCATCGACGTTGACGTCTAGTCGTTTTGACCTCCTCAAGATTTGCAACGTATGCCATCCTCCGTTTGAGTCAATTTTTGTTGCGACATACCTCTAAAATTGTTGCACGTGAGGGGGTGATTGGTAGACCTTAGTCTTTTCTATGTGAACAACATAAGCTTACTGCATAAAAACCAAATAATACAAAGCTAACGTCGTTACATTGGTCTCAATTTCCTTAATATCTTGGCTAATCTGAGACTAATATGCCATGTTTACCATGGGAGTTCTATGCTTCTAAAAATGAAGTTATACTTCGGGGCAAAATTATGATATTCTTAAGATATAACGGTAATTTTATAATGTCACGAAAGATTATGGTGCTAATGCATGTGATTTATCAAAATAATAAGTGTTGTTTTTAGAATGATACACCCAGGGGCCTTAAAATCTGATGGCGGAAATTTGGAAAACAGTTCTTTCATCAACCCGTTCTACTGCGCTTTCTCCGTTATTCAACTCCCTTTCAGAGTAAGGCAATGCACTTGAAAAGCTGTGGTGCTGTCACTTCGAAAAGTTTGTTTTTGTAATATAATCAGCCGTATTTTGATCCAAGGAAAAGCCCCAACTTTGCAAAAGTCAGCATAATACTGCAATTAGGTTAATTGAAAGGAGTGTAAAAGCCTAAAATATGCATTAGCTGAAACCAATCCTTAAACGACAAATGAGTGGAGGATAAAACCCATGAAAACATGTGGTTATTTTTAGCTTGAATGGTCTTTTAATGTAAACCTAAAGCCACTGACCAACGATGTGTTTAAAAAGACCACGAAGCACAAAAGTTATCAAAATGCACAAGTCAACTCACGAAAAAAGGAAGAGGGATTTTCAATTTAAGGGTGGAAGACCTAGCGAGTGCGGAACCAAGAAATCACTCAATGCTGACCAAAGGCTAAGAAATTTCGTGTAGCAGCGTCGATTTCAACGTAAATAATTCCCAACCCCAAATGTGGGTAAAATGAAAGTGGCACAAGTGGGTTTAGGTAAAGGTTTAAGTAAATACAAAAATGTTCGGATGTTACTGGGTCTCGGAATGTCTGTGATAAAAACCAATTAAAGCAAAAATTTGGCCAAAATTTTGTTTAAGGCCTGATTTCCAACAAAAAACTCAAAAATGGAATATTTCCTTCCACGCGATGCCTGAACACCTTTCACAGTACGCAAAAGTATTAACACAGAGGTAAAAATGATGGGTAAAACGATTAATTTTCTAGAATTGTACCTTAAACGATTGAGCTGTTAAAGCTTTCAATGCGAGTTATAAATCTAAAAGCACTTTGCTTTTTTTAAAAATATACTTTCCAAAGTGCCCCAATGAATAGAGCAAACGAATGGAGATTTATTACATGCTTCTATTGCGATAGTTCTTCGAAAATACCCAAAGAATTCAAAGAACACATGTTCACCTCAAATACTGCAAACACATGTAACTGCTTGAAAAGCAAAGGTTTTTCATGAAATGAATAAACTTCGTTGACCTTCACATAACGAATCGTCTCAAGAACAAAAGAAGGCACATGGCCTAAAATCTGCAATGAAGCGACGTCATAGGTTTATTTACAAACCGTTCGACGGCTATATGGACTACGTCCTTTCAAATAGGTGCACAAAGATGCTCAAATATAAAAGATTTGACCGTGCCTTATGCATACACGAAGGTGAACATAAGAACAGGACAATTTGTAACAAAATAATGAAACATGATTGTGAAGAGACTTGTACAGAACAACAAATTGGCGACTTTGAATAAATTGTTATAATGTACACACTATTTAGCTGTAATTTTCGAAGAGCACCAGTCTTTCGACTCATAGCCAAATAACTATTTTCACTTTTGTTAATTTCCACCGGAATCCCAGTTGGACCATATGTTAGGGCTCTAAATGGCCTAAAGTTCTGCATTCATAACCAATTTGCGCCAATTTGATGAATATGCTAACACATAGATAAGCATGACCATTTAACAACTGAGATACAGATGAAATACTTTCTGGCGCCAATCTCATTCTCGGCTAACTACGTAAGATACAACCTTTTTGATGCACAAATAAGAAACGCAAGTAATAAAAAGCAATTTTGTTAAATCTGCGATTGTTTACTACAAAGTACGGTGGAGGACAAAGCATTCAAGAAGACAAACACAAAGCCATTTTTTCTACAGCTTACGAAAGGAAGATTGGGGAGTCTACAGACTAAATGCGTGTTAAGGATTTAAATGCCTTTCCTGATTAAGGTGCTGCGAATAAACAGTTTGCAAAAGGATTCACAGATCTCATATGCCGCACTACTCTCATATTCCAAACTGTATAAGAGAAGGGACCAGTTCTTTCCTAGCTAACAAGGAGCGTGTATGCAAATTAGTCAATTTTTTCCTCTTCTATGCACTTCATGCCAAATTTCTTCCACTTCTGTCCTTATATCGGTCTTTCTTTTTACCTCTTCATTGCTCATAAGTTTACTTGCCTCAGTCTGTATATCACGTACACACTATAGACGACAAAAGATTTGATATAATGCTACAATTCAACATAGTTGTGTTAGTCGAAAGCCTGTTCAGCTTGGGACCAACAGGACATCACACTTTGTGGTCCCGCCACAGCACACCACGGTAGCGGATTGGTCAGCAGACAATGCCGCACGGGGATGGGACAACCATGTGAATTTTATTTGCCTTATATGCAACAGAAAATAAGTTTACTGAAGGCTCAGTGCTTGTTAACAAAAGCTTACGTAATTTTAAACCTCTTTTACTTGAGTAATTCAAGCGCACAATTCACATTGTGAGGGACATTCATGGAAAAGCTGATCATTCAAATGTTGAAAATATGACTTGACTAAAGAAGTAATGAATCACTTGTTTTGATAAAACTTACAAAGGCGCAAGATTTGAGCATGTCGAGTGCACTTACATAAAAGAAATTTATGACTGAGCTTCTTACCTTCGTTTTAAAGCCTAAATTGTAGAAGACAACTATTCGTTCGTTGGAAATTTCAACGCCGAATCGGTCAGGTGCTGTCGAGGAGACACTGCTACTTTCAAAGAGTAGTGCATTTTTCTGAAAAGTCTGTAACCGAAGAACAAGACTTTCTGCCTCAGACTGTTTTGGTAAGCGGGACAGGCGTACACCGATTCCCCGGAAGCCGTCAAACGTGAGTACATGCGCAGCTAGAATGCGACAAATTAGGGGCACGGGAAATGGACGCTGTGATAATGCACTTATCCTTGAAAGGACTATGTTTTCAAGCACAAAACTTGATTTTTTAAAAATTGTTTTCTTGTCAAAGTAGAAACTGCTACACAAAACAATTCTAAAATTTTGCATTTTTATTAGACGAAGTTAAAAGATAACACAAATAAAGATTCTCTTATAAATGGATTAATAAATAATCGACACCTATGATAAATTTGCGTAAAAAACCTGTCAAAATGAGGACATTACTATAATAAAAAAAATTTTACTGGGTATTCCTCATCTTGTATAATCAATCGCAAGTTTAAGATTTTATGCACTAAAATTTATTATTCAAGCTATTCCGAGGTGAATACTAAATCAACTTCCCACTTTAACGCGATTTCCAATCGACTGGTTTGGTTATTAACATTGTCATGTCGGTCTAATTTGCAAAATGCGCAAATCAAGCATAAATTATTTGTAAATGAAAGTTATATTTTTCTAATGAATAGCAAACATTATCTGCCACAACATGAGTTGCACATATGGTTTCATATTTTATGTACTTGTATATAGCATATTTGTAAAAAATGGATCATTAGTATGATAAAAGTAAGGATCCTTAAGCCTGCAGTCTTAACTAAATGAAAAGTCAATGCAGCTTATGTTTGCATTTAAAAGCAAAATCCATCTGCGCGATCCACCATGTGGTCTTCTGAATTAAAGGGTTGTATGGAGCATGATGCCGAAGAAGGGAGGTCTGTTTTGCCATCGCAGGGGCAATTTTCCCCCATTTGCAGGGAATTTCATTTTTCTTAACATAATTATGAACCATTGAGGCACCCTGGGAAGCCAAGTCAGCATTGAGGCAGTGCACTAACGTACCGCAATCAATCCATAATTGGCATTTATATGCGGTAATTTGCAGGTACCTTCGCAGTAGAGTAGAATTAATCAAGAAGCTGCTTTCGTCGTGCAATATTGTGAGGTCGTCTTGAACCAATCCATACTGCCTCGGCTTCCTCTTCTGCTTATTCATACCTGTTCTCTTATGCTACCTAAGTAGCCAGACAGCAGAACAAGATATAAATTTCGTTCTGGTCTCCAAAATCATGACTTTTCTTCCTCTGCTAATTACAGACAATAGTTTGCAAACGTGAATAGTCTGAGGTTAACCTAAAATTTTAAAGTTGCAATTATTTCCCTCGAAAAACCAGTAACTTTGGCTTTTGCTCTAAAAAACCGTAGCATGTAAGTAAAGCACGTTCGCTATATTTGAAACTCGTAAAAACACCAAATTTTGTTGATGTTGAGGCCACTTAAGTGGCATGCGTAATGTTGGAAACCAAACCTACTCAAGGAATGTTAAATTAACGGAAGTATGCTTCCCGATACATTATTACAGAAAATAGCCTACAAATAAAGCCCCAAAAATATTTTAAGCATTGGAAGCACTGTAATTGCATCTCTACAAATACTTAAACTCAACCGAATTTGAATTTTAAATTCAAATTTGCAGCATTAATTTGAAATAATAAAGGTAGGAAACATCCTAACGAGCATTCAAGGTCCTGACGCCTTCCATACAGTGATGCGATGCCATTATTTAACGGAAAACTTGCATAAAAAGGATTATTGAATCAGACTTCTTCTAAGTTCGGTGTATGATCACACGATTTTAGAAGTCTAAAACAATTAACAGAGCCATTTAAATCAGATTTGGCTGAACCTACCCCAATATAAGGCTAACGAGATTTTGGCACCTTAGTGCTGCTTACTGTCAACGAGCTTTATTTAGGAAGGAGAAGTTGGCACAGAACTGTCAACAGATAAGATTTACGATTTTTTAAATTTGGTCTAAAATTAAACTTTTTTCTTTCCTAATAAGATTGTAAAATTATTAAGTGATAAGATCTCCAATGTTAGTAAGAGCTGCTAGGCACCTCAGTTTATAAGGCAACATTGTATAATCCTTCATGATAATGTTTTGGTCCCTTCCAACTCATATTGAAGACTTCAACCAAAGCAAACATTAGTTACTCTTGTTTTACAAGCCCAAGTGAGCGATATACAGATGCATCTTCTGCTGCATAACACATTGCAAAGATTCAACCAAGAAAACAAGTAACATTGGTTATCAATCTGTTTGCATAGACACCACGTCAAAATATGAGAACATTTCACTAGTATGACAATTTGAAGATAACTAACACAATGGCTTTGAATTTTGTTCTTTTAATCATTATAATACCTTACTTCCCAATCGTATCTAAACTTTCTGCTTATTTGTGCAAGCATAGAAATAGCAATTCGTAAAAACATAAATAAAATAAAGATGAAGCACGTACCTTCTTTGCATTGGCTTCCTACGACGTTCGTTTGGGTGCAATCACACAGCGGCTCGGACCACGAGCTCTGCATGCATTTGCCGGGACTGCAGGGATTTTTCTGTGCAGGGCACATTTCGCCCAGTCTCTTCAAGTCGCTTTCGCCCAGCCGAACGTAGCCTTTAGCCCAACGCGCAGTTGTCTCCAATCCGAGGTCCAAACTCTCGCCATCGATTGAGAGGGCACTTAAGCACCCTACAAAATCCTCGCGAAGTCGAGCCGACCACGCCTGAGGTGGTGTCTCCTCTCTCAGTTCTTCTGGTAGACCACCGATATAAAGATATCCGTTCAAATTGAGTACCGTGTATCTGAACCAGCAAGAAATCATTCACATCGCTCAGTTTAGCGATAAATATTCATAAAACAGTAGAAATAGCTAACAGTAATATTTTACTTTAACCATTTGATCACATTTTGTGCTTATCATAATAAAGGACACACTGTTTATATGCAGTCTCCGGTTTATGGATTCATTTATTTCAAGAATGCTATATATTATGCTGTGCAGCAGCATTTGTTCCGAATCTTCTAATAAAAGTAGCTCTGCATGTTAAATGCTGGCCCATGGGAAAGGAACAAGATTAACAACTCCAGCACCTCAGGGTTTACACAACTTGAGGATTGAAGTTGCATTTTCGTAATGTTAGCTAACCTTGGCAATTTTAACTGAAAACGTGACTTTTTTAGCCCAACCACCATCTTCAGCTACCTTAGCCAAAAAACAACTCCGCAGTTCGTTACAAAAGATACTGAAATGAGCATCGTGTTTCTAGTTAATGTGCTTCAAAATTCAAGACGTGTTAGTTTATTTTCCTCATTCTAAATAATTTTCAGCAGCTTAAATTGTAAACGCCAAAATTTAATGCAGAATTTTTAGCACTACCATGCCGTCTTTCCTCGGGATTCCTTCATGGTCCATTTAGCAAAGGACAACCGGATGGCTCCTTATTCCACCTAATCAGACACAATGAGCAAAACCTTTAAAGTGGGTGCTGAGCGTAGTCGAATTGATGAAATGAAATGCCGACAGAAGGCCCAATGGCTGCTGCTGCAGTTAACTGAGGATAAAGTTCACCATTTAATGGGCTACAAATGTTACAGAACCGTGACACAAATGTCTACTTCTTATGCATTATTGCTATTTTTCCTAAAGTAAGCAACAATTTTTCATTACAAACAACCTACAAGTCGTAGCCACAAGTGCCTACGACGGTTACTGATATCGCACCTTATTATAATAAAAAAACTGCAACTATTTCATGCGTAAGCGTCGCTTAAGACGAGTAAGAAATTGTGTAGCCTCATGCAGCTCTTTATAATAAACTTAAGTGATTTTAGAACACTTGGTAATCAGAGTTATAGCATGTGATATAATATTACATAAGGAATACTTAAATTACTCTACTGTGTAGCGGCCACCCCACTCTATTAAAATGGATGAGCGTCAAAACACTTATCTCTGGCTCTAGTAATAGAGGTCACAGTAGGACTGGAACCACAAATTGTTTAGAAAAATCGTGCCAAGGAACCAAACTTTGTGCATACCTGGACCAAAGTTGAAAAGACTGTATCGTGCATACCAACCATTATTTGTGAATGGAGTTTAATGGTAACTTTATGCCAGCCTATCACGCATCTCTTAGCTGAATCAATGAAGTACTATCTGTGCACGTCAAAGTTGGCCCAGTAGTACCTTTTAAGTGCTGACCGGAAGCTATGCTTGAGCAGCACGATGACGTATTTGATAAACTCAGAATTACTAAGGCACATTTTAACACATCAAAGCTTTACCAGTATTGATGCGCACGGGCAACTTTACTGTGAAGATTGTAAGGCAGGGATTCATTTCAGGCTTTACACTACATTGGGGGAATTCCTTAAAAGCATTGCCTCGAAGTAAATACTAAATGTTCAGATTGGCGCTTTCTCAACGAAAAATGATTCTCTTAGTATGCAAATAAGTAAATACTTTTAATAACAGTAAATGCGTTTTAATTGTATTCTGATTAATAATCTCAATTTTGTAGGTTTGAAATTTGAATCACTGTCTTGCCAACATTAGTCGAAACAGTGGATGGAATCACGGAAAACTCATTAAAGGCTAAGGAACTTTGTTATAACGAGTAGCTAGTCTGAACCTTTAAGGAGTACCGTACTTGGGCTTTGTTTTTGGGCGCATAGTTTGAGTGCGGCCATCCATGGTTACGGAAAGCGAACCGTTGATTAAGTGAATTTCTACATGGTGCATCGCGCCATCCGCAATAAACCAGCTGCTTCTCTCTTGATGCCCCCGCCAAATAAGTTCCGTTGCAAATTCGTTTACTCCCGAGCCTGTGTTGAGTAGAAACACCAAATATCCTTCTCGTAATTCCGCAGAAAATATGTCTGTTCCGGTGAGCCTGTCAATGGGGTTAACAGGATGAATCGGTCCGTCCCTCGGAAATATGTATTTCTTTTCAGACTTAGGCCACCCAGAAGACGAGAATAAAAGGAGACAATTCATTTTCAGTGTGCGGATTTTAAAGGTGACTTTCCCGGCAGACACAGTCTGCCATCCCCGTGGGGAGCGCAGGTAACCACCTGGACGCATAAACGTGATCTCTGAACGACCAGATCGGGCGTCGCGTTTAGCTTTGCGTGCTACGGCGCACGTCTGAAATGCCACAGCCTTGTACGTTATTTCACCAATTTCCGTCTCCTGTCTCTGCTCGGTGGAGTTGTCTCTTACCAAATCGATTAGGTCAATGAATTCTTCCGCACTTTGGTAGAAAATCTGAATGGAAGTAGAGTGCGCCGATAAACTGCTAATAAAAACTAGCTTTTTCGAAGTATTGCATAAGTTTGCTTGTGGGTAACTTTCGTATGATGTGCGAACTAGATGAGGACTCATTACTTTAATAGATAATGGTCCTTAGTGGTCATATGAGAGGCATGGATATCTAAATATTTGACTTGGCTTGGATAAATTATATTGAACCATTGTTTAAATAGTTAGGCATACTTCAATGCATTTAAAGTTGCTAAACAATTAAATGCTTTTTTTCGCCTCTTTAAAACATTTAATTCTGTCAGCCATAACTGCCACCTATATCGTAAAGCTGATTGGGCAATACTTACATGTTTGAAGCATCCTGTAAAGTTCTGTATATTTTGTAATTTTAGACGCTTCTGCGCTCCGGGAGACAAGCTGCCAAAATAGAACGCTTTGAACTGAGATCGAAGTTGGTTTTTTGGAATTTCTAAGGTTTGCCGATCTCCATCAACTTCTGTCAGTATCTGCGTTTAGAATAGTGGGATTTGAAATGAGCCTTAGTACTATGGTTGTAAAGAATAAATATGTGTTCCCTTTGCAATTTCTGATCATATAAACTGATAAATTTGTCCACCTACTCCGGATTTGATGACCTTATCTATATTACTAGGCCAATGAATCTCTTTTATTCACGGTTCTCAGCCATAAATGAGCGCCTGTTCAGTAGCTAATCCAATCAAAGTAAATTCATCCAAATTGTTAACTATGGCATACCCGAAGGGGACTGTGAGAAAATGATAAGCGGTGCCAGGTGCCGTCAGAACATGTGCTGTAGGGGGATTTGCAGTCTTGGCTCTTTTGATTTATGACAGTTTTTTGCAATCCTGGGGACCATAGACGAAAGTGAATCGATCCGTTTAACAAGTGAACAGTAAAAGCCTCATCCTCGACCCCTGATGACTCTGGAATTGTAAAAGCGTTTCCTAATTGCCATGAAACTCTTTGCCAGCGTAAAAAAAACAAATTTTAAACATAGCATAAGCAAAGACGAACTTCTGAATACCTTCAATTAAAGTAATCTGATTTAAAAACATGCGAACCAAGCATATTTATATTCCTTTCATGCATCTTAAAAGTGTTTGAATCAAGAGGATGAAGGCAGCCTAAAGTAAACTGTGGTTGAGATTTGTCCAACGGGTTTCCCTCCATTTACATTTATACATGCCTCTTTAACTAATTTGAGATAAAATTTGAAAAGATAAAATGCACAGGGCTTTAATTCAGTGAGAATTAGAGACTGCGAAGGTAGATAGAGGGAGCATCAGATTCAACTTACCCACGAAGACTATTATAACGTTTGGTTCCCTAGTTTTGAAGTGAATGGAAACGTGTGAGCCACGGTCAAGTGTGTCTACCACCGGGAAAAAATTTAGCCAAGCTTTTTCATCGAAAACAAGATTTGGCCGTTCTGGTTCTAAAAGCAGGCAAAATAACTAAATGAACACATGAATAGTTCTAAATCAAAGTAGTTTCTAGAATAAGTAAAGGTCTACCCATAGATGGCTTGTCTACATCCTTGCATGGACATTTGTTTATGTGTACAAAAATGAAGATATGCAATAAGATATATTTCCAACGCGATTTCATCCTGATGCAGACTAATAATCCGGAGTCAAGGGACGTTAAATACCCATGCCCACCAGTGTGTCGTGAAACGCCAGCATTACAATATTTTCAAAAGTGTTTTCCCATGTTATAGTGGACTGAATACGCGCGAAACCACTTCGCCAATGCGCTGCTGATTGGATGCTGCCTTCTCGCGAGGATTGGTCTTTGTAGAAGGCACGAGTGGATGGCTTGACTGCTAACGTCGTCCAATCGCGCATAAAATTTTGCGATAGATAGGCAGAGCTTCCCACTTACGTTTGCTTTATGGAATTAGCGAACAGGGGAAGCTCCTTAAACCTATTTACTTCTATTTATGTCCGCATTATTGCTAAATTTCTAAGCATTGCGCACAATATCCTGTATCTTGTAAAACGCTATGGGCCCTGTTCAGGACTGATTTTTGGGATTCACAAGATGAGGCATTCTTATGTTTCCAGAATGCCCTCTTTCTGCAATAACTTCTTTACCAAAGTGGAAGTGTTTTTACGCTTTACTTGAAAATGTAATAATCAGAACAATTATAAAAATAATTCAGCAAAATGTGACTTCAAGGTAGGCCAGCCATAGCCTACCAGTGATATCTCTTCAACCAGAATATTTCGCCTTAATGTATATGATAAAAACTTGGAGTAAAAGGACCTAAAATTGTGCTTTTTGTGCCTGCTCATGTTTCTGTGGGCAAGGGACAAAAGAGAAGCTACTAACCAGGTCATCTTTTTAAACGCTCTGATAATCTGCAAATAAAAATAATTTATGTCAGAGTAGTATCAACCGGAACCGGCAACTCAAACATCAGCCTCCGTTACATCCCAAGGCACTTAGTTCTATTTCCTGCCTCATTAAACCACTTGAACGCCTTTATTTCTAAAGCGTAAATTAAGAGTAGGAAAGTTGCCGCACAAATGGTGGGATTTGTAACAGTTAATTTTATAGGAAGCTAAGCAACTTTGAAAAATTTGCTTACTAATTTTTACTAGTAGAACGTTTTGTGGCGTAAAATAGATTGAAGTGTTTAAATTTGGGGATTGTAATAAAGAAGTGGTTTGTGGATCGTGATTCGCTGATAAAATGATATTGAACACATTGAAAAACATGAAAAATTATTTTGGTTGCTTACATTGAGATACTAAACCTTGGTTTGGCTGTTAGTCCATTTGGAATTACGTTGTTGAGGTTAAATATCGAGGCAATTTAGGCCTGGACAAACGCAAGCATTGCGATGTTACGGGGATCAAATCGCGTTTCAAAACAAGGTGCAGGATCCAGTTTATATGATATCAGTTTAAAAGTATTTGTCATTACACTTTTTGTAAAATAAGTGTTAGCGCTTTGCAGAGAGGACAAATTTTTTCATGAACATGTACATCTTGATTAGTATATTACCAATGGCAGTCACACTTTGTGGTTTCCCTTTGACATATTCGTATGCTCAATGGTAACCCTAGTGCGATAAATGCATGCAGATTTTGGAATCACTTAGATTGAAATTATTACACAGTTTTCCTTTATGCTAATAATATCGCCTACTCACCATCTAGTTCATGTATGACAGTGGTCTATAAATTCTTCAATCGTGGTCGCCAAACCCATGGCGTGCATATTTGAAATATGTTAAAATTATAAATGTGCTTACAGCAAAAGGCTGAATATGTGGAGTCGTGTATCCCAAGTTACTGCCGGGAGCAAAGTTTAAACCGTGCACTGCGTTGTATACATACGAGGTGAACTTTTGAGCTTCTTCTAGGCCAATCGACAAGACCCGTTAAATTTTCTCTACTGATACACCCGTCCCTAAGCTGCGCTGAAGGAGGGAATAAATTAGGACGCCTTAAGAAGTGTGTTACTTGGCGGATACTTCATGACGAAACTATTTTGCTAGACCTTGTAAGCAAAGTAGATTTTGACCAAGCCAGTTTTCCGTTGAATAAAATGACACTTAGAGAAATTATCTGACAACAATAATGCCTAAAAATAACGGACATGATTAAAAATATTCACTAAGGGATAAATATTACCTTGCACGAATCAACAATTCTAACTAGCAGTAAAATAATGCTTAGCTTAATAAACATTTCTAAAATGGACAAATGGCAGCTTAAAAACTACACATTTATAATAGCTGTCAAAAGTTTGAAGTTTTAGTTTCTGCGCTTATTAGTAAGCCTAATTTTTGACAAGGAATGTGAACAGAATAAGTTAACAGCAACCATTTTTAAAAGTTATAATGTCTTAAAAAGTAAGTGTATAAATTATGGCAGTTTGTGGCTGCAAACTCGAACCATGCGGCTGAAAAGGTTATTGTGATAGGATTTTGGCCGAATTTTACAACTACTTGGAGTTTTTGCGTTGCAGTTTGAAAACGGATTGCACCAAAGACATTAGTTGAAATTTCGGTGTTGTAATTACAGTTACAAACTATTTCTTGATCTATCAAATATGGATGTTTGAAATAGTTACCAAAAATACTTATTCATTTGATGCACAAATCGAATTTTCAGGTTAGACTGTGCGTACGAAGTAAACATAACTGCAATAATATCTCAACTTATAGCCCTTGTATCTCCATTCCTAAGAAGCGGATTTTTGGACTGTAATTATCTCCACCCAAAGACAGCAATGTCTGCCATTGTAGTGAGTAATCTGCTTTAGTCGCTTCTGTACAGCACATAGAGAAGCCAATTCTGGGGTATTTGTGAAGGCTACAAAGGCAATTTTAGGTGGCCTGAGAAGTTTCGCAAAGATGCACAGAGCCATGAACCTCATCCCAGGCAATATACCCTAAGCGTTCATTGTCACTCAACGCATAATCCATCTCGAGCCTTGAAATACCTATTTTATCACGTGCGTGCCATGAAAACTCTATTTTACTTGACTAAAGGTGCACATATTTTTAACTCAAAGATAAAACTGAGTCAGTAAGTTTAGTTGGAATCCAAATATTTGATCCTTAAAGACCAATCATAGATGTGTATGATCCACCAATACTTCAGTTCTTTATTACAGCCGATTTTATCACTTAACACGCTCATTGTTGGAGTGAAATTATTGCTAAAATGTTCAAGCACATGTGGTTTCACTAAAAAGAAAAATTGTGCCAGGATCTCGCAATACATAGCATTTATAACTGTGCAATACATCAAGTCGTGACGACACAACAGTCTACTGCAAAAGAGCCCCATTCACAAATCCGCACACCTCTCTGAACATTAATTAGAAATGCATTGAGTAAGAAATCTCTACTAAACTGTTCTTAAAGCTGTACTTTCGAAAAAAAACTGATAAGGTAGACCGTAAAGTACATTCCTGCAATAATATTTTACAAACTTAAATGAGAAAATCAGTGAATAGGAAACAGCCTAGCATATTCCAAGCAAACTTACAGTTTCGAAAGCAAAGCATAAATTTTTTAGGACGTCCAGTCACGAAACAAAGTCGGATTAGTAGGAAATTTAACTAAGAGTACAGGGATTGCCCATCTTATGGTTGAGTCGAGAGACCGTGGATAAGTTTATAAATGGGTACCTCAATAACTTTACGCTTCATTTTGTTTTGGTAAACATCCACTCTTTACATTAGTCATGCACTAGTTTGTAAAGTACTCGATAGAATTCTTCAATGCTTCCATGTAAATTGGTTGTTCAGGGCTTTTGGATTAGGGACTAGCAGTTATAATAAAGGAAGTCCTAATTTTGTTTAGTCAAAAAGGCAGCGCTCGGCCTTCGAGTGGAACTGCACACTTTCTGTAAGAACAAAGTAAAGCCGAGTAGCTAAATGGAACACAAACAACTTGCACTTTTTAAGCAAGAATGGACAGCGAGAGCAATTTTTTAATCATTTAGACGTACTAATCATTATAATTTGGGTTCAACATGTATAAAAGCCATCGAGTACTTATAGGAAGCTGTTTATTTTGTTCTGACTAATATCTTCCAAATAATGCTGAATGTCGCTTAGTGACGATCTCTTAAAGTCGCAAATAGCTGACACTAATGCCTCAAAAATGCTGCGCTTTGGATGCTACGAAAGTCTAAGGCGTATTGCAATTAGCATTCCCTGAAAGCAGTTGATACATGCCTTACTTTCAAATGCTAAAATCACTTTAATGGTGATCTTATCATCCAAAGCTCTCCATAAGAAGACAACGCACATGGTTTCAGTTGGATTTAGGCTCATGACTTGAGCATATCCGTGTAAAGTAAACCAGACATTGCAATTTTCTCGTGGATTGTAGGTACGAAGAAATTCTTAATAGGAGTATTTAAGGCTTAGGTTTCTTCGATCAAAGGTCTTTAAGTAAATGGACGCGTAGAAAGCGACCGGGCTGATTAGCTCGCTATTGCCACTTAAACTTGGAATGCACGTAAATTATTGTGTGCTGTTTAGCGCTCGTGTAACGTTGGCTTATTTTTGGACTTTTTCAATTATCGGTCTAAAAAGGCTGCACTATCAAAGGATATTTTTATTTGGTTTACATGGTAGACGATTTGGCGAGTTTAGAAAACACTTGAAAACTGAAAACAGCAAATCCTAGCCGAAAACGTTAACTTGATTTGTAGTTCCTACGAGTTTTAACGCACTTTCTTTAAAGACACTCAGTTTGATTCGTGAAAATTCTGAGGAAAACTTTTACTACATACATTTCATGAATTGTTGCAGATTAAAGGTGGATTGTTTTTTGTTTCATTCGCGGTTCGCAAAAGAAGAGTAAATGTGGAGGACCAGAGAGTCTAACTTATGCTACCAAGCGAATGAGAATTGCAGTCTTATAAAGTCAAACCGATTCCTGACATTTAGCTGATCCTCAAAAATCAATCTCTCCTGTGAAGGTGGGCAGATACCTGCTTAAGTCGGCTAGGAAGTGTGGAAACTATTCCAAAAATCTTAGTCATCTCCTCTTGTCTATATTTTGAACTACGGCAGCTTGTATTGTCAATGTATGTGTACTTGTCTTTTTATCCGAAATTCAAATATAACCTCATCACTTAGTCATCGGTCTTCAGGAACAAATTTACCCCTTTGCATCTGTGTAAAGTGAGCTCCATGCAAATTTAAAGACTACAGCACCTAAAATTTAAAAGCACTATGCAATTCGAGCAATCTCTGATAATCTCCGAAGGCATTAATAGGCTTACCAGGAGCATGGGACACTTAAGGCGCTCAAAGTGGAAAATTACACATGCAAAAATGCAAGAGATGTTAAAGGCTCTAATTAAAACTGCATTAATCAATCACTTTCTTTTTTGTTCTTTGACTTTAGACAATAATGAGCCGACCTTTCTCTTTTAAATTATTTAATAATGTTTAATGCGAATTTCTTTGCTACCACTCATAGTATTTGTTTCATTTGCCATTATCTTTACATCATTCGTTCAGAGTTCCGTTTGAAAGTCTAACGCTGCTTCTATCAATAAAAAGCTTGTAACTTTTTATCAAAGTAGTGTCTGACAATACTGGTGTCCCTAGAGGAGCTTTTATTGAATTTTAAATTATTTGTTTGATATGTGACTGTCCAAACCTGCGACAAAACTGGATTCTGTTGAGACATAAATGAAATGTTTTATAGACGCTTTTAATTAGTTATTTGACGATTGTAATTCTCACACAAAATTAATTGAATGTTATTTTTATAAGCCTACTTCTAGTCCAAGATAAGGTGATAGAAGCGATAAAATACAAAATTTTAATACATTTGTTAGGTCAGTAACAATGATTTGCAGCGCATGTTTGTAATCAAAACGCTCCTTGGGTAACAAGTGGATGGCTCGAATAGCTTTCTCCGCTAGAGGGAATTGGTCCAAGTGTGCATTCTTACTGACAGCCCTGCAACTGGTCTTTTGTGCACTACTATAAGGGGTAATGAAATATCCTTTTCGGTGTATGCCACATGGTTAGAAAAGGTCAACAACAGAGACTAGGTAGACGTTTCGCCAAACACTAGCTTAAGAGGATGCATAAGAAAATGGCAACCATAGAACCACAAAATTGAACCTGCTTTACTGCTCTTTTTGATCACAAAATCAATTGCATACACATTCACGATCTTAACTAAATGCGTTTTCCCGTTGACGTTCCGTGAATTACACCCACATCGCTCAGCATAACCATCTAGATCTGGTTGTTTAAGGTTAAAAAACACAAGCTATTCTAAAATTTCATGCAGTTTCGAACAACGCAACCTCACTTAGAATAGATTTGCATTATAAGTCAATGCAGCTAAGACGGTGTTAACGGAGAATAAATTTGTTTCATTAAGTGTTTGAAGTCGCAAAAAGTGATGTCTCAAGACATATTTGTAAATTATTAAGTACAACAAATATCGCTAACATTGTCAACGCCTACCTAACAAATTTATTTTGTTAGCCCCATTTGACTTTGTAGGGCAGTGGACAGAAAATTATCTAGCTGCAATACTTTTGCCGTTTAAAATTATCATTAACTTGTTTCTTTAGAGCTTGAAAGGCCATGTAACCTTAAGTTCCTTAATATGGTTAGCATTTCCAATCCTCCCATCTGGTCATGGTCAGTCAGATAGTATACCGGCTTTCTCCAATATATTCTCCTCACGGAAAAATAAGTTCATTTTAAACTTCAGAAACGCCACTCGTCCTATGAGTGCACCAATCCTATCATTGTTCTCGCTGAAACTGTCATCCACTAACCCTCTCCGGTTTAGCTACTTTAGGAAAAACGCCAGTAAACTGAATTAAAAAAAAAATTTCGTTCATTGCAATTAATCTTCCAACGATGGAGCATAGGAATTTCTACGACATACTTCAGAATAGGAAGATCAAAACTGGGATATCAATCAAAACCATGTTGTAGTAATTGAACGGAATATATCACTTTCTGTGAGCGTATTTAGAAGTGACAAATTACGTGTACCAAATGCAGCCTACAATAATTTACCGAACATTCGGTTCGTTTATCACCTTCTTGTGTACAGACAAAACAAACAGCTTCGTTTGCATTTAAACTGCAACGGAATGTCCAATTCTAGCTATCGGTAACCTAATTTATGAAACGCTCAACTAGTGTTCAGATCCATCACCAATTTTAAAAGTTCAATAAGCTATATACACTTAAAAACGGTTGTTGGAAAGTGCCCTGAAATTATGAAATAGAAAGTGGGGAGATGATGATTGACAAAAGGTCGTTATAGACTTACAAGCCGTCTAAAAACAAATATATTTTAAATTTATTTAAAGCTTACCTCTAAGCTTATATAAGAGCAGTTGAATAAATAAAGGTTGAGAACCGCAAAAGAGTGTACAATTATTGCATGAGTCGAATCAGTTAAGTGAAATCCACTGGAAAACTATCCATCATCATAATATTATGGACCTCAGATATTTCTATTGGGAACAGTTAAATAAAAACGATTAACATAAAATGAAAAGGTTCTGTTTTACAACTGCTGTACTGACATTTTAGAGCAGTTGGGCTTCCATCTGTGATTGAGGCGTTTAAAATGTGCAAGGCTTTATGATGTCGACTAAATACCGCGGAATGAGCAGAGGACAGGTGTCGTTTGTGATACACACTGCGTGTTGGAGAACTGTAGGCGGTGGAATGAGAGTGGCTAGCTTCCTGTGGATGAAGCAATATTTCGTTGCTACAATCTCTACAAACTAAACAATGCGCATTCAACGTTCCAGTACGGAAGGCTGATGAATATCATACTTTTTCGTTTAGTAGTTACGTGCATGCTCGCACTTGTGCAATTCGGAAGATTTGACAACCTAATAATGAAATTAATGAAGATTTAAAGATTACAGCGTCAAGAATAGTAAAACTTTTCATCGCTTACGATCTCTAAACCATGATTTCATTTTTTTAAGGTTGTACATTTTCAGCGTAAAAATTGGCGATAGTTGATGTGGTTTGACACTCAAATGAGAGCATCAAAATGGGAGCACACCATTTCAAAGTTAAACTTAGTAGTTTTGGACCAAAGTTTGTTTTGGCCAATGCCTTAATAGTTTTCATTATAGTGTGACACCTTAAATATATGGGTACCCAAGGATTGGTTTCAGCCCAGAGTTATTACAGCGGTAGTGCAAAATATCATTTCCAATTTCATTTTGGTGTTTCATTTTTATTAAGATATATATACTTGTTTCCTCTTTCGAGTTGCACGCAAACATTGATATTGCACATCACATCACTAATTTTGCTCGTTTAAAAGTTGTAAGCTGCAGCATTCGTGTGAAAATTTTTAAAACTTTTAATTTACATTTACTAGTATCGAGAATGAAGGATGCCAAATACCTGGGGACTCCACTAGTCGTGATGCATTACGGTTTTCAAAGTTCTCCTTTACTATAAATGAGCATTTAGATGAGTTGTTAATGCAACTTGTACCTCATCTATACTACCCGTTTGATTTAAAATCACCGTTGATTTCATGATACTTATTGAGGTGTCATAATCACCTCCAGTTTTCGCAAGTTGCCTATAAGCGAACCATCTCCACACAAATGGTCCTTTACGATAAACTCATAGCACTATTTTTAGAATTTTACTGCCTTAAAAGTATCTGGTTGCAAAAAGAGCCTAAACAAAATTTCGGCTTTGCTTTAGTTTATTGTATAACTGCTTGAGTCGTGATAATTTCATTTAGGCGTTGGCGAGTTTTTTGCGAGAACCGCTGCAGTAGTCAGCTGCCTACATCAAACACCTTCAAATTTAATTAAATTTCATTAAATTATTAGTGCTGTTGAACGCCGAACTAAAAAACCACCCTGAACTTCGCAATAAAATACTCTGTATTAAAATCTCTCGTTAAAATATTTGTGTATATAAAGGGACTCAAGTTATCAACTTGCTGTCCATAGGAGTCATCATGGTATTTTAATGCGATGCTGTAATGTAAGAATCAATTGCCGCATAATACAACACCAAATCTTGTCAGTTTTTCTTCTGGATTTCCTCTAGCATCATCTGAACACTGTTCCATCGTTTGGTAAAAATATAAGTATTTTAAATCAATCGACAACAAAATGCTAGAATTTACTTTGAAAACAAAGGTATATAAGGTGTGTGCCTTACGAAATTGGCAAGTGCCTATTTTCTGCCTGTCTTTATTACATCCACATCTGGGACCATCGAGTCCGTCTATGCAGTTTGAGTTTCGTGGACAGAACCGGTGACGACCGTTGCCTCTAGCAACTTCTCGACTCAGCCGATGGCAATGGGATAGTCCAGGGGCGATTTCAGCCCCATTGAGAATCTTTAATGGTAAAAGTGCTCGGCCGTTCACGAATATATTCTTAAGGCTCCCCACAAACGCAGACTCCATAGCAGCCGTAAAGTGAACCACCTTGCTTGCATCAGCCTGCAGATTCGGTGGCAAACGGCCCACGTGCAGGTAACTACCAAAGGAGTATCTGGCAGCGTTGGCCACAACATCATCAATATGAACTGGATAAGCATTCTTGCCATCAACGAACAGTATGACCACTTTTTTCTTTAAAGAGATGCGCAGATCGGCGCTATGCCATCGATCAGTGGTCTGGTCTAGAGGAGCACTGAGGATGATGAATTGATGACTCCTGTTCGTGGCAGTTAATTTCATTTCAAATCTCAATGTACCGGGACGATTTATTTTAAGTGAAATAAAGGTCCCCATCGTGGCGTTCTCCGCGTAAAGCAATCTACCCTGTAGGGAATGTCCATAAAATTCAATAAAGAGGGAAGTTTCGGAGATGAGCGGAACGCCAGCGTATTCCACAGTTGATATGGCATCTTTCAGAACAACCGCAGGTCCACTGTATTCCGAGGCACCAGCCACTACACAGAGAAGACTGAAATGCAATGCTATTATATACATTGATTCGAACAATCTGGCATATTTAGGAAAAATGGATTGTGAATATCCCGTGGCAAAGGTAGTATTCCAACAAGGAATTGCTGTGCGGAATGGTAACCACGCCGAACAACATTTAGCCCAGCTGACCAATTAGAATGATGCACGTTCAGAATTGGCCACTATGGGATAACCGCGGTTTCAATCAAGTCTTGCGTTTAGACTAAAGTAGCATAAATTGCACTAGAGCAGGCAAAAATTACTACCGTTAATGAGGCAAAAAAGATTCTTTATTCAGTAAGGCTTCAATCGGTGGGTGGCGCTTATGCACTATTGAATAATTTAAATGCAAAAAGGCTACTACAGGCTGTGCAATTCATGATTCTGGAAAGAGTGGAGCTTTCCAACTTTTTCAAAAAGTGCGGACAAAGAAATTGCTCAGCAGGGAATAATGCTGCCAAATTCGTGTGCTTTTATTATTATCGTGTTCCATTGCAAGCAAATGACGAATGATTTGACTGCTTCTTTTAAAGGTAGAAAATGAAATTTAGTTGCAGATTCAAATACAAATTTGTACTTCATTCTAGCTTGCAAGAAAATTTTGTTGTGCGTCGCTTTTTCTGACTCTCGCTAGTTCTAAGATTTTATGCCATTCAAAGAGACATTTTTCTAAATTAAAGGGCTACTTTCAACGTGAATTGGGTTATTTTGGATTGACTTCAAATTTTAAAATTTGTGAAAGTACAGAAAGGCGTGATGCAAGGGCTATGCATAAGAAAGTAGAAGCACTGAGCTGTATGCCCCAGAAATTTTATGAAGTATTTTTTCCATGACTCCACAGTGGTAAATATTTTTCAAATAAGAAAGTCCGAAATTCAATAGATGTTGAGTATGATGCGAAGACGGAAAGGTTTCGGTGCTAGTGTATTGAATACTTTGGTGGAAAACGTTGATAAGTTTTAAAATTGCAAATCAGCCGCAGATTTACCCAAAAACTTCAGGTTTCCTGCCATCACAACTTATATGTTGCTTTAAAGTCTTTATCATTTAACTTGAGAAGACGTCGATTTAGGTGGCATGGAAATCTATTTTACACTATTTACCAAATCTAGTCAAAAATATACATGAAGCAAGAGGAATACCCGTGGTAATAGACGACTTGAAAGTCGAACCTTCGGATGACACAGCAAGAACTGCAACAGCTTTAACCTTGTATTCGTTGAAAAGTTATTTTATTGTTTAAGTGATGGTATAATTATTGCTATTTTTCCAAATATTGGTTTCTAAACGAAATTCGACATTTCAATAACTGATGGAAGGGGGCTTCATTTTCATGACGCTAATTTTGGGCGAGGTGAGTAACTACACCAAGAGTGTCAAGGCAATGGTAAATGCTTTCGCAATTATCTCAGAAGTAAAACCGGATGCACCCACAAAAGCAAAAAGTAATAATTTGTTGACGCAACAAACACACAAGTTTATTCTAGTATTTAAGTTGTTTATTTGATTAAAAAGTGGATTTAAGGAATTTTCTATAAAGCGTTTGCCTTTTATAAAAAGAAGTATGAGTTTTCACAGAGTGCCTTTTCGCACTAAAACAAGAGACACAATTGTAAGGCAGGATGGTAGCACAAACGTTACCATAGCTACCCTAGTAAAGTAAAACAAGGAGTAAAAGAAATTAACATGCCACATAGATTCTAGCTTCCGCCTTTGTTCCCGCAATTGGGCGGGTCTCTAAATCAAAAAATTTCTGCGAGAGAAAAAAGCGAATGCAAGTCATTAATCATTGTCCTACCTTTTTCATGAGTTTTATAATACTTGGGATAATAAATCGCATAATCTTGGCCTGTAGATCACTCTACAGTTAAAGGTTCTTAAGACGCCTCAAATAACTCGACCCGAAGCAGCAGCAATTGCATGATTGAGGAAACAAGTGCGTGTCCTGAGTAGTGATAGCCTTTTTTTCACCAAAAAATGTTCTTTTATTGCTGCTAATCAGTAATTTACCTAGTTACACAGCAAAAGCTCTATGCATCTGTTTCCATTACTCAGTTCATGCAGTTTGATATGCAATTTTCTATTTCTGGAGCGTAAATTATTCCTCAAATAGGTGGAGACTCAGTTCAAACGCCTCTAAAGCGACTTTGTGATTAGCTAAGTATAAGTCGGCAATGGAAAGGCAATAGGTGAATCAAATCTACCTCCAAAATTTGCACATACTGAGCAATATGCTTTGGGATAATTTAAACTCACCACGAAATTTAAAAAAACCCTGACCGAACAAAGATTTGCAGACCACCTATAAAGCTAACTATCATCTTGTCTCTCAGGGGCTTCTTAAAACGATGTAAAACGATCCTTGATGAACAATCTTGTTACCAGTTGTGAAATTTGATCCTGTGTGAGCAAGCTACAAAATACCCTTGTTGAACATCACTAAGATGAAAATAGTAAGCTTAGCAAGGTACTAAAATATCACGTCTTCGGAAAATGCTAAGCCTGCCAAGATGCATCTTCAAGACACTCAAGGATACCAGTCATAGCTTTAATGTCGTGAAAGTAATCAAATTTAAAAGTCACAGCCGTTGCCTATAGAAGAGCGTCACGATCCTGGAGCATGTCACCTGCTTGTGAGGAATGTCAACAAATTCGAACTCTATGGCCCCGTAAATGAATTTGAAATCACCATTTGTTCATTTATGATATCATGCTTAAAAGATTTGTTCTGAAAAGTCAAGTGTACTTCCTTGAAATGTTGACATGCATTCATCGCATGTAATATCAGTTTAAGTATTCATTTTGTGTTGACTTTTTAACTTTGTAGCAAGGATGTGGTAAAAAATGCTAACCACTCAAAGGAGGTCTATTAAAAACGTATTTGCAGTTGTAAAATTAATGCCTTCTTTCATATTCATTTCTTTATAAACCATTTCAAAATTACAATCTCGAGGGTGTGCTTTTTAGCGAGAAATCAGTTCAATGATGAAAGAGTAGTTGAAAGAGTTGAATGTTTCCAAATTAAAAACGATAAGTTTGTCATTTATTCCAAGGCTCAATTTAACAATAAGCAAGCATTTTTTATTTGCTTTCCCAACAATTTGGGGAAATGCAAATTAAATTTTGATTTTCAATGACCAAATTTTCCGAGGAATTTAGCCATTTGGCGGCCAAGTGAAGCATAGCATGCATACTCACGCTTCCGACTAACCGAATTGTTTTTCAGCTCACAAGTGCAGCGAAGGAGGTGGAGGAGAAATGAAATCACCATTTGAATAATAAGGAACGAATTTCCTTTTTCATTGTCACAAGTCTTATTTGATGGCTTTTTAAAATCGTTTTCAAATAAAAATTGTGGCGGTTTGACTAGAGACTTCGTAGAATGCACAAACCCTTGTGAGCAAAAGCGTACTTATCAAAGAAGTAGCAACAAGTGGGCATCTGAATCGCTCAAATCGGAATAGTTTCCTACCTTTACTCCAGATCAGACATATCTACGAAAATTTTTGTCGCTTACTACCAATTTTTGGCATTTATTCTACTAATAACTCAGTCGTGAAACTCAATTCCTATGGCAGCATTACTTAAGACGGTGGACTTTTCGCCTTGTAGCGAATTGCTTCCTTCCAGATTGAAGTCACTGAATCATAATGTTTAAAGAATGCCACCAATGACCACGACTAAGTGTGGGTTTTTCATTTTTTCATGCCAAAGACTAGTGGAACAACTATAGTCGCATTGGCCACAAATTAATCCCATTCAGCACTGCTATCTGCAAATGCATCCAATGTAATACAAGTCAGCGTACTGTCTATAATATGCAAGCCAAATCAATTAAATAACCTCAGGGGGCATTATCGTCTCCTTGGGTCTGTTTGTAAATCAAACAAGCACAGTATACCATACCCTTAGGAGCATCATAGAATTATAACAAGGTGTTACAACGGTTAGGAACAACTGTGGCGTCCCGAGACTTCCTTGAAGGCAAAAGAAGGCCTAATGCTAGAGCAGAATATGTATATGTATATATATATATACATATATAGAGGGAACAAGGCTGCTGGCATGGCCCAGAGGCCAGCCTACCCGACTAGGACAATATAGCCACTCCAGTGCTCGAAACCGACGGGTAGAACAAAGTATTACAACTGCCTGATAAGAAAATAATTTTGGACTGTCAATGGAAAAACACTTTAATAGAATCGCGACATTAATCAAAAGGAAATTGAAAGCTACAAGAAGAGGAAAGTATGTTAAATTTTGAATTCCTAATAAATTTGTCATTTATTTGAAAAGTTTAACTCTATTAAAGGCTTGTTATGTATATATTTGAGTTAAAACTGTGTGGTTTTGCAAAAAAGAGAGCTAGATCAAATAAAAATAAATTTGATTCAAATACAAAATTACAGTAAATAATGTAAAGGTCGAAGAAGAAGTGACTTCAAAATGCTGTGCAATCAGCTTTCGATGCACCGAGTAAAGGCTTTTAAGGTGGCCATTTGAAACTAGTTTCTTTAACATCGTTTCGTATTGTTTGGTTATTGTGGCTCCCTACTTAATTACAGGGCACAAAGACCTATAAAACAACAAACCTACAATTTGGCTGTTGATGTGGAGATTCGTCGCTATATACCCATTACTTCGCAATACTATTTCCTCTTTAACTAGAAGGTGCGAAAGCACCTTAGGTCCTCTGTTTCATGACCTCTCCTTAGTGTTCGCAAACATATATTTATTTAAAGCTAAAACCACCTCCAAGAGTTTCTTTGATTGAATTCACCATTTCAATTTAAATGGATCTGCGTCCTAATATGTGAAAATTCCAGCTCGTTAGTCGTGCGAAACTGTGCTCAGTAGAGAGAAGAATATTTTGGTAATATTTATTATTTGCTAGCAGTTGGACTATTATATGTCGAAGGTTGTAGACAGTTATATTGCCCATCTGGTGCAGAAATTGTGTGGCTATCGTACGTCCATCACATGGTGCCATCTCTGGCACACTTTGAGGTAATTGACAGCGTTCACCAAATCAACATTTCTACGCGTTATTGGCAAGGGTAACATGCCTTGCTCGATCCACTCTTGTAGCGATTCGATCGTCCCGATGCCTGTCGACAAAATATGAGTTTTTCTACCTTCACTAGGTCAAACAAGCTAACTTTTGACTTACTGCATCGGGGAACGGGGAGCAGCACTGTTCTTTTAGTGCAACCTAAAGTACATCAAATAATTCGTATGTGGTAGTGTCGGTCGCTCATCTTAGGCCGTACTAATTCAAACATTAATTTCGAGGACACAGATGAGAGTTGATAACTTTAAAGGGAATTTTAAAGACCATACCCAGGATAATTATGTAAATCACTTCCTTTTATTTATTTGCCTTCAAGCATTTAATGACTTTTATTGGGCGCACAATCACTATCCTTTCGGCCTACACCCCTTCTTTGCTCCACCTTTAAACCAAAATAACACTCATAATTTATTTTACTTGTTGATTGCTATAGCAGAAGCCAGGTGCCTAAGTAACAAACATGATGCTCAGAATGTGCCGATATTTACTGACGTAAAGTGCAACGGGCTTTAGAATTCAGGAAAACTAAAGGTGGACTTTCATCACATACCAAATTGATGGCTTAATTTAAAATTCGAAGCAATTTTTATGGTTATTATCTAAACGATTGTTGACAAAATCACCCACTATATTGCCTTTGATAAATAAACTTAATTATAAAATGGATAAATTCAAACACCCTTCGATAATGTCCTTTATTTAACTCCTTTTTTATTTCCATAACCTCTTCCAATTTAATGCGCTTTTAATGCTCTATTTTACTCATATTTTTATGGTATTTCTAAACCAATAAGTTATTATAAAATTATGTTATAAGCTTTTTTCTTCACGAAGCACTGAAACTTTAGATTGCGTTTAGAGAACAGATTTACAATTGAGTTATACAAATCGCCTTAAAATAAGTAGCATTTAATGAATGGTTAGGATATAATGGTTGTGTGATACTAACGTTGCACATCCACTGTTTAGTTACCTGTGTGTACGCATCAGTAAATGCGTCAGACGTAATTAGTTTTAGCAATAAAGTTTAAATGACGGATATTTGTGCTCCCAGTGGTCACGTGATCTTAGGGCACCTAATTTAATTGATGTTTATTTATTACTAACAATTATAAGCTGAATATGAAAAGATTTGGAGAATGGTTTATGCCAAGAACCGATAAAGACGAGATGGTGTTTGCATACTGTAACCCTAAGCACCAAATTCTGCTTTAACGATGTCTTTAGTTACTTCACATCCAGAATAAATAATACACTTTTAAGTACAACTGTGTAATGGGCGTTTTAAGCGTGGGAAGTTGCAGAAGCCTAGAAGGTTATTTATCACAGCAATATACACCGCAATCTTTTATGTCAATTCATTTAGGATGGATTCCAAAAGACATCCCATTAATCACTCTAGCGTATTTTTGGGACTTACTATGACCCGAGGCACGCAAAGAGCCATGTTGTGGGAGCCCAACCTTTGATCTTATCGTTGACACGGAGAGATAGATGCAGCGCAGGTGGGCGATAAACTTATTCACAGGACAATGATCATTGTTGCGTGAGAGGGAGAGCGAGAGGGCTCGCGAGAGGGGATGGGCGAGGGTGGGAAAACCGTATATACTGATTAATTAGTCGGCAAACCTAATTATTTGATGTTGGAGAAGCACAGCCTACTGCCTATATTTAGATGTGCTACTGTCCCATATAAAAGCGACCACTGTGACAATTGCAAGAGCCCTAATTTATGGCACTGGGTAAATTTGCATGCATGGCCGCTTGTAAACAATTTGGTGCAAATTGCGAAACGCTTTAGACAGCACACACTGCATGTCCATCACTGAGTCATACTGCAAGTTACGCCTCTACCAAAAGTCCAGTTCAATTTCCCGCATCAATCGGCATACGGATGGTGCTGGTGGTCGCTGTTTTATTAGTTAATTTCCCATTAACTCATATTATAGTCCCTTCTTTAACCGCAGGACCAAACCCACAAAAGTAATGTCATCCTAGCAAAACACTTAACTTTGTTCAAGTTAGTGTGCCTGTGCATTTATTTTCAAAATATTTTATTTGGTTTGTAAGGTTTTTGGGTTGCGCCTTTATTTGCGCATTTTAGTGGTGTAATCAACTTCTAATCTTTATAATTTAAAACTAAGAGATGAGTGGTTAGAATATAACAACTTCAAAGCGAATTTATCAAAGCTTACACTAGAATGACCTGCATTATTTTAATGAAAGTGGCTTGAAGTTGCGAATTACTGCGCAGGTGAGAGTGAAGAGAAATAATCGCAAGAATTGACTGTTGTGTTACAACTGGTTGTGTTGGTTTGCCTCATTCTCCATCTCTACATCTGTGAACACTTGGAATAAATAGTTGCCTTAACATTTCACGGCAATTTCGCAAACTTCACTCACGCCACTTAGTTAGCACTAAGTAATTAAACCACGAGAGTGTTACATTATTGTGGTCATGTGCATTTCACGCGCTCAAAGACTAATATTCGCCAAATTAATTGGTTCTTGGACCATCTTCGGTTTCTTATACCATGTGTGTGTTCGGATCTTTTGCTTGCAAATAATTTTATTACTTTCCTAATTGAGGCCTAGTCTGGTATTTATTCGACTAAACATTCCTTGAGAGCTAGTTTCTTAGTATTCATAACTGCCTAATGAAAGTAATAGCAGGATCTATTATTCGCGTTGTCACCAGCATAAAACCATCCCTTATCCAGATCATACTCTTATGTGATCGTCTAACGAACGAAAAGCAGCGGTAATGACAGAAAAAAAGTCATCGCCTACCTACATAGAACTTGCTGCAATATCAAAGGCTTTTAAAGAATTAATTGATTCATATGCTATACATCGCCTTCTAATTTTGCGTGTGATGATTAAAAATTACCCTCGCTTTTTAATTTTTTCCAAGAAGGCACAATGCTTTTGCAGTTAAAAATATCAAGAACACTAAAAGCAAATTTTTCATTCTCGCTAAAATCCCCTTCAATGGTTACCAAGCCTTCAAGACACCGCAGCTTTTAAACCCCTGCAGATCGTAGAGTGCATGCATTTTCCTCTTACTGGAGTGTTTTGGTGGCTACTTGTTACCGGTTGCTAGTTCAATGTTTCCAATGTTGTTTGGACAGCTGCTGCTTCGCTGGACCACATGAAAGAGACAAATATGTTAAGGTTTAAGTCGGCACCATGTTTGGAACTGTGGGCTTCTAATGCAAACAAAATCAGTTTGCAGTACCACAAGTGAAACTCTATAATTAATCACAACCACTTCCCCATTAAAAGTGGTGGTTTAGAATACTTTTATCTGAGCGGGAGGATATTTATATTACATGCAAGCATGAACTCAAGTACCACACATTCGTACTCAAAGAAAAAAGGAATGCAATTTCTGAGGAAATTCCAGACTCTTAGTAGGTTAGTAAATGCATTATCAAATTGTTCAAAAATTATTGGATTTAGTTTTTTAATGGAGTAAAGTTATGGGTGTGAAAACGACTTTTGTGCGGTTTGAATTCGACAAAAGGTTGGTATGATCAACAACTGAAAATAATCTCACTGAAGCTGAGAATCGTTTGTTATAAGCAAAGTTTTTGTGCTTATACGTTCAAATGCTCAAAATGTCTAAACCATATTTGGGATGAATAAAGCACTTTATTTCGTGTTTTGAACAATGCAAGTGTGCGTGAGCGCAAGAGAACCATTTTAAAAATAACCCGATGTTTTAATCCTGCTTTATTCCGCCAAACCCTAGAAATATCTGCTTTTTCAAGGTGTACGATCTCCAAAACAAATCTGACCCGAAGGAATTGTAAAAAGGTGAGCCTCGGATTCGCCACTTGATTAATGATCGACTTGCACGGGGTCGGACTTGTTCTGATTTTTCTCTCAACGGATCTCTCCATGTCAATTATACAGCTGTAATCAGCGTTGCCGAGTAAAGTGCAAAATATTGCTTATCCGCTCTCTAGCAAAATAAACCATTCTAAGGAAATTAAGAACTATTTACAGAACTTTGTAAGTAAAGTAGGTACAAGGGTAGAATTTTCCTCCACATCGAAAATATCAAGTCAGGCATAAAATTAAGATACACCATAACTTATGTCGAACACCAAAAATAGTAGATCAAATATTTTAGCCTTTAACGCCTACACTTGTTTGCTTTGAGCTATTTACTATTGTTACCCCACACGTCAAAATTTGCTGGACTGTGCAGCTGTCTGAGCGCCATCGTAACATATGTGTGCCTGAATTGATCCCGAATCGACTAGTTTACAATACAGAAGCGAACGGCTCCATGGCCGCAACAGAAGTTGAGATGACCGGAAGCAGGCAAAGGTATAATCACCGCTACTAAAAACAGATTCTCTATCGAAAATTGTTGGCATACGCTTCCGGAGGATGCTGAATACATAACCAATTTTATTGCCGACGTGTCTTTGTCGAATCAGTGGTCACTTCGAGTAGCATCGAAACCTTCTTTATTCCTACAGATTTGCATGCATTGCAAAACAATGCCTAATTTGAAACGTCTTTTTACCCATGTAGGCCCATGAACCATTAGCTCGAGATTCCATCAAAAGACTGCGTTCTACGAAACCTAAGGCAATGAAAATTGCGGCACCCTTTACTGGAAAATTAAAAGATTGCAATGCTGAAGTTCCCAGTAAGGTAATGAAAGGTTGCGCGTTATTTTAGCATCGCGTTAACGATAGTACTTTTGTGCAAGTAAAATGTTAACCCTTCTCCCAAAACAGCTTTTACACCGCGTCTCAAGTAAACACGGAATCTAGTTTATTGCATTTCGGTTAAAGCAATGAGTATTTTTTTTCTGCAGACTTAGAAGTTAACACCTATTGAGACGTATCAACAGTTTGAAAAATCGACAACTAAACAAAATCACCTTTGTCAAAACGAGCAGTCTCTATTCAGGGCTTGAATTTAAGGCAGTTTGGAGGATTTAGTGGTACATCCAAAGTATTTAGCAGAAGTAGTAACCAAATTTTAACAAGTTATGAACAAATCTCTTTAGTTTTCTCACTAATTTCTTTAAAATGAACAAAATTATCACTGGGTTGTTATTTGTGAGCAGCTTTTGCTAAATTGAAACATTCTACTTCATTCCCATTGAACATATTTTTAAAGGTGAAGATTAGATTTTGTGTCAATTTGTTCCTTAAAACGTTGAATTCTGCGATACATTAGTTAATATACTATCAGCTTACTGTTGATTTACTTCGGCATAAATTTCAAGCTTCGCCTGGTGTTTCAACTACTTAGTGCAGTAGTTCCCCGTTAACAATATGATTCTGTCATTACATTAAGTAGCGCGAAACCAAAGTCGATTTTTGATAAAATTTACGGTAGAAAGGTACTGCAAAAACTTGTTTGATGAAAATACTGCTTTTGCAAAACCTTTTTATCACTGAAATTTTCCCCTCTATAACCGAACCAAATATTCGTCGCTCGAATAGCAATGGTTAAGGTTTAAAAGGAGGTCATTAAGAGGAAAGTACATTTATTTTCATGGATAAGACGAGATTATAGACCAAGATTAATTCAAAAGTTCTTTAAGGAGGCTGCACGCTTTCTTAAAAGGCAATGTGCATTACGGTTGGAAAATCATGAATATTGTATCAGTGCTTCTCGTCTGCGGCTTTTTAAACGCCATTAACAACTTAAGTGTAGCTGTTTTTTGCTTGAATTCACTTTAAAAACATTACTGTTAAGGTTTTGCTTCCTTAAATTCCTTTCCCACCTTGTGACGCCTTTAAGAACTGAAGTCGAAACGGGGGTCAAAGCAGGTCTATTCGTTTTGGCTTCTAAGTTTTCTTGCACTGATTACTATGTCTTGGTTCATTTTAACCTTGTTGTTAAGTGTCTTTTGCTTTTCAGCTATTTATACATTTCAAAAATATTACTTATTTCAAAATTCGTCACGCCCTCGTTTGACTTCTTAGGCACTCAAGGCAGTCGGTTTTACGCCCCGTACGAACGGTAAATGATCAAGTTCGGGTTGACTATGTGATATTCCCTTCACAAGTTTCGTGATGGCCGTCATTAAATGCTTGTGTTGCACTGCCATCATTTCCAGTCACAGAGATCAAGCGTGTGCTTACAAGGTTATTGCTGACTAGTTGCAACCGCATTCCCATCAAGCATGGGCTTTCCCGGCATTAACGCCACCCAGTATCTGACGAAACTGGCAGAAATGTTTATCATACCTCCTTTCGCTAATCTAAACATAAAGAAAATAACAACGCCGCAGCTTAACGTAGTATGCTGTCATTAGACAAATGAAACCGTGATGACACATAAATTGTTTAAGTAGATGTTTTGATCCATTCATCTGCGCAAATTTTTATGCTTCACTTATGCGTAGGGGATAGTTTCATGAAGATAAATTGTTTTTACGGTATCACTTGTTTCCAAATAGTAATGCTTTTGAGTACCTTACCATAAATTATTTAAATCGTTTGCTAAAAATTTGCAGCAAATATTATTGTACTGCTAATCCATTACTGATAAAACTTCTATCATTTCGGATCCAGACTGAACATCAAATGAGCCCTTTGGTTTCAGCAAGCACACTTTGCCTTGCCATATCTATTTCCCACTCCCCTTAATTTATTACTTACATCGCAATCTCTCCCGCGATTGTCAAAGAGGCTTCCATGACCACCAACATTTGGCGATTTGTTAAAATTAGTTCTCACTTTCTAATGTTTGTTTATCCTTAAAAAATATTCATATTTTGCAAAATTTCTCTTCTTTATTAATGTCTTGCTTACGTAAAAAGTTTTTATGCTATAAGAGGGAGGATCATAGTTCAAGTTAAACACCTATTGCTTTTGGAGATGTCAACAAAATAATGTAATTTAGGGGCGACAATCTTAAAACAGCGTCCTTCATTGTTACCTCCTGCGCACAGTTCTAAGGAATTCACAAAAATAGGGTATTTTTAGTTGGTCACTAATAAAGTGAGGAGTTGACTATTAAAACTTTAAATGAGTTGACATTGCTGTTGTGCCTCGAGTGATCTTTGTTAGCAATTTTTCTCTTTTCTTTTATTTGCAAGATGCAGGCAGCAGAAATGAACGCAAGCCAAACTCATTGAACTCAACCTTATGAACAATTACGATCACCAGCTCGAGGGCTATCGCACGCGCTTCGGTAATCCATGTATAAATCAAAAATGAAATTTTTAAGGAAAAACCCACTGCTCCCTTGAGAGGAAGCAAGACTCAAGTAAATTTTTCTAGGATTTTTACATCACGTTTTTTTAACTGTGCTCTGCTTTTTACGTGCTGTTTTGACAATCTTGCAGCTGTTGTTGATGTTTTACTGTCATTTTCCGCATTCATCTGCATAACTGGTAGTGTAAAAGAATCCAAAATTTTTTTATTCTGGTTATTATCAAATGGCGAAATTGCCCGGAATTATACTAACTTTGAAATGAGCAAAAAGCTATTGTTGTATGTGCATCTTTAGCAATATGTTTTATGCTGATAAGCTTTTTTCATCAAAACTAGCTCGAAATTATGTTTCAAAACAACAGTTTGGCAAACATTTTGAAACACATTTCCCATGCTTTCGGTAATTTTGTAAATAAAAGCTGGTAAATACGATGATGTAGTCGTTAAACAGCATTCATTTTTTATGTGGGGCCGATGTAGCCACCAGAATTCGAGAATCTCCTACAAATCTGCGTAAAGCCTTTGCTAGCGAGGTCGAAACTCATTGAACGTGAGTTTTTGCTTATCACGATGACCAATTATGAATCCAAGTCATGTCAAAATGTGTAATCCTCTGGAGGGCTATGCAGCCCATCTTAGTTTAATGCAGCAAACAACGACTGAATTCAGGAGAATAGAGATAGATGAGTTAAGAATTATGAAAAGCTCGTTCTTGCAATATCCTAGATCTTTGAATACAGAAAGGAAATCGCAGTCTGCCATTGATGAAGTCATTTTGGGTGGTTGATGTGGTCAAATATTACCGTATGCATTAGTCGGTAAATACTTGACGATGACCATACTCTTAAAACTTATGACGATGCATTTATATAGCTTTTAGCTGAGGGATAAATAATAGGCACGGAATTGGCCAAACACCTAATTAATTCACGATTTTAGTTAAACGAAATGGCCAACTACAAGCAGTGAGCGAAACTGATTTGTCAAAGCATTTATCCAAACTTCCTGTTATGATATGCAAAACAAAATGCTTTCCTTAGAGAATTTTTCCTCGTGGGGCACAAATGAGCATGAGAAAGATGTAATCACAACCTTTATTTCGTTCAACACTTTTTCACTGTCACCAAAAATGACAGCTTTTATCTAACACCACATTCTCATGTGATTATGGCGTTTGTGAAGAACCTAACCTTATTAAATATTGCACTTGTTCACTAAAGAGATGGTGTGGGCTAAGTCGAATTAAGTGATATTTGGTCGCTCCTTAAAAAGGCAAAAACCATGTTCTATGCTATTAAAACGGCCTGTAATTCTTAAATACTCTCTTGCCTGCAAATGTAAATCTTGCACAGTTTAAGGTTACTTTCTTTTGGAATAAATTTTCGTTAAAAGGTAGCACCCGCACAAAGCTTGGTAAGGTTGATCCAGCCACAATTTAAAAATTTGTTGTTAGGAAATTTTGCTTGTCAGTTGTAAATTCAATGTCTGCCAGGACAGTTTGCGCCTCTCGAATTGGGTGCGGACTTTCTGCATGTAACTCGTTGAGGATTTAGTACCACCACCCCTATGAAAAGTTCATCGTGCTATTCAATAGGTTAGAAGACCTTTTATTTGCTCGAATGGCATTAAACAGACAACATTTTTTTTGTTAAGTCTAATTAACTACCAGTAATTTATTATATTTCATTAAGGTTCGTTCTTTGTTTACAACGGAAAAAATAACAGCAGTTCACAGGATAGTTGCACACTCTTGAAATACTGACGAAGTATGTCATGATTGGGATAATTGTAAAAGCAATGAATGCTGACAGTGTTGATTACTTCGCCTAAACAAGCGATGTTCACCTTCATGACCACCTCTGATCAGTTACATTTCACTAATGTTAGCATTACACTTGATGAAAATCGCAACGATTTGCCTATTCCTACTATCTGTAATCCTATGGGAATTTACAGTTTAAAGGGTGTATTTAATTAGCATGCCCTAAAGCTGGTTTTGGCTGTCAAATTGAACGCGTCGATAAAGCCAGTCAGTGAATGCACATCCGACTTTTTGAAAAGGTAGCGTAGTCATTTTTAGCATAATTTATGTTTCGAGATTATAGTGTGCTATTTTTTTTTAATTTTGAGCACTTTTCACTGTATGGAGCTTCATCGACAGCCATCTTCCCGATGTCCTTATTTGACCTACAGAAGTATCTGTACGACCCGTACATTAATGGAAATACCGTGCCTAATATGGCCTTTTTAAACATTTTTACTTCCCCCCATCAAGAGTTAACACTTGCCGTTTAAGCGTCGGAGATATGCCTTACTCCGTTAACAGGCTTTTTCAAGTTTATTTGTTGTGTGAAAGTGCCAGGGAATGGTGTCATTTTTTTCACAAATGACGCTAAATTGAGAATAGCGTACTATTGTTAATCAGCCAAACAACGCAATTTAACTTCTAGATTCTGGATGTGGTACCACTGCTCATAAGTTTTCCATTAAGTGGTTCTGCCGCTTCGAAACCGGGCGGTCGGAAAATTCCGCACGAATATTTGCAGACTTCCTAATGCATGAGTTTGCGTCTGTCTAACGATGCCCTTTGTTGCATCCAACATTGTCCCCCTGTGCTTCGAAAACTTCACAAATGTGTCTGAGGGAACTTAATGTGATTGAAGTTTGTCGATCCTACGAGACGGGCTCACAGCATCCTCAAATCGGCAGAGGCTTTTAGTGGTGGGAGGCACGATGGCTGACCTAACCAACCAGTCACCCCCAAGTTGTTTGCCCAGTGTGATTATGGTGATGGATCACTAGAAGGATAGACTCATCACACCCTGCGTTCCGCTGCTGACATGACACTACGAGATTGAGGTGTCGAGAGGAACATTCAGCCATGGTTGGCAGGAATGGCGAAACAGCATCTTAGCATTTGCATCACTATGGGAAAGAGGGTTGTGGGGCTAGGCAAGTTGTGTTTCGTGTACCACGCATCGACGAATGACAGTGAGTTGCAGTGGTCGATCCGTTTGTCACTCACTTGCCTCGCGTACCTAATGGCATTGCGCCGTCTGTGGACTACATACTGGCTGACGTTATGAGAAGTGGCTTTGAATGGACCAGCGAATGAAGATGTCAGTGACTGTGTCCACTAACTACTTCACGCTTCGGAAGCGCGCACACCCTGTCCTCGGCAGACTGTGGTCGTTTTGTGTGTGGTAGAATGCAGACGCAAATGTTCACTTGTTGGGGTCCAAACAATTGCGATTGAGATTTGTCAGTTCGATATAAATTACTCGTGCACAAAATGCTCATGTTCGCGACGAGTTGGAGGCGGTCAATTAGTCAGCAGCAATGTCCTTGCTTGTTACTGATGGAATAATGTTGGAGCGGTGAATAGGACAAGAATTTTTGCGTCTAGAGACAAAGCGTTTTGCAAAAGATATTCCTATGATGGAGAATGCCCACTAGTAATAGCAGTTATTTAAAAGGGTCAAGTACCTCATGAAACCCTTCACGACTTTTGCTTACCAACTTGATTGCCTTTTAGAAATCTGGAGCTTCTCAGAATAATCGCAACTTTGAGATTCTGGTAACGACGCCCTCTGAATTTATAAGTCATTTTTCATTTCTGAGTACTCTTAATGTTCTGTAGTAAATTTCAATGCAACTGGTCATTGATAATTTTGTAACCCAAGAATTTCCGCAATAACAGCCTATTTTGAACAGTTTGGACATGATCGTGGCTGCCTATGTGGTGCCATGGGTAGCAAATGACTAATTTTTATGGCTGCTCTGGGTACAAATTATGTTTGTATGAAATGCACTATTCAATTAGTCTGAATTATGTTATATCATAAAAGCATTGAGAAAGTGCGCTGATTTGTTTAAAACAGTTAATTAAACGAATTTCACCCCATAAGCATCACCATCATGTAGACGCAGAAACCGGTCATAGCGTTGCTAGTTTCTCCTTAAGACAGTATGATTTACCTGCAAGGAAGATTTACTTTTAGCCTATGGAAGGGCTGGGAGATCATAGGCATGGGCAGAACGCTGCGGCATGGGAATCGGGATCACGGAAGCTAAGCCACCAAGGTAGTTTAATATATCATTTAGAAATGCAGCTTCAGTGCAGCCCGAACTTCAGCGCACAATGAAAGTTGTCTCCTGACCAGTAGCATGGGCCGTCTTAGGGCACTTTTAGAGCCGCATTCATTTCCGGCATTGGTACTCGGTGAATCTATGGGGTGGCGTAAAGAGTAAATAGGAAATTTCATAATTACATTTCCTCCATTTCAGTTAAATTTTATGGCAAACCATAACGATATAAGTATATATGCTAATGCGATGCAAATCTGTAGATTATCGCTATACTAGAAATACGGTACACTCAAGAGCCAAGGGCGTTTTTCATCAAAAATCCACTGCAGATAGGAGCAAAGACTTTATTCATTTGATACTCAGATCGGATGGATCTCATCTTGTCAGTTTTTTTGAGAATCTGTGTTATGACCAATTTTTTAAAATTTGAAATGATCAAAGATTATGGCATAACTTCCTAAAAAATTCATGCATTACACAGTAAATATGCTAACTATTCCGCTTAATGACGAATAATTGGTGTCCACGAATTTAAACAGGGCGATACTCGTCAGCTGACGTGTTGCCATCAGCCTAAGGATGTTTGGGCTTCTAGTGGTGTTCTTGGGCATTGTCACATTATTAGCAACGATTGTACCAATAACTCATGGCTTACATAACGTCGTCAGCCCCCTTAAGCGCTAATTCTTTGGTCTGTAGCCGTAAATTTTGGTATACGTTACAAAGACTCTGGATAGAAGCACCTTCTACATAGTCTGTATATATCAACGTGGTTTGAATGCTTAAAGCTTCACTACGGCGCCCTAAATTTGCACAGCAGCTCCTACTTGGACATTGATATGGTGAAGTGATAACGAGGCAGTATGTAGGTTCAGCACTTCCTGTCTTGTTTTCAGAATTTTCCTTTATCATTTGGTTTAAGTAGATGAGAGCTGTGGGTAGTGCACAAGAAGCAGAGTCGAGTTTCGCTCCTTATGCTTAACTACTATGCACGAGCAGGAAAGTGTGACTACAAAAGCCTATGTGAGAATAAATTCTTTACTCTGCTCCGCTTGTTATTAACCAGTGAAATGCAGAAGAATACAGGAGATATATTCTGTTAAAATACTTTTACCGCGCTGTTAGCATGGAAACGTGTGCTTGCACCTTGCATTCGAAATGCTTACTGGCAAATGTAATAATTAGTTTCACCACATTGTTGAATAAAATAAATAATAAAATCCGGTAATTTTTAGTTGAATGCACGGTCAGTCTTTCTGCTGACTTCAACAAATGACAAACTGTGAAAATGGGACAATCAACAGTTAGTGTGCGTAAATGCAACCAAAGTAGCTTGATTTTGTTGAAGTGAATAAGGCGAGTGTGAGCATATAGCAGCTTAATACAAATAACAATATAATTTTAAAATAAAACTTTGGTTGCTTGAGGTAAAATTCCCATAAATAAGTCATCTACATCTCGCTTCACGAAGCTGAGCTCTCATTTCAATTTTAGTCACATCTATTGCCGCAACATATTTGGTCACTTTGGGAAGATACTGTTCCGTGAGGGCATGAAATGCGTAATTGCCTAGAAGTAAACTCCATGTGACAGTCCCGATTTAATCGTCCCGTCAGGCCTTAAAATTCACGATTGCATCAAAATAAGCCGCGGACCTCACCCGACAACAAGACAAAGTGAGACAAAAACTGACGTTGGAATAGGTCTGTCATTAAAACCATTTGCTTTCTATAGCTTTCAAGAAGTTCAATAAACTTGAGGCCGGCGGCATAACAAGTTAGTAGCCATTGATGATGCGCTCATAACCTATAGTGAATTTTTTTGTTTAACATTTACATCATAACTACTGGACACCCGATGAGCCAAGTGCTCTATGTATGCATGCATGCACAGAAAATATGAATGCTTTTACGAAAAGCACTGGGAGTAAAAATAATTGAAGGAATTCGACGCAGTAACGAGGTCATGCATAATCGTTTGGGGTGTCGTATTTCACTTGGATGTTGATTAAATAGCTTTAAAACAACCAATGAATGGTGAAAACCACATCACTCATCGTCGGCAAATTTTTAACGATTTTTCTTCTCCTGTACAAACGGCCTCTTCCTATGGTCACAGGCAAGTAAGTTATGTGTCATTGGGAAAAATTAGGCAAAATATTTTGGTGTATCAGTATAAATTACTTCTTGCTACTTTTTGCAGTACCTTTATTCGCCCAAGTCCTGTGAATAAGGCCTACAATCCACTACTTTTACCGTTGGTGTAAAAGCTCTGGAAATATCGCCTCGGAATCTGAGGAAATTTCTTAATGGTACTTACTTTAAATAGCAGCCTACTGTAGCTAAATATGCAGTAGATGTAAGTAGCTGGTAAATCCATAATTTGGTTCTACTTTTTCTAGCTCAACGTCACTGGGAGAAAATTCTCTTTAAGCATAAGGTGAAAAAGCGAGACCGATCGCCCAACTATGCCTAACATTAAGGCTTTAATAATAAAATTAAATGCCTTAACTTTAATGAAAGGAGATTATCCTACTTAAGTTTATCAATCTGAAGTCGGTAAATTAAACAAGAGAGAAGTGGTGAGATTTCTCATTTAAAGCGAACAGTTGCCCGCATTTAATGTTTGGCTACAAATAAGTACACTCCCGACTGACATTCAAAGCTCAAAATAAAGCTAGGCTTGCATAGTTTGAAGATTAAAATTCATTCCTTAAAAAGGGTATTATGCTCTGCCAAGAGGTTGCTTTTGCCTTTCTGCTTGTGCACGCCTTAACACATCATTGTTTGACAACACCTGCGGGGTCCTCGAGATGTGTGTGAAATGTCATAAAGTTGAAATTTTCAAAGTAGAAACACCAACCTCTTTTGGCATGTGACTATTGGGAAATTAAAAATAAATGCTTCCCTTTGTGATACATGAACGGTTGACAAAAAAGTGTTGAGGAATTTGTATAATAATGGAGAGGAAATATTTGAATATTGTGGAATCTCTAAGACAGTCGGATAGTACTTTTCACAACTAAGTATATTTTTAAATTATTTTGTTTTCATTCCAAGCATTTGGGTAATCTTGATAGCCTCAAAACGTTTTCTCTGGGGAATTGGTGGAAAAGAAGATGCTAGACAATACGGAGGATCCCTTGTGAAAAAAACTATCATTCTGAGAGGAATATTTTCCAAACAATGTAGGAAAGAAGAGCTTGTAATCAAAAAGAGGACATAAAAGGCTCTGATAACGCTAAATCTATATCTTACTTATCCATGTTGAACGAGTTAACGTGAACGTAGCCCATAAAAGTAACCACGCCAGTGTACAGTAAGTGCAGGTTAAAAGCAATTAAATAAGCCTCATCAGAAGCAACAGCCCTCCAAAATGGCGAAATCCCAGCAGTACTTATCCCTCGGTATGTGGCTATTCAGGACTCACGTCTCGCGTGTTTTGCGGTAAACTATCAAACAGGATAGAACTGAAAACTTGACTTCACGAAACAAATGAAGAAGACTGATCGCTTTTCTGGCCTTAATTTATTCATTTGAGGAAGTTGTAAAAAGTTTTTGGATTTAGTTTTGTGCAATCGCTTTGACACTTAGCATTTTCCCACTTTCTATAAGTCTCGGTTTTTAGGTAATTTCAAATCAAGCACTACGCCAAAATTTCTTTCTTAGAGTAGCATTACTGCGGCCAACATCATAACTGTCGCTTTAAAAACTTTTACTTATCAATGCTAATAGACATTTGTTTTAGAAAAATTTCATTCATTCCAGCTCGAGTTTCGTGCAAGCAAAACGCTCAATGAACAGCGTTTTATTTTCTGCGTACACTTACTCTGTTAACGCTTCCGCTTGTAAGTGTGCATGCCTCTACGGTCATATGTTCCGTTGTAAGAAGAAGACGGCGACTAGTTTCCACAAAAGTAACCACTCTTGAACTCATCCTCTTTACACTGGGTTTCGCAACAACGTCCAGCATGCAATATCACGCTTGCAAGTAGTGCTAGAGGGTAAAATTTTCCCAAGCATTTGGGATTGGTGAAGGTTCAGTTTAAGTGGGTGGCCCAAATAGCTAAAATTGCCTTCCACCTTCTTGCGCATCTTCTTGTGCGTCACTTGGGTAAAGACGAAGTCAAAAGAAGTACGGTGAAAATCCCTACAAGTAAACTAGCAAAACTGTCAAATGGAATGCACAATAATATCCATATCACCATCCAGTGAGCAGTTTGGAAGCAAAGTCAATGTGTACTACTACTCAGCCGTTTTCATCATCCACTTTGCGAAGCTATAATTAGACGCCGATGATTAGCCTACCGTGTATTCTCATTTACATTTGCAGCATCCACCAAAAGAACGCCGCTAAAACTCGCGCACCGATTTCCATGGCATAAATCTATCTCTGCTCTTATTTTTGACTGGACCTACAACAATCGCGCTTTGCTTTTCTAGTTCTACTCCCTTTCCTGCAACTGTCGCATTCCGTCTCGGAAAAAACCCACGAATGGAAGCTCGGATTCAATTCACTCGGGACTGCTTTTCGCAAACTTCAGCACAACTCGAAGTACGAAATGGCTTGAAGAAAATTCTAGTGTTATTAGCACTTTTTCAATTGCTGCACAGTCAAGCCATTAATTCAAATATTGTAAACGATGCTCCACGTCACGTCGACTTTCCCGAAGCCTCGTAACGTCATGAGATTTATTACTTTTTAATGCTAGACATATCGATGTTGACCCTACAGTAGCAAGCACAATCTCGTCATCGACCCAAACGGAATGTTAGTTTCTTAAAGGTAATGGCACAGCTTTGTCCTACTTTTACGAAAACAAAATCAACAAATCATGCTGTAAATGGCAATAAGCCTGCTCTCTTAGGTTGAATTGCTTTTAAAATTTCTAAGTGATCGCAACAACTCTGGGCACTTCCGAATACCCAGATGAAAGCGTTGTTGTATAAAACCAAAGGTATCTTTGCTCATAAGCACATGAATTCGTTCCTTCTGCAATGCCTTTTGTTGTTTGTCTGATTCTTAGGTTTGGTTACAGTCGCTTGATTAGCTATATTGCCTTCTCCTGGTGGACTGGCCTCTGGTTTATACCGGTAGCCCCAATTCCCTCTGTAGCCGAATGTATATATATATATATATATATATATATATATATATATACTCTGCCTAAGTATTATGCCTTCTTTTACCTCAGGTAAGTCCTGGGGCACAATGCTTTCCTTTCATGCGATTGAATACCATCAAAACTTATTGTCTGAAATGCAACACGTAAATATATTTCCTCTTCCCGTCGACTGTAATGTATCCCTGCCTTTCCAATGTTTTGATCAAAATGATGAGTCACGAACGCTCTTCCGAAAAGTGTTTTTCGTGTTTTGGAAGAAACATAACCAAGAATAAGTAAAAGACTTGTACCATCTCCCAGCAAAATGGCTTTTCTCGGTGCCTGGTGATATCATATGACTCATTGTTCATTTTGTGCATAAAGATTGAGTATTAAAACATCCCACGACAAAATGTTTTGGAAAGTGCTGTCAACCTAATCTTTTTTGCACAAAATGAGCGTTTGATCACAAACAGGAACAAGCATTTACAAATGGTTAGTCTTTTGACAAAAGCTGTGTCAACTTTAAAAAGTTAACTGTCAAATGCACACTTAAACTAGATCTCAATGTGATGTGTTGCGATACCTACTGCATTAAACGAAATTGTGATGCCTGTTCTAAATGAGCTTTGGAACTAGGAGAAAGGCTAACATAACTAACAAACAGTAAAAGCCGTTTAATGATAAGCGTTTGAAATTGCTATAAAATTACCTAGGAAATAGAGTTCCCTCATTAGGCCCCTCTTGAGTCTTCATAGATTTTAGTTGCATGTTTTCTTAAAAGGAAATGACGTGGCGCAAGTCTGCTCCACGGCAATTTCGAAGCTCTAAGGCTGCCACTGCGAGTACCCTCGTGACTTCTCCGGCACCGTCTTATCCCTCAGGGGCGAGCAGAGTCTTGATGCTAAGTAAGTCCTAAATACTTTTCTGCATGCCATAATCTCCTACTGAGTGGACTATATTCCCCGCAAATAAGTTCGTTCAATCCATGTGCCTGAGGCTGCAGGTCAACGAGTGAAACGGCCTAGCCTAATTGTACCAATGCCAGTTTCTCTTTCTAAAACGGGCTTTACAAATTTAATGCAAACCTTGTAAAATACCTGTAAAGGTGCAACGAATTCTTTTCTCAAGAATGGCTGGACCACCGCTTTAGGAAAAAAATTATCAAAGGTAGATAGGGTTTCTTGGCTAATTATATACGTAAATTATTTATTTGCTTACTCCACTGGGCAAACAACGAGACTGTCATTATCTTGAGCTCCCTCCTCAGAGGCACGATTGTAACACTGAAAAGCTGAAACAGTGGGAAGAGTTGACACATCACCTTTGGATTCGGATTAAAAAGCTGGAATGAGAATAGCAGGCAATTAAATTAGAATGTACTGTACTTGAGTATCATCTATGTGATTTACCCATTTTCCACTTCTAATCGACTCACACTTACCTGAACCGAGCTATTCACTTTCCAACGCATTAAAAGCACGCTCTTCTGTTTGATAAAGTAAAATTTAAATTTGATAGCGGAACATAGGGTATATGGTGGTTAGATAAACTCGAAGAGGAAGACGTTTGAAATGCCTTTGTTCTCTGAGAGTGAGAACAAAATGAATTCAAAACCAATAATACATTAGTGAGTTCTCAGAGCCCTCTCTAGTAGGGAGTGTTACCTACTTCTCTCCCTCCCACAAGTGAAGTCAATTTGAATAGCGAATCATCTCAATGCTACTACAGCCCAGAGCTTGTTTTGAATATAATGGCATAAGTGTAAACTCAATGACATTGGCATGCAAGCATGCATGCCCTTGAAACCGTGGACGTGAAATGCAACACAGTTCGGTTTTCTGCTTCCCGACTTTGCCATTGAGGAGGTTCTTAATCTTTAGCCAAGGAGGAGCTGACGACAGGCCAATAGCGCGAAAGGAACACCCCACCTTTCTGATTGGCGTGTTTTTGAGATCTACAAATGCCATTACCGGCGGTCGTTCGCTCTCCGTCCCAAAGAAATAGCCGGCGTGAGTGATTCCGTTGTGGAAAACTACGCATATTGTTTTAGCCTGCTTTTAGCTTCCTTACTATCCAAAGTTCAACGCGGAGGCCTAGCAAACATGCTATTTATAAACACCACAAAAAACCTACACACGAAGATCCTCCCTCCATCAAAAACCTGCGTCACTTTGGCATATTTGCCCAAGCTGATCACTCCCTGTGGCGCATGAGGCTGTTGAGAGCAATAATATGCATAGTATAGCATCTGATCCATGCAGAGTTCCTTCTTACGCGCTAGAATCCAACAACGAAATATGGTTGCGTTGAATTTACCACAAATTTGTTATACATAACGAAAACTCCGGATGCATGTTTAGACTCAAAACGTCCTAATGACGATGCACTTCTCATGCGTGTTCTGTCAACATTGAAGCGAATCAGGGAAGGATGCATGTGCACGTAGCATTGCTTGAGTTTTGATGAGAAGCTAAGCAGTGTAGTTGTTGCCTTTACACATCGTTTAGTTTAGCCGTCTCAATAGCTTAAATGCTTAATGAGGGCGAAACACAGGATCCGGAGGCAAACCGAGCTGGGCGGGGGACAGTTTTTACTCAAAGAAGTAGAAAACTTACAGGCAATTTACGGGAACCGACCTCACAGGAAATAAACAACAGTATTTGCGATTTGAGTGCCTCCCAATAGCTTGCAGTTTGAGCAACGACGACAACGACTTCGGCGGATAACTTGATGGGAAGTAGTCCACCCGAAGTGCGCACAATACAAGCGACGTCGCAGTGGCAATGTTTGTCTGAGTCATTCATAGTCCAGACCGTCTCAATTGGCTTCCAAGACTGCGAGGACGTTCATCTCCGTGCGTAGCTGTGCTAGACACGCTGGACCAATTTGCTATCTCTTTCGTCGAAAAAGTTTACCTCAATGTCCGACGGCGGTCATCCTCCGCAATCACATACGGACCCGAAGCACTGTATTGCATTCATTTTGAATCCGTAAAGTTTATAATCAGGCTTATATTTTACTGAACCCGGAAAACCGTAAGTAAATTATACCTATTCGCTAATGTGATGCAGCTGATGGGCGCGACACTACAACTTAGCACACCTTACGGGTTGCTAACCATCAACACCGTGGATTATATCATTATTGCCCATAATAGTTTAACGCCGTTTCTTTGCGCCTTTCTGCGGGATGCCCACAGGAAACAATACACGTTGTAGGAGCAATACTGACAAAGTTATTTTCATTTGTCTTACAGGTGGTTATAAACCACTTTTTTAAAATAAGTTTATTTCCACGATATTTCATTAGAATCACAAATCATCAAAGAACTGCAGGTACGACTGGAATTTTTCCTACGGATTATTTTAATATTCTTGTACTCGAAGTCGAACGCTACCGCTCTTCACTGTTTCACTCAGTTGATTAAGTGATCATTTTGAACTGCTCAGTCTATGAAAGAGGTCAGAACTATCACATCCTTTTTATTGGTTGCACATTAAATAAATAATATTATGCTTGTATGGACCTCATCGCCATTAGTACGACTACTTAAGCATTCAAACGTCGGAGTAGTTAGGCAAAGTCCATCACTCGACCGGCAAAGGTACCCTCTATGCAATCTGGGATGCTGGGATGAGATTGGAAGGAGTATTTTCACTTTGACCTCGAAGTGGCATGGAATGAGCCTATTTTCTACCAAAGAGTGACTATAAAGTAATGCACCCAAAATACTTTCTACTTATTTTAAACTAAGTAAAACGTTACGTTGGATTCCAGATGTATCCCACGTTCCTACTAATTGCATAATGCAAAGTTTCTTTCGGAATATTGGGCAAGTCACTAATCGGCTGCGTTAATTTTTCCTTCTTAGATACAGATTTGAGTTATCGAAGTGATTTCAAATCAATTTATCCATTTTTAAGTATTCTAATGGGTACTTGATTAATGCGAAAAACTTGGAAGCCGCCGTCAGCACAACGCTTGACTTCAATAAGGATGCTTTAAAGTAGGTTCAACAGGAATTGTGCAAACGTCCTTTGCGTCAAAACTTAAATGACGTATGATAAATCACATCATGAGTCTTCCCAGTCACACAATTATCTAATTCGAATAACCCTAAAAACTCATAAAATTTGCGGTACAAATTCAACTGATGTCCCAATTCTCAATACTTTTGCTTCATGCCAACCAATGCATAGTAAGGAAGATGTACCATGAAGTTTACGCGTCACTTCCAAATCTCACTTCATTAGTCAAAAATCCAAATCAAAATAATCCCCTTTTCTGAGTCTTGCATACTTAAAAACATTCAGCAGCACCGTCGTTTTCTCTTTTTAATAAATTTTACATAAAGTATTTTTACTACGGCAATAGAACCGGAAAGTCTTTCAAATCTTTACCAAATTGAAACTTTGAGGGAGCTTTAAATGATACAGCGTTAGTAAATGACTAATTTACTGTTTTGTATTCAACCAGCAGTAGGTGAATAGAGATGCTCTCTCAATAATTAGGTTATGAAATTCACCTGAGACGTGCGTGATTTTGAAAACACGATTCATTAAATTTGATGATAGAGAAGACGCCGAAAAGGCAAAAGCAACAAATTGTGGTGGTTAGTGCGGTGCGGGATGCACGTGCCCTGTCACAGTCATCATCTTCACCCTGCGTGTGTTCACATCCCGCCTAGAGTTTCGTGGCAGTCTAGGATGGTGGAAAAAACGCTGGCCCAGTAGAGAGCAAGGAAGTCACAGATTCCATGAGCAAGACCTATAACTGTCACCGGGCTTATCTTGGTACGCATGCAAGCGCACTAAAGCGTTTCTTTCCCATTATATTAAGGTAGGCTGTGCCGGAAGGCATAAACCTCGGTTTTGCAATGCAGCGCATTGCCTCGGTAAAAACAGTAAGTCGACTTTGATTCACTTTTAAGTCAAGTCAAAATCTCTAGAGCCATAAAGTAGCTAAGTGTCTTGCTTTATGCTACTAAAATCACTTGTTCACTATTGTTGGGGATCTGTAATTTGCATTCCGCTAAGCCTAAAAGCGGAAATTGAAATGGCATCCAAGCAATTCACGCAAACGAAAAATGACCCTCCAAAAGTTGATTGAATTAGCAGTGATTGCTCACTACGGATCAAAGAGACACTGCCTGATCTCGTAGAATTTTGTTTTATAATATTAATGCGAATTTCGTTTACCAGATGTTACAATTCTTCATATTTGTAGTTTATTAATACTAGTTAATGTGTAGTTTGGTTGATTTCCTAGAAATTAGCGTCCGATTTTGCATTCGGTTAAGTTAAAGTTGCAACATTAAAAGCCTATTTAGGAGATGGAACTGCGATGAATGGCAGGTCGTTCCAGCTAAAACCTATGCTAATGTTTTACAACAATGGAGCATCCGGTCGCCTACGTCTAACGGCGACGAAACGTGGGCCTGCCTAAGGGATTCAAGTCCGTAGGGTGGTGGCTGGATTGCCTCCACAGTGGCGTCCTTTACACCACTGAAGAGTATGTGCGTAGTTGCTCCAAAGTCTAGCACAACCCCCTTTACCCAAAATCGCATGCACAAAATGATTTTTTAGCAAATCATTCAGCATTCAAAAGTTATACTCACCAGCGGATCGTCTTCTTTTGTGCCCATATCGACTTCTGTTCCATGGCTCATAATGTAGGTGGTAATTGAAAAATTTTCACAATTTTGCCACGCAGACAGGCAGGCAGGCAGGCATCGAAGCAAGTGCCCTTGCCCGTAATTCGTGGCTGATAGTTACTATGCTCTTGATTTGTGTTAAAAAAAAAAAAACAATGCCTGAGTTTCATGCCAGTGAACTACAGTCTTATAGCATTAAGGGTAGCGATTAGCAGTTTAATCGGATGAAACACAGACTTAGAAAAAACTCTTGCATAAAATTACAGAAATTTCTTTATGTAAGCCTCCACTGTAAAGAGAACAACCGCATTTCACTTTAAGGTGTATCTAAATGCTTTAATTGTTCGTCTAGTCTTTTATTTTAATTACGAGGGCATCGAAGGGCACGGCGAGTGTGCCTCCGCTACGCACTCGACTCCAATGTTTTATCTTTCGCCCGGGGGCAGCACGAATGGTCCACTTAGCTCTCTAATGATGTTATTTACTCTCAGACTTATACTTTGCAATTTTGCCATTTTCAGTCCCCATGTATACCGGAATTACAACCTTATAAAGCTTGCCGGTAAGATGTCTTGATTGATCTTAATTTAACGAATAGGTAATGCAAATCCAAGCCGTAGCCTTGCATTTTAACGTTTTACAGACACGAAGTCTGCATTTGCAATCAAATCTTTTTTACGATCAGTTAAATACTAAAGAGTCCTGCGTCAAGTCTTACAGATCTTGAGAGGTGTGATGACGAAATCTCGTGAAAAATGGCAAGTGCAAACAAAAGTTAGTGATGCACTTCCGATGACAACAAACATCACCTGATAATACAAGAATAGGGATTTCAGAAAGGATAATGTGAATATATTTGCATAAAGTAAATTTTTTTTGTACATGAATGCGCATAAATTCAAATCCCACATACCAAGTCTTCAGAAAAAGCATCAGCACTAGTGACTGGTGAAACAAAAATAGCTATGCTAGGTTTGCGATTTCACCGTTATTCATTACTTACTAACAGCATTTTTATCTCGATTGTCCGTATCATGCCATGGAATTAACAAGCTCGGAGGGTTAGAGGCACTGCTGCTGTCGAAAACGAGGCGCACAAACGCCAAGTGTGCCGAGGGGTATTAAATGGTGGTGAAGCAATCATTTTCGAGATCTATGCAAACGCTATGGTTCTGGTTCTGAATAACGCTAGTGCAGTGACCACTTTGTTTGAAAAGTGTAATAATACCGCTCCGATTGACTAAATGCACTAGTAGTGTTTTCCACAAGTGTCTTGCACGTCAACACGTGATGGCTGTCAAAGTAGAGCGTGTCATGCTCACATGATGCTCACACTATCGCTTACGTCCTTGAAGTCCGTCTGCTTGAGTAGCAATGTTCTCAATCCCAACAGTACCAAAAGACGAAGTGCCCTCTCCTTAAAAGCTAGATTGTTTTTCGCATGAATCCGTGCAGCTAGCTTATATTTTACCAAAATTTGGAAAAGGTCACACTATTAATTTACAATTTGCAAGTAGGAAATCTTCCATTAAATGGCAATCATACCGTAATACATCGGCTGTTTAGCTCTTGGTTTCGGCGAAGAGACCATTTTGAGACTCCGCTATTGCGCCTTTGTAGGATAACCCGGCCCTCGGGCCACGTCAGTAGCCCAGCCCTGCTATGTGCCGGCTACCATAGCATTCTGCCCGAGCTATATACATTCCTTCGCCTTTAGAAAATTCCCGGGCACTACAGTGGTGGCGTCGAGAACCGAATCCGCTCTTAAGGGACATACATCCTAGTTTCCAATGAGAAAGAAGCACGCACGCAGTGAATGAGAGAATCGATGACGGATCATAACAGAAGGTCCGGAAATGACGTCTACCTTCAACAACTACCCTAGTCCTGTGTTGTGAAGGAAAACTGTTAGCCATGGGAACAATACTAGTCATAAATCATCCGAGGAAATTAGTAATGGATAAATACGTCTGAGGAGCTCTGAAATAGGACTGAAGTAGCGAGGCGAATTGGTTGCAAAACCAAATCCTTATGAAACCATGTTAAAACCCGTCCTTTGCTGCATGATTGCTTTTAGGCCAGTGTCCCCACGACTAGTTACACACCCGAGCGATAGCCAGCTTAATTTTTCCGTCTCTGAATCCGATTCCCATATAGGACGAAACTCCAGACCCAGCAGGATTGCCAAAAGTGATCGGTGCCGTTGTCGTCAAGTATCTCCACAGTTATATGTGGATGTTCTACAGTGCCGATCACGCTGTGATGACCAACGTGGGAGGTTCGCTGCGGAGAGCGCCAGGAACAAAGCCTAGAAGTGGAGTGGGCTAAAAACATTGCTTACCTACCCCTAGGCTAAAAGTAACATCAAATGCTCGAAATTCATTCCCACTTTAACTTTCTCTAAATACATTAAACGAACAATTCAGATTGCAGGTTGTTCTCATCCTTATCCGACAGACTCATTACCTTCGCTTACAAGGTTATTAACTGATAATGCACATACAATTTACGAGGTAGGTTAAATACATGAACACAAAAGACACCCGTCCTGCCCATGTACGTTAAAGTCACTTGATTCTAAAATGACTGGTGCAGAAAAACCAGACTCGGATATTAATGGAAAATGCAATTTGATTCAAGGTGTTTCCTATTGATACGACGACCCTGAAAATATTATCTGAACCAATTACATTTCTGTCGGCACACTCATTACCTGTCAGTTATCACGTGAATACGGCTACTTAAATACTAAAACGGACTTTATTTTTGTTTTGGAGCATCACCTGGAAATAAAGTGAGGGGTGAACCCCATGTGTGTCTCCAGTCGTTCCCAAAGTTGCAGTAGTGTTTTCATATCGTCGTTAAGTTCCTTTAAAATAAGCGACCCTCTATTGGCACGGAAATTAAGACCAAGAGCCTACTAGCAGGGAATTTGCTTTCAGCGTGTTTAAATACTGCGCTAAACCCTTGTGCCCCCCTTAGCCTCAACAAACAAAAGTGGACCACACTGAGGGACATCAATGCGCAAAGTCGCCCCGCAACGGAACATCTTATTATACTAATAAAATTATCGTAGTTTAGTGCTAACTTCCAGCGCCACTTGGATGCTGTTCGTCCACGGTGTGCGTACGCGAGATGCAACAACAGACGGTACTTAACACCTCGGGTCTCGTCAAACGGCGAACTAGTTTACCTTCAGCACAAGACGCAACTAGATGAAGCAAACACTGAAACAAGAACACGTCACGTAGGAACTGAAGCCGATACAGCAAGTCAACCCACCAATCGCCACGTCTCGCAATTTTGGCTCAAGAACGAGCATCAAATGTGGTGCTAAAATGACATGATATACAGGTGATGAGTACAGTAGCGAGGTGAATAATCAGATTGTCATAATTTTTCGAAGGGGGTTATCGCTGAGAGCCCGTCGGACAAAAACCATAGAGAGGTTTAGGGTTCGCTGCGACTCGTTTACCACAAGAACGTCAAAGGGAGCCCTGTCGAGGGCGCACTCCGTCTCTGCATCATCGATCCCCGAAGTGTACATCCATCCGCGCGTCCTCCGAGTTACAGGGGATGCCGAAATTCTCAGGTGCAAGAGGGGTGTGTCCTTGTTGAGACTGGAAAAGTATTCAAGATCAGTGGGTCGGCGACAATCGGCCACTATTACAAAGGCGGGTTTGAAGAGGGAATCCTGGATAAGATATTCAAGAGCCTTGCGACAGAAGACAGTGGGATCTTTTCTTCGAAGTGCCTCTCCCCACCGCACCATTTGACGACGGAAGTCCTCCTTATAGGTGGATGAAGACATCAGTTTCTGCAGCTCTAAATGATGCTCCTCAGCAAAGGCACGCTTAATTGGCCCCGAAATGTGAATTATGGCAGCCGTTTGACCCAATCTTTCTTGGATTTCATTGCGAAGAAAAGTGGCAAAGTAATCTTTGCCGCATTTGCGCTTCCCGGAAATCGCAATAAAGCGGACGGCTTCCCAGTACGAAGCAAATTCCTCATTTCCCTATAAAAAACCGAACATTAGAAAGTCGAAAGTGAGACGCACAACAGACGCAATTCTAGTAAGCATACTTAGTACCTCACGGGTTAAGATAGCTAGCACAGGTCACAACCATGGGAAAATTACCTCAGCTTCAACTGAACTAGAGAACTGATCCCATGAGGTTGAAGATGAGGGCGAAACAGAGTAAGGTGATTTACTACTAGAGATGGACCAATGGGTCGGGGTAGGCACTTTTGTAGGAGAGGGGCTTTGAGTACGGCAAAGGACAGCTTGAGTTAAAGCCATGACTCTGTAGAATAAAAATTCCACAAGTTTACTTGTGCAGATACGTGTCAATGAAGGTACTATAGTTCTACAACACAATTCAACCAACCCGTAACATGAGAGTTGAAAATAATCTCTTGTCTTATAAGGTTCTGCTTGGTAGTCAGAAGTAAAAAAGCACATTTAGACGCTGGAAACTTACACAAAGAAGCTGCTTCGAACATAGCAAACACCACGACTGCGACCCCATTTATTTGCCTCAGTTATGGCCCGTCAAGGTAATCCCAAATTTTTCATTTAATCAATGCAAACAATCGAATGGAAATAATCATCAAAGTCGTTTCAATGGCATCTATTTACAAGCTTAAAACAAACTACTAAAGAAGAATGGCACATGTGGATCATCGTGTAGAAGCATTGGCAAAAAACATTGATATCGCATGTTTGAATAAAAGTCCAAAACCGAACAAATACGTTGGTGAAAGACCCATTTTCTTATGTCACACTGAAGTGGGGTAAGCCCAAGCCAAAACTAAGCACGCCTTAATTTAAGCGCACCAGAACATAAGAAACATGCTGGCTTTCCACAACATGAATGGATGAAGAGCACGTACAATGTATTCGCATCGCCTTATATTTAGAGCTTTTTTAGCCTTGGCGTCCCAAAACTTTCTTGAAGGTTAAAGAAGGCATAATACTAAAGTAGATTATAGATATTAGGCAAGCAGAGGGGACAGGGCTACTGACATGTCCCAAAGGCCAGCATACCCTACTAAGGGCAGTGTGGTCACCCAAAGTGACCGTAACCAAAACCGGAAATTAAGCAAACAGCGTATAACAGTAGAAGTCTTAAGCCTCCTTGAACGACACATCCGAATGCACTGCATGTAGTATTCTGCTTGTTACGACTGCCAATTTCGGTTTCATTTACTTAGGTGGCCATATTGCCCCAGCCGTGTGTGCTACGCTTGTGTTCTTTTAATGCATTTTGCAGGTCAGAGGCGAAACGACAATTTGAACCCGGTTGCGGATCAGCGTGGTGACTCCCAAGAGCACGACTATTCCCCCCCCCCCTCTGAACTCTCCTACAAGATCTCTCTGTGCCCTCTCTCTTACCCATAATAAATGTGTTGGAGCGTGTTCAGACTCTTAATAACAAGGACATAAGAGGAACGAGGAGGAATCCTGTACAGTGCGGGCTGGACTTTGGGCCATTCCAGCATGCCCACCCCCTTTGAATATTGAATAAGTATTCTGCCCTAGCATCACTCTTAATCTTGCCTTCAAGAAAGCCTCAGGGTATTACAGTGCAAGTATGCACATCTATTTGCTTTCTTCTTGAAACCAGATTTCAAAGAGTACAGAATCGAAAGTCATGCAAAGCATAATCTATAATGAAAATTGCAGGCCAATTGAAGTATAGTGCACGGTTCTAAAAATGGTAGGTGTTTAACACTTTGTATTTAACATCGTATCGTGGTTATTTTTATAATAACCCGCGATCAATTAAATTGTCGAAAGAGGCGCTATATTTGGTTGTCTCGTAGTAGAGTGGTTTCGTGTTGTCGCATGCGCTGAGTAGTCGTAGCTTGCGTCGATCTGGGTGGTGCTCTCGCTAATATTCTTTTCTTTTGTTGAGTATTTGATTGTCGCCTGTAGTGGCGCTTTCTTAGTGCTAAAATATCCCTTTACTTGATTTATTGCGCTACTGTTCGACAGAATAGATTTTGTAATCTCAGCGAACTGGCATTTAATTCTATCCCGTTTTATGCATTGTAGTTCGACACTGCTGCTTTTCAGATGAGTACAAGTCATCCTTCGAGTCCAGACTTCCAGCTTGTCCATCAATATGGTCAATTCGAATCTTCACAACTGAGTAATACTTTTCTTGATGGATTGCGCCCGCTTGCCGAATCTTCAGCCATCAAGCCACCTAACTCCAAAGGAAATGCTACTTACAGCATAGTCAAGAACAAACCCTCTCTCTCTCCTTCAGCCTCTCTGAACATTCTTAATCTCGATTCCTTGTCCAATAACCTTCTGTCATTGAGCACACCAGATGCCAAAGCTGAAGGTCGAGATATGACGTTAAGGGACCCCGAGAATGGAAATGACCCTGATATGATTGATTTTCGTCTGAATGCCGATGAGCTGCGTCATTTAGAAGAGGCTTTCAGCGATTTATCGACTGGTCCTAGGGACACCGGTGCAATCGCAACCATGACTTTTGAGAAGGCAGACGGATCTCCACCCTCTCAGTCTTCAGGCCAGGCAACTAATGTCTCCTCTTTGCCATCGCTCTCCTCGGACCCTAACGACAACCAGATTGCACCATCTGCAAGCACTGAGGTTCGTGCTTGTTTCAATATGTAACCTGTCTTAATTTTTTAGTGTTTCCATGTTTAGTCCCTCTATTGGCTTCTTTTCGGCCCGTTTCTCTTCCATTCCCTCTTCTTATGGCATTGATTAATTTTCCCTTTACAGGATGAGCACAATACATATCATGAAGTGGCTGTTTACGAGGATCAGGAAAATCAACCACCTGCTGATTCGAGTAATGTGCATTTTCGAGATTTGCACTCATATCCTCTATCAGAAGCCTACTTCTATGGGAGGCCTCTATCGACCATCGTTGAGTGGCAAAGTCGTGAGTCCTTCTCGGTGAGTTTTGAAGACCTTTTTTCATGGAAAAGGTTCAGACATTGTTGCACCGTTGTGGTAAATCGTCATCATTTTCATGTTTATCTCTTTCACGGAAATGGTTGAGCGTTTTCGCTTATTACTGCGAACTCGCCTTACCTTTTCGTCTTTACACCACAGTCAACAACCGCTTATCAAGGAAAGTCGCAAATATATGAAAAGATAGGAGAGGCTTTTGGCGTTAATGAAACGTCGGAAAACGTTTCTGGTTCGGTTTTCATGTCGAAGCTGCCGGCTTCATCTCTCAGTTTCGCACAGGGTCCACGACGATCCGGTATTGTCTATTTCCGCGTTTAATACAATTGTCTTGATTGTTAGGTATTTTACAATCATCACATATTACCACTAGCCCGCAATCGCTTAACAACCCTAGGACGACCCAGTCCGCCCCGCCGGTAAACACTTTGCACTTTCTTATTGCCTATTCTTTGAGTTTCTTTAAGATTTCAGTGAATTTTTACTTACTATGCCTTTTGCTTTCCTAGCATCGCACGTATTTCGTCTCAAAAATATAAGAGTTTTTTATTTTGATCTTGTTGATTTTATTAGCAAATACGAACTTGTCTCTACCGCATAGATGAACACTGAACTGTCATTACAGGGGGCGAATGAGAGATCAGGCATTTTTGAGGAAGGCGAAAACACTAACTCATGTCGCCTTCCTGCCCATTTACTCTCACCTCTCACCAGCCCCGCTAAATGCACTGAAAGGTCCATTCTCATGGACCACTCCGCTATCAGCAATACAGGAGGAACTACTTGCCAAAATGGTATGTTTCATGCACTCATTAGCTAACTCCCTGACCTACGTATATGCATCCCTTACTTTTCCTTATTTTAAATTTTCCTTTCATTCACAGAACCAAAGGGTAACGGTGAAGATACACAATATTCATTTGACTACGGTCAAATGGCATACCTCGTACCTGGTGTCGGTTACTGGTACGTAAATGAGGTGTCAAAGCCGAGGAACGGGGATAAGGCAATTGAGCCTCAAGTTCCACCCATTCCTGCACCGAGGACCTCTCTACTGCCATCATCAGCATGGGTGCCACCACTCGACCTTTCCGCCCTCACACAGGTTGCTCCCTCCACCACCGCTATCACCACAGGCCCATCTGCTAACTTGTCTTCTTCACATTCTACCAGCGGCAGTTTGGTGGTACCCAGGCCCTCATTGTCATCTGATGAGTCCACAAAGAATGACATAGTTGCTGAATCCTCAGTTGGGACACATGCCATCGCAACACAGACGATCTCACAGGAAAGTGATATCATGATGAAAATGAAGGATGTGAAAACCACTTGTGAGGTGGAATTAAACTCGTCCACGATCTCACATGCAACCGCTACTTCACCGGAGGTTCCACCAAAACCATCTGGTTTGTTGTTTTCTTTTTAAGCATGATTATAATAACTGAATTGACGTCTATCATTCGGTTTTCATAACATGCCATCGTTACCTGCCCTTGAATTTGTTAAAATTTTGCACTAGCTGGGCTGATGGCTTTTCTTGTGATGCGAATGAACTACAATTTGGTGACTCGACTGTTTTGCGTTGGGTTTGCTTGCATTATTAAAGTTGAAAGTTTTGCCATTTTTCTCTGTCTACAGATGGTGTAGGGATGTGTACTTATGATGAAGATAGACAAAATCTTTTTGGTGTGGGAAACAGTGATGGTTCAACTGCATTGACAAATGGCAAGAATAAATACACTCTTATGGCCACTTCACGCTGTCTGTTTTGGCGTGCCTGTACCTACGGTCATGAAAGGTTTGTTTATATGCTATATTTTCTAATGCTGTCAAGCATGAATAGTTTTATAACTCAATTGGAGCTGTCTTTAATCTTAGAGCTACATTTTAGTAAGCATATCTGGTGGTTCATTTGTGCACTCCTTGTGGGAAAATTCGGGCATTGGTTCACTATGTTTCCGCACGTCTCTATTTCGCCAATCTATGTGAATCCTTCTCATTCAGCAAGCAGGTGTTCGTCCTTCGTCAAGATTCAGACCATCTTATGAGAGTGAAGTTACAAATTACCAAGGGAAGGGACTTCTTTACGGTAAGCGCCTGTTTCCTTATTCCAAGTTTCATCCCGTTATGATTTGTGGTTTTTCTTAATCATCTGATAGCTGTCTTATTTGAGGAAGCATGCATTCCTTTTGTGTCCAGTGAGCAGATCTTATTGGTATTCAAAAGCAATTTTTCGGTATAGTTGAGCATAACTTCTGATCTATCAAGCCCAATTAGTTTAGTTTCCATTCGGTGGATTCGCCGTATCGGCCGATTGTACTTGGTGTTGTTAAACTCGGTTGAGACTGATATTACGTTTGTGTTTAGCTACTGGACCACCGTGGCCTTACTACACAGAAGGGATCACGCGTGATAGAACTCCCCCCACGGCTAGCCTGCACGGTGACCGTCGTTTACAAACCACGCCCACCGCTTTTTTGGCACACTGGACTCCTTGCCTTTCGTGAAGTACCCCGCAAAGGTGCCACCAATACTCAAAACTCCAGCCCTCGCTGCTACCTGGTGAGCGTAATGTCTGCCACTTTTTTCATTGGACTACTCCCGATGAAGTAATCTCCCTTAAATGTTGCTAGATCAGTCTCAGTTTATTTTTACAGTTGGTGCTTGATCATTTCTCGCTGTCTTGTCTATACTAGCTCCCTTTCCCGAAGTGCTTGAGGTTATTGGACATTTCATCACATCCAATTCGTGAAACTATTTAGCTTTCTATCAGGAATGCTTTGCTCCCGGTTGACGAGTCACTCTGCGGCTATATGGTTATTTCTTCGCTTACTGGTAATAGTACGAAGTATCTGTATGCCTAGTATTTGTGCTGCCTTTTCATAGCAACGCTTGATCGGTTACGTGGGGGGAAGCAGCATCCAATGCGACTTTTGCAGGGGCGTGGACGAAAAGACATACTGGACGTCTGCCTTTTCCACTCCTGCCGAGGCTGACAAGCCGCTTCACATGAAATCTTCCTATTATGCTCGCATCTCTATAATCAACGTTGGCCTTCGTACGGTGTGGGTTTTCGCCGTAGCCATGGCACCAAACTCCTGTGACAGCAGCTCGCTCATCCCTTTACCTGGGGTGCGCGTCAGACCTGCCCGATTTGTCCTGAGGCCCAGTCAATCACGGGTTAGTCGCCTGCTTTCTTCAACATAGTATTTTTTAAGCGTATGTGATCATAATTTTGAGGAAGCCAAAAAGCTATTAAAACGGATGTTATGCACTCTAAGGCTTAGGGTTCATAGTTAACTTCATTACATTCGACTGAGCACTACGAGGTATGTTTGACTGTTGTGAATTTCCTTTGCTTGTAGGCTAGCCCATTTCGACATTTCTATCATCGGCACTTTCTCCTCTGTCTGCTTCTGTTTTTTACTGGTCCTCAGAGTATTTCAATACGTTTTATGCCTTAGGACGTCATCATTTCAATAGCGGGCGAGCCTCTTGAAGTCCAAGTGCTCTTCTACAATGGCGACGAAATTCTGCGTTATCAATGCAGAAAAATGTAAGTTCCACTACCCTTTTGGATCGTCGTATGTCCAACCTGGTTACTGTCCATCTTTTTAAAGTCTACTCAACCATATAAATGACTTCTCATCTTCCCGATTTCTAAGTGTATTCAGTGTTAACTGCTATCATTGATAGCGGCACGAGATTCTACTTAACGTTTGACTAGGCTTGCCGCTACTGGTCAACCTGAGCAATCGCCTCCGCGGACACTGCCACGGCCCCATCACCGTCTCCGCTCTGCCTACATTATGAGGTCCTTTGATGGAGAAACTCAAGATATGTCGGGTAATTGTTTTTTATCTATTCATCGTTCATTAACTTACGGTTCGCTTCGCTACTGCATGCTCACCCATCACAGGCGAGATGTCTCTTTCCGTCTCGGAAGGCCACTACAATTGGCATGCCGCTTTACAGGACGAGCAGCGTTCCCGTGCTCCCCTTAGTCTCACCATCTACCCTCTGCTCACCGAGGCATCCACCTCCAGCTTTGAGGCCTCAAGCTCTCTAATTATTGGTCATCACACGGAGGAGGACTTGCACCAACTCACAAATGAAAACGACCATTTCTCCACTTCCCTTGAAACCGCTGCTCAGGCACGTTGCTGTCACTATCCTTTCGAGTAAACTACCCTGCTGCATTCTTCATCTCATTTTTACGTTCCTCTGCTACAACCCCAGAAAGGTTGACATTCTGAAAATGTAATGGCTTAATAAGAACTGTCAGGCGTTCTGCCGTGATGTATTGCTAGTCAGAATCGATGAGACTGCCTCTCCCCCTCAGGTGCGATGGCCAAGCGGCGATAATGACGCCCCGCTGGGTCATTCAACCTGCCTTCCTACGGGAAATCCTGCCCTCGCCGGACCCTTTCAGGATGAACACGACAGACTGTCTCCCTCTCCCGCTGGCGCCTTACCTTACGGGGATATTCGCGTCAATCCACCCCCCACCTTGGATTCGCCTCCCCAGCCCTCGAAGGTGCCCTTGGTCACCCTTCGCCCTGATTCTCAACTCATCTTTGCCCCTTGTCGACCCGGCTTATTCACCTGTGAGCTCTCTCCTGATGTGCAGAAATGTTCTTAGCCATAAAGCAGCGATAAGTGTAGGTGGCATCTAACTGTGGACGATAACTGATATTGTCTGTCTTGTCAAGCCGCAACCCTCCAAGTTGAACTGTCGGTTTTGGATGGCTCGCAGAGCGAGGAAGGCAGCGGCAGCTTCGCGTCGAGCACCACGTCTCGTAGGCGCCTCTCCTCGCTATGGCGCCTTTACTGGCGCGCAACGCCTGTACGGGTGGAAGGGGTGGAAAACGTCTTCTCCTACCTTGTGCCGCCGCGTCCCCTTCTCATTGAGCCCGGCGAGACGCATCACCTACCTTTCAGTTTCCGTCCGCCCCGGGACGCCCCTCCTGAAACCCGATTCTCTCAGCGCTGGCTTTTTTCCTTCCATCTCTCACGCGACGTCACTGGTCCTCTTGTACTTGACGCCGCCTTCAATGGACCCACTCAGGGATCTGAAATCCTCTTTGTGGGCGACACACTTAGCGTACGATGTTGAAAATCATTTCACATCACCTTCCGGGGCTATTTGCCTGAAATTAGTATCTTTCTCTTGCAGAAACCTCATCACTCGTCTGCATCAGGGCCCAAAACCGTCATTGTTAAAACACTGCTGAAGTTTAGGGGTGTCCCGGTCGTATTCAGGCACGACGGTCAGCAGTGCCAGGTGCTCACTTTTTATTTATGCATTTCTATGCCATGACCCGGAATGTCTCACTGACACTTCCTCTTCTTAGTTTGATTTGATCAACACCTCTTTCGATGAGCGGCTTACGGTGGTTTTGGGCCATATAAACTCTCCAACATTTGAGCTGATCAGGCCAACATCCAAAAAGTTTTCTATAGAGTGAGTTGTTTACCCAGTTTGTACTAATCACCTCAGACACTTCAAAAGCTATCATTGTCATAGAGCGGCTTGAGGACCGCACTGCGCAATCTCAGACGTGAGAACTTTTTCTGTTCAGACCTCGGTCAAGCGTGAGTCTGATTGTTCAAAGTCGACTTGGAAACGCGTTGAAGAATGAGGAGGAAACGACCGCTCTCCTACCTCTGTGGTGGTCAAGCGAGGCGGACCCAAACATCAGATACGAGAGAAGTGTCCCCCTCAAGGCAATTTTGTAAATTACACAACCAACTTGTTTTTGATGTACTTTTATATCTTAAAAAAATTTGCAAAACATGCATCTTTCTTCGCTCCAGGTCGCTCCCCTGTACGTTTTCAGATTACTTTTACCGTTAATTCACTTGACGGAATAAATTAGGCGCAATTTAACACTCCATCACAAAGCTGTCCAATCAAGTCCGTATGCTGGTGATTATCACCCACATCCACCCGTTCATCTTTACCCGACATCAACTCGGGATTCCAGTGATTTGCTTTATTATTTAATAGGTTTGGGTATTTACAAATTCAGACCATAGGGAATGTTCACTTTCGAATTTTCTTGGGAACCGGTAGCTGAAACGAAACCGAAGTGGTGCGTTAGAAGACCACACACTGGAACCTCTCAACACAAGAAACTAGTGTGACGCGTGAGAATGGTATCTATTTAAGTGCTAACAAGCCTGCCACTGGTGTGGCATTGCGTTCACACATGCACTAATCGGAGGGGCCAAAAATTATGCCGACCACCGCTCTTATTAAGAAAATACGTGTCTCAGTGCATAGGTTGTCGAGAGACAATAGTGTGGGTCTGTTATAGATTGATGTGCGGCATCGAACCCATGGTGGGAATAGCACTATCTCTAGAGAGCCTCGACGCCTACATCGTAAAAGAAACAACAGAGACCGGATTTCTCGTCAGTTATCAACTAACCTGATAGATAAAGTAAATGCCACCACATAAACTGGCAATTGCACTCTTAAATGCGCCGTGGAAGCATCATGCACATTTAAGGCATATGGTAGCATTGAGCGAAGAAAAAAGGATCACCTACTATCTTGGGCGTGGTGTCAGGTCGTTTCTTGCCCACGGTGGCCTTCCAGTTGCGCTTGGCACCAGGTGATTTGAGTGCCTTTGCACAAGTTCTGCGAGCCTTCAGCACCTCTGCCAATGAGGCATCAATCGTCTCTCCCTCTGAGTCATCCCCTGCCGGCATGCCCACCTCTTCTACCCTGCTGTCATCATCGTCCGATCCCGAGGCAGAAACACCACTCACCTCTTCTATTTCGTCTTAGTTAAGGATAAGAATCGGGAGCATGAGGGTTAAAAATCAGGAAATATCCGAATACACTACATTAGCGCTTTGCCCCATATGAATCGATAACGGACAAAATGCAACTTCCTATATCACAAGCCCAGTCTTCAAATACGCTTTGAGGAAATACGATACCAACGGTGGATATCCTCTCATTTAGGACTGTCAGCTTAGTTTCATTGTCAGGGTCGCCAAAGCGTCTGTCTACCCACCTTCTCCATCGGATTCACCTTCATCTGTGCCATCTTCTTCGTCGCTTCCATCTTCGTCACCTTCCTCCTCCTCAGAATTACCTTCGATTAAGAAAAAGTTATCTCAAAATATCCGCTAAACTGGTCTCCGAGGCCTAATGGACACAAACATCCATGTTGCCATATTTTCCGAATAAAATAAATTTGAATTCGTTTCAGGATATTTTGGCCCCAAATTATGCCGCTTCATTCAAACTAATCTGTTGTGATCGAAACAGCTAACCTTCAACTTTAACATCCTTCTCGTCACCAGAATTTTCACCGCCTTCATCCGACTCCACCTCAATCACTTCTTCGTCCTTTACCTTTTTAGCCTGTTTAATCATCTCGGAGAGAAAAGAGGCCGGTTGGGCCCTAGCAACATCATCCCCTCTAGCTTCTCCGACAGCCAATTTTTCTTTGGTACCTTCATCCTTGCTTATTCCCTCCTTTTCACCCGAGTTCCGTGCACGGTGCTGCTGGATCCTTGTCGGTTTCAGCGATTCGCTTGTCGTAAAGCCCTTTGTCAATCCACCCCCTCCCTCTGCGTTCCTCGCATTTACCATTGGTTGAATGACCACCTTTCCCACATGCTTAGCTGGTTGTGTCTCCTCCTGTGGCCGAATAAGCATGTTGGGTTTAGATGGTGGGGCAGTGGCAGCACTAGCAGGCGGCTTTTTTTCAGATGGTTTAAAGGCAAAGTTCACAGAGACGGGATGACCTTTCAGGAGGAGTCCATGGCATTGGGAGAAGGCATCGAGAGCAACTGCATCCGAAACGTATTTGAGAATGGCATAGCTAAAATCATCCAAAAAAAAGTGTGATTAGCAAAATCATGGAAGCCTCAATCTGAGGACATTAATGCCGTGGGGCAGTGAGGATTCAGATTTGAGAAATGTGCATACCCGTAGTTGAAATTGTGTGGGGAGGTTGGCAGTCGGATAGTTTCAGCAGTTGGGAAGATACTTTTAAGGTCGGTTTGGTTCACTCCAGGTGCTAGGCCCTTAATCAAGATACGCGAAAAATCAATATTCTCCGGGCTATGAACGCCGTTTGTAACCCTCTTGTCGCCGTGCTGCTGGCTGGATCGCGTTTCTGCTCGCATCGACTGGCCGGCAAACAGACGACCTGAGATGGACAGCTTCTCTTTACCTGCTGTTTCCGCGTCCGCGAATTCAACAAAAACGAAACTGAAGTAAAAGTATATGGTCAGAAGGACGCGAAATCTAAGTGATTATAGCTTCAGTAAGTCTGACTTAGAAATGAGAGAATGATACACGCCAATAATAGCTTCACAATCGATCGTTAATAATGAGATGCAGCAAACATCAGAACTGAAGATGAGGGAAATGGGCAGGAGACTACGCGGATATCTCATTTAAATCGTTGAACCCCGACTTTAGGGAAGAGCATAAAGTTAGCGGAAGAATTGAGTCACAGTGACGATACATACGTGCGCAACTTGTTCGACTTAGGCCTTGTGAAGAATCGGCAGCTTTTCATTTTAGGAATGAACTTCTTCAGCATGTCAAAAGTACAGTCACCTGGGATGGGCGCGACGTATAAACAACGTGAGTCGAATTCGGCTAAAAGGCAACCAAATTGAGTAAGCGCCAATACGTTCAAACTTACGATATGGGTGAAATAATTTGAGGTTCCCTTTCAAGACGAGTCTACCTAAGACGAGCATAGCTAAATTTCAGGGCAATGAAGATGCAACCTGTCTACATAACGTTCCAAAAAGATCCACACAGATCATCCAAAAGCGTTGAGTAATCCAACTCACCGGCGCGCTCTTGTATTTCCTTTAGGATGGCAGCCTTGTCCGAGAGGGAGAATTTTTTATTGTTGGGCCAACTACTCTGAGTTTTACCATCCAGTTCGTTCACTTCAGACTTCTCCTAATAATGGAAACAGAGATGGAAAGCATCTGTAAAAAGAGAAAATTACGTAAAATTTTGTGAGGTTCTGCCAAAATCTTAACAATCTTCCGAAGATATCATACGTTATCTTCATTCTTCAATTGCACACGTCAATAATTCATGCGCACACCTACCTCGACCGATTTCTTGATTTCTAGGTTAGGGTTTTTGGCGGAATACCCTGATTCCGATTCTACAATAAATTGATTAGGCAGTTAAAAAATTTTCTCTAGAAACAACTAAAATAGCAGTTCCAAATTCTTCCAAAAAATCGTCTTAAGGTCCTAGAATTACACAAAAGTTGGCTTTAATGCAGAACATTCACTACTTCAAAAGTTGATAAATTTTGCCATAAAGTGAACAACTTCCAATTTAAAATGTAGCCATAATGTTTTATAGTACAATACTAATACGTTACGCCCCTGTTTTCGACAAGAACAAACCTTTTAAGTCATTCTTATTCACCACTCTGATGGCACCTTCGATTTCCACATTCACATCACTATCATCAGCACCCTCGTCCAGATGGGGTGGCTCCACATCAACGTCCTCCTCAGAGACATCCAAATCAGATTCGCTGTCACTCTCGGCCTTGGAACCTCCCTCATCACTGGAGTCATTAGCCAACCTCCAATCGGCGTGGATCAGCTCCGGTTCGCTATCACTTGAGGCCTCTTCCATTTTGACTTTTTTGGGGGGCTTTACGGACTTAACTACAGGCTCAGAAATCCCCGCTACTTCTTGCGCTGCTTTGCGTTTGCGATTACGACGCCTTTGGCTCTTCCTACTTTCTGGAATGAGAAAATTATAACCTCTCGAAACATTCATATGCAAACCACTGAATATTAGTATTCCGCGTTAGAAAAAATTGTAAATAACCACAAATGGCATATGCTATGGCTCAATTTGTTACCTTTAACTGAGCCATTTGAATTCGAAACAGCAGTAATTGATCCCTTGATTTTCTGATCAGCGGATGATGATTCCGAAGAGATCCCCTTTTTCCTATTCCGTTTCCGCTTCTTCTTACTTTTTCCACTTTCTTTGACCAGAGAAACATTCCCCTTCTGTGTCTGCTCTGTATGCTGGTTCATGAGTGCCCCAGAAGCCACACCTTTTTGTTCAACGCCTACTTTTGGATCCGCAGCCATCTTACTGTGACGCCTCTTCTTCTTCTTTCCTGTGTTGTTGCCGACGGGTGGAGCAATAACAGAAACGGAACTTTCGGAGAGAGCTTTCACAAGGGCCTCTTTCTTGACTTTTCCCCCCGTCTTCTTCAAACCCAGGACGGATTTTCGCTCAGCAGCTGCAGCAGCAATCTTCTTAAGCTTTCTTGACTTTTTACTCATTGCTCTAAAATGATAATAAGCAGAGCAAAATAAACGCCCCAACCAAACCATTCGACTGGAACCCAGAAAATTAGAATAAGCTACTTTATTTGAGATTTGAAAAGAGTTCTCAAGTGGTTAAAAATACCAAACGAATATTGATCCTCTTTAACAGCTGTTTAAAAAAAGACATCGCCCTTCATGGTTTCAAAACAGAGTCACTAATGCAGGGTAATTCCACTAAACTCTGAATTCGTTAGTTTCGTAAAAAAGTGGCACCACTTGATCCAAGGAACCACAGGAAGTAACAACCAGACAAAAGTTCTTGGGGTTTCCCGCAAGATACCGGAAAGTAGAAAGCAAATCTTATGAGGAAGGCGAGTAGGAAAATGTCCTCAGCGTCCAACCCTGTCTGACTAGAGAAGTACAGCCAGGTGTGAATAGCTGAAGCCGAGTTCGTTTCGCACGGGTATAGGCAATCTCCACGCATTGTGCGAGAGATTCACCATCATGTGCAGTGCCCATTCGCGGATGCACATTTCAAAAGACCAAACCTCCCCAGCGTCCAACCTGTTTATCTAAAGAACAGCTGGGCGTGACCAAGTAGCTGGTTTTATTTTACACAAATCCTAACAGCCTCTACATTACTAGAAAAATGTTGATCAGTACGTGCCACAGACTTCCCCGCACTTCGCCTACATGTGCTGTCATTATGGAAATTGAAGCGTCTGTTTACAACCATAGGTGGCGTTCAGAGAGTAATCAACCTAGCTTCCATCAAACACCAGCCTAGAAGTCTTATAAGCGAACCTTCTACCTTACAGACACTCCACCGAACCGTCTAAACTTCACCAAACCTACCACACGCCGCCCACGGGTAGCACGATGGACTGGTGGGTCGTTCGGCGTGGGTTATAGTTAGCAACAGTTTAAACAAAAACAATCAAATAATTATAAAAAACTTATTAGAACTTTTGCAACAAAAAAATAACGGTGCATTAATATTTATAAAAGCTTTTACAGTTTTGCAACGGTCTGTGACTACTGTAACCTTTTATTAGCACTTTTCATTAAATAGGTATGCTTAGTGTAAGCATATTTCAAAAACTCAACACTCGTTATGCCATTATGCTTCGTCAAATCGCAATGTCACCCTAACCTGGACTTCAATCGTGACCTTGAGGCCAAGTTGCTGACCCCCTTCTTCGATTTTATGATGGATTCGTTGGAGGATTCTCTACATAGCAGGATTAGGGAAGATTTAGGCGCATTCGGTCTGTCAATAATTGAGGATAACCTTCTTGAAATGTGTAATATACAAGATTTGGTGCATATTTCATGTAGTTATTGGGCTCTCCAATAAATATTGTCTGACTCCTTTGTCTCTCGTGGAAAAATACGTCGCTTTCCGCAATAACCGAGGCTTATCCGATTTCCTTAGTCAGGCTGACATTTTATTATTTGAAAAGGAGGTTTGATTCCTTTTTTCCTTACCCTTAGAAACTTTTATCATCTTTAGAGCCTAAATCATCAGGTGTCTCTGAGAATAAATCCGCATGTTCCCTAAACGTCCTTCCCGATGAAATGCGAAAAGAGATGTATGTTAATCTACAGTCTTATTTTAAGCCTCTTATCCCAAAACTTTGATGAAAAGGAAGACGTAATGAACTTCTACCTCGGGAAATCGGTGTGGAATGTAGTGCCACGTTCTGCTGGTGTAGATGCCACGAGCCCAGTCTCATTACGTGAGTGGTTTTTTATGTTAGTTTCGTGGCACTATCATTATTTTGAAATGTTTCCTTGTTCATGTATCATAAAAAACATGGGCAGTTCGTTCTAGGAAAATGTTTAACGCTTTACAGATGGGGCTGACAAATCGCCAGGCAAGATCCTTTGTTCCTTTCCAACTCGAGTGGAGGATCAGCAGTCCCAATGTCAAGCAGTATTTCGGTCTCCTCCGGTCCCTTTAAATTATACCTTCCCTTGGAAAATTCGATCCGTCCCAATCCAGGGGAATGATTGTTCAAGATACATGTACCAGCGACCACTGGTAAGGGCTGAACTTCTGGATTCCTGGACATGGGATCTGATTAAGCGGATAGTGGAGTCACTTCCATCCTCTGTGCTTGAAAGCATCGATTCAACCATGTCACACAAGCCTCGTTTCAGTCTCTCCAGTGTCTTGGACACTTCATTAAGACAGGAAAGCTCCGAGGTCAAAAAACCTGCAGCATCTGCACTCCGTCCAGTCCACAGTCGACTGCAAACCCCCAGCCTGGTAGCGGGCCGAGTGGCCGTGCGTCCTGAGGTTGGGGCTGCCAAGGGCGTTGTTCAACACCAGCGACTGGATCCAATGAATATCTGCATCGTTGGTACAAGAAGAGCCGGTGGTGGGGATCTAGGTCGAGTCATGCTCGATGTCAACACGAATGCTTCAACCCTTGAGTATTCTCTGTATCCAGGCCAGCCTGTCGTACTTAAGGCTACGAACGTGAATGGCCGCTCTCTCAATGCGTTTGAGTTTTTTCAGGTAAGCTATTTATTTCAATTCTCCGCCTTTGAAACTAAGCCTTTTTATTTGCTGGTTATTTATAAGTCATCAACACGCATGCTTTTAACGGAAATTGTTTTATTTCAGCCGAAAATCCCTCCTCTTTTTAACCTTAAAGACGAAATATGCCCAGGTGGGTTCTATTTTATTTATCGGGCCATTGTCTTGTCCCTATCACATTTCATCCTTTTCTTGCAAACCAGACCTCCATATCGCGGTTGCCTGTGGCCCTTTTACTACGAACACCTCTCATGATATTTCGCCCCTGTTGGCTCTACTAAAAAGTATCAAAGAACGGCAACCGCATGTGCTTATCCTACTCGGTCCATTCGTTGACTCCTCGCATCCACTCATCGGGGTAAAAGACTTGTTTGCAGTTTTTACTCATTTTTAATCAGTAGGACCATGTAGTGAGTAATTTATCCTCTTTACTAAGTAGCAGTACTGCGACTCTACCTTTGACGAACTCTACCAGTCCCGCCTCAACACGGTGGCTGAGTGGTGCTTCCTGCTGAAGACAAAAGTTGTTGTAGTATCCTCATGGCGTGAGATCTGTGGAAGTCCCGTTTACCCCACTCCTCCTCCGTTTAATTCTGCCAAACCGCCCTGGGCTTACAAGAATCCAGAGGTGGTAAGACAAATGCTGGCACAATTCTTTTATTATCATTTCATTTTTGGTTAGTTTTTGCTAAGAAGAGTCATAAATTCTGGTTTCGATGGTCTTGAAAATAATTTGAAGCCGGTCCGTTACTGGAACTAGAACATTGAGCATCTTAAGAACTCCGCCTTCTTTTATGTCAAAAACCTTATGATTTATGACATTTTTTTGAAAAATAGGGAAATGTTCTCAACTGTTTCTAAACTTTTGGTCGCGTTTTAGGTCTGTTCTACTGAATACCAACAATGCGCTTCATTACACTTATTCTAGTCATTGATGTTATTTACATGTGCCTATTTAATAATGGAAATCAGTCTCCATAATGCACCTTGAAAAGTGTTTAATTCAGTGCCATCATATACGCGTTTGTTTGATCGGAACTCTGGTTTCGTGCATTAGAAATTATTCGAGGTCTCACTTCTTCGCCTCCGTTATTTTGCCATCTTTCCCCATTTGTCACTAAGGCTTCTTGGTATGAGAACGTCACCTTCGTGTGGGATCCCAGCACGATCAAAATTGGGCCGTATTATGTGGGTTTGTCTTCACCTGACGTACTCTTCCAAATGGGCTCAGAGGAAATAAGTGCCAAGTTAGTGTTGACATTTGCTAATCAATATGCACACGCCTCACATCTGTGGATGTGGGCAAGCACTGTGGTCGCTTTTGTTTATCTGTTTAACCTAGACATGCCCTCTGTTCTGCTCTCAATTGTTGCATTTCAGCCGTTCGGGGGATCGATTGGCTCGCCTTTGCCGGCACGTCCTGGCCTCGGGGACGTACTACCCGGTTCACCCTGCCTCTGAGGATCTACCTCTTGACTATCCCCTCTGGTGGGAGTACGCTCGACTACCTCCGGACCACTCTCCCCATTGCGTCATACTGCCTTCTAGACTTAGGACATTCATCAAGGTAACACCTCTTAAAAATTTGAATGCAGGTCATGGTATTTCCCACCCAATTTTAAGCATCATCTGCACTATTGTATTCATTTTTCTCCTCTTTAGAATACGAATAACAAATTATGCTCTTAGCGGTTTAAAAATTTCACATGGCTTAATTTACTCACTTATTCAAGTAGACTTGATGGATTAAGTCACATCACGGTCTTATGCGCTCGCGCTGTACTTTATCCTATTGGCAGAATGTGGAGGGTGTGATTTGTGTCAATCCTGGACTGACTGCGCGTTCGAGCAGTGCCACTGGTGGTAGCTATGCTCGACTGTTCTTCACCAGACCCCAAATTGGTGATAGAGATCAACCTGCTGAGAAGCTGGTACACAGCGAAGTCATCATACAGGGTGAGGTGCTACAGCTGTAGAGGATTTACCGAGACACGACGATACATAATATGGATGTCTATTTTTCTAATACATTGGCTATGTGTGTTCCTCTCGACTGAGTTTGCCGTTCATTCGGCTGGGGTCAAAAATGTATGTCTCGTTTTTAAAGACCTGAGGTTATTAAAGCTCTTGGGACTGTGGTTACTACCTGTAACTAATCTGCCGTTAGTAATGCTTCGAGGAGATCGACCCTAGCCTGAAAGAAAACTGTAAATGATGTGTGATAAATTCAAATGAAAAAAATAATTGTGGCTGGTTATGAAAACTGGAGAGGCATTCAAAAGACAAGTAAATTTGACAGGCTTTACCTTGTAACAGATGATTTAAACAATAATTTATTCGCGTCTACTTCGGTCCAAAATCGGGTCTGTTGCCGAGATCGAGCACATACAACCTGTATTTTTAACTCACGAATTTCAGACCGACAAATTCTTAATTTCACTATCAGGTCCGACTACGTAAGTCGAGGAGTGAACGAGTATAGCAGCATCCGACGTGGAAGTAGTAAAGGACAGTCCGCTCCTCACTGCACGAGGCTATGACAATTCGTAATTGGTGTTGCGAAGAGGCACAGATGCATCCTAAGGAATCACAAGGGTCATTCCTTTCTCATTCAAGTTCAAGACCAGATAGAAGTAGGTTAATACAACCAACCCAGTTTAGTCAACTTTATGTGATAACATTTAAATTACCTCAGAAAGTTTGCCAACATATTCACCAAAGTGACCACCGTTACAATCCGTCGTCCCACCCCAACAGGACATGCCTTGAACGACACTTGTAAAACGTTTGGCCACCTCCTTTTCTGTCTCACTCGCATTTTCAACTTCCCCTTCTATTTCATACATGCTTATGCAAAGCCAAGAAAATGTGACTCCCACCCCATGGAGGAATGCCAGAGGGATTGAGGCAGTGCGCTCAGTCCCTCCCCCCCGCCTTCCATCCTACACCAACTCAAGTTCAGGTCGTCCCACGAGAGAGCATGAGGTGTGCCGATTGCTGCCGACTCGTTCCGAGCATGAACTTTTTGTACACAAGTAATTTGTATCAAACTGACAAATCTCAATCGCAATTGTTTGGACCCCAACAAGTGAACATTTGCGTCTGCATTCCACCACACACAAAACGACCACAGTCTGCCGAGGACAGGGTGTGCGCGCTTCCGAAGCGTGAAGTAGTTAGTGGACACAGTCACTGACATCTTCATTCGCTGGTCCATTCAAAGCCACTTCTCATAACGTCAGCCAGTATGTAGTCCACAGACGGCGCAATGCCATCAGGTACGCGAGGCAAGTGAGTGACAAACGGATCGACCACTGCAACTCACTGTCATTCGTCAATGCGTGGTACACGAAACACAACTTGCCTAGCCCCACAACCCTCTTTCCCATAGTGATGCAAATGCTAAGATGCTGTTTCGCCATTCCTGCCAACCATGGCTGAATGTTCCTCTCGACACCTCAATCTCGTAGTGTCATGCCAGCAGCGGAACGCAACTTTTCATCATCGTGGTGACTAGAGGATCCGTCAGGGCGTGATGAGTCTATCCTTCTAGTGATCCATCACCATAATCACACTGGGCAAACAACTTGAGTGTGACTATTTGGCTAGGCCAGCCATCGTGCTTCCCACCACTAAAAGCTTCTGCCGATTTGAGATCGCTGTGAGCCCGTCTCGTAAGGCCGACAAACTTCAATCACATTAGGTTCCTCCATACACATTTGTAATGTTTTGGAAGCACAGGGAAACAGTGTCGAATGCAACAAACTTATGCATTAGGACATCTACAAATTATCTTGCGGGCTTTCCCGGTCACCCGGTGTCGAAGCGGTAGAGCCACCTAGTAGGAAGCTCGTGAGCAGTGGTACCATTTCCGAATTGTAGAAATTAGCTTGTTATTTGGCTATTTAACAGTACACTGTTGTCAATTTGATAAAAGCGGTGCCCAACTCCAGCTTTCTTTCTTCCTTTTGTGAAAAAAATAACACCAGCCCCTGACACTTTCACACAACAAAAAAATTTGGTTACTGCTCTTAACCCATTCCCTCTTCTCTTGATCATCGGTAGGGGCAAATATGGACATTTCGCAGGATTGAAGATGCCCGAACCCTCAAAAAGGGCCCGTCGTTGAGGCTATTTGTGTTAGCTTAAGCTTGAGTTTTTCCTCCCCCGATTGCTGAGATTGCTCACGAAGTCTTCGCGTCGCCTTTTCTAGGTAGTACTAACAGCATCTGGACTTTGAATCAATGTCTCTTTATTCGTCAGTCATATGGAATAGTATGGAAATGATCCGAATGAGGATGAGGTTCCGTTGTTAAATTTGGATCCCAGAAATTACTAAGCAAAGCCGATGATACTGCGGTAACAGTAAAAATGTACTCTTCTGCATAAAAGGCCTCGAGTGGTTAATGTAACCCATTTACCCAAATGCACTTCTAGTAAAACGAATTAGCACACGTGATTGTATAGATGTGTAGACGATTGCAAAAGCAAACAAATGCGCGAACCCTAGCAAATCGTCGAGTATCAAAGTGGAAACGATGAAAAGGTCAATAGGTGAACAGAGTTTGCACCCACAAGATCGCAAATAATGGTCTCAAACTTAATGGGAGCTAATAACAATAGCAAAAAGCGTGTGTTATACAAAAAATGCAATGAGGTAGGGAAGAGAGACTCTTCTTTGGAGTCGCAGTCAACTACAAACGTAAAGAAAAGTATTATTAGCAGTTTTCGTCTATTTAAGCAAAAGTGGAATGCGAAAATGCAAAAAATGTAGACATCAATTCACTTTGGTTGAAATATTCCTCGTAATCCATCTTTAAAACCCATTCACTTTTGATGCACCGGAGAATTCCATCTACTGAAATACGCATACCAATGGTCTGACAAAAGATGTCGCTCTTAGCGGGTAATGAAACAATGAAATGCCAGCACTGAATCGACCGCAAGCCACAAGAATTGCAACAGTGCATGCCTAGTTGGTTTGAGACATCAGCGTAGATCAATCCTAATCCGAGGCCCTCCCTCGATATCTCGATTGGTGTTATTGTGCGCAAACTCGTGGAGGTGACTCTCAGGACAAGTGCGCACAAGACACGGAGCCACGCAGAAGCGTGTGAAAATCCAAGGAAGGTATGGCCTCGCCTCGTCTACCAACGATGACGGGAGTAGTGGTGGCAACGTATCGAAGGTAGACACTCTCCACAAACCTCACCATGCCCTTCTTCTCTGAGAGGAAAACAAGGACTGTAGAAGAGTCACAAGCCGGGCCATAATGTGTAGATACCATGAGTATTCGGTAACTGTGAGGGCTTGAGTACAGCTTACCGGCCATGAAATTAGACATTGCACTGAGCGACGGCTTGACTTGCATCCGCCGCAGCAAGCATCATAATGGGAGATGAGATGTCATTCACTGATTGGTGAGTTTCGTTGTTCGGCATGACGGTATTCTTCGTCGGGTCTAAGTGCGCAAAATGAACTCGTGCTGAGAAACGACATAAGACAGGCGAGGATATGCGCTGCAATAAAGAAGGGTTCCCATCTTACTTGCAGCTCGTTAAGGGAAAAAGGAGTATTTTTTCGCGATTCCTGCTATTTATCGATAGGATGGGCGCATCAGTGTATAAAAATAGCGACAGCCCTGCGGCGCGTGATTTAGCGTGGCCAGACCTTGCACCCTTTGTGATGATAGGGGATGTGGCGCGTGAGGAGCATTTCCTAACTGTCCAAATCCAGGCTAACCTCGCAAGGCCGTGAGTTGAGTAACAAAGGGGAAGGCAAAGATAAACATCATGAATCATACACGTGTCCCATGAGTCGAGACATTCGTGACTCAATCCAGATGGATGATGTAATGTGCTTTCAATCAAATAGACCACAGCGAGAGCGGCGCTTTTGAAGAGGTGGTTGGATAGTGTGTTGCTGCAAGCCCTTCCGTAGTCAAATGCGCGCATTAAAGACAATAAGCAGGGGGAACCCTTTTAATCGTAAAGAGGTCATTAGCCAAGTAGCTGCCCTAGAACAATCACGATTGCGTCAAAGTATAAATGAAGTCAATGTAAAGTAGAAAACAGTCTTAGGGAGTTTGGACTAACAGATACTCGGACGTGAATTTCACTTCTTCTAAAGCGCGAGAACTTAAGTGAGAATTACTTACCAGATCCGTGTCGCGAACTGATGTGTTTCTTTAAGGAATGCTTCTGAGTGTATCTTTTGGAGCAGAGCGGGCACGAATAGGCCTTAACACCTAATTGAAAAGTGTTCAGACGAAATTTTTACAACCCTTTTTTTCAGTCTTACTAGGATGTGCATGCAGCACAAAGCAGACTATGGAAGAAATACATTTCAAAGAGTAGGTGAACTAAACTGAAAATCCAGACCCAAGCAATATTTTTAAAAAATGCTATATTACGACTGCATTGAAGCCAACCATTCCCCTAGATATCAATGAATGAGCGGTTCGTGAGAAAGCATACCTTCATGGACCGTTAAGACATGAAGACGGAGGTAAGAGGGCGTGGTAAATCCCTTACGACACTGATCACAAATGTGGGTTTTCAGATCTAAACATAAAATGAGTCAAGACGCGAATTTTGTTGCTTGATTTTAGAGTAGTCTGAACAGCGCTCACGTGAAGTACGATGAATACTAAGTAGTAAACTAGGTATAGAAATAGAAAAGATCGCCGTTTTAATTAGGTTGTAATTGGGTCAGCAAGCGAAATATGAAGTATGAGACACCCGTGGTAAAGACGCAGCATAAATCGAAAATTTAGAAACGGAACACGAAAAGCTGGATAAACTAACTTCGGTGAACCGCAATTATGTGCTCCTTGAGATCGGCCTTTTTGAAAAACTTCTCACCGCAATGCGGACAAGTGTACCTTGGGTCTACTAGGAAAATTGTTTAGTGATAAGGACCAACCGTCCCGCGCAAACTAGTTACCAATAAATACAGACAAAGTAGAAGCGTTAAATGTTAAGCTTACGAGAGGCATGATATGGCAAATAAACATGCCTCAAATCCATGGCGTTAGAGCTATATATATTTGTATTGCATATTAACGCAAGCCTCAAACCACGAGATTGAGAAGTTATAATAAGGCAATATACGGGAAGGTGTAAACAGAAATCTGAAAAGTGACTCACGAGCATCCAATCCGGCACTAGGATGCCCAGATGATTTCTGAAATTAGAAAGGTTACAGTAAATCCACATTCATTTTTAATAAGCCTACATTAAAACAAAAGTGCTAAATCATTTTGGTACAAATGATAATGAGAGCATACAAGTCAATCCAGTTTCGCTCCGAACTAAAGTAAATGTTGAAGCAAAATCAATATCTGAATAGAATCTGGCAGATATGAATCAGTCAAGTTCGTAAGCAAACTGCCCAGTACATTGTAATAAGGCTATGGAATTGAGCAACCTAAATTACTAAACGAAAAGACGTTTCCGAAAATTGCGAAAAAAATTACGTAATTCTAGAAGCCTTCAAAATCCCTTTAAGTGTTTGTTTCCCAAAACTATAAACATGGTGAAGCAATTGTTAAAATTATCCGTGCAGACACATGCTGCAATTACGGTCCGATATTTAGCAATATACTGTGAAACTAGGTTAAACAAATAGAGGTGATGCTGCATCTAAGGATGTCTTACTGCGACAAAACCGCGGTCAAGAGTAGGTACAGTTTCCACATCATCTACAAGACGCAATCAAATGTAGTGACGAAGAAAGAACAGAAGCAATCAAATTTGAACGTGGGAAATGCAACGCACCAATGTCATGCTTTAGATTCACGTGCGCATGTAAAAGGCTGATCATCGGAAATGTCTCACCACAAATCGTGCAAATACTGAGTACCTTATCTGAAAAGACGAATAATTAACATAAGTCAGCTAAGTGAATAAAACTAAGAGGCATAAAAAAGCTTAGGTTATTATTTAGTATCAAAAAATTGTCAATATTCGGCGACTAACAGTTCAAAGCAGCGAGTAAGGTGCAACAAGGGTAGTAAATCATATATTTCTCCGCGATTAGATCCATGCATTCACTAAGGTGAACTAATACAGCTCCGATGAAAAGAAGCACACCTAATAATAAAAATAAATAGTAAAAAATAGTTGTTGTACAGCTTCACCCAGATTTAACACTTCAGAAAAGGAATAACAAGAAACAGCACTCCAGTCGCATAAATATCTGTGCAAGCGATTGGAACACTTAGTAAGTAAGAAAACATCCATAGAAAATACCATCCTCATTTTCACACGATTCATCATTAGATTGCAACGAGGACGAAGGTAGCATTGCTGTAACTTGGCACGCACCCGACGCTCAAAAATATCAGCTGATGAAAAAGAACTTTCAAAACAGCCCAGAATCACTTTGCCAGTGATGAGAAATTAAAACAAAAAAATTGAAGAAATAAAACAAGCATTTAATATAAATAGTGCAAAACATTGACTCAAACTTAAACGCGACTGGTCGACTATAGTGTTCAGACACAAAATAAGGGGTAAATTGCTTGAAAGGCAATGATATCTTTAAGGCTAGCATTGAGAAAGCAAGCCTATGTGTCCCTTTTTAGTGTATTTTAGTCCTTTTATTGTTAATTTTACTTATAAATAAAAGGCTTAAGCCACTGTGCTCTTAGTTCTCCCTGAAGTCTTAAGATGTCATGGCATTGTGAAAGAAAGTAATTTGCTAAGATATCGGATTACTGAGAACACCGACATAAACAAAAGGCTATGTTGTAATACTTAATTCTTTAAATGCGCCTTGTAGGCCAAAGGTGGGGAGTCAATTTGAACCACGTGACGGAGCAGCGCGGAGACTCGCAGGAGTGTGACACATCCTCGGCCTGAACCCCATATCTCGCCTAGCTGTATTTATCACCCCATATACATTAAAGATGTCTAAGCGCACGCAGACATCTACTATCAAGGGTAACCAGGAGGGAGAGGAGGAACCCTCTACAATGTTACAAAAAGGCGATAATAATCTGCAAATGCATGCATTTGAGCTTAGGAAAAGGCAATTGCAGTATGGTTCAGCAAATATTGCTGTCAGATAAACAGTTAATCAAAGCCACGGTCTGAAGGGGCCTATCTGTCCATTCCATTAGTCTTGAATTCAAACAAAACGTCTAAAAACTACGCAGATCTTTTTAAATTGGCTAAAAAGGAGAACATTTGGTAAAAGCTAGGCAAAATTATCGTCATGGAGGCAACGTTTCGTGCCTCTTGTGCCTTTCCGCCTTACTGTCACTACGACGCTATCCGAGCACACTTGTTTGATTTGTGTTCAGCTAATAGATTAGTGAGGCATGTATAATAATTTGTTCGTTTAAACTAACGGTTCCGATCAGGGTCACGAAGTTGACGATATTGCCCTAGCTGCGTTGACTGCCCTGCGGGTCATGCTTGTAGTTCATTTCCTTTGCCCGTTGACTATATATATTCTACTCTATTATTTTGTCTTCTTTTGTTTTTGAGGGAGCCTCAGTTTGCTACATTGGAGGCAGCGGAAAGCGGACCCGATTCTATGAGGTTCCTGTCTCGATCTCTACCGCCTGTGGCATATTGCAGCGGTGCGAAAGAAGTGCATGTGCTACGGATGGGAATTTCTCTGACCATCTTTATGGCAGAAGGGCTAAGTACGACGTCCGCCTTCGGCATCGACCCCTGTAGCGTCCCGAGGCTCCCTTAAGGCAAAAGAAGGCAATGTGGCAGGGTAGAATACATATATTCAACGGACAGAGGGAAATAGGCTGCTGGCATGGCCCGGAGGCCAGCCCACGCAGCTAGAGCAGTACGGCCACCTATGTGACCTTGACAGAAACCGGCAGTTCTAACAAACAAAGTACTACATTTCCCCTCTCTTCTTTCGAGCGTCGTCCCCGACGCGCCCCTTCATACACCTCCCGTGTCAGCCATCACAACATACTCGGTGCTGCAAGAAGCCCCCACGAGCTAACCATGCCAGTCGCCAACATTCGACGTGATTGAGGCGATGCTTGACACCAACGTCAGTGATCCCTCTTGACAGTGCATTGCACTTCGAGTTTCGTTTGGCTTTGGAAGAAAGCCCAGAATAAGTGGTTCTGCCGACCATCAGTATGTCTGTAGGGAGGCGTTAGCACGCCGATCTCCTTAAGCAAGAATATTAGGGGTAATCTTTGGAACGAAACTTTCCGGGTGGTCCATAGCTAGTGTCGCTTCAGTTGTTGATAGCTTTCTTGTAGAACACGGAGAAGGGGTAGATGCCGGAAGTGGACGTCGTTCGTGGCCCGCTCGTAACACATGCACTTCTTTCGCACCACTGCAACATGCCGCAGGCGGTAGAGATCGGGATAAAAACCCTATAGAGTCGGGTCCGCTTTCCGCTGCCACCAATGTAGCGTCCCGAGGCTCCCTTAAGGCAAAAGAAGGCAAAGTGGCAGGGTAGAATACACATATTCACCGGACAGAGGGAAATAGGCTGCCGGCATGGCCCGGAGGCCAGCCCACGTAGCTAGAGCAGTACGACCACCTCTGTGACCTTGACAGAAACCAGCAGTTCTAACAAACAAAGTACTACAACCCCATCTCCGTGTTCTGCAAGAAAGCTAGTAACAACAAAAGCAACACTATCCATGGACCACCTGGGAAGGTTTTGTTCCAGAGATTACCCTTAATGTGCTTGTTTGAGGAGATTGGCTTGCTAACGCCTCCCTACGAGCATATCGATGGTCGGCGGAACCACTTATTCTGAACTTTGTTCCCAAGCCATAAGAAACTCTAAGTCCAGTGCACTGCCGAAAGGGATCACTGACATTGGTGTCAAGCATCGCCTCAGTCACGTCGAATGTGAGCGACTGGCATGGTCAACTCATGAGTGCTTCTTGCAGCACTGAATACGTTGTGATGGCTGACGCGGGAGGTATACCAAGGGTCGCGTCTGGGACGACGCTCGAAAGTAGAGAGGGGCAATGAACTACCCGTTCTGGTCAGGGTCACAGAAGTGGCCATATTACCCTAGCTGCGTAGGCTGGTCTCTGGGCCATGCCAGCAGTTTATTTCTCTCTGCCCGTTGAATATATGCATTCTACCCTGGTATTCTGCCTTCTTTTGTCTCAAGTGTGCTTCGGGACACTACAATATGTATCGCCTGCTCACTTAAATGAAACTTTAGCGTAGGTATGATAAATAGCTTTAAAGGTACTCCTATTAGTGGTTTACGGGAATTCGTAATTTCTGTAGAACACTAACTGAGGCGATTGTCGAAGGCAGACGCCTTTTACAACCCTTACTATACGTCTTTCGAAAGAGGTATAATAACCCCGACTATTTTTAATATGTTTCAAGTTTTTTTTGGTAGGTTTCAGCTGGCTTTATTTCAGATTAAAAGTCTATAATTCTAAGTGGAACGAATTGGATTAAAGGGGTTACGCACATTGATTTCTGAATAGCCAAAAACTAGTCAGTTTTGTGCAGAATCAAAATTTCGTGTTCGTTACATCCTCTCAAGCCCTTAATCGTTCATATTTTGGTTAAATCCAGTTCCTTTAACAGATAGTTTGCCGTTGAAATTTTCTGCTTTATTGTTCCAGTTTAAAAGGGATACTATTTTGAAATCACTTATTTTATTGGTCCAAGGAGCCCGATCTAGGCACTACTACCTACGTTGCGTTGCTTGCTGCGGATTTCTTGTATTCTTGCTTTTTGTGTACGTTATTATTTGCCTTAGAGCGCTCTTTTAGTATCCCTTCTTGGGACTATGGAGAGCTGTACTTCGGATTTCGTATAATTCACACTTTATGCACCTCTCCGGCGCTTTTATTGAGTCTTCACGCCGCAAATCCCTTTTCATGCCTTACTACGCCATATTAGTCCTTGGATGTGCTTGCGAACAGCAACAACCCCCTTTCTTTAGGTTGCACTACTTACATCTCCAGATCTTTTTGCTTGGTATGCGTGGGTTCGTAAAGCCAGTAATGCGATGTGATAATTGCTCCTTCAATTTTCAGTGTTATCGTTTGTCAAGGTTGGGTCTTTCAAATCGCCCTTTCAAAACTAATTGTGAATAATTGTTTAAGTAGACTATGTAAGCTTTTCGGATTCGTTGAGACCCTCCTGTTGTCTCTTTTCTTTCAATTGTTTTTGTGCTTTCGACACTAGATGCAAAACCGTCCAAAGTCTATCCTGACACCTGCAAGGTTAGGTAACAGTGGTACCATTCGAAGTGAGTACACTTTTGTTTCACTTTTGTGAGATATTCTTGAGGATCCCTGGGTGCGCTTTCAAATTGAACTGGAGTTTGTTCAGTCCCTTGGCAATCCGGATTACCTGACATGTATGAATATTTTTCCACACACGAGTAAAGCTTTAGTTCTGGCCCAGCAAGGTTGTTTTGATAAACCGGAGTTTATAAACTATTTGTCCTACTTGCAGTACTGGAAATCTCCGTCATACTCGAGATTTATTACGCAAGTCTCTATCAGTCCTCCGTGACATTCCTTTACATTGTAGCCATGCATATGTTCTACCGATAGCACTGATTCTATCGACCATCGGTATACTTGTACCGAGTTTATTAACTGACTGCTTTAAATAACTGTCTACGTCGGTATTCGTTGCCATCTTCATAGACTCCCTTTTTTCTGATTTCAAGGTATCCCTTTTGCTTGCACATGCTCGATCTCCTTCAATCTCCAGACTTTCGACGTGAGGTTGCTCACGAATCGGTTACTCGATTCATTGACGATCAGATGTTACTTCACTGGAAAAATTACTTGCGTAAACGAGCTGAGATGGTTAATAAGCACGTTCAAAGTCTCGACGCAATGGCTACACCTGGTCCTGGTCCTTCAAGTTAAATTAAGCCAAACGCCGTCTGACAAAAATGTGCATAGTCGTACTTCCTTGCGTATATGCATCCCTGTACTTCCATTTCATATTCATACTTTGTGCAGGCACTGGTTGATGTGCTTGTGATGATTTCTGTCGATGGGGAAGGGAATTGTGTGATGCATCAGTCGCAGAAAAGAACCCAAATTTTAGCTCTTATTAGTAAATGGACCGCATTTAGAGTCGAGTAGTTTACTTTCTATATTTGAACTTGGTTTAACTGATTTAAGTTGGTACTTCTTTAAGTTAGGAGTTCCTTGTTGATCTACGGTATTGTCCATATGAACGAGGACCAAGGATTCATTTGGTTCTTGGTAATCACTTGAGACTTGCGGGGTGTGGCTCCTTTCGTGCATCACGCAACGAATACGCGTGTTAACACATTGACACTTTCAAATTGGTAACAATAATTAGCACCTGACGTGCCGCGATCTTAATCACATTATTTTTGATACTCTCACCCACACTGTGGGGTGCCACGCCCATTGTTACCATTGCTGCCTTTGGAATTTCCTCTGCCAGTTGGCTGTTTCATGTTTGTCTTTATGCAATGATCAAAAAAACGAATAAATATAATTCCTTGAGTTATTTTTCTGTCCGATTCTGTGTTCTGTCCCCTTCATTAATGCAAACTTGTGCTATTGAGGTTCTGTCCTGGAGTGTATCTTAAAAGCAAAAGGGTGCTATAGGCTTATAATCAGCATAAGTGTTCCTTAAATCTGAAACCTTACAAATGGGACCTAATGTGATTGAAGTTTGTCGGTCTCAAATCGGCAGAAGCTTTTAGTGGTGGGAAGCACGATGGCTGGCCTAGCCAAATAGTCACACTCAAGTTGTTTGCCCAGTGTGATTATGGTGATGGATCACTAGAAGGATAGACTCATCACGCCCTGACGGATCCTCTAGTCACCACGATGATGAAAAGTTGCGTTCCGCTGCTGGCATGACACTACGAGATTGAGGTGTCGAGAGGAACATTCAGCCATGGTTGGCAGGAATGGCGAAACAGCATCTTAGCATTTGCATCACTATGGGAAAGAGGGTTGTGGGGCTAGGCAAGTTGTGTTTCGTGTACCACGCATCGACGAATGACAGTGAGTTGCAGTGGTCGATCCGTTTGTCACTCACTTGCCTCGCGTACCTGATGGCATTGCGCCGTCTGTGGACTACATACTGGCTGACGTTATGAGAAGTGGCTTTGAATGGACCAGCGAATGAAGATGTCAGTGACTGTGTCCACTAACTACTTCACGCTTCGGAAGCGCGCACACCCTGTCCTCGGCAGACTGTGGTCGTTTTGTGTGTGGTGGAATGCAGACGCAAATGTTCACTTGTTGGGGTCCAAACAATTGCGATTGAGATTTGTCAGTTTGATACAAATTACTTGTGTACAAAAAGTTCATGCTCGGAACGAGTCGGCAGCAATCGGCACACCTCATGCTCTCTCGTGGGACGACCTGAACTTGAGTTGGTGTAGGATGGAAGGCGGGGGGGAGGGACTGAGCGCACTGCCTCAATCCCTCTGGCATTCCTCCATGGGGTGGGAGTCACATTTTCTTGGCTTTGCATAAGCATGTATGAAATAGAAGGGGAAGTTGAAAATGCGAGTGAGACAGAAAAGGAGGTGGCCAAACGTTTTACAAGTGTCGTTCAAGGCATGTCCTGTTGGGGTGGGACGACGGATTGTAACGGTGGTCACTTTGGTGAATATGTTGGCAAACTTTCTGAGGTAATTTAAATGTTATCACATAAAGTTGACTAAACTGGGTTGGTTGTATTAACCTACTTCTATCTGGTCTTGAACTTGAATGAGAAAGGAATGACCCTTGTGATTCCTTAGGATGCATCTGTGCCTCTTCGCAACACCAATTACGAATTGTCATAGCCTCGTGCAGTGAGGAGCGGACTGTCCTTTACTACTTCCACGTCGGATGCTGCTATACTCGTTCACTCCTCGACTTACGTAGTCGGACCTGATAGTGAAATTAAGAATTTGTCGGTCTGAAATTCGTGAATGAGAAGGATCGTCTTGGATGCGGATATACATACTTGTGGCGTAGAAACACGAGACAGCCCAACTCTCTGCATGTGTGACGTAGAGCTATAAGAGGCAAAATTAATCTTTCCCCTCTCAATATCTCCCTTTCATCGGTGCGATCGATTTGGCAAAGTTCCATATTTCATATTATTTCCTTATCAATCAGGCTTGCGATTCGTTTTCGAGGAAAATTTTGTCTGTTGTTCTCACTAATTCAGTGCGTCTGACATCCATCTTCCATGAAGGAAATGCACAATTACTCATCATTTTGTGCTTAGAGTTTCTTAAATCCCGATTGTGTTATTCCATGGTAATTGAAGTAGCCGCTTATTTATTCATAACGTGAAATAGCACTTTAGTGTTTTTACACGGATACAATGACTTTACAATCCGTCCTGTGGTACTTCTAGCCATTTGCTATCGTCAGTTGCTGGCCTGCAGATGTGCTGTTTCTTTTATTAAGGTATACTTATAACCCTGTGCTATGATCACACTCCATGACGTATGAATGAGTTGAAAGGTTAGGTTGGGCTAAGGCTAAGATACGACGGTCGCGTTTTTTTCGATGTACCAACATCGCAAACAACTGCACGACACGTATTTTTAGGTGGCGGCTGCTTATTATACATATAGTACATTAATTGAAACCTACTTTCACTACTTTCACCAAAGCTTTTTGTCCTTCCATTCCTTCAGCAGTTTAAATTGTAATTAATTTTCGAAAATCATCATTCTACATTCGCTTTATTTTGTAGCATTAAGTTGCAGGCGTAGTTTGCGATGTGCTTTAAAATACCACTACTGCTTTTGCAATACTTTTGCCATTGTTGTTTACCATTCAAGCCAGAGCCATGATGGGAAAAGAAATGCAAAACAAGGAACGGCCGTGGGTGACAGTTTATTTCACGGACGCAAAAACTGGAATGCCTTCTCAAAGCGGTTTATCCTAACTTGCTTATGCCACTTCACTTCCAACTGTTGTACTCTGCACTATAGCGAAGTCGTGGACAATCCCTTCACGCCGTCTCCCACTCCGGACAGGGGATACGATCAAGCCAACTAATCACTCATTTGATGCTAATTTACTATCAGAAGAGGGCTCTTTTCCCCATGCGAAAAATGTCATGATCTAAGTTGACAACCACTAGTTCCACCTTTGTACAGTGCCCTTTTTCCCGTCTTAAATCCCGGTTGATGGTTGATCGATATGACTGCATGTTCAAAGACGGATATGGCGCTACAATTTACTTTGATGACCCAAGCAATAGTAACCCATATTGACAACTTTATTTTTAGCCCCAGCCCAGCAGCAGAACAGAAGCTTGCCGTACCGCTCAAATAATTTGGAGTCACTGACGGAGTGGTTCAAGTATGTACCCGAATCATCAGAATGGTTCCCAATCGCCAATTGGATAAGTGATAAGTCAGAATCTCTAGTCTTGGATGGACCATTTCCTTCCAAACACTCGATATTGTCACTTGTCAATGAAAAGAGGTTGGGAGAAATAACTTGTCTTCCATGTACTTTGACACTGCTAAGTGTAAAGCTTTTATTTACAATCAAAAGATGCGCCCATTGGGACCACCGCAACGCATTTCCCATCTATTTCAGTTTCCTTTAGGGTCAAGGTCTTGTAAGAATTTGGAACCAGTACCAATCCCGGGATGATCTCTTTGAATGAGTTTAAAGTATATTGTATGACTGTACGAATTGTTTACTATAAATACAAACGAGGCGCTAAATACTACGGATGTCCATTGATTAGATCGTAGTGTAGTGGCATGTATCAACAAAATTTTTAACCCTTTTGATTTTGGACATCATCTCTAGAGGTCTGTTTTACCACACTTCACATTACCGTAGATCACTCGCATGGTTACCGTTCACTGTGGTAATTACCTTCTCTTGGTCCATGCGTTTCCTTATGATATGCAGCGCCGGCAGGGCAGGAGTCATTCGGTGCGCAATAATGTCTGCCTTCATGAAAATGACATTCGCAAGGTTCAGTTGTTGGGATGGTTCGACCAATCCGTTGACTTTAGACTCTAATCAGAGTTACCTTCCCACACCCTGTGATTTAAGAAAGATGCTAACATTTCTCTTAAGAAGACCGGCCTATTGGATCTTATTCCAGCACGAGTTGGAGCGAGAAGGCAATGTCAAGAGTTAACGTAGCTCCCACTTGTCAGTCATTGTAGCTGACTGGTCGTTTCTACGAGACTACTGAGATTTTTTCCTTCCTCTTTGTGAAACAAACTTTTTATTAGGCTAATTACTTTCTTACAAGTTTAAAAAGAACAATATCGATGAATACTTGAGTGTTGCTACCCTATCTAACGGTTTTTTGATACTAAAATGAAAACGCCGCGTTACAATGCTGGGTCCTAGTGGTTTGAACTATGCAGCTATAGTTCTTCAGTGACTATTCATACTGGAGCAATTTCGTTCTTTGGTGAGTGATAAGCCATTTCAAGCGAAATAGTCGCCTAATAAAGATGTCAATAAGTTGTTAGTTCTTCGAATATGTCTGAAGCTCTGTGAAAAGATGAATCAAGGCATAGTACTTATCGTGAGCGCCGACTAAACCACCAGTTCAAATATAATTGACATAGCTTGCAAGTAAGCCTAGCCACAGCAATAGCTGAGTCCAATATCTAAACGAAGATGATGACTTACAGCTGTCATATCAACTTGCTACCACATTGGCTCATTTGTGAGCCCTTTGTGTGGAAATTCCCCCTTGTAAAGTTGGAATATCATCAACTGAACACAAATTGAGTCAACTTCACCTTTCAAGTATAACATGAGCTTAAAACTAGTTTTAATGAACTTAAAGATCAAACGTTACATGGAAGACTTTGCTTACTTTCTCTGCGCTTTTTTATGCACGGCCCAAGCAAATGCCAACCAAAAGCCAATGCCTAGATTGCACAAATGACCATTCCCATGCTAACAAGGGCATAGTGTTAGTCATCGGACGCTCCGATGCAGGAGCATGGAATACATTTTGGAAAACTTTTCGGTGTTTTGAGCAGAAAACATCACTTTGGCGGTAGATATAGTGGTATGTTTCAAAGGATAATTTGTCAAAAACCGTCCGCCAAGAAGTGAGGTTCTCTTGGATGGTATTTATCAACCCCTTGAATTGGGCATCTAATTACCCTAATTTATAAACCTTCAGCTGTTGATGTAAACATCACATTAAATCAGGGTTAAACAACGTGTCTAGGAGTGAACTGTAGACTTTTCAAACTAACTAAATAAGTTTGAGCATGCTCTAGTTCCATTTTGCAAACTATTTGTGAACCTCGGACGTTTAACTAGATTAGGTACTATTTCCTTCTTCTTATAATTTTTGCATTTAGCACAATTTCGGCAGTTTTTATCGTAACACTTTGGCCGGCCACCTATTCACAATTGAGGAGGCAAATCCGCTAAATAATACGTTTTTTCATTTGTTAACGCAGTCTTCCAGACAGGTCCAAATAAAGCGCTTTTTCCACATTAGAAAAGTCGTCTGTTGTCCAATTCCAACTTGCATGGATTCGCGTACGAAAATGCTAAGTTGTCAACCTACGTATTAAGTATTGCTTGGGCTGTACCGCAAATTTCTTGTCAAGGTGTCTGCCATATTAACCGTATTTCAAATGCATTTTCCTCATACCAAGTCGCAGTGAAGGTAAAATTATCTGTTTTGTTCAATTTTCTGTAAACAAGTAAAAAGGGATCGCAATGAACGCATGGCAATACCAATAATCGGCCATTAAAGTCCAAATATCGCCTCTGATGCAGAGAAGATTGAAGGCATTAGTTTAATTTTTGGAAAAGACCAAATGCAATAGTTAAGGTCCCCTGGACATTTGCTGTGCATTTACAAACGTGATCGTTTTTCCCCTCCGTTTTCCAATGGAAGTGTCACCTAATCTCTTCGAAAACAGATTACTTGCTCTCAGTGAATGATGTGTCTGTAGGACGAAACAACCTTTTCATCATGTTGAAACTGGCCTTCATGCAATTGCATAAGGAATTAAATCCAGCGTTTTTCCAAACACTAGAACACTATTATTCAATGGCCTTTGCGAGTAAATAAATCTCATAAAATTAACATAAATCTTACAGGACTGACAGCTTAACGGCATAACTGTGTAAATGGCCGTGATTAGACAACAAACCCAAAACAATCCTTCTACCTCTGCACAGTTGTTTATTACCAAATGACTTATATCCTATTTAGGTAATTATAGCTGACTTGTCGGGTTTTTCGAAATTAATTTAGGCGTGGAGAGAAACAGCAGCTCATGTCCTAGCGCTATATTTTTTAAATGTTTGTGGCAAACAGGAAACACTTTAGGGAAACGTTCAACCATTTCTACAGATGATATTTTCTTCCAAAGATTAGCAAGAAACCAGCCTCCATAATTAGTTTACATCTTTGCGAAATAAATGCAAAGCGACACTAACGATACCATGGTTAGCGTAAATTTTCCTTGTCAAAGCACCGCTACCTAGCAATAGGAATGTGCTTATTGCAGAATGTGGCGTGAGTTCAGGCTTAGCAAATTGTGAAAAGAAGTGGGATTTAGAACAGTGTGGGGATTGAAGCGATATTTTGTAACTTGTTTATTGAAATTATCCGCGAACTGATATAAGACAGCACCAGACTCAATCACTCGTTTAGTGGTTGCATTTTACCCTTGACACATTTTGATTTTTCAATTAACATTAAAGAAAAGGCGGCATCTCCTCAAATTGCAAGGCATTTGCCTACTCCTTTGGCGGAGACGCCACCTCATGAGCTTGCCATAATTTAACTTTTATTATGTCAAATCATTCCTTTGATAGACTAATAGTGAGTAATTGTTGTGGTAGGACCAAAACTTTACATTTGTAACACCAAGCACTTACATCCTCTGCCTATTTAAGGCGGTCTCAGATCACATCTCATTTCTAAAAATTGGTACAAGTCATGAAACACTGAAGGTAATTCAATTTGAAAGTTGCAGAAGTATACCGAAACGAATGATCTTTGGTGAAAGATTTATTGCTTAGCAAAGGTCTAGCCCAAATAAATTTGGAAAATTGCATTTCGTACTTTCGATCCGGATAGTTAAAGACTCTCTTTCTTACTTGCATTGACTTTGCACCATGTTGACTTGAAGATTTGTTAAAGCAAATGCACCGCGTGTTGAGCGACTGGAAAAAAAATTCATTTATTTTTTAATCATGGTACAAGCAATCACATTATTCATGTACGTGACTTCATTTGCCCCGCATTTTCAGACAGTCAAAAGGAATCCGATCTATTGCGTCAACGTTTCAACGACACCCTCTTTCGCGTGTGAGTGCGTTGTAGGGGACAAATAAATAACACAGATAAATTCCGCTCGGTTTAAAGGCAGTTGTAAAGCTATCTTATTTACGAATATGTCTAGATTGCCATGCGAATTTAGGCATCCATAGAATTGGCGAAAGAGAGTGTTAATCAGCTGCCGATTTTCCATCAAGCCATGCTTTTATTTTGCCCATGTGAAACAGTTTTGTGCGTTCAAAATACAAGGTTGGAAGTGTATCACATGAATCACTCTAGGCAAAAGCAACAACTGGGCGCATTGTATAGTCAGACCAAATTGTAAACAGGGATTTTAAATACCATGGATTCAAACATTATTCCTTATTTCCTGGTTCGCAGAATCTGATGCAATGAGTGATCCAGGCACACATGCATATAATTAGGTCCCAGGAACACAAATAACAACTAATGCAGGCTAATTTGCATAGCGTAACACTTATTTCTTAAAAAGCATAGATAGAGGCATAAAAATCCCCTAGTATCAAATTCACCTTTTCACATGAAATGGCTTTTCTTCTAGATTAAAATTAGCCAAATCAACTAACCTTAGCAAGTGGCGTAAGCTTTTTTGAAAGTTGTGTATGATTCCCTCGCCATTGCTTTCCTTTCTTCCTTCCTTCCTTACGAATCCCTCAACTGTAGGATATTCTTGTGGGCGTGAATAAAAATATGTCAAATCTGCTTCCATTTAGAACATGCATGCGCCCATGGTCCAACTTTGCCTGTAAGGTCTGACATTCACATATTCTTGTGATTTCGCCATTAATTCCCATTTTTTATCCTTAAGCAAGAGCGAAGCATTCTGGCTGAAAGTAGTGTGTCAGTTATTAAAAGTTAAAGACGAACAACCTTTAGCTACTTAAAATAAATGCACTATATGTCTGCGTTTATGGCTTATCAATGTATTTCTGATGCTCTCGTCTAGTCGTGTATCTGCAAGAATCTGACCGTGGTTACCTTAGCAAGTAATCAAAGACTACTTCTTAATAAAAATTGACTTAACTATATCTATACGTTTAGAAATTTACGATATTGGTGTAAAAAGGACGGTATTTTGAATGAAAAAAATATCCGCACCTTGTAAATTTATCTTGATTCGAATTTCGTGCTTAGCTTCACACTAAATGACTGCAAAATTAATTTCATGTATTCGTTTCTTGTATTCACTTCATCGTTGGTTATAATACTCCACCCCTAAGCATAGGAAACAGCTAGGGCAAAATATGCATCAGCAGACACGCAAATATTTCCCCAAAATGTGCTTTGTTTGACGTTGGAATTCATTCCAGGTACGAGAAAAGTAGGTGGGATGACCGCCTATCACATAGGCACATTTGATGCTTGCAATCGTGCCACCTTAAGTTTACTTTTGTGTCAATTCACAGCTGCTGACCAAACATGGGCATCAAAGGCTCAGCTAGAAGTCAAAGTGAAAATCGTTTCAGACTGAAGGCTGCTTCGGAATCGCCATTCGAAGGGCACAGAGGTGAGCCACTTGTCAGTCACCGCGATGATTAACATGTTTGCAAACTTAAAAATCTTCTTCGAATTAAATTAATCCACTGAACTGCGAATCGCTAATAGATTTATGTGCCTCAGGTTTTCTATTAACTTTACAGCATATGATACAGTCTCTCAGTCGATGTCTGCAATGGATTTATGCATGGGACACAAAGTGATTTCTTATTTTAAAATGAGTAAAAACTACTCCATTTGTCCCTGAATATAGCAGCTTGTTTTTCGCGGTTCAGCGATGAAAGGTAGTTTGCAGGGGTAGGAGTAAGATGGAGAAGTACATCAAAGTGAAACGGGTGGCAAACATATTAATTGTCGAAAGTTCCAACTTTAGTTAGTGCTTAGTGCGTTAACTCATTCTGTTTAAACTCAAAATCCACACGCTTTACACAACGCTATGGCAAGATTTGGTGAACCATTAAGCTAGGTTCAGACTCTATTGTGAATTTCTTGCAAGATACCATGCCTCCTGAGAGCACTGACATGGCATTCGGAATCATTCGACTACATTGCGCCAGTTTTAGCTAAAAAGCCTGGATGGTGCGCATAACATTAAGGCAGTTTCTTCTTGTTAGGTCAGTAACCTGAAAGTCTATCATTGTAGTATGGTTGTAGCCATTCATTGGCACACATCACAATTGCGTGAATCCGACCCGTTTTGCTCGATGAGTCATGCGGATCACGGCTTCGGTTCTGTTCATGCACAGGCGATGTAGAATGCGTGTTTACTTAAGTGACATTTAAATTAGTTCGTGTTTAAATGCTCTTCACTCGCACCGAGGAATTCGCAGCTCTACCGCAATCTTAATTTTGTTTGAAATGAACCAGGTCAATATTAGCAGATTCCTAGTGTGTTAGTCTAATCCAGCGAGATCATTTAGTGGCTTTGATGATTACTAAGGTGCTCAGTTTCTTCATTTGGATGCTTTGCTACATTACTAAAACGCGGACTAGCAAACAGGCTTTGGTCTGGCTAAATTCTTTGTTCCTCCTATGTCAAACTGGTTCCAGGCTTGAGTCTTCCATGCTTCGCAGTACCGATGTACTAGGAATATCGCAACACGGCATGTCTTTTCTTATAAAGAATCCATATGAACAATGATTAAATTTAGTGGCGCTTCAATTTCTATAGGTTTCTAAGCTATGGAATGTGGTCCTACGCGTAAAACTGGGAACATCTTGATCAGTGCTTGTTGCCTGTCTCTCTTCTGTCCAATTGTTATTTCTTTATTTAGACTTGCAGTCCCTAAACTTTCGCATCTTATTCGATGCTCTTTCGTCCTACTCTAAATTTGATATTTATGCATTATTTTTGTAATGGTACGGTCGTAGAGACATTGTTTGAGCATCAAAAGCTTCAGTTAACTGGAAAGTGAATTTACTTTCTTACATGGAAATCGTTTACGGAAAAGAAGGGCCTTATTCATTGGTGAGAGCATCTGAATACTGGGTGATCGGACAACTTCTTGCAGTTGTTGGGTAATCCCACGAATTAAATTCCAATATAAGATAACCTATTTACAAGATATTTGATGTGGTCTCGTGGAACCGGTGTCAGGTGCGCAGTTGTTATAACAATGCGGATTTAATTTATGCAAATGTATGAAATTCGTGATATTTTACTGGTTAAAACTACTTTTTTTGTTAGCTTTTTTGAGAACACTGCCATCGAATTTAGGGATTCGGCAATTGTGATCAAAGAAGGCAGTTTACATGAACTCCGGTAGTTTAATTTATTCTTAAATCACTGCTGTTATTGGTGGATTGTCATGGAAAAACTATGCAGGATAGTGCACCAACACGAGCGTTCGCACACCTTCATCCATCCGTTATCTCCGTTTATGTCATCCTACGTTGACATGACCTCCACACATTGAATAGGACCACTCTCCTGCCACAAAGCAGGGCGTAATCACTCTGATCTGCTAGTTCGCTAGATAAACGCAATCCAACTGCAAAAGTCAAAAAATTTCAGGCAGCTGATTGAACCGAGTTAAAACACAGCCTTCAATTTCTCAAGGTCCTGCCTTAAAATTCGCTTTGATTTCACTGCGTCATTACCCATAACCCAATTTCACGCCATGCAGTATGTAACCGTCTCCCGTATGTTGCTACAAGGATGCCTAATACCTTGACAAATTAAAGTGGGCCTTTAAATTTTTTTTCAAGCCTTGGTGAATCATTGCGTTGTACAGGCGCTACAATTATAAACAATTGACTTCCAGTAAAAAAGACGGCATGAAATGCATAATCAAAGTGCATTTATTGAATCCGATTAATTTTTTTAGAAATCTGCTTGTTTGGCCTTTAAAAAATTACGCAGCCTTTGTCACTACTAGTGTAACGAAGATACTATGTACATTTGCTTCGTATTACAAAATACATGATGGCCTAGTGGACTTGTGGTTGTACTAATGTACAAAGGAAGTAAGAGAATTACAAAAAATCAGCAATTGGCGGTTGATGTGGCCTCTGCTTCGGTATACGCGGAACTTGCGTTTTCGTATGCCATACGAGAATCTGGAAACAAATAATAAACCGAAAGTGAGGTCGGTTGACTTTCGATGGCAAAATTTGCCCATTATTGACTGCAGGACAGCCAACGCATTCGTAACCACACCCAAACCATCAAGATCCCCATCTTTTCCTAGTGACTCAAACATGATCCAAATTCCAAGTTTTTCCTTTTGGGTGGTAGTAGTAGACTTCGCATGTGTCTCAAGTTAAGAGCAATGACGCCGTTTCAGTAGCAGTTAGGGAACTAAAAGACTTTCCTAAGCATTAACAAAGCACGGTCTTGGAGGAATGACAAATTCGAGTGTAACAACTCGACAATGCTCTTTTGGACAGCGCGATTGACAATGCATCCGAGTTGCGCAAGTGAACTTTGATTCGCAAACATACACAATGCGCCGCAATGGAGCATGAGCAAATCTAATCTTGCATTTGCAAAAAACAGTTTAATGGGAAATATAATGAATGTGAGGTTATGTCGGGTATCGACCGTCAAAAGGGCTTATCGCAATGCCCAAAGCAATTCCTCTGACCCGCATAAATCTGTACTGCTCCAAATTTAGCAACTTTGTGTTCATTTTGATCAAGATTTGCGATTTGTCTCCCCATTCCATTGGTTCAAGCCCTGCTCTTTGGAAAAATAGTTATGAATTGAGCATTCAATCTGATCTGTCTCATTATTTGGCTCAATGCATGCTGCGTTACATCATTTAAGGAAACACAAAAACTAGCACTTGTTTGTTTTGCCCAGTGCCTGCCTAGAAAGCATGCAAATATGGCTCCAGATTTGCATGCACCACATACATCTTGAATGATGCAAAAAAGGAAACCTTTATTTCAAAACCTCATTCGAACTAAAGTCAACAGAACATCCTCAGAGTACATAAAAAAGTTCCATGTTCAGTCGACTGCTGTGATGTATATTTCCATCTGTACAGTGCACCTCGAGTTATTCGCATCCGACAGATTTCATCTGCAATGTGTACACTGACACCATAGCGATAGAGCTAGCAGCATTGAACGAATGTTTTGCAGTCTACGAAGCGATTCGATCGAAGCCAGAACATTTGTAGTCCGTTTTGCAGCTCTAAACTTTTAAACATGATGGCTTGGGTATGTCAATCATGCTAGGTTTTCACTCAGTGTGGAGCGTAAAAGTAACTAATCGTTAAAAAGCGGATTTCACTCAATACTGGGATTATTAAACCATTTAATTAATCAGCAAACTTATGAACGTTGGTCTTGCCAAAACTCCTGCAAATATTTCACTTGTAAAGTGGATTTTAAAGCCCATCATTGGATAGATCGGAAATCAGCAATTCATAAAAAATGAATAAACTTCTAGGTCAACTAGGAACACTTTCTGACAAACTTGAAAATTCAACGGTTTTTAGCTTTTAAGCTAAAGCTCCAAAGCCCGCTTTAAGGTGCATCACTACAGTTTGTTTAAAAACACTCGCGGACATTTTATTTGCCTTCTTGAATGTTGATTGACTGTCACTTTCGGCTTGGTTCATCATACACGTGAGGGGGAGAGAAGCGATGAAGCGATTTGGTAAATTTCAGTGGGATTGAGCTCAATGCGCCGGAGAGCGCTTGTATGTAAATGCACTTTCCCAATTCAATCACACTTCAACAAGCACTAATTGAATGCTATTTCACTTGTACACTTCACAAAGGTTTTGACCATCTGAAGCTACCTTTGAACTGGACCAATGTGCCTTTTAACAGCTTTGAGAATGACTCAAGTGCTAAAATTTAGAGAAATTGTAAGGAAATGACTTGCTTTTGAACACCCATTGGCACGAGGCTCAAGGTCTAGAGCGGATTTGAAGCCAACTTGAGAGAGAAGAGTGCCCTCCTGCTGTTCCACGTGTTTGTAGTCGAAGGAGGCGTTGGGGTAGGTAAAAAGGAGATCTACATTGATGGCGAAGGCGGCCATGTCGATTGGAAAGCTGCGCCTTGGTTTATAGCCTGCCCAAAAGCCCACAATTCGTGAGGGCTCGTCGGGTGCAGTGATGCAGCCCTCCCAACTGCTGCCTCCCACTATACCTACCGGCCAAGTGGCGCCCTTACGCAAATTGCGCATCTGCAATGAACACATACAAACTCATAGATGATAGGGAGCTTATGCTGATTTTTTCCCAGCCACTTAGATCTTATAGGAAAGCATTGTAAAATGCCCATCCAATTCTCCCTTCTCTTCGGCACTCACATCCTCTAGCGTGTCACGGCAACTTATCATTGTCTTTAAGACTCGTGCCTTAGTAAGTCTATATTTTACTTCTATAGCAGTGACTATTTGGTCAGTACATTCAGTTAAGTACACTAAATGGAGTCTTGGTTACATCTTACTTATTTCTTCATTCACGATGTGATTCATTAGACGCTTTACATCAATGATGAGGGAATCAAGCGTTCATAGGAGTATGGAATAGTTTAAAATTACATCAAGTTATTCAATTCAGATCCTTGTGAAATGTCTAAACAAATAAATTTGAAATGCGTGAAATGCATCCACGAGTCCAGAGAACATTGTTTGAATTACACTAGGACAACAACTTGTGAAATAGTCATGTCCATACCTAAAATTAACAGCAAGACGGTTCTACCATGGGATCGAAGAATCTCCTATAGCCGACGCATAACTCAAGAGCTTCCTCAATAAAAAATAGCAATTTCAGACATTTCTAGTAAACTTTTGGTCATAGTAGTCTTTGCGACTTGTTACCACATTTTCCACTTCATATTTTTTATGCTTTCGTTTACTGCTGCGATAATTAATTACCGTTTTTATGTCAACTTTTGAAAATGTAAAAATAGCATTTTGATCCCATCCTTCAACACTGTTTGCTATTAAAGGGAGTTCATTGGACTTAGAGAGTTGTATAAACTTGGGACATAAGTACTAATCAAACCAAATAGCGAAGCGTATGTATTTGAACGACAATGCAGCATCACCATTAGCCGTGCATTTATTCCAATGGAGAACAAATTCTTTCATTCTCCTTTTGGAAAAAGTCCTTTATTATAGGCTGAACTTCGAACCAATCAGCATAGCTGATACTATGATTTATCGGGTATTTCAACAAATGAAAAATAAAGCAGGTCAGGCAGGCATCTAGTAGTTGGCTCCATTTTGTTTCGTTCGAGGTGGATCCTATGGCCTAAGCTCATTGATGTTGTAGGAACCGGGATTTCGTTTATTCATGCATTCACTTAAAAAACCAGCTTAACCAACTATACATTTATATAAGACTTTAAGAATCAGAAACTTGAGGATTTCATTGGATGAAATCATCAAATCAAGTGTCATCTGCGTAGCTAACGCTCAGTGATGCTCTCGTTCAAGAAATAAGCAATCGCTTTAAAATATCCTAATACACCTCAGCCTATTGGCGCGTTTCAAAATTTATTTAACTCGGTAACTTCCATTCTAGCTGGTATTTTTGCATTTACATGCTTCGAATCGGTGCTCAAATAATTTTATTCTAATGTTGAAAGGAGAATCTTATCCATAGCATGAGACCTTCCTCATAGGGAGGGAACGGTTCATACACTGTCAATATCAAGGGTAGCTAAGAGAGGAAGAAGTATAGCCTCTAGTCTGTAAATAATTTATCCTTCTATTAAAAGGTTAAATAATTTAGACGGATGGCACCACCCTTCCTCCTGCATCACCTCGAGGGGGCCTTCGTGACTTAGTAATCCACTTTCACATCGCGTTTTTCTCACTTGCATTCACTCTTTTGGTTGCTCTCGAAACATTATCGAACCACTCGCCTATTCAAATGCACAACTGATGTCTTTGAAGTATACTGCATTTAAAAAGTCGGTTCATTGAGCAAGAAGAACAACACATCTCTGCACTATAAATAGCACATTTAAGCTGGCCAAACGATTTGGTGTCGATCTCACTTTCAAAGGAAGGCGTGATAGTAGGCAAAACCCTGACATGGAACAGGTAACAATTTTAGCCAACCAAATGATTAATGCGTTCTTCTAGTGGAAAAAAAATAAGGCAAAGTAGCCAAAGTTCTTCCCGTAAACCCAATTTTTCAATTGGAGTATTTAACATCTATGTGTCTTGCTTCGATGGATAAAGGCATTTCACCGATCTTGGCATTAATTCAAACCCACCAAAAGGCTATCTCTACCTGCAAAGACACTAATACAAAACTTTTGTGAATATCATTGTGAGCATAAATAAAATGAGCAGCTTAAAGTCATAGTTTATACAGTCATTGGGGCAGGATTATAAGCAAGGAAACTTCGTGGTCTTCTCTACGCAACATAAACCACTCATTAAGGACACAGAACTCCTCATCCTCATAATATGCAAAAAACATCAAAACAATTTCATTTGAATTGCACAAGAAAAAGAATGCTGTGGGTAGAGCTAGTTTTTGAAGAAACTGCCATGATATATTTATTGTAGTGCACTATTTTCCATGATGAAACATTTTCTCAGGATACAAGAACATCCCATTAGGTAAAGTGATGATTACATTCTCGTACGAAAATGGAGCATAAGATAAATGCATGAAAAAAAACACCCATAACACAATACATGGACGACAGCAATCGTAACTAGCATTACTACTAATTTTGTGGCTTATAACATTCATAAGCTTAATCAAGCAAACACTAACTAATAGTTCCCTCAATTCTTTTCTTCACCTAATCCAAAGAATTGTCATTTGGTGAAAATCACATGTGTGTGCACGTGTCGAATTGCAACAAGTTCCATTCTAAGATTAGCGGTTTTGAACACATTAATGCCTTGAGCATTCGCTCGTCAACTTATTATCCAATGTTTTCTACTAGAGATTCAATCCATCACCCAAAGTACCGTAGTTAATTGGAATCCCATTTAATGTTAATTAAACATAGTGACTGGACAATTTTCGTTAACCAGTCTCGCAGCGTTGCCATTGTCTGATTACTCCGACTTTCAAGGAAACAGCAATCTATAATTGTAATTTGCAGTAAAAATTGGCTCAATTTTAAAACTTTTTAGATATTTTAGAAAATATGAGTGCGAATAATACTAGTATGGCACATGTAACCCTAAAAAAAGGCACATTTCATGTCGGTTTGGGCTCTTGGTTACTTCTACTATACATGGCTTAGCAACAAGCTACCATCTTAAAATTAATACCAGGACAATTACATTAAACACTTTTGGTTGTTCCAAAAACGCCTATCAATACACTCTGCAGGCAGCACTCACCGAAACCAGCTTACATGGTCTCATTTTGTCCAGATAAATTTTGGTAACCTAGCATGATTACTTCACTTTTCTTTTGATAGGATTTCCTGCTGTAGCAACTTCATTGATGCCCATCGCAAAAATTGATTTCGTGGATGCACAGCTATGCTCGCGGTTGGATTGCATAACAGCCCGATTAATAGTATTATCCTAATAAAATAGGCTTTGTGCAAAAGAAAAGAGAGGTGACTCTAACTGTTATATAAGGACAATTTAGCTTCTTAATGAACTTTAGTCGAAATCCTTATTTTACGAACGCATGCTACAAACCAAGTCTTATCTATGACTCTTTCATCCTTTGAATATCTTTATCACCAGTTACGGAATAAATAGTATCATGGAAACTTTTAAGGGATGCAATGTTTTCCGACCTTACTTTTTGATTGTTTAAGTCATTAAAGTCAAGCTGCACAAACAATCGGTATCAATTGGTTTTAAAGAAAATACGTCCCAAATATAAGTTTAAGTACTCAAGGCGCTCACCTCATCAAAGATACGGGGATCGTAAGTGTTATCGTCATCGGCAAAGTAAACCACGCCTCTTTGCTTGCCCTTGACGATGTTCTCCCGAAGCCATTGCATACCAGCATTCCGTTGATTGCTCCCCTTAATGTGATAATTCCTATCTTTTGGCGATACTGCATTCAGGTGTGTAGATGACACCTTACATTCACTCAAAAAATCGGCCACTAATCTAAAATTTGCAAACATAAGGTTGTAAAAAGTGTAAAGTACGCAGAAATTATATAAACTTGCATAAGGTAGAAAATAATAACACCTAAAAATGGGAACCTGATACTAGTAACAGATAAAGTTTACTTCGAACAATTGCTCATCAAGTAAAATTTACGCTTTTGTTAAGCTGGCTTATTTTAAAATGCATGCTACATCAGGAAATCACATAATGATGGTGGATTTAGGAACACGCAAACCCTAATTAGTTAAATAGAAAAAGTGAGTCACGCTTGACAAAAACAGTAGCGTGCAACGTATTTTTTCATGCGCAAAGCTTAATCACTTAAAAAAGAGGAGAGGTTAGCAATTAACTCTAGGGACTTTGGTTAATACAAATGAGCATGCATATGGGGATACTTTTGGTTAAGAATGCTGGCATAAGTCAAGGCACGATATAGTCAATTGTTCCGAAATAGATGCCAATAAAACTCACTCTGTTTTATTTTGTGAATCCTCAATGACTATCCAGTGAATATTTTCAACAAGCGAAAATGTGTTACAGAGTCGAACCAACTCCGGTTTTTGAGTAATCCGATAAAACGTCGGTGTTATGACATAAATAGTAACTATGGTATTTGGTCGGCACATAATGTGGAGTAGAATTAGTCCAAGTGTAGTCAGAAAAAGTGCCCATAGAGCCCTAAATTTTACGACTGAACGCATAGATCAGACTGGCTTAGTTACAAGTTTACACTCCCGATTAACTTAAACAATGACTGTCCTTGTAATTAATATCTGTTAAGTTTGTTAGCTTCTGTGAATAGTGCATTTAAAGGCCCGTATTTCATCTTAATGGTTTTTTTACCGCAAAACTGCATTTTGTGAACTTTCCTAGCAGGTTGTTATTTTGCAAAATTTTGAAAAAGGCATACATTTTAATAGCAAGCACAAAGGTCTAAATTCATGTGTCACCCGGATAGAAGTAGTAAAATACTTTATTGACTTGAAAATCACTGTTGTGTTAGCTATTTTACTTATTTGGCGAAGGACTCCTCCATTAAATACGTGCTCCTAAATATTACGCACTATGGCTAAATTTAAAGCTGAAGAGAGAATGACGCATGGAAAGAGCATGCATTGTTGATGCAATACGTCGTTTGTTTTGACTGACGGTTTCGGACTTTGGTGGCCATATTGCCCTCGCCGCGTGGGCTGGCCTCCAGGTCAGGTCAAAAGCTTCCTCTCCTCTGTTTATTGAATATCTATTCTACCCTTGTATTAAGCCTTCTTTCGCCTTCAAGGAAGTCTTAGAATGCTACAGATGGCATTTTAGGAGGGATTGAAGCGTTCGACATGGCTCGGAGTTTCGGCGCTGGGCGAGAATACATATGAAGAGCCCTAATTGGCCTCTAGCGTCCCGAGACTTCCATAAAGGCATCGCTTTGTTTTTTTATTCGTTTCATTTGTCATTTACAACATGATAAGCATTTTTGATATGCAGCGCACACAAACCGATTAATCTGATTGAACGGTGTGAAAGTTCTGTACACGTGCATCCGTAGACAATTTGATCACAACCTACTGACTGTCTTACTTTTTGGCTTGTATTTAGTTCAGCTTCTTAAAGTGTACAGTAACGCTTTGCCATAGTCATCATTCAATATCATCTGTACCCAGATAAATTGATGCAACCAAATACATTAACCGGTCTAGTCATTGGATGTTTGAGAAGTTTGTGTGAACCACTGTAACTAGTAATTTAACCATCAGTCCCGTGCAATACCATTGGGTGTGTCTTAGCACAACCTGACATCATCCCCGAATGTAATTTTGCCGTCAGTCATGCGATGGACGTGCACTGACTGGTGATAAACGTCTATGTAATTCGAACAAATCGCCCTCTCATAGTGCTTATTCTTGTATCGATTATTTTCAATGAAGCTTGAGTGATTTTTTGAGGAAGGACTTTGTATTCGTGAATTTCCTGCATTCACGATAATCACACGTTCATGATGCTTTTACTTGGGAGGACCTTATCGCTTCTTTGGAACCAATTTTTTCCGTTAAATGATGATGATATGCGATGTTTAAGCGACGTAGGCTCTAAAATCTACAAGGGATTGTCCACCAAAAGTGAAAGCTCTGGTAAGGTTGGATTTAACGTCAGAGATTATGCTAGGTTTGTTTATGACGAGGGCAGGGTTCTGCTAGCGGTTCCTTGTTCACTTTCTTCGGCACGGGGTTTGGTTGTTGATGTTTCGCCACTCTCTAGTTGGAAATCTAACGACGAAAATGGGTGCCCCATGAGGGAAAAAAGAATTAGTATTTTAACGCAATAGCCAATTATCACTTTAATTATTTCAACTGCGGGTGACTTGTTCGTTCCTTAATCAAGCACAATAATTGGTGCTCGACTCTTGAAGGGCTCTTATTCCAACGGTTGCTTCCCCTTACCCCGAACTTATTTCCCGATCTCCTACCAGAAATACTATGCTGCGAGGCATTTGCATTCAGCTGATCACATGAAGTAGCAGTCAGCAGAAAAGGTTGCACTGCTAGGCATTGTGTGGTGGTCATGGCAGTTTACGTGCTGATAACTGGTTAACACCATCCTTCGTAAGAGCGCATGATCCTGCAGCGATTGGAATGGTGCTCAAATATGGCCTCCGGAATGCTGCTGCACGCCCAAAACTTCGAATCGTCGTTAAACAGCAGTTACGGGAGCAGATTTGGGAGGCAATAATTTGGATGCAATTCATATCGATAATTAACTGCGTACGAATTCTCAACAAACCTCTAAGAAGTATTTGAGTTGTTTGACGACAATCAATGTATATACGTCCATTAAGGAATTGAAACAGCAACGGAGACACAGTAGCGCCTTTATTAATAGCAGTAGTGCTTCAAAGCTACCAAGGGAAGATGAAGGCGGAAGGAGCAAAGTGATAACGATGTCAGCGATGGCGCTGTTATGTACATACAGACAAACGAACACGCGGTGGAGAGTGAGGAATAGAGACCGAGAAGGTGAAAGAAATAGGCTGAGGAAGTTAGGAGGGCGAGGAAGAGGAGGAGGAGGAAGAAGAGAGCAGCATATGCGGTGGCTGGGGTGCGGGCGTGGGCACGGACTCGGGTGCAGAAGCGGGGGTGGCTGCGGAAGAGGGAGAGGTGACTGGGGCGGCGTCGGACTTCTTCGGAGAAGGCGAGAGCGGTGCGCTTCCTAAAGACAGCGCAATCTGCTCCCCGTGGTCACCCCAGTTGATGGAGATATCTGCCGTCTTCTCAAGCACTGTCTGCCCATTGGTGACCTCTTCCACCGATTCAGCCACCGTTACCTCTGCCTTGTTCCCAGCTGCCTCTTCCTCTAACACCGCCTCCTCTGGCGGAAGAACGGATGGGGAGGGAAGTGACAGCAAAGGCGGTACAAGTGTCATCAGTGTGGAAGAGGCTTTGGTGGCTGAAGGGTGGACTGGACTCGAAGTGTCCAACTGTCGTTCCTGCTGTCGCTGGAACTGCTTGTTTGAGTTACTGGAACCGCCGTTGCTGTTGTTGCCATCATTATCGAGGTTGCTGTTGAACGATTTTAAATGTCGTATAACTCTGCGAGAACGGAAGTCGTACCAAGCTCGGCAAAGAAACACATTAGATGGAGTCGCATCTTCTGGGAACTCGGAGATATCGCCAGCAGAAGCCTGAAAAGAATAAACAATGCAGCCTTTCTAAAAGAGTGAGGAAGCATGGCACTCACTGCTAAGCTGGAACAGAACAGCAAATATACTTGAACAGGCGATCATTTCAGTCAACAACCATTTCATCCCCAATTTCGCGTCACCTAAGTCACCAGTTCCATGTTAAAGGCAAAGATGCCTCCCAGCTTGTACGCCTCGAAACATCTTAAGATTGTTGCAGCAAATTCCTCCTCAGCCAGTAGTGTAGCCACGGAAGGCATGTGTTCGATATCAAACGTTATTTTATTAAATAAGCCAAATAAGCAAAACTAGTTGTTAAATGTCTAAAAAATATGAGTACGGAGACAATTTTCCTTTGACCAAGCGGCATTAAAGTGGGGAGTGGAGAATGCACACTTCTCCTCTTCTGGCTTGTAAAGAGAGCTAAAGCACGTCACAAGCACGTGAAAATAATGCTGTGCTGTTTGTTGTGCAAGCACATACACAAGTAAAACTGAGGGCATAGTGGCGGCTCAATGGTAGAGCAAGATGTGGGAACGCCGATCATTTCACAATGCACACATGTACTTCGTGTTTAGGCCTCAAGAAATTGGGCCCAGTGATCGCCGAGAAGGAAACCCGCTATGCGACGGTTGTCCGCTCGCTACACTAAATAAAGTACACGATCTCAAGAGCAAAATCGCAAAGGTGATTTTCAAGATCATAATAGGTGTTTTCACGGATGCACAAAAATCTTTCTAAATTAGAAGAAGTGCCTCGCATGTCAGCATATTACAAGGGAGTGTAGCAATTGGATTACCAAAACAGATATGATGCGATAAACACTTTTGCCAATATAATGCATACGAGGATGCTGGTGTTCTACTTAACCCCGCCCAAAAGTCTACCATCTGTAGAACAACGTAGGCTACGCGCGTTTAATCGTGACAAAGGCGTGACCCTAAAAAATCAAGTGAAGATCCAAAAAGGCTAAAAAATGCGATAAAACTGACTAGGCGTTTGAGGATAGATTATATCTCTGCTACTGTGCATTTGGAGTGTGGAGCTAGATGTTAAATTAAATGCTTGCGAGAAGATAAAACACGGTCTAACTAGTAAAAGCAAATTGACACAGCCAGACATTTCTTTACAAGGAATCCCTCTAGAGCAAAAGCAATATTAAGCCACAAAACGCGAAATGGCATAAAAGATTTCACAAGCACAATTCCAAAAGGATTTTAATGGGATTCCAAACGAAAAACTTCTTCAATAATCACAAAATAGTTTAGTTGAAGAAAATTATTGCCGCAACTACCTTATAAATTGGTTTGAAGGCGTTATTTCGGCGGCGAATATTAAACCAGATGAATATTAACACTGACAAAAATGGAAGTGCATTCGACCAGGTATTTTCACACCAAGTCATAGGCGGATGAACGCATTCCAACACAATCCTGATAAATGTTTCGTTAAATGTCTGTAACTCAGTGACGCGGATGACGAGGTTCTCCTTCGTCTCAATCAGCGAGACGCCACGATTAGACAGGATACGACACTAATAAGCCAAATTCTCATCAGGAATGTCATTCAATGGAAAATGTCAGACATGCTGGTAGACACCAGCGCCTTGGTTTTACAGAGCAATAAATTACAAAATCATTAGTCAGTGGCACGCAGGTTTAGTTTCCACCGCGCAATACGGCACTGAGAGCATTGCAAGTGCGGGCATTTTGAAGACAAACCAATAAAGTAATTAGGGTTGTTCAAGGAGAAATTTAGAAAATTAAGCATTGATGAAAAAACAATTTCAAGAATCGGACGAATGTGCAGCGATATCGTAGGCTGGCACATGAAGAATTAGCCTCAACTACTGTTAAATAATGGTTCGCGGATTTACGCACGAGATACGATAATATCCTAGGAAGGAAGCAATGCGATTGGTGATTAAGGCAGATGCTACTTTTAACTACAAAATAAACAACCTCAGTACTCGTGGAAGCGATTGCAGCATCGCAAGACGCGGCAGTAGGAATCTGTGGAACTGCAGAAATCGGTCGACGGTGAGTGCGAGCCTCCTGTCACAAAAAAAGTAGAAAATAAGAAAAGTCTTAAGGAAAATGCACGAATTCTGTGCTTTCATTGGAGTACGGAAACTTACAATCGTTCGTGGACGAAAGTTAGGATAGAGCTAATGGCTGCTTAACAATAAGCATCCAAGTACATCACATAGCAAGGTTTAACATTCCTAAGTAGTGGAATTATCCTGACTAGTTCGCTAGGGTTTACCTAGCTTTCCTTATAAAGCCTGTGTTACACCTAAACAATACCCGCAACAAGACAAGCGTATCTATTTTTTTTCCTGCATGAGTGACGAACAAAGGGCCGAAAATGAAGAGGGTCAAACACACCGCGAGGAGACGTTTAATGACGCACTGTGAAACATACACCTGCCAGTGAGATGAGCACAATTATTGCGTTATCGGTAGTCATGAAGTAATACTTTTAAAAAAGAATATGTGTGCACCCACAGACATTATGTTTAAAGCAACTCCTTTTGCGAAAATACCAAGCATTCTGTAGGCGTAAATATGAATATCGTGATTTTAGGGCTCAGTCGTGCAATGAATAGTAATTGCCAACTCATTGTCCCCCGGGGGTTATGAAAATAAAAGGCCACTAACTAAAAATAATATTGCAATAAACCAATAATTAGGACCTGGCGCTTTATAAATACCATGCGTATTTTGTCATGCGCTAAATTATTCAACGGATGTAAACACTTTGCGCTCAGAAAATCATCAGAAAAGGTCGGAAAAGTGTGCATAATTTTATACTAGTTTGGGGAAGCGGGCGTTTATCGATGGAGTAAAAGCCATTGAGGGCATGGCTGACCTCACATGAAGGCAGTGTAACATTTATTCGAGGGAGGCAAGTGGACAAATCGATGCCAGTGACACCTCACTCGTAAAAGCCAAAAATTGCGAAAAATCACGGCCATCTTGCCAGAGCACAGAGGCAGCAAAGGTATTAAAAAAAGTCGGAACACTTTAATGTTTAAACAAGTACACGTAACCACAACACACTGTCGCAGGATAAATTCATTCAAAAAGCTGAGACCTTATTTATGCGCCTATTCACATACTTTGGGCACCAACGACCATTAGACAGCAAAGATGCTCTCGACCTCAAATTGTGTGTGAGAGTGGTACTAAGTGGGTGTGATGTGACTCCAGCATTGCACAATTCAGTCTGTCTGACGTTAAAAGTATATGATCACACAGCATGAACGCACCGCGATGAAAATTATGTGGCTATATAAAGCAAAGGTATAGTATCAACGGAGAAAGCCAACATTAATGAGAATCACAAGAAACGACGAGGATCGGAACATGCCTTAGACTTGATGCTCTTGGGTATGGATAAATGACGGATAATGCGAAAAGTACATGAAACATTTATCATTCATTTGGCAAAGTAATAAAACAAGCTCACAGGTGGTTTGTAGCAAATTTCATTTAGAACACGCATAGAAGTGAGAATGGCTGATTAGGAGGATCATGCCTCGACTATACGAAGAAAATATGATCTAAAAGCATCGCATGTTGCCACCCATAAACGAACTAAAGAAGCGTTATTTAGTCAATCTGTGACAATGAGCTGCAAAGCAAGCAATAGACGAAGGATCAGTATTTTTAAGGGGCACAAATCCAACGAAAAACATTTGCATTTGAAAGAGAGATTTAGGTTTAAAATCAATAACAAGAAGCACCACTTTAACGCCGAAATTTCGTGAGTCAACATGGCCAGATATCCGACTTTACAAATTATTTCATCACTCCATCTTGTTCAGCGTTCACTAACAATAATTAGTGGTCGCCAGAACAAGCAGTAAGGAAAAGTACCTTTTACAATTCCAACATAAGTAATGAACTTTAAGAACCCGTAATTCGAAAAGGGTTTTAAGCTCTGCAGAAATTCGCCAATCCACTCCACCGATCAATTTATGCCAGTTAAGAAAAAAAACTGGTTTTATGCCCATTTAGAAACCTCCATTTTGACGAACTGCAAAACAAATATTTTTTCAGCAAAGCTTTGTGCTAATGAAAAGGTGGCATAACTAAAAATGGTAGTTCTATGAGCTGACTGATCGAACAGCTGTCGCACACACGTCAGTTTGTTAAAGGACAAGCGAAAGAGATAGGAAGAGAGAAAGAGAAGAGGGAGAGGATTACCTGTTTGTACTTAGTCAGTGCCATGAAGCGCGCGTAAGGAGCGGCGGAGAGGACATAAGCACGGTCGTCGATGCAGTCGACGGGGTTCACGTCGCAGTGTCGACTGGCAAACAACTCACACTCCACAACACCGCTTCGGCGTGGCGGCGTCAGACTGTCCGGGCGGTAATACCACAACAATGCCATCATCTTGGTGCCTGCGCAGACGCCAATATAAACCATGCTGGATGAGAACAACGAGAATCAAACTCTGAAGACATAGCCTGCTTTCCTTAAGCTATCAGTGGGACTGGTAAAGGCTGCTTGAAAGAAGAGTTCAGCTTTGGGAATGCCACTTTGACCGTAATCAATTATCAGATTAAGGGACTATTTCCGCAGAGCCAACATAAAAAAGAGCCTTGTAGAACCTGCACTGGAGTCTCAAAGTGTTTTAAACTGTGATATCGAATGATTCTGGTCGAATAAACCATATTGAAATGTTGGCCTCACATTCGACGTGCCATGGCTCGCAACCATATCCCTAAGAACGGATAAGAGCAGCTCAGTTTTTTGCCGATGTAAGACGCTTCAATTAACCACGTCGAAATGCTGGTGAAAGACAGCCTCCTTAAAAAAACTGAATTACAAATCAAATTCAACAGGAAACCTTAATAATATGATATCGTGGCAAAAACCTCAAGTAACTGATTTTTAAACGCTCTCCTCACCGTTATCAGGGTTGTCAAAGAGGGCCGTAACCTTGGCAACGTGAGGAGCGCTGTGACGATCCGGTCCACTGCAGAGGAGGACGTTATCCCCGGGGCAAACAACCATGCCATCCTTCTCATGGCGCATCGATGGATAGCACATGCGGGTCACAGGTGGCGAATCCGGCTGTGGATCAAAATTATATTTTTTTACCGCATAAGCCTAGTCAATCTTTGTGCTACTAGTCTTTCAGTGCTTCAGATAGCCGGTAGTGAAGCTACCTCCAGACGTCTTCAAATATGACTCAGGCACTGCAGTTGACGATGTGGAACGGGGCAAGCATTCAGCTTCAGCACCGGTAACTCAAGGGCATTGCATAGGCAGTAAGCCCCTTAAGCAAACTGTTAAGCGATTCCATCCAATGACAACTAGCCGTCGACCACTAACGTAGAGGATGTTCCAAGTTAGCACCAGCTAGAAGTGTGAAGCAAACCTAAAGTGCAGAGCTCTCGAACTAATGACTCAGAGTTATCACACAGACGGTGAAGCTGAACAGTACTTAACATGCTCATTGGCCATGGGCGCAGAGGATGTTTTAACTTGGCGCCTACAGGGGATAGGCATAAGAGAACGTGTCCAGGAATGAATGGCAAAGTAAAAGGAAAAAACGCACTTTTACGAAAACGGGCCGCTCGTTGGGTGTTCCTTCCCAGACCCACAAACAGGGGAGCTGTTTTTTCTCAAGAGATACACGTTTGATGGGAGTTCTCTTCACTTGGCTAGTACAAGCAGGGCTGAAAGCATTTTCACATTTCATCTCGGGCATCGGTGACACCGCTCTGTCAACTCGCTTTGGTGGCTCGTAGGTAAGCGTGTTGTGCACCTGCAAATTGCCTAATTCACATGCCAACGCCGTTGGTTGTGGTGGTGCCGGTGTTGTTGGCGCTGGTGGTGGTATGGGCTGATTTGAAAACACAGGGCGAGGAAATATACAGCTCCCGAAGCCACCATGGGAAAAGGCATTGTAGATTGGAGATACAGGCATCGGAAGCATGTAGTTTGTAGGCAAAGGGGCGGGTGAATGCATATACGTTGTTGTAAACGGCGAAGTATGCAGAAAGTGGAATGGTGATGAGGGCATCGAATGAATTAATGTGGGCGACATGAAGAATGTGTGCGGTTGTAAAGCAGACGTGTGGTTAAAGGGACTCACATAGAACTGACCGGGAAAACAAGTGTGAACGTCAGCGGGCAGGAGGAGTTCCGATCGTGGAGGAGAATTGAAAGAGGCGTCAGGAAGAACAATCATAGAGTGGTTTTGTTGAGGTGAAGTGTTTGCGGTCGACGTGATAGAAGAAGCAGAACGAGGTGGAGTTGAAGAACATGATGGAGAGAAAAGACGTTGAGGAACCTGACTTGAGCATGAAGGAGCAGGCAAACTTTGGCTTTGAGATGGGACATGAATAATTTGCCGAGAAATGTTCTCAACACCTATGCACTTCGAGCCGTAAGATATCACCTTATGGGACTGAAAGCGCTCCACAGTAGGCACAACCGATGATGGCCTTAGTTTGGCGTCACTGCTTACCAGTGCTACAGCAGTCGAAGAGTTGGGCTGAGTTGGTACTTGTTTGTGATTTGATGGTACAGTGCAAGCGGATTGTCCTTCAGCATTCGTGGGCGGGTCGTTTTCACCTGCCAACTGATTAGATGAAGCTTTGGGTTTTTTTCCACGCTTCCGAGGTTTGGCATCAGAAGAGGGTGTTGACTTAGGTGACTTCATAAATGCGCTAATTATAGCCATTGCGTTAAGACCTGCCAAGCGCTTTCTGGGAGGAGAATAAGAACTCGGTGGATCAGGAACCCGCAAGCGCGAGTCGCGTCGTCGGGAAGACACAGAGTCCAAATTTTCATTGACAGGACCGGACACATCCTCTGCTATTTTAGGATTTGAAGCGACAGGCAGTGACCTTTTCCTCAACTTGGACTCTTTAGAAGACTCAAAAAGCATGTTTACTTTCGCTTCAGCATTTAGACTTGCCTCGCGACGTGTGTAGATTATGGGTGACTGAGACGATTGCGCAACGTCCCGGTTCCGCTTAGCTGCCTGCTTCCTCTTTTTCTTAAAGTCAAGAGTCTTCCTTCCCAAAGAATGACTTGATGCTTCATTGCATGCAACAGTTGTCGTATCTGAAATATCAGAATCAAAGCCACAACTGTGATTAGGTTCTTTATCAGCTTTGTCTTCTTTGCCAGCGAAACAATCAGTTAGCCCATATTTAACATATAAATCATAATAAAGTCGTCCGCTTTCACTGTACGTTGGTACATGAGTTGATTGTCGTCTACCGATTGAATGTGACTCTTTATAGGAAATTGGGGGTTCGTTCTTCTTCACAATGCGACTCCCACATGCCGACTTTCTACGAGGTTTAAGGTTTGAATTATTCTTAGACTTTAAACACGTCAAGTAGGCTTTCTTCGCCAACTTTTTTTTGGCCATTGCTACAGTATAACCATAGCGATAAAATTAATCAGAACCCTTATTTTTTGATTGGTGCATTTTTATCTGTCGGTAACAATTATTAATTATACAAACAAATCAAGCACTAAATATAGACCAAAATTACAAAAAAACGTGCAGACGGCAGCCCTAACAAACAAAACCTCATGCCAAAACAAGTGGTAAAAATATAGAACAAGGACGCAATGGCAAATTCTAAATGCCAAAACTTCTTATTAGATACTTTCACATATATGTCATTATCAAAGCGTAAGATGCATTTTCATAACTCTTGTTAAAAACATTAACATTAATTTAATTTTTAATGCTACTAAATATAGTGCAAATTATAATGTGCATGGAAATTTTATTATTTTTTTATACGACAAGTGTAGCCTTCTGAGGCTCCCTCGAAGGCAAAAGAAGGCAGAATGCCAGGATAGAATATATATATTCAGCGGACAGAAGGAAATATGGCCACCTCTGTGACCCCAACCAAAACCTTTTGTTCAAACAAAGCACTACGAAATGGGCTGCTTGCATGGTCCGGAGGCCAGCCTACGCTGTTAGGACAATGTGGTCACCTCTGCTCCTGACCAATACCGGCAGTCTAAACAAAGTGTTACAGTTGGTTATCTCGGATTGTTGATTAAAGCATTGGTTTGGATCTTTGCTTTTATCCCGCTGCCATGTTAGGTATCTTCCATACACGCCAGGATCTTTGAATGCGCCAGTATTTTGACAATCACATGACGTCTTACCTTGTCTATAGGAAAGTCATGGAGTGCTCGATTTGTGTCAGCTTAAAGTAAATTCCATCCAAATGACATCTATCCTGAATCCAATCGCTGGGTGGCAAAACTTAAGTAGATGAATGTGCGTTTTTTTGCAAATAAGTAAGATCGGTGTGACTCGGAGGCTTTTAAAAGAAACCGGCACATGTAATACTTGAGTTCTTTAAGTGTGTTTCGTAGGCCAGAGACGGGAGGGCAATTTTAATCTGGTCCTGGAGCGGTGCGGTGATTTTCCCCATGCCAGCTCATCCTCGCCTTAAACCCTTCAATGTTGTTACCCCCTACCTACCCCAACACATAATAAAGATGTCCGGAAGTATCCAGCCTTCTAATAGTGAGAACAAAAGATGGGCAGATAACGAATTGGAAGAATTGTCTACAACACATGCTCTCTGTCGTTTCTTTATAAAAAGCCATCAGACACATGAATATGCGCTGTCTCTTCTACTTCACTGCTAGTTAATTAGTATCCACATAGATTAAGACTGGGCGGCTTTTAGGCGAAAACATTGTAGCAAGAAGAAATCGAAGCATATAGCAGGACTCTTAGAATCAAATTGGATATAGACTTCGTTAAGACGGATGCTATTAGGCCAGTGCTTCCACTTGGACGTGAGTGCTTTTCAGTGTATTGCGCTCGTCTCTAAATCCACCTACACAAGATAAAACCCCAGGCTTTGTAAAATTGCAAGGCACGACATGTAGAGTTAAGGTCAACTATTTTTTCGGTGGCATTGTAATTTGTTAGCACGCTTAACTCGTGGGTGTTTTTAATATGGTTCTGATAGCGGAGACAGACCAATGGAAGTACCATGGAAAAATCTCAAAGGAAGATCAGTGTAGTACATTGTTTGTTGGAACTACCGGTTTCGGCGAAGGTGACAGAGGTGACCCTACTGCCCTAGCTGCGTGGGCTGGCCCCCGGGCCATGCCAGCAGCCTATTTCCCTCTGTCCATTTAATACATATATATTTTACCCAAGCATTCTGCCTTCTTTTGCCTTCGAGGATGCCTCGGGACGCTACATTGGTGGCAGCGGAAAGCGGACCCCACTCTATAGGGTTTTTGTCCTGATCTCTACCGCCTGTGGCATGTTGCAGCGGTGCGAAAGAAACGCATGTGCCACAAATGGGCCACGAACGACGTCTACTTCCGGCATCTACCCCTTCTCCGTGTTCTACAAGAAAGCCATCAACAACTGAAGCGACACTAGCCATGGACCACCTGGAAAGTTTCGTTCCAAAGATTACCCCTAATATTCTTGCTTAAGGAGATCGGCGTGCTAACGCCCCCCACGGACATACCGATGGTCGGCAGAACCACTTATTCTGGGCTTTCTTCCAAAGCCAAACGAAACTCGAAGTGCAATGCACTGTCAAGAGGGATCACTGACGTTGGTGTCAAGCATCGCCTCAATCACGTCGAATGTGAGCGAATGACATGGTCAACTCGTGAGTGCTTCTTGCAGCGCTGAATACGTTGTAATTGTAGCGTCCCGAGGCTCCCTCGAAGGCAAAAGAAGGCGAAATGCTAGGGTAGAATATATATATTCACCGGACAGAGGAAAAAAGGCTGCTGGCATGGCCCGGAGGCCAGCCCACACAGCTAGAGCAGTACGGCCACCTTTGCGACCTTGATAGAAACCGGCAGTTCTAACAAACATAGTACTACAGTGATGGCTGACGCGGGAGGTGTGCCAAGGAGCGCGTCTGAAGAGGAGAGGGGCAATGTAGCACAATGATTGTTGGAACTACCGGTTTCGGTGAGGGCGACAGAGGTGGCCGTACTGGCCTAGCTGCGTGGGCTGGCCTCCGGGCCATGCCAGCAGCCTATTTCCCTCTGTCCGTTGAATATATATATTCTACCCTAGCATTCTGCCTTCTTTTGCCTTCAAGAAAGCCTTGCAACGCTATAATCAGAGCCATTAAATGCATTTGTTGTTTGCTTAAAGTCGCGTTTTAGCACTAAAGATGTTCACTTGCCTTGTTGATATTTTTATGTGTAGACACAATTCCTTGTAAAGGGCTGCTGCTTATTAAAATCGCGTTTTCTGCTTGAATACTATGCTATCTTAGGTTTTTGGAGACGCATTGGTCATGTGGCGCAGAAATAAGCTGAAATGTCTTTAGCTGTGAAAACAAGTTTTAAATTACTTCATTTGCTTTAGCTTCTTTGGTTGCTTAAAGTTAATTTTTAGAAAGCTTAACAGTTTTTTTGACTATTTTTGAATGCTATTAAAATGCATTGCACGGGTCTTGTTAATGGGCTTGTGATATTTCCCGTGCATTGTATTTAATTGGCGTTTTGTTTTAATAGTTTGAAGTTCAGCACGAATGTGAAGTGGGAAGGTACTACCTGTTCTCTAGTTGCTGTGTCCATCACGGATGGTTCAGTTATGTGTTAGTCCGTCTGCGAAATCGATATGTGACTTCTTGAGGAGATCATACGTGTTGGCACCTGGTTGGTGGTTATTATTATGACAATCGTAGGCGCTCTAGATACTCAAAATCACCCTGTCCTATTTTTCCCCGATATTACTGAAGACAGTCCGCCATTCACAGTATTGGATTCATTGCTTGAATATTTTCTTCAGTTGTATAGTTTTATTTTCAATGACTTTTTAGTAGCTTTTGCAGGCATGTTTTTGCGATCGATCGTCGTAGATGTGGGTGGGTTTCTGTAAGGAAGCTTCTAATACACTTAAATGTATGGTGCGCCTTTTTAATTTTAAATAAAGCTTAACTATCTAGATCACATTGAGTACATTGTTATCCTGCAACCGCAAGGCTTCTTTCAACGCATCGCCTCAGATAAATTTGTCGCAGGGATTTACAACGATGTCTTATTTCCTCTTCATCTCATTGATGAGCCAAAGGAACTTTTTGATTTTATCCCTTCAAACCAGATCCCGTCATCTCTCGGTGGGGACTTATCGTTCGATATTTCACTTTGGGTGAATTTTCAAATTGTAAGTTGATGCTTCGATTGCAGAATTATTTTGGTGCTAAAACCGGTGGATGGCTCTTACTGCGGATTTTTTTATCATTGAATTAAGTTATCAGAACCTTGTTCATAATTCTACCCAAGTAGCCCAACTTCTAACTTGGTACTGCGGTTTAAGCTATCATCTTGGAATTTTCTGACTACTTAGGATTCCTTGTAATCCTTGAACTTACGTTGTTGTCTAGCTTTCGTCATTTCCCATTCCGACTGTTAGACATTGCTATTTTATGCTGCTACAAATCTCAATGTTGATTAGGGTTCTTTATCTTAAAAAAACCTAACACACTAGCTTACACGAAGAATTCTATAATAGTTATTATCGACTGCGTGGTATTGATTGTTTCTAGGTGCTTTAAATCAATTACATCCTAATGTACTTTATGTAATAGAGGGGTTTTGGATGCTTATAAATCACTCTGCTTTTGGTGAGCTTTTTGCTTCCCATTGATTCGCTGGTAAAAATTGGAAAAGAAAAAAGTTTCCAAATGTGAATGCTATTGCAGAAGTGGAGATTTTTCGAGTTATATCTTTATAATCCAGGTCAACTGTCATATTTTGTGTTTTTGGCCTCCTTAATCGTGGGTTTTCTCAGCCGACCTCTTATTGGTGAGTTTCAGAAGTAAAAGCTATTCTATTTTGTTTCCTCGTTGATAATCCGCCTCTCATACAAGTTTGCTTTTGTTTCTGTCTCTTGCTATTACCAAAGCATCCATTGTACAACCGTATTTAAACTCATTGTCCTATTGACAATAGGTGAATTTACTTCATCCATCATATTAAAATGTTAATCACATTCATTCAATATATTAAGCCTCCTTTGGTCATCATTTTTTGCGCATTCTCTTGGCCTTATCCTGATCTGCTTCGTTCCTTGTAAAATGAACCGGGGGTACATTCCTGATGCAAAAGGCTGGAATGTGTCAAGATTTCTCATCCAACTATGGGATCTTGGAGTGTTTTTATTATTTTGGGATGCTGGTACCTTTGTACGGTTGGATTGTTGACGTGTTCATACCTCATTTTGCGGTAGTGGTGGTGCCGCCTGTGTTTTCTCTATTATATCACTATGTTTTTTTTGCAAACCATAGTCAAATTGAAATTTTTCGTGGCAGTTGAACTCCTGAAGCATCACGGAATAATTGTTTTCATGTCATTCACGATCGTAAGGCCTATGTTTCGATCACTCTTGGGTACGTTTTTTTTTCAAGAGGCCTTCTCTTTTAAGCTTAAACAATTTTATTGAATGAGGGCGGTGACTCCTAGCCTTCAGCTCCTTCCTCACCATCAACTGACTGGTGTTGCCTCTTATCGCATCGCTTTTCGAGTGTAAATGCTTGATATTCTTGCTAATTTTGTCTTAAGTAGCTGGTAAGGTGACTGCTGGGCTTTTGCGTCCACACTCGCCCCATCTTTTAGGCTTGTACATTCGCTATTCCCCCTCCCTGTATTCTCCAGCCTCTGCGTATGCCTTGTTGAGTCACCGTTCTGCGACCGTTTTGCATCACTCTTCGTCTCCCCATGTACCACCTAACTTTACTCCCCCCAGCCCTCTCCACTTAACTTGGTCCAGCATCAACCTCAGCTTCGTCGACAAGATTGTCTTTGTACTTTACTTTTTTGCTTAACACTCACTTCAATGTCCCTTCAATTGCTATTGATGCAGCAGGAAGAGTAATTTAAATCATAACTTGGTACAATACGAGCTTTGTGTGCATAAAAATCTGTATTTCTTACCGTTACAGCGGTGCTTTTGGTTTGCGATTAATTTTTAGCTTAGTGATTATAGCTTTAATTGTGAAAACTTTCTAAGTTAAAATGAATTTCCCGTACACTGCCTGAAATTGAGTTTCGCAATGAGCGAGGGTTTGTTCAAAGCAGTTATGGAATGGGTGCTAGAAGATTGCGTTGGTTCGCGACTTCCTAACCGTTTTTGACCCCTTGCAATCACAATGCCGCATGAAGCTTTCTGTTTGTAAAATCTGCAAGTAATTTAGTTTGCAGATTATTTCTTCTCCAAATATGTCCTTTCGATTTTTGAACAAGAGGAAGTTTTTGCGTTTTGTGCTTCATTTACAACTGTTCAATCACTCAAAGATGAAGATATGTCTCTGGATCTGTCACAGTTTGCCATAATGCTGTCAAAGTGCGAACAAATTAGTTGATGTTTGGATTCTTGATCAAACCAATCGTAATGTATGTCTTCTGAGGGCTGTCCAATCTAATCAACTGGAGGATAAACATGCTCTATTTTCTCATGAAATCGTCTTTCATGTTGGCCTTTTTTCTCAGTTTTTTGGGGTTACAAAGTGCGTTAGCACATCTCTGCTCTGGTATATTCACCTGATTTGTAAAAGTGCTTGCCACGGCCTGTAAGCAATGCGTTCAGCACTATGATAGGCGTTTCAAATGACTTAACAGCAGTAGGCTTATGGCCCTACCGAAACTTCTCTTCAACTAAACGTGTGATTTCGAGTGACCAAATTTTTCATTTCTGTGGTTTCTTAAGTGAACGTCTTCGCCTTCGCGTTGGTTTAAGCTCCGAGTTTATGCAGTCTACTTAATAATTCCTAACATCGGATGTTACTGTGCAGACTACATTGATGTTATGTCTGAGTGTCCGTTCGTGGTGTCTGACATCCTTGTTGGCACGTCCTCTAATTCCGTTAGTTGTTGAACCTCTCCCATATACTACTTAAAGGGTTTAAGTAAACGTTTGTATCTTCGTCGGTCAACCACGGAGCAGTATTACTCGATTCAATAACACGTGGCCAAGGTGGCTATTTAGATCTACACTTGTCCTCAGTGCGTATGGCCTTGATGCTGTCCCTTTTTTTAGACATTGTTGATAATTACAGAATTTAACTAGTTTGAATCGCCTGAGCTTTTGATTTGTGGTTCTTACGTAAGTTTGTCCACGTATTGAGACCTATCACTTACTAATTTATTGCAATCTCTAAGTCGCCTTTTCGGTCATTAAAATGTATGGTCTTACAGAATGTATGACCCTAAAGGTATGGCTTTTTCAGGCATCCATCACATATGTTTTAACTTCTTATGAATGCATAATTACTCTCCAAGCCTTGCCGTCGTGACTTCATGCTTAACCATGAGCTGTTAGCGGTATATTTCTATCTTGGTTCCAAATTTAACACGTCTAAAGGTGAAAAGTGGGCTCATAAAAGACTGAATGGGGATGTAAGATTCATTTGGTTAACTATTTCGGGTCAATCCACATAAACACTCGATTCAGGTTATTCCGCTTGTTATTGAATTAATAGCTGTTGTATGGCAGTCCATGCAGTGCGGGTCGCACTGTAGCTCCTTGTTTTGTGTGTATGGAGAAGGTTGGGTGGGAAACTTGTAAACGCGGAAAACTATGTTCGTTCTCGTAAGTATCCATTTCCATAAAACCCTTTTTATGTGGTTTTCTTCATTTTTTCTACCGTCCCCTTCGGGTGCCCTTCATATCTACATCGAATCGCAACAATAATGTTAACCAATCCTACTGTCCCAAGAAATGTTTTTTTGGGGATATTTGCTCATCTATGTATCAAATTTGTCTCTTGAGCTGTTAATTAACCTTGCTGACTTTCACTTGCTGGAGCTTCTTTACGTCTCTCAAGTCTTTTTGGATGGCGTGGTAGGATTCACGATTCACATGTCTATTATTGCCGTATGAACGTAAGTGGGTTTTTACATTTATGTTATGCTCGAATGATTGTCATGTGACTCGGCTTTGTGTGACCTTATTTAGTTCGCTGTGAAGCATAGTAGTAGGTAAAATGTGTTGAGTCATCATCATTGATCCTTTGCTGGTATCATGCTCAAAGTGGTTACTTTCATTTTCATCAACTGTGGGGTTGTACCAAGATTGATGCAGGGGACATACTGTCCAACTCAAATTTGACGCCTGGTCGGGAGCATAACGCGCACGGAGACTAGTTGCATTCGAAGTGTGAAATCACTTTGTGCTACATCGTTCCATATTTATGCGTGGACTCCAGGTGAAAGGGATTCGCCATCGTATCAACTCTAATAGTACGCAATCGCTCCATTGACACTCTACCCGGTCTTCTTATGAGTCCAGTGTCAAAAATCTTTGATGTGTTCCGCATCGACCCATGATAAGTGGTCGCATCAAATTGTCGCAAGCAGTTTGTTTTTTTTTTGTTTAAAATACTACAACAGATTGCAGGGTGTTCCTGGTCTGCAGGTAATTACACTTCTTCAGGTTTTGACAGACGTCCATTTAGTAGTATTGTCGCGTTAGAACAAGATCTTGTTAGCAAAGGTGTTAATTTGACTCTCCAGTCTAGGTTCTGTGCACACTTCTCAATTCCTCATTTAACGATGCTATGAAACTCAGATCAATGGATTCCTTGTGCTTCCTTTCTCCTTTGAATGTGTGTAAGCTTAGCTCATTTATTGCACAAAGCAGGGCCGCAGTGGATCGTGTGAGCCTCTGTGCTTGGTTTGCGCTATTGTGTGCGTAGATGTGACTCCCCTGCCATATTGCCTGAATGCGTACCACTATCGCAGTGTTTGCGCTTTACGCTTTGTTATGTGTGTGAGGAGGGTTGAAGGCAGATCGGGTATTGGAAGTCTACTCGATTTCGTGCAGCTGTACAGTCTTCAATTGTGTGATGCGTGTTTGTGCATCCGAACGCCTCCGGAGTCCTGACGCGGAGCAGCTGTGTTTGCTTTGGCAGAATGTCAGCACTGCATTACTCTCGAAACTTCACTTCATTCCCCTTGACTGTTTCATAGCTTTCGTGTTTTTTGTTATAACTAATGATCCTCGTACACTGTATTACTTATTCCGTTATGTTTAGTCCCTTGATGTTCCACTTAACTGCTACCAAAGGGAAGGGAGGTTTAATTTCCCTTACTCTAGTGGTCATATTCTATCTTGCCAAATTTCCTTGAATCTAAGTTCGAGGGATTCATGTTCTATTCATCTCCAAAACCGAACTATTCCCAATTATAAATAATCTGCCTACTCATCTGCAGTACTTTTGTCAGATTTGAACCTTTTAAGTGTGCCACTTCATCAAGGACCCCTTTTTTGGATTTGAAAATTGCACTCTAATGCATGCGCATACTGGGTTACTACTCACAACATGAATTTTATAATAATGCACGTGAATAGTGTTTTTGCTATTGCTTTGGATTTCGTTTGTTATTTCGGACCACTTGTGGGTTGTTTTCCAACCAATCAGCTATTCGTCTAGTGCCTGTCGAAGCCCACAAACAACATTGCTTGTTGATGTACATCAGCATCTTAACGAGGCCGTGGTGAAGTGCCATCACTGATGCTGCCAAGTAGTCTGAAGGTCCCGTGATATTCTCGAGTTCAGATTGTGTAGTGGTGTGTGTGCCTGCCTGCGCACGGTGAGCGTGCGCGCGTGCGCCTACACGTAGACAAGAATCGTCGCACTTTAGCGTGGGTACGCAATGTGGATGGATGCAGGATCGATGGTGCGCGCATGCATGCGCAGCACGCCTGAAGTGTGTGTTCACGCGTGTGAGCCAGCGGGCCGTCATAACCTCGATCGTGTGCGTGTAGGATGGCGACACTGCGAGCTTCACCAGCAAGACGAAGTCGAGGCCGACGACAGGACCAGTATACCCACGGCCTCCTTCTCTCCCGTCTCACCACCAACTCCCTTTTTCTGCAGGAGATCGAGGCGTTCCAGAGCGCGGCCACTACGTTGGGCCGTGAGATCCAGGCCTTTGTGAGCGATATCTCGCGGCTGGAGGCACTCGCTCACATCCCTCAAGACCTCAGCACCTTCGAGCTAGATCATGAACGTGTGGATGTGCTGCATCGTCGACGACGGACGTTGCTGCGACGCCTCTCCGTTTGTGAGTCACGCGGCGTGGATTTGCGTAAGCGACTGCGGGAGGTGGATGGTATCACCGCCACCATCAGCAACTCCGAGGGTGAGGATGACGGTGGCGTCGGTCTTGTTGGAGGTGGACGTGAAGAGGTAGTCAGCTCTCTGGATCTACCCGTGGACCGATCGACTCAGATCATCCTTGTGGAACAATATATTATCCAACTATCCGAAACACGGTCCAAGTTGCGGAAATTCTGGATTCGATACACTCATGGATTACGGAATTTGAAAACGCTCGAAGAATTCGAAGGTCGGTACAAGAAGGTGAGTCCCTCCCCTCTGCAAACATGGCTTTGAGCTTGTTTTTCATTATTTTATTGCCTATTTACTATCATTTAATCGTTTTCTTCATCTCCCAAAGTAAAAGTAGTCCAAAACATTATGCGTGTTATGCGTTTGTCGTTTAGAATTTCTCAGACAGAACAAATGTTTTAGGCTTGATGTAACAAGTTGTAGTTAATCCCGACCATTTGCATCGTCTTCTATATGGTGTCTTTGCTATAAGCGTGTGGCTTGTCATTTTGACAGGAGACATTGCTTCCTACATACCACCATATCCTGGCATTGTTTTTGATAGGAATGTAATTGGCCCTGTGGGCGCTTTTGACCTTGTTTGACTCAGCTTCTATTAAGCACCCAAGACGTTTTCGACTTTCTGACAAATATCGACCTCCTCGTGGAGTCTTTTTTGGGAGAATTGAACTGACTTTTTTTGCTCTGGTGTCTGCCAGACTAGCTTAATCATGTCACACTGAATTAGGTGGCAATTCTTCTTTGTAGGAACCAACTTTCGGGGCACATATACGTTTTGATTTCTTTTGAAAATAAACCGATCTTATCGACTTGTTTTCTTAGCATTACTGTCAGTTTTATATCGACTTGAACTTGGCCATTTGTTGAAACCCTTCAAATAAGTTTACGGTTAAGAAAACAAGATACAAATTAGCATGAAGCTATTCTAGAACATTGTGTTCTCTAAAATATGTGTATTGGCTTACTCTCGGACTTTTTACACTTTATTTGCGATGATGACTTTCGCGTTTCACTTCGTAACTGATTTGATGTTTTTCGCGAAAATTCGTACACTTTTGGACCTGTACACTTGAGGTCACGGGCATCGAATAGCATTGACCTTATGTAAGATACTCACCTTTCGTATTTGCCGAATCATACGCATAAACGCGTACTTGTTCTTCCCACTTCTCCAAGTAGTAATGTTGTGTTCGTTTCTTTTGTGTTTTCAGGTTGTTGTTTATTTAGATCTGCATTATCTGAAATTGATGTCAATTCGTCTATAGCGCCCATCAGACGTACATATTTACTTATAGGTTAGATTTGTCAAAAGTAACCACATATTATTTTGAAGTTTTAGCGGATGCTTAACAGAATCAGTTTTGCCATTCTATGTTGCGTTGCCGTAGAACATTGCTATCTTACAACATACCTAGTTTGTCACACTTCTTCAGTCGCTTCCCCAAAAGCGTCTTAAATACGTTTTCTGTTATTGTTTTTCCATTTAAAATCACGTGAAAAAAGCATTTCTTTATACGTGTGCGCATTTCCATCAGATGACCTCGCTTTCCAGACTGCATGGGTTACATTTCGTCTTTGACCTACAATGACACGCATGCTTGTACATCTGTAAATGAGTGTATCGGGGTGATGGAGTGCACTTTACTTTTTTTAAAAATTGCATATTAGTAATTATCCCTCTGTTGATCCTATCATATTTGTAGGTCATCAGTTCACAAGGGCTTTAGTCGCGTATATGTTAGCTGTTTATCCACCCCCACAAACCTCTTTGATACGCCACCCGTATTTGTTTCACCGTTTCATCATTAATCAGCTCTCATAAAATTCTCTTCCTTGTAACTTTACGACAATTCTACCCTGGTTATGTTTCATTTGTGTGGTACACTTCATTATTTAAACGCTAGACGAGTTGCGTTTGTTTTTAAAACTGTCTTGCCTCTGATAACTTATTCAGTTGTGCTCATTCGTGATCGATTTATACTTTCACCCCCAAGATTCAACTCTGCCAGTAGGCTTCAGCTTCGGCAGACAAGTAGTGCCTTCCGTAGCAGCATCATAATATGAATGGGTACTTTGCCCTTGCACCGTTCTGATTCGGCATTCAGAATCTCGTAAATAACTCTTCGTGCGGCAGTGTTCTTGAGTTGTTTGCCATTATTGTATGCTTAGGCCATCAGAATGTTGTCGCTTCTTATCCGAATGGTCTTGATGTTGTCGGCTGTCATTTTTTACTTGCTTAGATCAATTTAAACTGGTATTTTAGTTGGTTTTTCGTGGGCATATGTATACATGTGTACTTTGAATCCGCCAGCCTCGTGTTGCTGTTTCTCTCATTTACGAATGGTGTTTCAATTTGGCTTTTGTGACTCAATTTATATTTCTTAATCTCCTGTAAACTGAAATTTGATAGATTCCCTTAATCACCTTTTCCATCAGATAAAATCAGTCTGAGCATGTATCCGAAAGAACTTTTGATCAGTTTACTCTTATTTGCATGCTAGTACGAAAATCAGTGCTAATTCGTGCTATCTTTGCGTTTGAATTGTTTATAAATCGGCCTTTATTATTCTCCCCTCATAATCTTTAAGGACGAAGTAGCGAAGTTCGACTTATCAAGTGCTCTCCATACCTGCCAAGCCTTGTCCTACTTTTGTGTGACAGTAGTGTTTCGTGTCGCTACAAGACTGCGATAATCTGACTAAACTTTCACAGTTTGATTGCTTAAAATCACTTCTGGGACAACTCGTACCCTTGATATCATACGTTAAAAATTTTCATCTTGCTGGACCTCCAAGTTCTAACCCCTGGTCTTCATGTTTTGTGATGGCGTTTAATCCACGGCCAAGTGCATTGAGCCTCATTAACATTGTCGTGGGCATTCACTAGCTCGTCTTATTCGACACTTCATCCATCGTTCTCGGTAGGGCCTCATGACCGCCCTCTCCTTTAATTTTCTGTTCATTTATTTTTTTGACCATTTAAGTTTAGTCGCTTATTACCCTCGCCTACCAACTATTGTCATCTCTTCGCACATTAAATGAACGCTTGGTTTCGAAAGACCATTCCGATACCTTCGTTCGCTTCATGCCATTGCAATATTTGTGCCTGGCTTTATGAAAAGCTCTCGGGTATTGCCAAGGCCTGATTAGATTTGCAAATGAATGCTCGAGTGCGTCACACTGCCAAAGAAACCTGAATCCTGCCCATTCCCAGACGAGCTCTTGCATGCACGAAATCAGTGTTCATTTGAAACACTCATTTGTAAATATCCTTTTAATCTGTCGTTGTCAGTGTTCAGTGAACTTGTATTTTTGATCCAGGAAGCGTTTCTGTAATAGACACCTTATAAAACTTGATTGAGGCTTACGTGTGTGAAAATTTGATTGCAAAGCTTTAGGGCATCTTAACTATTAGTCCTTCCAAAACTGCGTTTCTTTAGCCGCTCTAATACCGATGCAACTGTTGAAACACTTTATTTTATATCGCAATAGTAGTGCTTTTAGGATATTCCTGCCAATTAAGCCTGTAGTTCCACCAGCATTCTTATGTTTCCGCAGATGGCAGTAAACTTAAGCATACTGTTAGTTCAATGTCTTATCGCCTTAACTAGCTCGTTTTTTGCTTCCTTAGTGAGTATGCTAAACTTTGAACTCTGTATTGACACCCACCTTAGTTGTTCTCCGAAAAAAACTCGAACCTTTGTTCCTCCTCACGTGTTGCTCGACTCGCCTGTCCAATTTTATCACCTCGAAGTTGCAAAGATTAGCATATTTTTTCTTGCTCTTCACCCCTAGTTGCAACCCCTTTCGAGCTTATGGCAGGCACTGATCGAGTCAGTCTCCGATTACCTCCTTGGTCGTCCAGGCGCCCCACTCCTTCCTGCAGCTTCCTTTAGCGATTCTTCACTGCGTGGCCTCTCCGACACCTCTGAGGAGACCGACTCGGCTGTGGTGATGACAGGAGAAGAGGAAGGCTTGAATAGCGACTCCTCCCATTTGTCTTCCGCCGCCGCCGTTGTCATCTCTGCCCAAAAGGCCACCACTGCCGCGGGGGACCCCATGGAGAATCTCTTGGCAATTCAGGCTCGTGGTAAAGAGGCTCAAGCCTGCGGAGTTTCTGTGCTTGGTGAAATCCTTGATCTAATTGCTCTCGGAGAGACCATTAGAGAAAAAGCTATCGATGCTGCCACCTCTTGCGTCACTCCAGGCGGTGGCGGGCAGACCGATAAGAGGATGAGTGTAACCAGTTCCGGCAGCGTTCTTGCTCGTCTTACTTGTGAGTTGGCAAAACATTGCCATTTTCTATTTTATAATCAACTTCTTGAGCATTTTTCTCAACTTCTACAGTTGGTGGTCGTCATATTGATCCATCGATGGATGGCGATGAAGGAGAGGATGAGGAGTGTGAGTATGATAGTAGAGATGCAAAAGAAATAGAGGATGTCTATGAGTCAGAGGAGAGTGCGGCTCCAGACTCCGCGGGGCTTTCAGTCGAAATGACAAATGAGTCAAAGGAGGAGAGTATCGAGTCTCCTTCGTCTCTTCCGTTGGTCTGTCTTATTCCCGAATACGCAACAGCCCATATCGTCAGTCTACGTCAACTTGAGGTCATGGCCCGCACAACCCTTGACAAAGCTGTCAGCCAAATAGACCGCCTTGTTCAACTCTACACCGAGATTAATGAGGTAAGGTGTTTGCAGTTGTGTAGGTGCGAAAGTGGACGTGCTCAGGTTTCTCTGAGGTCAATAAATACGTCTGTGTTTGGTCTGCGTGTTGTCATCATCATTCCGCCTACTGCAGCTTACGCAAATTGTTTGGCCTTCGTCTTACCGTTGAGCTAAGGTTTCTCGCACTTTCGGCAATTGAAGTGGCTCTTTTGAAAATAAACTTTCTCGTTCAATCGTACTGGTATTTGCAATCAACTTTCTTTCAGGCTCGCCACTGGATATCAAGAGGAAACAGTCTTCTCAATCCACTGACAGCGGAAAAAATAGCAGAGATGGACTCGATGGCTTGTGAAGGGACAATTAAGCAGTTGAATGTGTTTTGTGACTCAAGGGAGCAGAACCTCGTTCTCAAGGGTAATCCGGCCCAGTTTAGAAAACAGTTCTCGGATTTACTCAGCGCCGAAATGAAGGTTTGTAAATCGTGTACTACATGGTGATCAACTTTCTTGCATGCGTATGTACACATCGGCCATAGAGCTGTGGAAATATCTTTTTACGGCCGATAAGGAAAAAATTCGCTAATCTTATTCGTCCTGCTCTTGCTTAGTCACCTGCTTATTTTTGCATATTTTTAGAAACTAGCACCTACTATTGTATAGGCTTCTAGATCCCGGTAAGAAATGAATTTCTACCGTGTTGCTCTATATTCAGCCTTCTCATATGGCTAATTATGTGCTACCTGTCAGAAAGTATTACTGCCAGTTCAGATGTATTCATGTTTGAGGTGGTACTAGCTAAGATCTCAATTACTTGTTTTCATTCAAGAAAATGGTAATAATGAATGAAATAGGGGAATGAAACGAGAGTTTACTCAATTTCAGCCTTTCAAATATTCCGTTGTGACACTAAGATCTGCCGCTTTGGTAGTTTGGGCTCCTTAAAATAGGCAAAGTTAATTAAATCGGGCTTCTCGTTTCTCTTTCCTAGCTCACTTTGTGGCAAGTGTACCTTATTGACATGTTTAATAAGGTACAGCCATTTTGTATTTTCTTTATTGGAGTTTTCACAGTGTTAATCACAGACGATTGATGGGTTACTTCCGTCGCTCTACCTTGCAAGATTGCCAAAGGGGCTGAAACAACTTCCTCAGTTTTCGTTATTGCTTTGTGTACTTTTTATCTCAGGCACTTACTTTTATATGGTTGAGGCACCAAGCCTTGCCTGCAGTTTTTGTTTCGATCTTCGTTTTCCGTTAATTAAGACTCAACTTGATACTTTCCCATCTAATCAGTCTTTTTAAGTAACCATCATGACTGCGTACCCTATTTGCACCCAAATCAGATGAACTGTAAGTAGTGTTGCATATTTTCAATGAACAACTTACCAAATTGTTATTTCGTAGAGACCTACTCATACTTTTCCTGCTAATAAGTTTGAACCCGGTCCGTCAGGTGATGATTTGTGCTAAAGGCAGATACCGTCACCTGAGGCTTGGTAAGCGACCCTCATCATTTCATAATTTTTATTGGCATCAGGTTGAGTTGAGTCAAATGCTTCGGCTGGTGGAGGAAGTTGAACAGGCTCTTAAACTCACCGTTTCGAAACTGCGACAACAAATCTCACGCAGCACCTACCCCATCAAACCTCTTCCCTCCTCTCAACAACAGCAACAACAGATCCAATTACAACAACATCAACCCCTCGGTCATCAGAACTCTGCCGCCCCTCTCTCTAAGCAGGCATCTCTCACTCGAAAGCAGACTTCTCCCGAAATAGAGGTATATGCCATGTTGACGCGATTTACCTCCGCAAACTTATGGTGGTTACTTCACTAGTTACTGACTGTCTCTCGATGCATCTTGCCGTACTATGAATATGTCCTTCAAGACTTATTGTAATACGTGTTGAATCAAAACACCTTGGGTTTGCACTTACTGCAATGTCATACTCTGGGACAGGCTGTTCTGTGGATTTAAATTCTGTTTCTAATTTTTTTGCACAGACTTTTAACCACCAATTTGAAATATCTGTTTCTAATCCTCCTGATTATTGTGATATGTGGTCATATGCATTTAATGACTTAGTTGATTTTGCTAAACATTTGGACACTCTTTAATTTCCTTTGTAAAATTTCTTAAAAAATTGCGCATTTCATAGTCTGCCCATGATGTAGAATGGCTTCTCGCAATAAAAAGATCACGAAATATTTGATGGGCGAACAGATTTCCCCTAATGAAGGTTTTTGCAACGCGCTACGGTGAGCCATCTGCACAAAACTTTCGATGCCTTCTTGCTATTCGTTGGTCATCTCTTAATACATCTCAACAATAAGCCTATATGTTAATGTTAATCTGCTAGTTTTATCCCTTTTTGAAAGACTTGCTGGACCAATCATCTATGCTTTTGTGCCGAGTAGGCTGCCATCTCATTTCTGCCGCTAAGGGTTTGCGCATATCCACTTTTAGCTCTGAAATTGTGAAGCAAATACGCATTCTGATTGAGCAAATGTGCCTCATCTTAGTAGATTTAAGGTATTATTTCTCAAAAGTTTGGTTTGGCTGACGATCCTCTAGTTGGTTTGCAGGGCTTGCTCTAAACATGGCTGCGCTATTTTTATTCCTCTACGGCGAAGAACGGTCTTTTGCATTGCGAAGTCCGGTGCTCATTCGAAACCCATGGCTTACATCTTACCAGTAAACGAAATGCAACATGTTGGTCTTAAACAATGTAGGCGTTTTGCACCATGAGGCAAACCACATGTGAGTCCACTTTTGTTCCACAAAATATTTTAGTGCGTCCGTGTGCTTATCCATGCTCCCAATTTTTAGTTTGCTCATTACATGGGAAATCGTTAGCGCCTTTCGCTGCTGACTCACCGACAATGCGGCGCCTACTTTCAGCCACTCTTTGTACACATTTTCTTATCCCTGGCTCTTCAGAACAATTTTATTACCGCTTTTACTCATTAATATGGTTTGTTTTAGGTCTTGAGCATTGTTAATGCTATCAACTATGTTTAAATGTCTTTTGCTCATGTTTAATCCAGTATGATTTGGCCGTTCTGAATCTGTTTATCTTATTTTCGCGTGACACTGAAGCAGCCATCGGCAGAAGTTGCGTCCAAGTGGAATAATGAGAAACCCTACCAAAGAGCCCTCCAGGAACTGCTCATCACCGAGGCCAATCATATAAAATTTCTGGAAGCGGCCACACAAGCCTTCTCAGGAAGTCCAGGCAACCCTACACTTCCTCGTTTGCCAGCCTTTGTCAGAGATAATCCGGCTCTTCTTGTTGTAAACATCCCCGAACAACTTATCTTCCACAAAAAGTGAGCTTTTACTTAGTTTTATGTAATTTAATTCGTCCTCGGTCAGGATGTGGTTATCTAGAAGTGATGTGCTAGTTTCTGTGTCAATCGCATTTGACAATTTGATTGATGATCTTTTTTATATTTGCGTTTTCATTGCAATTCCTGCTCTCAAATTTGAATTGCAAAAAAATATCTCGTTCTCATATGATTATCTATGGGAAATAATTTATTACGTGCAATCGAAGAGCTTTTTGCTGCTGGCGAAACTAGTCATTACTTAAAATGGATGTGTTGGAGGACATTACGCTCTATTCATCTTATTTTTTCCATTATTGTACCATTAAGCATTCTACTCTTTCAGTCATTTCTATCCCCAACTCATGGCGTGTAATGGGGAACCCTTACTAATTCAACAATGGGCAGAAGCTTCGGTAAGAATTTGATGACAATGTTCTTTTTTATTAAATTTATGCCCAATCACGAAATTTCGGAAACATTTTAATGTTTGTTCACACTGCTTAAGGGGAAAATTGAGTAAATTTTCAGAGTAAGTTACTACAAAGAACGCACTACTAGGATCACGAGACCGTGTGTGCTTTAGCCAAAATTTCGCATTCGTGTATGTTTGTATATGCAATGACATGGTACACGTCAGCTCCCAGGCTCTAATCCTAATCCATAGAATGGTTTAGTCATATACATTTGCATATTGTTGCCTCTTTTGCGTAAGCACATGCACCATTTCTTCTCTGCACAGGAGTTGCCTTCCTGGGTGAAGGTTAACTTGTGAATCACGTGCAAGAGAACCTTTCAAGCTACTTGCCTTTATGCGCTGTCCGTGTTGGTTTTTCCGCTTGCTTTTGTAATGGATCTTTGGGTCGATAATGATGTTCTTCTATTGGTTGTCCTGTGCATTCGACTTATTCTGTACTTTGTGACAAGTGGCTTTCGTGCCTCGTGGTGATTCCAGGAGTTCACGTGGCACCGCCCGAACCCTGTGCGCGGTGTAGGTAAGTACACCAAGGCGTATTCAATCCCTTAAAGAGGCCTAGCATTGGAATAACAATTCGCCTTTCGTCAAGTCAGACTGAACACTGGATACGACTTAGCAACTGGTACTCTTTGATAGGCCATATTTAACTTTTGACTGATGAAGTAAATCACAATTAATTGCATTTATCCTTCAAATGAGGGATTAGGGTTAATCTCCCCTCTCAAATTACTCAGTAAGCCCAGTAATTGAAGCGACCACCTCCGAACAGCCGTTCACCACTACCATAGTTCCTCTTCATTTGACTGTTAAGTAGCTTAAACTAGCAGAAAATTCATGGCTAATCATTTGCTGGTGAAATCAGGCAAATGATTACTTTGCTGCGGTCCACTGTGCCTACTGGATGTGGGGGTGTGAAGTGCCCTTGTGCTTGAGGCGTTTGATAAACAATACCATAGACGACCTGTTTCATGGTTCGTCTACCTCCTTACGATCCCAAAAATCAATTCGCACAAATGGCTAACGTTATGATTAGTAATTCATCGTGTTTACATAACCCGGGTCTTATATCTAGCATAAATCCCCAAAATATACAAGATTTTTTTCCCATAACAATGCACTTGGGTTGTGGTTCTCCCATCATTATCTTTTTTAATTCATTCATTGGACTTTGGAATTTTACTGTTCTGCTAAGAATTACGGGAACTACTGAGACAAAGCGATCGCATGCCTAGTAAACTTGTCAAGTTTCACTTTTTTTCATCTCTCAAAGGCGATGCCATTATAAACAATGAGTCCTCATTCGGCGAAAGTGTCTGATGCCTGTGATTCAGGGGAAGCTTCATGTTAATTTCAGGTGTTAAATGATTGAACGAAGGGAAATTTGTAATCACATTTAGTCGATCGCGCACTCCTTTTGCAGTGGGCCAGCCTGGTGGACCTGTACACCAACTACTGCCTAAATTACGAAAGAGCTACACAATACGCAGCTGCATTTGAAAAGGATCAAGTTCACTCTCAGTGGATCTCCGCCTACAACCGATACCTAAACTTCCTTGAGGCAAAGAAGCCGGAGAACGGTCAAGAGAAGGAAGAAGAGGAAGGGGCAGTTCAGGAGGATTTATGCAAAGTCGCTAGTCTGAATCGCGTCAATTCCTGCATTAACTTTGAGAACCAACTCATCTTCGGTTGTGATGATGATGGCGGTGGTGGCGTTGATGGGGCGGGTGACGAGAACGAGGAGAACTTACCTCCAGCGGGGAAGAACCCATACAGTGAGGCGATTAAATCCACCTCTCTCTGTCGTCCTCTCCTTGCCTACAGCTTGCGTCTCTTGGAGCCCGCTCAACGATTTCAACGCTACCACCTCCTGATTGACCGACTCAAAAACTATGCACCTGAAGGGCCCCAGAAGTAAGCCCTTTATCTGCACGCACGGGCACGTGTGGAAATATCAATGCAGTCAGCTTGTTTTTGTCGACTTACAGGGAGGCATTGACGAAGGCCCATCAGTCCATGCTTGATATGTGCAACACTGTGAACGTTCTCATGCGAATCCGCGGTCTTTCTGTAAGATTTTTTCTCCAAAACTTCATGAATTTTCCGATAGTTCATACTGTGCTTCTGAAATCATCCACATGTCTCACTGTTTTCCGTTTTTCAGTAATTTGTCGTGTTTCATGAAAAATTCTTTTCGCGTCGAAGTGCGCGCCTCCATGTCTGTAATTCTCCATTGCTAATTCATGTCTGGTTATCCTATTTCAGATATTTAAGTTCAACCTGAAAAATCGTCATATCCTTGTTTACGTGTGAGGCGCTTCAATGTTTTGTGGTCAGCCGATTGAACTAGTACTTTTTTTAAATTTCCCCATTCGCTTCTTATCTCAATTTTGTCTAATTTGCCTATTTTTTCGGTATCACTGTTATTTTCACCCTTGGTCAGTGGTGAACCTATAACAAAATTCAAGATTTTATTTCGGCTTATGACTTACTGGAAAAGAAAAACGATCCGGTTCTGTCTGCGTCTGGCATCGCTTTCCTGTGATTAGAGGAGGCGTTGCTATCAGTTTGCCTTTTTTCACAAGGGCTGTCTTCCTTGACCTCTTTAGGACCATCCATCTCGCCTGGGTCGTCTACTGCTGCAAGACAACTTCACGGTGTGGTGCGGGGAAGGCCGAAACAACAAGCACCAGCGTTACGTCCTCCTCTTTGAGAACGCCATCCTCCTGACCAAGTTACGTCAGACCAACAACTCTCTGGTCTCCACCGTGCTCGCCACTCTCAGCAGCAGTGGCGCCTCCAGCAATCAGTCTCTCACCTCTGGAGTCATTGACTCAAATACCGAAGAAGTGGGCAGTTGTGTGAATGAAACTGACAGCCTCTCCTCTGCCCTCCCCTCCATCCCCATTGATGTCTCCTCTCAGAAACCTACCTACGAAATTAAGATGGAGATCAAGGTTCGCTCTCTCCTTCGCCTTACTATCATTTTTTGGCTTTAAAATTACGAGGCTACATGGAAACTCATTGTCATTTTCTTTTAATCACTCGTTGCTTACCATTAGGATCTGTTTTCGGCCGCCATCATCGCCAATAATATTTGACTAATTAACACTAAAATTCCTTAAAGCCAACGAGAAATTTGGTATTTACGAATCACCGTCAGTGAGAAGAGATTAGCAATGTCGATGTTATTTTTTTATTCCGCTTTCCGAACCCCAAACGGTTTTACCCCCTACCACGAACATAATTTGTAACGTTTTCTCCATACGTAGGAAGGGCGTACGATATTTATTTTGCGTTTAACAAAAAATTGGCGATGCATTTCTGCTTCATTCAATCTTTGAAGTGAAGGGAGTTGTCGTCCAGTGCATTGTAGTGTGAAACAAGGTTTCTCCGTATTATCACGGAGTATAATTAAACCGCTGCAGATGCTGAGAATACAATTAGGAAGGAATGATGAGTCTGGTTACTTTTCTTTCTTCGGTTACAATTTTCCGGTTCAACATACCATGAATCTCTCGAGGGCGTGATCTTTCATCATAATGCATGTTACGCTTTTCCTGTGCATAAGAAATGGCTTAGGCGTCACTTCTAGCCCCTGTATTGTGAATTCCTCATGAATGGTGGTAAAAATTGTCGATAATAGTTCTTGTTATTAATAAATTTTTAGTAAACTTAGGGTAGATTTCAATCACCTTGAGGTAGCTTAGAATAATGATCACGTACCCAACTGTTGGTGCCAAACATTGGGGAGTGACTGGAGCTTTTACTAAACTGTCACCAATTCTTGTTTTCTGGTCAGCTTACGGAAGTGGGTTTGATGCCAAGCGTCCAGGAGGATCGACGCCGATTTGCAGTGTGGACGGCGTGTCGGGCGCAGCTGTACATATTCCAGCCGAGCAATTTGCAGGTGCGCACTCAGTGGGTTCGTGCCATCAATGATCTCCTTTCCGCCCAACTGATGCGCATCCGTGACGATGTGAATCGGCAACACAACATTGTCACGTGTGCGTCATCATTGCTCCAACCGTCGTCGAAGCCGTCATGCTGTCAACGCGCAGACACCCTCTGTGACGCCGTTGATGAACAATTTGATGAGGACGCCGATGTGACTGTCACGGACTTTTAAGAGGTCTAATTCCATCACCTTTCCTGTTGGCTATTTCCTTTTTATTGCAACCTAATATCTGGTTATCAGTATCAACATTTAGCTAAATTCCAATCTTATCTTTTAGTTGCATCAACCGCAAGAGGTAAATTACTTCTAGTCTTTCATCCTCCTGGAGTTAGTCCGATGTACACAGGCGTCACTGTTGTGGATCCCCCTGTTTTCTTGTATCTCCGTTGCATTTTACCTGTAAAGCAGTTCTGTACCTTCACCCTCCCCCAAACTGACCTGTCAATCCGCCTCGTCACTAAATTTCCCATCGCTACTACTTTATGCATTTTATGCTGCGAGGTTGTGGTCATCTGGACCCTCGAGTGCAGCATATCGTCACTCACTCCACGCCATTTCTCCTCCACCTGTCAGTGTGTTTGTTTTGTTAATTAAAAATACTTCCTTGATTAATACCGCATCTTTTGGTATGCTACGTGCAGTCTTCTTGTTTGAAAGATGAGCCGCTCATTCTAGTGGTGATGTTTCTTGCTATGTTATTCACACACGGACATAATTTTTCATCAAATTGACTCATTTTCATCAGATGTGCTTTCCTCTGGAGACTGCTTGCATTTTTCTGATTCATTTGCTTCATGGCATTAGTGTAAAGGCGTAATTGCTCTAAAAAAGGAGCTCCTTACTTTCCTTAATTATGATCACCTAGTAAATTTGTTCAGCTGTGCACTTTTTTCTCGAGTAATGACGATTAAACTATTAGCAACAACACATAAGCCATGGTTTATTCAATCTCGACCTCTGATTTTATAAGTTATTAAGAGTATTTGCCTAGGGACCGGAACGCTTCGAAGGTGTTTAACTAGGCCCACACAAAACAGCTTGGTTTTGCTTTCTTGTTAAAAAAAGTAAGCCATAGTTGACGCTATTTTAATTAGAGATGAAGGGGATGCCTTTTTCCGTTTGCTAACCCACTCGGTCGTAGGTAGAATTTATTAGTATTACACTATGCTTACGACACCTATTGGTGGATCTTCTGCGTTTGTGGAGGTCCGCTTGAAGTAATTTTAGAGAACATTGGATGTATTCACCGCGTGTTTCGGCTTTATTTGGAATTGGACGATAAGGTACGTTGGGAGAACTAATGCAACACTCGTAACTATCACATTGGTAGTTTGGCTGGATTGCACCACCTCGGAATGTCTGAGTATCCCGTTTTTTCTTATTGATGATTCAGACAATAGAAGCCTGTCAGCCATCTTCCAACTCCATTAAAACTGGCTGATCTCAGAGAGTGCGATTTCAAGGCAAAACTCGACACAGCGGGAGTCAGTAGCGTGAACGAGGACGAGTGCACCCCGAACCATAACCAACCTCACGGCCTCTCCCCTTCTTCAGCATCCAGTGAGGAAAGTAGCCTCGATTTGTCCTCTGGACCAGCTTCCCCAGACGCCCAGTTGCTCATTCCATCTCTCACCGCCGAATACTTTGTGGGTCTCTTCAAGCCTAGCATCGAATTGCTCGATAACGTCGTTGCGGCCTACCTGCTCACCCAAGGAAAACTAAAGCTCTTACTCGAGGAAATATCCCAAGGTTTACCTTTCTCTTTCCCTAACTTATTTCACTTTTATCAAAGTGTGCTAGGAATAGTTATCCAATCGGGCGGTCAGAGCCGCATTGAATACCTTTTAAATCTCGCCTTTAGGTAAATTTGATAGACAGTGTTCATTCAAGAGACGTGCGTATGGGGTGGCTTTTTTTACCCAAAATGATATTTGCCTTTTTTGTAAATTAGTAAGCTCGTAGGCGTTCATGTAACAATCCTTTAACATGTTGGCAAGACATTAAAACTTCAAGCGCGGCACTTATTGACTTGCCAAGGGAAATTGTCTTGCTGAATGCCACAATAAGGTGGCACGATGGGCGCGAAGCCATTTGCAGATAGGCACTTGGGATTCATCAATTTTGAGATGAATTCTTTTAACACAAAGGAAAGTCTATGAAAATGAACTTCCGAGAATGTTTTGGGGTCAAAAAGTTTTGTCAGCTTGCATTGTTGTGAAAGGAGAAAGTACTAACAACCAAAACAAAGAAAGGTGTTCCCTACATTGGAACTGAATTATCCGTTGCTATTAGCCGCGTTGTATAATAGCCGACGCATCTGTACGTTTGAGGTAGAAAGCAGTCTTTGTTTCTTCACTACTTATTTGGAAATAATCTTTGAAATTTCCGATAACTTTTAGAGTTGACGCAAGTACTAGGCCAGATTATCCCTCCTGTTGACCTTCAGCAGCATACAAGGAAAATTTCCACTGCGAATTCGCGTCTTCGATCTATAGAATCCCATTTGCAACGCATTCAGGTGAATCCTCTGATTCCCTATGCGTGCAGAAAGCTGGTCGATGCATTGCATTGGTCCCATTGCATTGCTCTTGGATTTTTTTCAGACACGCCTTCAAGCTCTCCAGACTCGTGTGTCGCCATAATTGATAGAAGGAGCGATGTCGGGCGCAGGTACCAAATCCGTGACCCAGTTTCTGCGGGGCCTTGACCTTTCTGGCGTGAACTTTGGCTCGGTGAGTGAGCACGTGGCTGCGCAGTCCTCTGACGGCGTGGCGCGCCGCAGCAAAAACCGAGCCTTCGTGTCTGCAGCCTCTGCGGTACTACCCTGCACCCACCCCCTTGAGAAGATGGCTCGCCTCGAGTGGCTTAAGCTGCGAAACTCTCAGCTCACCAACTCCGATCTCCCCAGTGAGCTTAAGTACCTCAATCGGTTGGAGTACCTCTCCCTGGCCAAAAACAAACTCACTCGGCTCACCTCCATCACGGACTGGCCCAAGGTCTTCCCTAATCTCCGTGTCCTTAATTGCCGGAAAAACCAACTCGTTAGTCACGATGCCATTCCGCCTGACATCTTTGATTGTCCAAATCTCCAGGTGGTTGACTTCAGTTGCAACCAGCTGACCCAGGTTCCCCGGGGTATTGAAAACGCCTCGGGTCTGTTAGTACTCAACCTCAGTAACAATCAGTTATCATCGGTGCCAGCGGAGATATTCACCGAGTGCACCGAACTGATGCTGTTGGATCTCTCTGACAACTGTCTCACTGTTCTACCTGCGCAGCTTCGTCGCTGCTCCTCCCTCCAACAGCTCGTTCTTAGTCGGAATCCCTTCCAGCACTACCAACCGCGCACCATCGTAGCCATAAAAAATCTCGAGGTGCGTTAATCTTTTCAGTTTTACCTTAATTACCTGCCTCATTTCTGTTCGTATTGAACTTGTGGATCTTTGTCTACCTTGTCAATCATTTCTGATCGTCATCTTTCGCATTCGTCCTCTTTAGCTAACGGAAACCCTGTTTTGTCAAATTGGATCACAACTCGGAGATATTAGACTCTTTTCGTTAACTGAGGCGCAGACTTATTCTGCGTATGCATAGGAAAAGTCAACATGATCTTTTCGACTTTGATTGCTCATTTAATGGTGAGCATTTTTCAATACAGAGGATCAGAAAATGATTACGGGCACCGTTTCTATGCCCAGTTTTTAAAAAAATTTTCGCGCGTTCGCTATAAAGGGTATTAATTCTGCTCCTCAATTTCCATTAAATTTCTGAATGTTTCATCTAGATAAGACATAAGCCTGAAATCCAGAACCGTCCTCACTATCAGACGTAAATGTTGGGCGGATATTGAGCATTGACACTTACTCTGGTCTAACTTCTGTCCGGTAGTTATTTATGCGTTTTTAGGTGTTAAAAACAAGGAGCCTAGCCTATTATTTAATTGGTAGCTCTGAATGTAAAGTTATATCTAGAAAGGATTTTGTTTTACTATATTTTGGAGAGTTTCACCGCTTTCCCAATTGAAGTGACGCAAATATTTGTTACCCTTAAAATCAGACATGCATGTTATGATTGTGCGCATGTGAAAAGCTGTACCCTCTGCATTATAGTACTCGAAATCTTCCTAAAGACGTCATTCAATGTGTAAATCTGTACCTTATAAATGTGCAGAAATGCCGGTGTGTTTTAACAACTGTGACACTAGCGGAACGCCATGCCAATGAAGTGATGGTCAAGGCATACGGAGGCAGAAGAGTTTATGTTTATAAAAAATACAATTTAAGCAGGAGTCGTTCTCTCACGTAGCATAGTCGAGATAGCTCTACAGAAAGATACCGAAACATGTACATATGAGAAAAATATGCAAAGAGGCCAGATTGTTTGCAATGAGGGCTCATAGAAATTAAATGAATCAAGGAGAATAGGAAACTACAAGGAACTCATTTGTGCCACAGCAAAGTCGAATAAATCGGATTAGACGAAAAAGGGGGCGTCTCGTGTGGTTTAGTTGCCTAAATGCAACAAACGTCTGTATAATGTGTATAGGTCCTACACATGTCAGGCACGCAGCGACGCTTAGATAATATACCAAAGGAGTTGGATCGGTTAACGAAGCTGGCGGATCTGGACCTCTCGTACAACCAATTGGTGGGTGTGCCCGAGCCTGTGTTTGACTTGCGCGCGCTGCGGAAGTTGGATCTGAGCCACAACGAGATCAGTGAGTTGTCGGCGCTGACAGACAACTGGCCATCGCTGGAATATCTCAATCTGAGCCACAACCAACTAGTTAGCATTCCTTCGGGACTCACACGCCTCACTAAGCTGCGCAAGCTCTATCTCAATGACAACCAACTCACCTTCTCTGGTCTGCCCTCTGGTATGGCCAAACTTAATGACCTCGAGGTTCTCAACGCCTCAAACAACAAACTTGAGAACATCCCTGAAGGTGTGCTTTTCTCCTCCTGAAGGAATTTTCTGAAATCTTTCCTTCCTGTCGTGAAGCATAAGCAAATTTTCGATTTGAAGTGTCGAGCTTTGAAAAGTTTGTGACTCATTGCAACGGCGGTGCATTCCCCTATGGTAGCTTTTCTTCCCTTCGTGAATCACTTTCAAATTCGTGGCCTAATTAATAGCTTTGGATGAGAAGGCATAATGAGGAATGTTTTTACTTCACCATATTTAGGAGCAGTAGTCATTCAGCAAGCAGTCCTGTCTGCGGCTTTTGACTTGTGAGGAATGAAATGAGATTCAATTATATGCATTTTTGAGGCCTTTTGATCCCAATGCACTCCAAATATGCGTATTGAAGTGTCATTAAATAGGCCAACTTGTCTAGCATAATTTATCCTGGCTTGGCTTTGCGTTAAAGTTTCTGTCAGTTACTGCTGTTGCCATTTTAGGCCTGTGCCGTTGTGGTCGGCTGAAGCGCCTTATTTTGTCTAACAATGAATTGGAAACCCTTCCTGATGCAATCCACTTTTTGATTGAGAATTTGGAGAAGTTTGATGTGGAGAACAACCCCAATCTGCGATTTCCACCCAAACCGCCGGCTCTGCAGAAGGGTGCTGGCCTGGCTTTCTACAATATTGACTTTTCGCTGGATGGTCAGCTGCAGATGATGCGTGGAATTTCTCCTGAACCCAGCGAGGATGTTAAAAAGGGCAAAGTTCGTCTAAATTTCTTATTTTGTTCGTTTCCTGATTTTCAGGCGAATATACCATAACCACTAGTTTGTCAATGAATGGATACTTGTAAGACTTAGGCCTGTTTTTTAACGCGGTAACGTTGTCAGACTAGATGCCTTCGATGTCTTTTAAGTGCAGGCATCATGGGTTCACTCCTGCGTTGCAATTAGAAAAACCAACCGAGGTGCATCTGACTGATGTCGACCGATTCCTCAGCCATTGTGCTTTTGCCCTTGACAATCGGAAATAGCCAGTTCAGCCTTCCTGTTGCTTATTGGTGTCGCCATTGCTGCTTCAATTTCGGGAGTTTTACCACTTCTGCATTCGCACTGGTCTTTCTCGGATATTTGTACTGTGGTGTACTATTCACGTGTTTTTGCGACTTATAGAGAAAAGTAGTGTGACTAGATAGTCCACGATTAAATCGTTATGTTCTAAAACATTGATGGTATGATGGTCTGTCGTAAACCACCAAGTTTAGCTTGAATTCCCATGTGCAAGAGTATAGCATTTGGGATGCGTTCAGAGCTGGTGCAAATGGAGGATCTGAGCATATGAATTGGTGGCAATGGGGTTGAAGTGTGATATGCTGTGTTCGATCTTTATCGAGGTACGCTCCCCTCTTAGTCGACTCTTGTTGATGTACGGATAAAGTTGAATAGTTTAAGTCTCCCAGATTCAAAGTGCGAATTTTTACCATTAAAAGTAATACGCACGTATGAGCATGTGAAGCATAGTGGCTGCGATGTTAACCTGTGATGTGTTGTGGCGATGGCTTCAGGAATCGGCAGCGCGACTGAAGCGGATGCGCAGACGCCGACTAGATGGAGGCGAGAACGCGGTGGCGACGGCGGCGGAAGATACGGAGGGCAGTCAGGTGGTACTGGCGGGCATGCGCCACATTGCTGGAGAGAAGGATGCCATCATGCGTCGACGCTACGCTGAAGCTGCTCAGGCGGATGAGAAACAGGTCGCCGCCAAACGATGGAAGGAGGCCCTAACCAAGCCCAACCTCGACTACAGTGATATTTTTGACGAGGTATGTCCACTCTCCCTCTTGCTCAGATCGTGATCTCATTCGAAAACCAATGATTCCATTGAAGAGAGTCAGGTACCATTATTATTTACAGCTGGATACCTATTGCTCATTTAAATCCGCTCTGATTATCGCCTAAACTCTCTCTCTGTGTGGTTCCTTTCCTATAGCCATCTGTGGACTTTGTATCATCCCTTAACGCTTCTTTGTTTTGTTTCTGTAGCTATTTCCCTCACCGTTCCTTTTTGCTTACAAATAGGCCTAAATTAATCATCTGCTGCTATTTGTTCTAGTTATCATTAACACAGACGATGATGCGTTTCCGAACCTGACAGTCTTGTGGTAATGCCACTGGAAGCCATGTTCCCTAAGGTCGATGTATTTTAATGCATGATTTTATATCGAGTTTGGAATTAGACAAAGCCAACGTCGATCACTACGATAGTATCTTTTAGGGCTCCTTTACTTTCCTCTTTCCTTGTAAATTAATTATTCACTCATTCATTTTGTAAGAGACTTAGTAAATGATCAGCCCTGAGGAGTTGTATAGATCCGTCTGGTTATTTGGAGCCTGCAATTCACTTATTTGAAGCGTTCAGTCACCTTTGACTGCCAATCCATGTCGAAACTGTGCCTCCTAGGAATGTTTCTGGCATTTGTAAGAACTGGTATTTCGTTGACAGGGCTATGCCTGTTCATTTTTTATTTACCGTCGGGATAGCTTTAGCTGGAGAGTCGGAGAAATTACGTAGTCAAATACTTGGCATTCATTGTTATTCTCGCTTTCTTAAAGCAATTGTTGGTAAGTCTGATGCTTCTGGTTCCTGTCTTCAAGATTGAAATTACCATAACATTATGGGTCAGTATCTGTTGTTTGGGTAATTTACTCCAACGATACTTAGATTTGAAAATTCGACGTAATATAGGCGCCGTACTTTCACGCCATTCCTTTGTAAAAATCGGTACTTGTGGCTTTAGAACTGGACCTTCCTCTGGCGGTATTTGGCCTAGTGAAAATTTATCAAATAATTTAAGAAATGCGGTTAAGCTTACTTCGCTTTATTACTTAATCTTTGCTACTTCGTAAACAGATTCTTTTGTTTTTTATCCTCTAGCTGAAAACCTTGCGACTGTTTTGGGTAACGCTTTCTTGTATTCATCCCTCGATGACACCATTTATTCGGGTTATAGGTTTAAAAACCAAGAATATTCTGTAGTTTTTCTTCATCGCTTCCTCATTTATCACTAGAATCAATATTTTGTAGCTTTTTTGCTTGCCTTTTCACTGCCAAATTGCGCCTTTTGTCCTGGTATTGTTTGTGTTGGTGAACTCCACCAGTTGATGTTGCTAGACACAACACCCTTGAACTCTAATAGCTTTTAGATTCCCACTATTAACGAATGCAGCGTCACTTTTTGACTGTCTAGGACGCAGGCACGCAGTTGGGTGTGGAGATCTGGGTGATCGACGAGTTTTACCCAAAGCGCTTTGAACCAGAGGATGAGGAGTACGTGGGCCAGCTATACTCAGGTGACTGCTACATCCTCCTGCAGACGCGCGAAGTAACTGAGGTGCCGAAGGACGGTGGGGCGACTGGTAATCGCGAATGGCGCATCTTCTACTGGATCGGTGCCAAGGCTAGCCTTGATAAGCGTGCCTGCGTTGCCATGCACGCGGTTAACCTGCGCAACTTCCTTGGCATCGACGGGCAGACACAGCGCGAAGAACAGGGCGATGAGTCCTCTGACTTCCTCTCCCTATTCCAGGGCCATAAAATTACCGTTCTGGAGGGCTCCAGTGGCAGCACCGGGTTCCACATCGTCGCCTGCAAGGAGGCCGCCGTTCGCATGTACAGGTACGTTCTCTTCGCCCCTCTCTCTGTTTTCTCCACCCCTCATTTCCCAGAACTGGCTTCTTAGTATAATTGACAAGTCAGTTATTTGAAAATAAAACAAGTTTCCCTTTTGTTTTGGGCGCCATCCGAAATACTTTTCGCGACGAATCTCTTTTTCTAGCTAGATTTTGAGTGGATTTCGATTGCCCATGAAACAGCAATAAAGATCATATGATGAATGCCACTTATTTTACTGGTGATTATGCATGATGCAAACCTCGATAGAATTCTTAAACGTTATCCTTTGTAATGCTGAGCTGTATCGGCAGAGATTCGCTCAGGAAGAAGTTTAAAATACTGGTCGAGGTTTTACACCAAAATCGTCCTGTGTATTAACACCTTTGCATAAGCATTTACTTCAAAACAACGTAGTAATATAATAGCTGCAAAACATTTAGCGTAGCGATTTTTTAAGTGGTTGCTTAAAAGTTTTTGGTTCGTGCGAATTTATTCTTGCTTTATTGCTAGCCATAGTGTAGAATCTGAGATTGAGGTGATTGCCGAAGTCCGACACCTCTACAAAGAGCATCTTCAAGTCCAGCCATCTATCGCATATTCTTTCCTAGTCTTTTGACGCAGTATCTAGCCAGCGAAAAGTGAGCTTATTCCTGAGTTTTGTAAAGTTTAAGAGCTTGAATTCAACTTTTTTAAAATAAATCTATGGGAGAGCTGGAACGCCAATGGCACACTACTTATGAAATTGGATAGAATAGCGGCATACTGACGCGATTCTAGTAATTCACGCGGTTACGGCAGACATTTGTGTAGTTATTTATCACCTTTCATAGGCTATTTGGTCAAGAGAAGACTATGTACATAGTCTCGATGCCCGTCAGTCCCACCAGTCTGGATCCAAAGTTTGTATATCTAGTCGACGGCGACTCTTGCCTCTACGTGTGGTTTGGTTCGAGATCGCGCCTCCTTATCCAGACCCGAGGTCGCCTGTTGGCGGAGAAGATAGCTCAGAAGGAGCGGCTGAACGAGGCGACTATCTCGCTGGAGCACGAAGGTCGCGAGTCAACAGAGTTCTGGGCGGTAGTGATGGGACTCTGGAAGCCTGCCCCGCGTCCTCCAGCCGTGGAGCATCAGGAGGAGAGACCAGTGCAAGCTATCGTCGACCATCCCAAACCCCCCACTAATGTCCAGCGCCCTCCACCTGCTCGTGACTACATCTCGGCGGACTGGAAACTCCCCCAACCCATCCTCTATGACGTCAAACTTGGCAAGGGATACTTAGAACTCCTACAGGTAAGCTGTCATTAATTAGTCTCGGCTGTCGTCACATCGTAATCAATCGGTATTTAACCATCGAGGCTTCTACATCTTCCAACAACTCAAGTAGGCTTAATTTCAAAACGGCTGGGAAACCGGTTGCATGGTTCCATCTCGCCATCAACAAGACACCCCAATCAGGAAGTAAACTTATTATAAGAATTCACAGCTGCTGTAAGTATATCTTCGTGTCATCAGCGCGGAGACTGAATTGTAGTGCTCTGCAAATGTTGAGATATTAGCATTTATGCTAAAAGTAAATGACTATTGCAGAAGCTTCTACATTTCTCCCAATTAATTTCAATTGGATAAGCGGTCCTTCTGAAAGTGCATCTAGGGTGTTCCAACTTAAGTTCGAATCCCACGACGACAAATGGTTGTCCAATCGTTGGCGCTTGCGAAATTCTTTTGGAAGACTGACTAGGAAACAGCTTAAAGGTTAACTAATTGGTGCAGTTGATTTGCACAGGGAAAGTATTTGCTGGTAAAAGCCTCCCCTCACCTCTAGGTTGATCTGCCACTGGGTCAATTGACACGAGACATTTTGAATTCTGAGAACGTGTACTTGGTGGACAGTGGGGGTGAGTTGTTTGTGTGGATGGGGAAGAAGTCAGCGCGGTTTTTGCGTTACGCGGGTTTCAAATTGGCCGAGGAGTTAACTGAGATGATGCCCCGTGGTTGCTTCGGCGGCGCCGAGGACACTCTCATCGATGAGATTGTTGCGGATAGCAGTGTGGAACAGACTGTTACCGCACACAAACGGCTACCCCCACAGCCCTGTCCTGAAGGTGCTGAGAATGAGGTTAGTCCCACTCTACAATTCTCTACCTTCGCTGGCAAGCAAACTGCTGAACTACACTGCGAATTTCTTTATATAACTATTGCTCAAGGTCAGTTTATGACGTATGTAAATGGGCCTTCATGCTATTTTTGGTTAGAATCTTCCGTTTAAAGGCAAGAGTTTGGATTATGCCATCAAACACTAATTACTCGAGGTTTGCTCGCTCAGATGTGTTTTCCTAAAACTGGTCATATTTATCCACATTTATTATCAATGCTTGGAGATCCTATCAGGATAATGTAGCGCATGAGTTTTAATTGAGAAGTGAGAAGTGGACAATAGCTGCGGTCTTTTTTGTTCGAGTTCAAGTAAAAAGCGGTCAAGTAAACTGCGTGTTAAAAGTAAAAAAGTTTGGGATCGATAATTCAGCCTCAAGGTCACTTCCTTTTGTGTATCCGTTTGCTTGAAGTTCGTCATGCCTTAATGGCGTCGTTCCTCGTCTAGCATCGTTCATTGGTCGGTTAAACGAGCGTGGGTGCACATTCAATCTCGAAGTGACTACGCTCAACTTGAATTGCAATGTGTGGCTTTTGAATCATGCCTTTGGGTTCTTTTTGATAGCACCCTAACAGGTTATTGCATTTACGTAATTCAAATGCTACCTTAATGGTGGCAGTAATTTGGACCAGAAAATAGGTGGATAGTTTGCTGATTATCTTAGGATATGCAATTGATTCTAATTTAACTGCTTGACTTGGGCCAGTTTCTCAATCTCATAACGATCAAGAGTGGGGTTCGGTTGCACTGTTGTAGATATTCCGCGCACAGTTCGTTGGTTGGGAGCCAGCCATGGCAGTAGACTTCACGCGTACTGCTCAGTCGGTGACAGCGCGCGGCGCCGATCCCAACGTGATCTTGGAGCGCGATCAAATTAAAACGGATCTTCGGGCCCTCATTGCGCCTCGCGAGACGTCCCTACCCTGGGATAAGGCAATTCAACTGATGAACGATCTCAACTACGAACTCATCGAACCACTGGAGCTGGACGCCGACTTTAGCCAAGGCTCGCCCACCCCTTCTCTTCAGCAATTCGTTATCCTTGATCGCAAGTGGGCGCCCGTTGAGCCCAGATGGTTCGGACACTTCTTCAACAAAGACTCCTACATTATTATTGCTCGCTACTGGGTGGGTTTCGAGTATAATTTGCCATTCCTATATGCATTTCTGAAATTATCAAGGCCGCAGATATTGTGAAGATTGCGACTCAGTAGAATAAGATACAATAGTACATGCAAGTAAACAATTGTTGATGTGTGTCATTCCCGTTTCTCTTACCTGTTTACTTCCTCTTCGGTTTCGTTCGATTAATTTGGCTTCCAGACTGTATAAATTTATGTGAATTATCCATTTTGGTGGCGTTTGGGTTATTTGATTGGCAATATTTATTGGATCCGGGGAAAAATAGTCTCGGGGGATCAATGCGGTTTATTCATGTAAATGTTTTTCCATCGCTGCTTGACGGACAGATTAAATCACGAATTTGTTGAATTCGAATGTTAGTCCATAGCTGAAACAGAATTCGAGGATTTCACTTGTCACTTTTTGGTAATTGACAATCAGGCTGGATCCCGTGTGACGATGTATTTCAATTAGTGTGCATTTACCCGACAAATGGTAATTGTTTTGACACTTTTCCTTGGATTCTTTCATCGTCCGTTTTTCAATTGCTAAAGTGGTTGAACAAAGTGGTTTAATATCCGCGATGATTCGATCTTGCAGTTCATAGGCCAATAAGCTTAGTAAATAGACGTTTCCATTGTTTATTACTTCTCAAAAATTGTGATTATTCATGGCACAGTCAGATTACGATTGGTGTCTTCTCGAAGTGAGGCCTTTTTAATGCAATGCCTAGGTTTTTTGGAAACGTAACAAAGCAATCTCGTTTAGATATTGCGTTATCGCAAACACCCTGAGTAACCAGGGCCATGGGCAAAATCTGCAGAGAGGCTGATAGGGGGTTCGTGTTTAAGTCTATGATGCAAACAAACGAACCTTATTGCAGTTAACGCTTGTGCTGATCCTCCACCACTCTCCCGTTTTAATAGGATAACGAGCTGTCGACAGACACCGAGGAGGTCTCTAAGAAGGTTGAGGAGGGAACTGCCACGTCGGATAAGGTTGGAGGAGAGGGTGAAGAAGGAGAAGAAGAGGAAGAGGAACCGACAAAGACTGTTGTCTATTTCTGGCAAGGTCGCGAGGCCTCCGAGCTCGCTTGGCTCACCTTTAATTTCTCTCTACGCAAGGACATGGAGTCGCGTCTCTCGCGCAATCCCAACGCTAATGGACGTCCCCTCAGCGTGGAGTTCAAGCGAGTTAAGCAGCAGCAGGAAGATATGTACTTCCTCGCTCACTTTCTCCGAAAAATGGTCATTCATTCGGGCAGCTATCGTGACCGCGATTCCGCCCAACGTCTCGATCACGTCCATTTCTACCACCTTCGTATGAATGGTGACCCCATCGCCACCAGATGCCTTGAGGTGTGCGCTTCACTGCTTGCATTCTTCTTTTCAATCATTGATCGAGGAATTTAATAATTATTTCTGTTTACTGCCTTATCTGCCATGTTGGTTCAGTTTCATCCCACTAGACAGACAGTTCTGGATAAACTGGTGAAATCTAGTTGTTCAAGGGGTGTCAAGAGGATTTTTCGGTGCTATAAAAGAAGTTTTAACCTCACGAAGTGGTAGCTTCATTCATTATTTTTGGATGTCACTTACGTTTATGCACTTGTGCCAGCGTTTTACTAATACCTTAAAAATTCTTTTGACGTAGGAGGGTTTGCAAGAACAACTGAACCATCCTTGGATAGTGGATTGCGATCTTTCATTGGTTTGATTTGTATCTTAACTTCCCTTTACTTACCGAAAATCGTTTAGCAACCTGTCAAAGTGCGCAGTCCTTAAGTGGAAATAACTTATCTTCTCTATGTCGCATCTTATTTAACCGCAGGTGAACCCTGCCGTACAAACGCTGAATTCGTGTTTCTCCTACATCTTGCGCATTCCGAAGAAGGTCACAGACAGTAGTATGGATCATGTTTTCATTTGGATAGGAAAATGGGCGCATCCAGACGACAAGAAAATATTACAGGCTATTTGCGGCCAGATTTATAATCAGGTTCGTTTGCTAACTGTCTTTCCATGTGTGAGACTTGTTTATTGCCGAGTCTTCTTACAGTCGGACACCAAGGTTGAGATGCTGTCGGAGGGTGAAGAACCTGATGTGTTTTGGACAGCATTGGGCGGCAAAGGAACATATGACACTACTGCCGACTACATGCAATACGCACGTCTGTTCAGGCTCTCCAATGACGCGGGATACTTTCACGCCTCAGAGAAATGTGCCGACTTCTGCCAAGACGATCTCGTCAACGACGATGTTATGATGCTTGACAATGGTGAGCAGGTCTACCTCTGGCTAGGCAAAAAGACCTCTGATGTGGAGGTGAAGCTGTCGCTACAGGCCGCGAAGTTGTATAAGGAACATATGGCCCGGGCTCAACCCTCACGACCCCGGCAACTTAAGCTAACAGCTAAAAATGCTGAACCCTTCCTCTTCCGTCGCTGCTTCCATGGTTGGGGGCCGTTCTATGAACCCAAGGACTGGTCTGGATAGGGGACTAGATGAAAGTGAAACTCCTGTACCCTTCAAGTTCTTTTTCTTCCACGTGCTCATAAACATCCCTTGCCTTTCTATCTCACTCTAACGCCCATTACTGTTATAAATTCCCACAACTTTTACTACTTTATTGTTGCTTTTAGCGCTATTACCTAGGCAGCGAATTTGCTGTCTTTAAACAAAAAAGAATTTCACTGCTCAATCCTGGTTCCCCATCTTATAGGGACAATTTGCGTGATTCTTTGTTGTACCATTCGCAGGACGCATGTAGCGTATACATTTTAGGTTAGCAGTGTGGTTCCTGCCCTATACTCTAAAGGTGAGTCTAGTAGGCTGGTGTGGCTTATAACGTCGGTGACAGCTTGAGGGACTGTATAGTTGGCAAAAGTGATTGGAGTAGACTCAGGTTAAGCAGAATCCAGATTAGGTTGACTGGTTCTTTACTCTAGAGGTTGTGGTTGGCCGGACCCGCGGAGACTCACCAAAGATGGGCGCCATTGAAATTCCAGCCATCACACCATGCCAGATGGCGAAGTGAGGTAGAGTTCCAATTGATCTCAAAAAGACTACATGAAGATCCTATGCGGGATGGTCCCTGTCACTTTGCGAGATAATGGCGTTTGCATTAATTTTTTTACGAATGCAGCCACAAAAAGCGTCTGGCGTCCAGTAATCTTTCAAATCGGTTCCTCTCTTACTACATCCCCAAACCGACCTATAGCATGTTCCACCACCATTTGGCGGAATTCACATTCTGCAAATTCACCATGATCCTTACCCATATCCCTCTTATTTAGGCAAGAGCTCATTGCTGTAGTACTACGCTCGTTCACCTCCTCTTCCCTGAGGCTACTCTTACCACGAAGAGATTGATTGTTTAATAACATTTACTATCTCAGATTGAAGAGGAACGATACAGCCTTAAGGATAGCTGCAATGGTGAATCCTGCCATCCACAAAAAACCGACATCTTCGTCGAGCACGTACTTGGAACCGTATCCTCGCCCCTCGTCTGAAAGGCGCATTTAAAATAACATAAGTGTTGCAGTTTCAGCCAGAGAAAAAGAATGCCCCCGAGAGGTGAAGGGGTTAACGTTAAAACGAGGAACGGAGAAATATCGCGCTTTAACATTTAGCAACACATTTCAGTACGCGGGGTCTTTAACTTTCGCGATTAGGGTGCTCAAAGTACGCCGATGGCTTTCTGAACTTCAAAAGCGCGTTTGTGTTTATTGGATCTTTAGGGAACAAATCGAGATGCCTCATACAAGTAAACATGGTAGTAAGTTAAAAACAGAGTAAATGCAATCATCTCGTGTTGATAACCGCTTAGAAATTAGAATACCTGAGTCAGTAGCCCGGTTTGTTGCTCTACAAGAGTCAAGAATTGCCAATATTAATTTGTTATAGAAACTTTAAACACCTAGACCTAAATTTGGACCCCGTAAAAAGACCTTTCTCATATAAAATAAATGACTTGTTTTCGGAAGCTTTTTGGGCAAACGATAGCGCCATTTATTATAAGACTTAAATACGCTTGTAAAAGTTTTTTAGTTTTGATTACGATAGAGCTAAACTACGGTAAATTATTAAGGCGGACCACTTTTGTTTCATCGAACTTCCAAATGTTGCTCCTATCCAAAGTGGTGTATGCATTGCACTTTTAGACTTCCAGGATGTTTTCAGACCTACAAGATAGGATTTCAAAGGACAGGAAAAGGACCTCAAACACCCGTTCAGTTCGGAGTTCAATAACAGGTTTGTTAATTTTCATGCTGTTAAGCTTGTTCGACAAGTGTCCCGGCATAATTACTCGCGTTACTATCCACAACCCCCGTACCCGGATAGCGCTGGTAATTTTGCGCTCTTGCTGCGACGTAGGGCTGCAATTTTGGGCTTGTATCTGAAATGATGTAATGCCGTGTCGTCTTGTTTAAGCGTCTGCCCTCCTCGTTTAAGCCAATCCCAGAGCATTTCGGACCATATTCTTAATCTTGTCATTGGTACTTACGGGTCTATTGGGACCACGCTGGGGGGAGTTCTTCATCACACTTGATATTAGTGACAGCAGTAACTAACTATTTTGCACTCTTGTATGCATGCATGCGGTAGGTTTCAAATGCTGGTAATTTTATCGCTGCATTAGTATTATTCTCCTGCATTTAATGGACTTCCCCCTTATGATCCATTTCGATTCGCTGATTGTCCTAAAACTGCAATACTTTGTATTCCTTTGGCAGTTCCTGTGATATTGATCGCTACTTTGTCCTTGTTTGTCGTCTTGCATTTAAAAATCCATATTAAAGTGCATAGTGGTCATAATTTAACACTTCTGCTTCACTGTAATCTCACAGCTAATAGTATGCACTATCAATTTAATTTTAAAAAACCTGTTTGCTTTCTCTTTCGTTTCAAGCTGGATCTATGATGGCTTCCAATGAGTCATTGACCAGTCTAAACTCTGCAAATGTGGTATGTTCGTTTATCCTCTTATACGTTTATTAGCATCATAAAAGCGATCGGACTAAATATTTTGAAGCCAAGATTGCGGAATTGGGTGTTCTTCTACGTCAGAAGGATATCTCGATTGAGACTTCTAACAAAGAAATTGATAGACTCAGAACCGGTGAGGGGTTTTAACTGCTCACGAAACCATTAATAGAGCTCCTACGGGCCAACTCTCGTGCGGAAGGTCGGAGCGTAACCAAACCTAATCACACTGAAGAAGATTCCGAATCTCTTGAGGTTTTTTTCACCGGTCTTATCAATCATTATTCAATTCAAGCTGTAGCATTTGTTGTTTCGCCAATTTAATTATTGCTCCACCAAATTGTGTCTTGCCGTGTTGGGCCTTTTCCTCGTCCCTTTTCACCCTTAGACACGTTCTGATTTGGGCAGCATGCTGTCTAAGGCTGAAGCTAATCTTGCCGCGGTGGATCGACTTTCAGAGGAGGTTATCGCACAAAAAGATGAACAGCATCGCAAAGCGATTCAGGAATTGGAATGCGCAAAAAATAATGTACATTTCTATTTAGTTTGGGAACTTACGGGTGCAGCTGTTATGGTGCTGATGGTATGCTTAATTGCAGCTTGTCAGCTTGGAGGAAGAGGTGAGAGCCTTACGTTCTCAGTTGGCAGAAAAAGTTACTGAGATTGAAGGTCTCTCTCTCCAGCTGGCTCAGTCATTAAAGGAGATGGAGGCCAAAAATGTGGCCTTGGAAGGTGCGGAAGAACTCCGGTGAGTTGGCTCATTAGTCTGTAGTCTGTTAAATTTCTGTTGGATTAACGCGCTTTATTTTTCTTTTCATAGCTTAAAAATGCTTGACGATCAGTCTGCTAAAGACAAGGAGTTGCGCAAACTCGAAGCTGAAAAGGATGCAACAGAAACGAAGGTTAAAGAACTCACCGCCGAGTTAAACCAGGTCACTTATGCCTTTTTTCGTTTACATCCACTATTTTGAATTGTTTAAAGCACACGCTACTTCAGCTTCAAACCTTTCTATTACCGAAAACTTAACATTTGACTATGATAATCACTGCTACGTTGAATATTCACCGAATTTTTTTCAAGCACACAGCCATCAGACGCACATTCATAGTTCTACACTTGTAGGAGCACTACATATCATTTGTTGTTTCTTTTCCAGCGTTACCAATTGAATTGTATCCCTAGTGTTTCCTGTAACTAACTGCCCATTTAAAAGGGTATGGTCTGCGCTGGAAATGTGTAAGGCAGTTCCTTACAGTGATTAATGTGTTCCTGTTTCCAGATGAAGGAGGCCTTGAGTCGACAGGAGCGCGAGGCGGTGGAATCGTTGGATCGGGTGCGGGCGGCGCAGGCGGATGCGGAGAAGGCAAACATTCAGACAAGAAATGCTAGTATACGCGAAGCCGATTTAAAGGACCGCGTACGTCTGCTGGAAGAACGCCTTGCCCTTCTCACCGAACCCGACGCCGGGGTTTTCTCTGAGCAAACGGAGGAAGCCAAACTCACATCTGGTCCTATCCCCAGTCTTGACTCGCCTGAGACCGCTTCGGCGCGATGTGTCACTCTTCTTGTTGAAGTTTGTGCTTTTTTTCCTATTTGTCGTGTTTCCCGCTTCACTCATTTGTTTCTCTTAGCTTCCTTATAACAAAATCGGCTCCCTCTTTTGGACTGTTAACATTACAGAACCCTGGTATCCTTAGACAAGTCCATTCTTGGCATTCTGCAGGGTAGTTTCTTAGTCAAACAGTTGTGCCGGCGCTTTTGAAATAAGCTAGTTGGAGGTTTTCTTGAGAACAGTATTGCCGTGGAACTGACATTTGATTTAACAAACTTAGCTGAATTCGTTTATACTTTGCTTAATTCTACAATCCTTTGAATGAAAGACAGCATCATAATGCGACCTTTATGGAGTGCGTGGTAAAATGAGAAAGTGTACATCCGTCGGACTTATTTGCTATTTTGCATTTTTTCATATGGATCGCACGCGTGATATGTTAAATGTACCACATCTCAGTCATCACAATAAGAAGCTTCATTGTACTTTTTTCAGCGTAAGTTGCTGGAGACTCGGCTGGCGGAAACACGAAAGCACCTAGTGGAAGTCAAGTCGACTTGGGAACAGAAAGTCGCCGATTTTGAGTCTCAAATTACCTACCTAAATGGTAAGATCGCTGGGGACGCTGCCGAGCACGCCTCCGAGAAAGCTGAATGGGAAAGCCAGCGACAAAAGCTTGAGTCAGAAGTGAGCATTTTAAGCTCTTGTTTCTCAGGATTTGTTGTCCAATAATCTTGTGCAAATGTAAATCAAGTTGTGTGCTTTGATTTTACACCCATTTTTTATTTTACCATAATAAAGCTTCAACGTCATTTTGCAGTTACATCGCATCTGATTCTTCACAAGTTACAGCGTTTGAATTTTCATGATGGTAGTCTTTTTAATCGCAAAATTCGGGTCCTACTGTGGAGGCTTCCCTATTTTACCGTTCCTGGGATGCGTTTACTCATGATCCCCTTTGTAAGTATGTAGGTTTACTCCAGTTGGGTGATTGGCGTCATTCCTTAAGGAGGACTGACTATTTAACTGCTTATTATATAGCCATATGGACAGATTCTTTCGTTGAGTGTATGTTCACTGCGATAGTGCATTCGTCCACACTTTTGATGGCTTTTATTGCCCTTTTAATCGAGGTGAGTAAGGAGATTTAAAATTGTTTTCGGGAGCTTGTGGCTTCTTAAGGTAAATTTACCCTTTTCCTCCCTTCCGTACCATCTAGCTAACAGAGCTGCGCGACAAGCAGTTAGAGGCAGATGCTGCGTTGGGTCGGGAGGAGTCAGAGCGGACGGAGCGCGAGTTGGCGTGGGAAGACCAGCGTCGAGAGTGGGAATTGACGCATGCCTCGCTGAAGGCAAAGATTTCCGCGATGCAACAGACCGCGCAAACCGAGAGTCGTATGTATGCCGAGGTTCAGCAATTTTCGGTAATGCACTCTTTTCGCTTACTCCTAGATCGACGTCTTTATCAGTCACATTGATCACTACCTCGTGGAATTGGGACAATGGTGGCGTGATTTCTCGTCATTGCATTGCCATTATTTTGCTTTTTTCATGCAAATGGTGTTTCTTCATATGACCACCACTAAATCGAGATCCTCATGCTGGCTCACGCTTTTCAAAATCATTCTTCTTGACACGCATCAAGTGTACTTGTTGTTTAAAGATTAATCGATTGCGTGAAATAGTTACGCGTCCATTCGAGACTACTAAATGTAATTTCAAAGCCACGCACAACAACCGAGTTGATCAAGTTATGCACTGGTGAATACTTCCTCGGCTTTTTTTATAGCAGGAGCTCCAATCAAGGATATCGGCTTTGGAGAAGGACGTTGAAAATGGTGTTAAGGAGGCTAATTCGCTGAAGCGTGAAAATGAAGAATTTAAGGTAGGTCCACCTTAACGCAAATTATATCTCTAGATTCAACTTGACACAAGAGCCGCAAAAATCGCAGAGCTCCAACAAATGGATTCAGAGAATATGGCACTGGACAAACAGAATTGTGAGAAGGTTAGGTCATTGATACTAATCTCAACGAACATGTTGAACGTTGCTTGTGCATTCAAAAATAGGAGCATCAGTTGGCACGACATTTTACTTATACATCTCAAGTAGAAAGTATTTAATCCTTTGTAGGTTGCAGGGTTGGAACAGGAATTGCGAGAGCTAAGCGAAACTAATGCTCATCTAAGGGCAGAGATGGCCAGTCTTACCCAGGCTCATGAGCACGCAAGAGAAGGTGGGTGTCTGTGCAAATTATTTGGCATTTCTGTCTATTTCCAGCTGATGCCACCCAAGGGGCTGCACTGAAGGAGGAATTGGCCAGAACTGAGGCGGAGCTGGTGGCATCAACCGAACGAATTAATGATGCCCAAGGAGCCGCTAACGCGGCCGAGGCCAAGTGTCAGCAGCTGCAGTCGGAGCGAGATGTTTTCTGCACCAAGGTAGGCCTTTTTTACTCTTGGATCTATTTATTACCGCTCGCTTTGTTATTGACTCCTTAAAAAAAATAAGTGCGCTCCAAATGTGCGTACTATCGACGTTCTGAGATATTTTGACCCCTTCAGCGTTTTGGCAGGCTTTCATCCCACCATTCAACTTGTCTACTTCAGTCGAAAGCTATTGAAAATCTTTCAAAATTTACCGGCGCACTGCTTTGCAGTTTGGACAGATATTGCCGAATATGTGTATTTGATTACGACTTCAAATTATTGACCTCAATTCCAAGACTGATCGTCAAGATTATAGGCTAAAGCTCGCCCGGGTGATCTGATATTTTCTGCCACCTCTGCCTCCTATTCATGACAAATGGATCCTGCTAATGTACTCATTCCTGAACTCGTCGCGGCCATATTTGTTTTTCACTCATTTCCAGATGGCAGAAATGGAGAAAGATTTCCAGAGCAGGCTCGCAGAACTTGAGGCGAAAAGAGAGGAGGGCGGGACAGCAGAGGTCGCGTCATTGAAGGCCTCAATCGAAGAATTAAATGAGGTGATTTCGGATCGCAACAAAGTAAGCTACACGCCTACTTCCTAGTTTATCAAGTTCTCTGGAGGGAGGAAGGGATGGGCCTTTTATATCCACATCATTTGTTTGTTCATATTTTCTCCATTAGTAGCCAATTGTTAATGTGTAATTTTGTGGACCGCCTGTACAAATCAAGCAAAAGTGTAAATTAGAAAGGCAAAAGTAGCTGACAGTTAAAAATTGGAAGAATAATTAGCCTAAACGGTAGAGTGAACTCGGTTATTTCTTATCCAATGAAAATGGGTTGAAGTGTTGACAGTATTTTTTTTCAAAGCCCCTAAAGATTCGGGCATCTGCGATAAAAGATTAATGAGGCACCCATTGATGATAAATCACCTAGTCAATGAAAATGTGAATAAGATTGAAGTGTACAAAATTCACGACTTGGGAGTTCTGAGTATAAATAGAGAGTGCGCAGTTATCCAATCTAACCTATTTTCATTTGTGGAATATTCAGTTTAAGCGTAGGTAAATATTTGAAGAAAGCCTCTCAGACGTGTCCTTATGTGTTTTGCTCCTGTCTGTCGTCTATGTAATTAACCATATGCAGATTTCTCATGCTTTGTCACTGTTTAATTTGTTAATCAGCTTCGCGCCCACTCGGGCATCAGGGCGACACTGGTCTCTTCTAATTCAACTAATCATAACGAGTAAAACACACAGACTGTTATAGTTTCAATTTATGTGAACGGCTGTTGCTCTCAAAAGTGGTTCCTGCCTTTCTGCTTTCAAAAAAACACATCTTTCGAACCGAGAATATGTATGGGCACAGACTTTCATGGCATGGAAGGCCTTGTTTGCTTTTGTAATGCTACGACATGGTATTTTCAATATCTTCAATTTGCCCGACTTTTACTTATAGGATCTCAGTTTTGGGGCTTTCTAAGTGTTCTGTAATAATATACTGGTTTAGGACGTAAAATTTTGTTTCTTGTGTGTAATAAAAGTCAGTCCTTGAAATGCTCACGTATGAAGTCTTACCAAACGAAGTGACTACTATTTGTTATCTACTTGCGACAAATGTTGACGATGGTCTTTGAAGTGTACTAACACGGACATCGTTTTATTTCTTGTTCTGTAATGAATATCCATCATGTTATTTTTAGTGCCATTTATTTAATTAATGTTGCACTGCTGTGAATTTGGAATATCCGTGTCAAACGATTGTACCAAAGTTACCTAATTTTTTATGTTTTAAGACTAACACATCGTTGGCATACACGTAAATATGTTGGTTCTGGTGTAGGTCCATCCGAAATCACTCCATTTGTTAGGCGAAACCTCTCTCATAACTTGCCAACCTGGGTCTATTGTACGCCTTCCTGCTCAATTATGCGATCCCCTCTTTGTTACTGCTGGTCTCATTTGGAGGTCTATTCGGGTAATAGCATGTTTTTTTTTAAAACAAAATCAACCGTGTTAGTTTAGTTTTATCTATGCATGTCACATAGTGTTGAAGGCTTGGTATGCTGCGCCTTATGGGAAAACACTTTGTCACAAATGTCTTAGAATGACCACTTAGGCCGACTGAGGTTGGTGTAAAAGCACTTTTTGAATCGCACTGAAAACATTGGTACACATTCAATTTTGTTAATAGAAGCGAAACTGGCACGCTGGCACTGACTTGGTACGTTTAATTATAAGTCCCCTACTCTTTTGCACTTGGAAAGTGAATCTAGTTGCATCAGGCAAAGCAATTTTCATCATTTTGACGATTCATTTTATCATCGGTATGCTTAAATACAGACCATATTGATGACGCAAAGCCGCTTACCAACTTAGACGGCTTAATCTACAGTCAAAAAATCAGTTCCCATACCAGAACCATGAGGTGTTTTTTTTCATTGCTTTAGACTATTCGGCTACAAAAGCAGAAGATGTCAGAACTGAGGAGAGCTCTCGGTCAGGGTTTGAGATCAGGGACAGTGTCAAATCTCTCCCTCGTTTCCACTGATGAGGAAGCTCACAATCACCATCACCTCTCCGTCAGGTTCGGCAGTTCTCCCCTGTTCTGTTCTCCCTCACCACCTTCCCTAAATTGTGATGCGAATTTCTAATGGAGAGGATCAAGTAGATCGGAAGCGATTTTTTTCACTCACATAAATCTGTCAAAGTCATTTAGCTTTAATGGTTTCCTTTGCTGAACCACATGAATTAGCCCTCCTCTGTCGTATGGCTAGGTAACAAGAGGACTGCTGATTATTCAGAACAGACATTACTATGACATTCGTTGACCGACTGATAGAACTGAGTTGTAAAGTTTTTATCACTCATCTTTTATTCGCATGTTGAGTTACTCAGAGTTCTACTAGAACGATGCTGACGTATGTTTTTCCGGTTTTTTCAATGCTTTAATCGTTTTCTGTGTAATAGTTACCTTTTGTGGCGCATGTCAAAGCTAGAATTCCCTGAAAAAATAGAAAATATTTTTGCTGTTCACGCTGTTTGATGGTGAAAATTCCCTCAATGTAACTCGGAAGTCAGTGTAAGCTCTTACGATTCTCATAACACAATTGCATTTAAATAATAAAAGAAATGAGTGTAAAATATGTTACTACCGATAGAATTCCTCTTTTTTAGCAAGCTGGGTATTACCTATTTGAGGTCTATTCTGTTTGACTGTTAGAGAGATTCACGTTGATTTAAATAGGGTGCGCTTTGAGACTGTATGTTGGAGTACCGCAGTGCATTTGATGGTTTAGGTAATTTTTAACGTCCTTTTCTTCACTTTGGGGTGTTGGACAAATTGACCCTTTTTATAATCTTCAGGAACATTGGATATTATCTGTGAGAGACAAGCCCTTTCCCCATGTGAACCTCTAAAACAATAAGACGAATTTGATTTCCATCCCTTTTTGTTAAAAGAAGCTTGTCTCTGAAAGGACGTTTAGGTTCACACAAAACTTGAAAATGGGTTGTCGGACTATACCCACATTTTAGCTATCTAAGGTCCTGAGCTGACCAAAGTCTGATGAAAAAATCAAGGCTAAGTCTACCAGTAGAGCGCCTTTTATAAACTTTGTGCTTTCGTTCTAAAGCCATTCTTACGCGCAAGTTTTATGCTGAGAATCTGCATGCATCCTTCTGTTAGTTGTATCCTCTGTGAATACCACGTCTTCCGTCCTCCTAAAATACCTCATTGAAGATTAGAAGGGAGAGTTGGGAGTCGATTGCATAGATCTGCTTCAAAGCCACCACAACGTTTATAAAGCGTATTTTGCGGGAATCGTAGTTGTTCACCTCCCATCCCACCATGACTACTCTAGGTTAGCTAAGCGGCTCTTTACTGATCTTCTCCCGCTTCGCAGTATATTATTTTTTGACCCGTTCTTCACGGCATCAAGACAATTTTCTGATTAAACGCACATTAGTACAAGAGTGACCAGATTGTGGTGGGTATCCAAGGTTGACTGTGAGAGCAGTGTCGAAACTATAAGGTGATTATCAGACCTCTACACTTCATGGGAGAATATTGTTCTATTTCTTCCTCCATGGGTATCCCTTAGCACATGGTTCAATCTAGCAACGAGTTCGACTATGAGCAGGCGAACCTCTTATTAACGTGATTTTTAATAGTTCCAAAGTCTTCAGTATTACTTTTCAATCGTCGTATTTTTCGTTGCCTGATTGGCCTCTAAGCTTTCCTTATCATGATTTTTCCTTCTTTGCGGCGATCTTTTGTGCTGAAAGGTGAAACATTTTGGGACATCATGAAAATTCTTTAAGGAGAACTAATGTGAAAACTGTCAGTGAAGAGGCGAAGCAATCTTTAGTGTGCTACATCTTTGAGTTACTGCTATTAGATACAATCTTTTTGGCATACAGTATGATTGGCTAAATTTACCAACACTTTTGGAATCTGTTGGGAAAAAAATTGCGAGGATTTGACTGGGTTGTGCGCTTTAAAATTATTATCTCTAAAAACAATAAATAACCAGCTGGAAAGTCGAACAATTTTCAGGAGAATGATGTTTTACTAGGGACAACCTGGGTGACAAGGATTTATGGTCAGGACTGTAAAACATGGTAGACGGATCCGAAGGAACAGCGAAACATCAAGGATCGATAGATTTGTAGCAATGTATTTTGTCGCCTCAACACTCTTTTCGTACCTGTCTGTTTTGTCACTTTCCGTAGAAGTTCATTTCAAAATCAATTCCCCATTCCTCATCATCCACTGCCATATGAATTACTATTTTGCAGGTAACATTTTGCGGCCTCTTTTATCTGGAGGAGTTATTTTAAATTCAATAATGTGAAAACAGTTCTATAACATTGACGTCTTCTTGATGTACCATTCAATTTCATTATCTGTACACCTGTAGCGCATCAATCATCGTCAACGAAGAGGATGTGATTACGAGTGTCTCAGGCTTCTTTCACTTGCAAACCTGGAGTGTCACTTATGGTCCTCTTCTCCCCTCCTCCTTACCTCTCCTTCCATCCTTTTGCTATTACGGCAACAGGATGTGGTTTTTTTCCTTCTAAGTACGACAGTTTCATGTTGCTATAATTCGTAAAACATCTCTCTTACATACATAGGCCGATTATTTGTGGCAGACTAACCCTATTATGAGCGATTCGGCCAAATCAAATTTTTCTGTGCACCTCTAAGCGGGAGAATATCTAGTTCCCTTAAATATCAATGAGTTATGTGCACTTTTCACTTAACTGCACCTACTTTATGGTTAATTCGTGCCTGTACTTACCTATTAAATCTAAATGTCATTAAAAGTGAGATCGGATGGGTTCTTGACAATTCATGGATATTGGCTTCAAATTCGCTAGCATTTATTTTACTTACACGACATTGTTGTGTACTCATTTCTGGGTCTCCACCTCTGCCGCACTCTTGCTTGCACTTTCGTTCCATCGAGCGTCTCACAGCTGCAGACACTTCTTTACAATTACTAATCCCCATGTTGGGGTCATCTATGCGTATGCTACTTTTACTACCGACTGTGATTTTAGTCGTGGCCGAAGGGATTATTCGTGGTGTCCATCTTGCGAATAGCACACTTTCCGCATTCAGATGTGCCCCCCTCATTCTCCTTCTTGCGCAGGCAGGGAAAGAGCTTACGCATCTTGTGTCAATCACCCGATTCGAATGCTATTCCGCATCCCTCTCACAAGGGACCACCAACAACTTGTCTTGCCAAGCTGGGTGTGAATCTCAATTTCACTCCATTTTTTATCATACACGAGATCAAGGAGCTTTTCTAAAATTTTTACAGTAAATTTTTGTACCAAATTATGTAATGATTAATTCCCTACAGAGGAATGGGCCAAGAACGATTTCACTCCAGGGTATTCATTTGTTAGTTTAACTTTCTTCTGCGATTTTAAATTAGAAGTCAGAACTTTTCTTGCCATGTTTTTAACTGTTTTTCGGGCAGAAAATGAACTCTGCATTGTTAGGCTCTTAGACAGGAAATTCCCACCTCCTCATGCAATGCTGAGCTCTATCCTTCCAGTCAGTTAATTAACTCTTGGAGAGTTAGCCTTATTAAGAGATCCCACTCCTAATAACTCATGGCATCGTGAGATGCTGAGGAGGTCACTACACCCTCCTTAACCTTATCCCGCTAAGCACATTTTAAGCAGAATGTTATCTAGCATTCGGCCGTATCTTTTTAATTGGTTTAAGGGCTTTGTTCACTCTTGCAATAAACGCAGGCAGTTGTCCGCCGAGCACAGGTTGCGACTCGTACAAACACTGATACACCTGCTACAGAGGGAACAATATGCTGGATGGGGTTAGGTTTGAAACCTCTAGCATCCGAGCTGTCATTTTCAACTCTTCATCAAATTACTCCTGTCATTCTTAGACGCGATATGTGCTTCTCATATTACTCGGTGCGTTTTTTTCACCTGTCCTGCTGAGTTTTTTTGTAGAATACTTGGTGCTGTCAAGCTTCTTGGTTAAAAAAATTTACGTCGGATGCAGCGTTTTGTCGGGAAACAGGTTTTCCTACTAATTAAATGTTTTTCTCGTAAACGAACTCACCGAAACCCTGGCAGCTGCGCTGCTGTCACTAGATGAAGGACGCTTGCCTTCAGATCTTATCATTCACATAAAAGCTATGCTTGTGTTAGCAACATATCACCACTGCACAAAGTGAACTAGTTGTTTCGATTTACGAAGTTTTTCCCCATCAGACTACCTAATGTATCGTGCAGTTGCTGCTTGTCATAATTTTGCTCAACAAAGGTCTCTCCACTCACAGAGCTCATGGGAAATCGTCACCACTGTTGCGAGCGCTTATTTGTCCAATTTGTAGCATTTAATTATTATTGTTTAGACGATAAGACGCCATTTTTATTCTCCTCCATGTGGAATCCTTTATGCTCTGTTCCACCCAATTGTCTGACAGTTCATATGGTTGTTGCAGTTTTGTTTTTGATCCTTTAGAATTGCCGCAGGTCCTGCCACTGAATTAAATTTACCACAGCGTTAGATTGGAATTTTCACTAATTTTACTGTAGTTAATCATCAATCTAATTTTCGTACTTTTTAGCATTGAAGTTGGATTCATGTTGCTGTTTAATATTAATTTCTGTGGTCAGACAGCTAATTAAGATCACTGTAGCGAATGGTGCTGTTTTCTTAAGCCACTACCAGTCCAAGACTTCAAGCAATACTCTCCAAACATAATGAGCACTTGGTGTCCAAGTCCTCCTTGACGTGTTCTGAAAGTACTTACTAGGTAGAACCTAATTGTATATGTGTAGAAGGATTGCTGTGCTTTCTGCGTAAATTGAATGATACCAAGATGAGACTTAATTATAACAGCACTGCCTTTTTGTTGAAAAAGTGTACCACCAATGTAGTCCATTCCTCTTATCGGTTGACCTCTAGTGGTGCGGCAGAATCAGTAGCAGCAGGAGTACCCTCTATGGCCGTTGATGAGGTGACGCTACCACCGTTGTTCGCGGCTAGTCGGCAGGCACCACCTGCCAGTCCTCCAGCCATTCTACCAGCGATGGAGACGGCACAGAGCCTCGATTCGCACTGCGCTCCCACACTGATGTCCACCGCTTCACCGGCGGCGGCACCAACGACCAACTCCCAGTACGACACCGATCCCATCAACTTCGAATACATGAGACACGTTCTCCTCAAGTTTTTCCTAAGTCACGACTCCGAGGTGAGTCTTAACTCTGCCATTTTAGTGACAACTTCCAATTTAGTAGTTTAAGGTTTATGTTTACACTGATTCGATTCATTCATCGTCCAGTTGGATATGGTTGCATTTTCGCTAACATTTTCACGCAAAGTCCTCAAACCTCACATGAACCTTAATTAAACACCACCTTCCGATTTAGAAGGTCAGTATTGGACATATTATCAAGTGGATGGATGAAATTATACACATTACTGTTGGCAGCACAATAATGTAGCACGTATTCTCTATCAATGTGTGATAAGTGGTTTTGCCATATCATGTCTCAGGTAGGTGTAGAGCGTTGTTGTTCTGAGGATGTCAGTGCTTTTTTGCTTTTTGAATAGGAGTTGATTTGGTCAAGAGAATAATGGCAATTGTTGCCATTTTAGAGGCATCGAGCATCTGGGTGGCTGTGATGGTTGAATTTCCTCTGAGGTTAGAATGTAATAGTGGATATGTCAAATTTTGCTTTGGCATTGTATGACAGTCATAAATCACCATCATGCATGTCGATTGCTTGTGCCGTGTGAGGGTGGAAAATCATGTTATTGGTCAGCCAATGGTTTGTGGAACCGCTAAAATGCAGTGGTTAGCTTACTTTTATCTCCGGTGCCTTTTCGTGATCGTTCACCAGAATGTCGCTGATAGTCTGCCATTGCCCTGTTTCTTCCTTTTTCTACTAAAATATGCGCACTAAACCCACTTCATAATTTGTCACTATGGTCCTGGCTTCTTCCGGTGTTGGAAAAAAATCTGGCGTGCCCGGTGTAATGTATTTTTGTACAAATTACCTCCTTCCCTTAAATAAGGCAAATAAATGCCAATTAATTTTCCATGCTGACTTTCTTCACGCATTCGATTCCCTTCCATTTTTCGTGTGAGATTATCCATATCCAAAATCGCATTTTTGCTTTCCTTAGATAACGTAAGGCAAAGTATTGTTCCTAGTTTTGTATGGTGTAAATTCCTTCCATTGCATTATCAGTGCCCGTCAGTTATTGTATAACTTTGTCTCTGTGAAATTGCATCTGTCTACCCTTTTTTCGTCTATCGTTTGGTAAATTTAAGGATTATTGCCGCTTCGTTTCCATAATGCGTGATTAGGTCTTAAGTGCCTTACCTTTCACTGGTCTCACTAATCTCCAATTATGAAATCATTTGTTTACAACACCCATATCAGTTCTACTCGTTCCCTTTGCAACGTATTCTAGAAATTGGCGATAGCAGTTTGGAGGTACAAACAGAGTAACTTGCGTTGTTTCGTAATTATTTGGATTTATCGATTACATTTTCCTCTGCTAAACGTCAAAAGCTCCATAGTTTTAATGACAGATAATGTCGCTGTCTCCAATTTATTGTTTTGATGCTGCTACTCGATGGACTGAGCACAGTTAACAAAATAGGGAGGTTCTCCTGCTTCTTCTCAAATTGCAGGCCTTGCAGTTGGTACGCGTAGTGGCGACGGTTCTAAAGTTGTCGAAGAAGGATGAGTTTCTAATACGGCAAAGGCTGGAAGAGCGTCGCTCCTGGTTCGCCACGCCCGTGGTCTCACCGAAGAGCAGCGGACAGTTTGCCAAAATGGTCTCCCACTGAGCCTACTTTTACCACCCCTGTTTTCGTCTCGCGCCTGTGATTTTTGGTCTCTCTCTCTCATTCCTTCTACTCATTCGGCTCATTTCGCCTCCCTTATTGTCCCATTCGCCTCTTTTGTTTTGACATTCTATTGTATTTTATTAATTTGTGTAAAAGTATCAAACACGTATTTCTCCTCACACTCCTGCCTCCTGAGTATATAGCACCTCAAATTGTCCGTATTTTACCGACTTATCCAGCTCAAATTTCATCAATTTGTAGGAAATAAATTGTCCAAGTCCCCTTTTACATAATCGTTTCCATCGCAAAGGGAATTGGTCTCTATTTTTGGTGCGATTTTGTGGAACGGTAAACTTAGGTTCCACCGCAGGCATCATAGCTAACTCCTGAGAGATGTGTCGTGGTGATGGGGGCGCCAGTGGTCTGCTCCCTCAGGATGATTAATTTAATTGAGGTCTCGATGCAAATGAATGTAAACGATTACGGTCAATGCTGTGCATCGAACGCAGGATTTCGACACTAGTAACTACAGATTGGTATAAATACACGAGCCTGGGATCGTTTTATAATCGTTTTGTTAATACGAATGTGCCAGTTGGTTGTAGCCTTGTGCCCTCAATAGTCGTCGAATTCGCGGTTTTGCTGCGCACTTTGGCAAGGGATCATTTGTTTTCATTCCTGCAAGGTCATTACAGCTTTTTGGATCTGAAACAGACTGCTGAATCGCCACTGCCTCTTCGCCCACACAATTGTTTGCTGGTTCATCAGCGCGTCTGCGTATTCAGTGGGGCAATGGATCGAGTGGTGGATATCGGGACTAATTCGTTCGCGTTATTTTTATTTGGTTCACTAAATAATTTCATCGTAAATTTTGGAGTCTAATTTAAAGTCCAGTTTTTGTAAGGATTGGACAAACTAATTCTAAATGCAGGCCTTTTACTTGCATTTTGAAATCAACGACAGGGAAGCACACCCAGAGGGCTTGCATAATACGTTTTAAAGTGCTGTCCCCAAAATCGGTTCGATTAAGCTCTAAAAAGCAGTAGTTTTGTAAGTGCGTGTCGCTGTTGATGGTAGTATGAGTTTGGGTCGACCCAAAAGTTTGTTATTTATTTATTCCTTCACGTAAAAGTTGCCTGATGATTTGACAGTCCTTCCATGAGCATGGCGCCATGATAAAAGTTAACCAACTGTGAAATTCCACCCGATAGGGAAATCGGAAGTAAGAGAGGGAGGAAAGCAGCTCAGTGCCCAACATTTCCTTTACAAGAAGGTGCTACGAGCATTACAGTTGCGACGAATATGGAATTGGCCACACCGAAAGTGTAGACCCACGACATTTCATTTGGGCTTTTGTTATAATTTTAAACTATCTAATCCATTGGGTTTATTACACAAAAGTGACATTTTGTGGCAAAAGAAATGATACAATCTGAGAAGATTGAATTCCGATTGAATGCAGTGAATAAAAGTGATTTGGATGTTCGATTTTATATTAACTTCCTTCACTTAGTGGCACTTCTCGCAACACTCCACAACAAAACTCTCTGTTTCCTTAACCGGACTAACAAGCATCAAAGTAATTCGCTCTGTGACCACTTTATTTTGCTTCAATAACTCATGATAAAGTGTAATTTTAACGAAACAGAAGGTTTGTGTGCACGAGGCTACTAATAGGTTCCGATCGCATTTGCTTCACCTTGATTCATTAAACTATTTCATGTGTGACAAATAAAGTACCCAAGACGCAACTGTGGCTCATATGGGTTCTTAAGTCTGCTAGCGCAAGGCGCACCAAAACCTCCAGTTTAGCAATGTCTCCAATTGTTTTTGGTAAGCGCACATTATTTACACTCTCAACATTCCATTTTCTAATGTCTCTCTCCTTTTTTATCCCTTTTTGGCAGTGCATGTTAGCTACCAGTGTTCCTCCGGATTCTCACTTTGTTTGGTGATTTCACTTTAAGGTATTAACAAATTCAACGATCAGTCACGCATATTTGAATCGCCGTTGAGTCTTAATAGACACTGAGACGAGTCTAACCGACTTACAGGCTAATGGGTTTCAAATTCTCGTTCCTCAACCTCCTTGTATCCGTCACACCCTAGTGGATTTGCCCTTAACGCTTCAACTACTAATACCATGTATTTGGGCGTTTAATTAAGGAGAAGGAAACTTTTGGGAAAAACTTTCAAATAAATACGTTGAATTGTCCTAATCCAACTCACGCAAAGTGGACGTTCACGCGACAATGTATTTATCCTCTGAAAAATATTTACTGTCTGAAAGAGCTTTTGTTGATGTACATTGGAAATACAGACCGTGTTGTCCTGATTAGCTCACATAAATTGGCCGGGATTTGGAGGAGGAAGTGTACCAACTCCCAATATTGGCTGCCCCAGTGTCAGTTATTTCGTACTTTCGTAGAGCTGTAAACATGAGGCAACATTAGTGCTTTGTGATTGGCAGAAACTCTGTTTTATTGTAGCTAACCATGGCGCAAGTCAAAAGCAAAAATGACTTAGCTTTGGGAGGTGGCGTTTAAACGCTGGAATACTGCCGGTGCTGGCTTATCTGCTTTTTAAACTTACTGCCCTAGCTTTTTCACAAAATCTAATCCGGCTAAACTCGCCTTCTCTCCATAATAATTTTTGGTTAGATGCCGAACCATTCGAACCCTTGCTCTCTACTCTTTAAGGTTTTATAACCCTGTGCACAACGGGCCAAAAACTGCAATCATTTTTACTTCATTTTATGTCCATGCACTATTGTTTGCAAATAAAATGGCTCCATCTTGACCCTAAAACGCATTTCAAGCCAATTCGTAGGAATGTTTTGTTACTAGTGCTTAAGAGATGCTAATCCAAACTGCAGTCAAATTTCTTTCGCGGTTACACCTAAGTTCAATCTATGAAACACGAACGACTTAGGAAGCACAACTGGCCTTGGATTTAGCACTATGCTCCTTCCATTCCGCAGGACTTGCCCTATTTTTCTCACAAATAACTCGTCTAGAAAGCTTCTAAGTTCTTTCTTTACTAACTAGGCTTAAAACGCAGAAAGGAAAAGATTCAACGTAATCAATGCGAAATAACGAAGTGCATTTACCCATTTTACTTCTCCTCTTAAGTTATCTATTGCAGTACTGGTTTACGTCAGCTGATAAATAGGCTATTAATTTCTGTGTAAAAAAACAATTCCACTCTGTCTTCATGACTTCTTAGTCCGTTTCAGACAAGTGATTGAGAACAATGCCTAATTGAGACAAAAGCTGAACGCTACACTAAAATCAACACTGTCAGATATGAACGACGCGAGGATTCACAGAAGGTCATTTTAATTAGACAGTGCATAAATATGTTTCCACAATTAATAAAGTGGTCTAAACATGCTTAGAATGAGAACTTGATGCAGTATCCACACAAGTTAACATCGCCATTCGAAATTGTGAGAGGTGCAATAGAAAGAAGCTAAAAATAGCTGCCAATGGTTAATGGCTTCGAGCAGTTAAGCAGTGCTGGGACCAAGACTTGATTTCTTCCAAAAATATTTGCGTATACGGAAGAGCCAAGTTAATTTGTCCAGCCCGATAAGCATTACTTCAGCGCAATCTGTTCAAGCATGTTACCAATGAAGATGTAATGTGTTTGTTGTTTGTTTGACCCCCGGTTTTGGTAGAGGAGCTACTTAGCTCCTCTATTGTTTCTTCGCCAGATGAGCTGGCCTCCTAGCCATGCCCATAGTCCCAGATTTGCTGCACTTCGAATGCATGCATTCTCCCTACGTACTATGCCTTCTTCCACCTCCAGGGAAGTCTTGGACCACTGCATGTGTTTATTTAGACTTGCTGGACAAAGTTCAGAACTTGTTGTTCAAATTTTAGCAAGTTCCTTGGAATTTTTTATTGTCGTCTCAATTAATTATGCGGCACCGTCTGTGCGTACGTACCATTAAGGCTGCATAAATGTCATGAAGTGAAATCGACTATGAGCAAACCAGACACTAATTAACTACTCGACTGAAATTTTGAGCCATCCAGTTCACAGTGGACTCAGCTGAAACTGCTAACGCTACTACTTAAAGAATAAAGGTTTGCTGTTAGTTTGATGATGCCACTTTGCGAACAATAAAATCGCGTGGTTATTCAGTAGCGCTTTTCATTCTGTTGAGCGCAAAACAGACGAATAGAAAGCACAAGTGCATTTTTACAATCGTGTAATTTTTCCACTTAGGGAAGGGCAATGTTCGCCTCCCATAAAGGATTTTTTCGATGTCACGCAGGCTCGCAGGCTTGTAGAACAATTCATTGTCGTTAGCGGTTTCGATGTCTTATCAATAAAAGTGATCAGCTTCATGTCTCCCTCAAAAAAGAGATTTCACTACGCATCGTAAAAACTTTGCAGAGGCTTGAACTTCAAATATCTGATTTTGTATTTTATAAAGAATATAAGTGCTCCTCTACACAAACGAAACTTAGCTTAATTACTTTTTTACTATACAAGCAATTTTACTGAGACATCCCTTAAGATGGCTGATTTTTTTCGAGGTGCATCATCCTCCAAGCCTCTAAGAACCTAAACTTGTACGATGTAGCTGTAGCGTCGTTTAGAAGGTTATGCACATCCGTGTATCGCTTTCTATTCATTTCAGCCCGACAGTAATTTGCTGTCAGGGCGAGATGCAATCAGTGCAGAATGAACTATTGTGCTTTCATTCAAGAATAACTGACAGTAAAAAGACCCAAGATAAAGCTGGATTTGAACAAGCAGTGTATGCAAAGGCGAAGGAAGCAAGGAGCACTTTTTATTGCATTGAGCTATTGGTGGGATTTTGTCGCAGAAAATGATTGGTCCATAGTTCATTTCATTTCAGAAAGTCATTCATATCATGTTGTTTATTTTCTAGCGGCAAAAGAAGTTGTGCAAAATATGATTTATGCACCCTCAAAACGCTTCCAAATTCAATATCCAACTGGCGATTCTTAGGACCTCAGCTCAGGAAATCATTGCTGCGTCGTAAAACTACAAAACTTCCGGTTTTTTCATATCGGGGGAGAGTTAAGTTTAGAGTTAGTAACAATCGAAGAGGCACTGAGAGCCAATGTTCTCTGATTATCATTATTTGAAATAGCTTTTGAGTTCCCAAAATAATTGTTTCCAAAAGTTGCATAACTCATGCGTGGTTGATCTCTCTAAAGTAAACATGAAGACTCTTCAACAGCAGAGCCAAATGTTATGGCGCACAGATAGGGAGCGAAAATTTTCGAGCGAAAACCGGTTTTTGGTCAGAGTTAATGGCCACGGCCGCTATGGTGAGGCAAAAGAATTTTTGGAACCTAGTCGATAAAGAAAGCAGGCACCGCCGACTTCCGAATCGCATCTCTTACAAGTCAATTTGCGTATTACCAGAGACTTTGTTTTTAAGATTGCCTGCTTTACCGACAAAAGTAAATGACATAGAACTTGTTTTTAAAAACTAACTAGATTTATGATAACTGCTTACAAACATTGCGCTTGCTAAGGATAAGGTAGGTCTATGGTCGCGACCTTGCTCGGTGCTGTACGTGCTTTCTTCGAGGAGAGACAATCATTTCAGTTGATTTGCTTGATTTTTCATCCAAAGAAAACTCATGTTGTGAAATTAAGTGTTTTCGGGGATTATCACACACTATTATAGCCCTTTTTCCCATTTCGATAGAATTTAGGGAATTGTCTCTATTTGTATTCTTGAGAAGGTAGTTGGTTTCCTCCAAATTGGCTTCGTATGTTTTGCCTCAGGGCTGGTGCAAAAAATGTTTGTTAACTGCGTTGAGCGAAGTGCGAGGGCCTACAATTTCATCATTTGAGGGCATTTTGCTTAAAAAAAAGTAAAATACAGGTAAGAAGTAATGTCTGTCCGCACATTTTTGGATGGGCACGTGAAGTGCTCTAGTAAAGATATTGAACACTCTCGCTTCTCTTGCCATGGGAGAATGCACTAAAATTTCTAAGAAATAGGTTTAAAGCCAACCATAGAAACTGGAGCAAGCTTTGTTTTGATAATCTTTAATATCTTGATTGAACGGCTTATTGGGCAAATAATAATACATTTAAAACTCAATTCACTTCAAATTATCCAAAATATAGTGCAAAAAGTGTCCTTTAGAAAATCGGGCGTTCAAATGTTTTTAGTGATGGGATTTGTGTAGAAGTAACTAAGTCCATTGTACTTGGCGGCTGTCAAGAGTGTGTTAAGACACGCCAAGACCCCTCTAAATGATCAAACAACATTTACGTTATTGGCAGAGTAAAGCATGATCGTCTAGGTACTCCACGTCTACGGTGCTAATTCATGATGCACCCTTGTGACAATCACCGTTGAGGGTAAATCGCTGGAGCATTGAAGGAAGGGACGAAATTGATGCAGACAATGGTAGATTTTGTTGATGCAGAAAAATAAGCAAGATGCAAAGTTACCCAGATGACGGTTGGCAAAAGCAGTATGGGAGAGCGCCGTCGTGCAGCTTTTTTCCTATTCATACCGCTCGAGTCCCAAACCCGACTTCAGACTATTAGAGGAAGCAATTGCAGCAAGTATTCCCCCATAAGTCATCTCTTCCTTTTTTCCCGTTCCTAGAACGCGGAGAGATCTTAATGTTGGATGAGTGAGGGGACGTTCAAATCAACTCGCCTATCTGTAAAAAGACGTGCCTAGATAAATCAAAGATATAAAAACAGTTTACCAGACATACAGGAAGGGAAGGATTAGGGTCTGACGCATTTTCTAAGGTAAAAAAGTTATCTCAGTATAAGTCCTGGCTATTGTATTTTGTAAAGATCAAATACTTCATCTCGTAAATCAGGGTAATAGGAAAAGGTACTGTCAACGCTGGAAATGGTGGTCGATGCCAATAATATAGCAAAACTATAAAGTCAACACAGATGCGGTATTTATCAAAGACTTGGTTAACATTTTAAGTGTGAAATAATCAGGAATAATAACCATGACAACCCGGGGTCATGCATTCTTATTGCGCTGCGGTCCATGAGACTTCGCTTCAAGGTTTCGCACCAATGAAACTACGATTTCACGTGTTTGTACAAAAGCGCATACGCTTATCTTCAGTTTTGCGTTCTTTTTATTTGATGCTTGAATCACGATCCTGATTCCCGCAGCCGTACTCACCAGAATTGTCTTTCGCGCTTCTGAGTTGGAAAGTGCGCACATCGGTGGAGACGGTTCCATATTAGTTGAAGGGGTGTTTGGTTAATCCTCAGTTTCGGTAAAGAAACCACTGAGGTGTTTTGCCATAACGCCTTCGCCAAGTGGGCTGACCCTCAGGCCCCGCTAGTAGCCTCTCAGTCCTTCTGTGTGTTGGATTACATATTCTGGTCGAGTAGAATGCCTTCTTTCGCCTTCAGGGAAGCCTTGAAATGCTACAGCATTGCAGTTTATTCAGTAAGTTATGGCCTCGAAACATTGGTAGGCGAGTCTGCTAAAAGTGAAAAATTATTTGAAGAAGATCGTTAAAACAAAGTACACAAATTCTCTTCCATAAAAATGTCGTTTGTTTAGCCCTTGTTCTGCTTTTAATACGCCGATTTGCAAATCAAAGCGGTTATTTTGGCTCCTCTTTGTAAATGCGCAAAAAAATAATTTAGCCGCAATTAACCATCTTAGAGGAGATCAGAGCGTAGCTGTTTGGCTAATAAAGAAAAGCTTTATCATCTGTTTGATTATTTTGCCTTTTGGTTGCATTTGGAATGCCCTTCTCTTCTTGTTTTTCGCCTATTTGGCAGACTAATTTCGTTGATTAGGCAACTGCCAGGAGGTATGGTAATGCAGCTCATTTGCTCTGATGTGATAAGTAAAAAGATCATATCCTTGCTCTTATTTAACAATCTAGCAAACACGGCACTTCATCCACTATGCTTGATCGCGAGTTTCCAGTTTTCCATGCAACTAAGTTTCTCAGCGGAGTTGGATGCGAAAATTATTGCAACTAATTTCGATAAAGTGTGTGCTAACAATGCGACAACTTGGAGTCAGTGTACTGACGTCCTCATTACGTAGGAGCTCAGAATTTGGAAAGGAGGGCTCCTCTCCCTGCATGATGCCCACATACCGGTTCCTCGTGCAGCCTCTTGTGGGTGTGACACCGGATCGCCCAACTCCTCGGCCTGAGCGCTGCACCACCAATGGCATAAAAGTTGATTGCCAAAATTCAGGATTTTTGACGCTAACCAATTCGAGAAACAGATGCATTCTTGTCTGAGCTGTGAGACTTTTCTGCAGTTTAGCTATTGGTATCATCTAACAAGCTGTTTGTGTTTGTCCTCTGCACCACATCACATCAGTGAGTTTTGATAAAATTCTCGCCTTCATTCAATCCTATGATAGCAAGCGTGTACAATTGAATATTTGGTGTTGAAATGAATAATTTCCTTCAAAATGCTTCAAACTACACAAATAAAAGGGCCAAAGCAAGTGTTGAGCACCTGCGTAGCCTTTCTGGCATTCTCTCCGAGCTTGAAAGTGGCCGTTTGTTTTTCGCTTTGCAAGCAATATTGGTTGCACAAAAGTAAGGATGTTGTATGAATTCTGAGACACTGAAATGGGTAAGCATTATAAAGCTTGTTCAACAAAGCGACTTAAATTTGAAAGCACTAAAATCCCGAATGCTCACATGAAAAACAAATTAAAATGTATTTTGTTACTTTGTTTAGTTATTCAGCGCTATCAGTATCGGTCTCGGCTGGCAACAAATTTCGGTCGGTCCTTCACACTTCATTGCACTTTTTCCACACAAGACTAGGCCGTTTCTCTAATCCCCTTAGTGAAGTCCTAGAGGCAAGGAATGGACTTCTTCCATGATTACTGCTCTATTTAACAAAAAATTTGGTTTTGAAAAAAACTCCCGGATCCATAGGGAACATACACACTATTGGTAGAATTTAAATTAAGGATTTATACAGCGCCCAAATTTCGCAACAACTGAAAGGCTCTTGCTGTGGCTCAAGGACTGAGGTGTCCGTGCAGCCAAACAAATTGCCAATTTACAACGGTTGCAACCCTGGCCGCAGCACTTTGTGAAAGAACCTTGCAAAGGTTGCTACAAATAAGTGATCAAAAGTGTACTTCTTAAGAAATATGCAAAGCTCATGTTATATCATCCAAATCTAGTCATTTTAACGTCTTTGTACCATCAGAATTCATTTTCCTTTCATTTTTAGATTCATTGGTAAATTGACTAATGGACACTTTAATTTTGAGTGAATATTGGGGCTGAAAACGGAGGCTTTCCACACCAGCCCACTTAGAAACGGAACGCAATCAGAGAGTGCAGGCAAATAATGTCCTTTGAAGTGGTATCGAGGCGACCCTTTTTTGGGGGGGCTTTTTTCGTTGCATTTACGTGTGTTTACCAAAATAATGAGCCGAGCGCGGTTCGTAATAAGAAATGAATGAAATAGACTATTCACTCCACTCCGTGCAATTTTTAAGCTCCAGTGCAAGAGCAAATTTACACTTCGCTACTAGCCAATACTCAGGTTTGAAAATCGCCTTCGTGTTTTACTCACAAACATGGAATTTTGGGGCTACTTTTCTTAAAGCCGTCGCTGGAAAATTATGTGTTGATCACGAACGCATTAAACCCCAATGCCAACCCTTCGTTGTGCGTGCTTCTTAGTAAGAAAATAACTTGCGCTAACATTCGTGACAATTTTAAAATGTTGGCATGTGCTTCAGTTTAGTTAATTTCGTAGGAAAGTTTCACCTTGAATTTAGATAAATTAATGCAGCACCTACACCCAGATTACACAAATGAATTTACTGACAACTTATTTGCGTCCCTTCTTGGATTTTTGTTCGCGTGAAGTTTTCTACAGATGTGTAAAGTACAAAAGTCGTTATATCTTCAAAAAATAGGGCTATTCTTTGCCAAACCACAATTTTTTGCAGTGCGCCCTCAAGTACCCATTGGCATAGTAGTTTTAAATGAATTTGTTTTACAAAAGTGACCCGCACCTTCACCAGAGCTTCTAATGGCTCCAATCTAGCCGCTTAGTTAACACATTTATTCACGTTTGCTACCGTTGATTTGCGAGTGTCTATAAAGCATTTGTATTCCATAAACACAAATAAAACTTCATTCCTCGATTACACAGCTGCTCACCAAACTTCGTCCTATGGTAAACCATTAACAATTCTGCAAAAGAATAATAATAAATCAGTATTCATTTATTATCCTTCAATTTGGGCGTCTGCTCCAACATCTGATCAGACTTAACAACTCTTCCCATCGCATAAAGCATGCGTGCCATTTATGTATTTGCACGACTGTGATTATTTTCCCAAGTCATACGCCTAATTTGACTCCAAAGTTGAGTGGTTGCACCAAAACCGTCTTGCCGTCTGGCCATGTGCACATTCAAAATTGCCAGTGTGGGATCAGACGATCCGCGGGCACGCCTCCCATCCAGGTGGAATGGGACCTTTTTAGTTGGGAGGACATCGCAATGATCCCGTTGTGCTGTCCGACATGTCGGCATAACTCCCTATCTAAAATATTTTTTAAAATAAGTAGTTAAACGTCATGTGTGCCAATGGGTATAGGTCAACAGTGTTTGTTTTCTTGAGGGAATAAACATTAGTGAGCAGGGTTACATTCAAGGGTTATTTAGTATGTCACACATGGCATCAATTAAATGCCTCTCTTTAATTAAACAATTCTGACGTCGTACAAGGGATGCAGTTTAGCGGTGCCACAGTAAGATAATGTAGATTGTTGACTCAATTGTGCCATTTTGGGAGCAATCAGTCAACTTTTTTTTGAAACTTCTCGTTTTGTTTAGTACGAAACTTTTCTCGTATTCTTGCGAATTCAGGCTGCAATCCAAGGAGCAAGTACTGAAAATCTAATCACTCTGCATGGGCAAAATGTGGATAATTAATGTCATTTATGTTTACTATGTGCATGTAACTCAATTTAGCATCTAGGATGCCGTCCAGTAGAGGGCATACGTTTGCATCTAATTGATGCAGCTACGGCTTCTCTGAGTCACAGAAGTGAGAGCTCATAGTTTCAGGTGGCCATGCATGAAAAATTGCTTTCACTCGCTGTCCAAGTCACTCGATACACTTCCTCTATGTGTATCTAGCGAAAGCATTCGGCAAAACAATATTGTGCTCCACGTCAGATCTCGCCATGCCTAAATAGAACCGCTGTTCATTAAGCGCTCCGCTGTTTAGATGACGAGCGAAATGGAAAGGACGATTCAGCAATCAGTAAACAACTTATATGCCTCAACGGAATAAATAAAATAATATTTGAATGCTTGTGAGTGGTGAGAGATTGATAATAAAACGGACTTTGGCTAAAAATTAGTTGCCCTTCCCTAGGGTATTGTAAAACTGGAAATTCGGCCGTAAATCAAAATCATAAAATAACGATCTTGAAGTAAATTAAGCGGTTTAAAATGATCGCAGGTTGGATTTAAACACTTATACATGCACATTATAATTCAGCTCTGAGTTGTTCATATTTATGCAAAAAATAGGGCATTTTTGTGTCTCATAACTTAATTTGCTTCAAATGTGCCATTGGCTTGCAAACAGATTCTTGATGATGCCTTAAAAACTGACTTCCATCAAATGAATAAAAATTTATGCACTATGGATTAATCTTGTCTTATCTCAAAGAAGCCATTTGCATTTTCGTACGGGCACAGCAGTGATTTGCACTAATTTACGCAACTCCAAACGGCGAAGCCACACATTAATCTTGATGAAGGCAATTATCGTTAATAAATTTGAGGAGTGTAATAGATTTTGTTGGATGTACTTTTGTCCTAGCAATTTGCATTTCTCCAATGCTCACTGCTCTGGCCTGTTTAGATTGTCGGTTCAGCTGCAAAACACGTCGCTGGAAATTAGTATCATCGAAGTTGCTCGCTTTGTGACAATGTGGATGGCATGCGTGTTGGAACTAGTTATCAAAGACTTGGATAGCATATCAATTTGACCAAATGACCTGCCAACTCTAAAAGGCTTATATTTTACGTGGCACAAATCACACGCCTTCCGCAGAAGAAATTTCACCATGGACGACACATCGATTCTCTAAAATAAAATGCAGATAAGTTGCCAATAGAACAGCTCTCTGGAGAATTTGTGAATGAGCCATTGTCTCTGAGTGTATTAAATGCAGTAGTTCAAAAGGTGGGTGTCTGCTCTGACCAAGCCTCCATTGGCCTGATCGGGCAGCACGCGGCACTGATTGGCTGCGGATGCACGAGCTGCCTAAACGCCCTCCACGCAGACTCACTTCCTTGAACACCCAAAAGAACTATGCCATACATTTATGGTAAGTTAGACAATAATTATTTTTAACACAATGCGAGGAGGCCTAATATTTTAAAATCCTCATTAAGTGTATTAAACATTACTTCAACCGCTGCCGATCGGATCATGTAGCCTCTTCAATCTGTGCCAATTTTTCGTATAAACAATATACTTTTCTCTAATTTTGATTGAAGTAAGTTTCTTTCTATAAAACTTGCCAATTTTTACTAAGACAATTCAATGTTATGCAGGAGGACTATCTTTGATTCCTGTCCCTTGAAAGCAAGAGTTCCTTAGGGTACCGAAATCCTTGAGTTTATTTGTAATCGCTTCATTTATCATCAGGATGAATAAAAGTGCGTTAATAATAAAAGAAACATGTCCAAGACTTAGCTTCAACTTCCCGATTCGCATTAAACTAATTAACTAATTTCTCAATCTCCAAGGCGGAAGCATATTTGCTGTCATAGATATCCCGAATAAACAAATCACCTTTGACGTGCGATAGCCATTCCAAATCACCCATTTTGATTTATTGAGTGCTGCTATGGCCTTTAATTCGACCCCATTTATCGCTGGTCAAGTAATTTTACCGTTAATCTTTCGGTAGACTGCTGTATTAGCTGTCAAGTAGGGAAAACTCGTAGCCATAACTCCCTTCCTACTTTATATAATAAAAGAAGTAAGTATTGTTTCTATTTTCATGCAGGAATTCTGTTGCTCCTTGATCACCTTTGTTTCTGAGTTAGAGAATGCAATTTTAATGGATTACATTTGTTCACCGTGAATACACAACAGTGATGATGTTGCCTCTTCTATGCTTCTACTGTACGTAGAGAAGGGAATCCAGCGATTTGATTGTGAACACTGGCATTGAATGCGTGATGAAATTTCAAATTTTGTCTTTCCCGCTTACTTGGAAAAACAGCATCACTATGTATGAGGAGTGGGTGGCAACATCGCAGCGATGACCAACCCAAAATGATTTATTGGGTGGACCACCGAAATTAATATGAATAACGAATGCATGTACTTTGGTTCGATTTTGACCAGCTCTCTAGGCACATGGAGACAATGCGTTGACGCGTGGTGAGCTAAACAACGACTCCGAGCATTATACCTAAGGCAGGATCTATCAGGGACATTCAATGTATTTTCTGATGCTAAAATTCGCCAGAGCTCCAACACGGTCTCGTAAGAGACCGTGAGTTTGGATTGTGCTAGAACTAAGCAAGAATGCACAGTTGATCACTGGACCTATGGCACTACCAGTTGCCTTAAGAACAAGTTCTAATTTTTGTGATGCCGGTCAACAAAACCAAGCTTTATTATTACCAAGTAATACTAGCTCAAGAATGCCACTTAGCCATCAAATAAAATTTGTTTCATAGGCTGAATACAAATCGTGCCATTCAGACACCGTTTAAGTAGACTCGCTGCTCGTTGTTTCTATTGGCAGCTTATCATAAGCCGCTTCAATGAGCATTTGTTTTATTTCATTGTTTCGTCGTGACAACAAAGCATTGATGCCTTGATGTGATGAATATCAAGTTTTCCATCAGTAAATATATTAGTTCTAGCAGTTAATTACTACCTTGGTTCACACATTGCTCTTTTTGTTTTCGAGTCAGGGATTTCTAATCGAATCCAGGTCTCATAAGCCTCAAGGTTGCCACTATAAAAACCAAATCTGTCTACTGCTTTTGCCAACACGTGGTTAAGCGGTTGAGATTCCTCCCACGCTTGCCCTCGTAGCCACTCATGGGAGCGAGGAAATTTTCAATTTCATCATATCTCTCAACACCAGGCAGAGCATTACACCACCAGGCAGATGTTGAAAGTGATAAACCCCGAGACCGATGGCGCTACGGCCGTTAAAATACTGGATACACAAACGCCCACTCTGCTCCAAATCACATTTGTATTTTGCGAAATGGAACGTAGTGCAGTACAAGTCTTTTGATGATTTATCGGTGTCGAAATAACTAATTAAGAGGCCGCCAGCGAGGTAAACAATAAATTTTTCTGGCCAGTTTATAATGCATATAAATGATAAAATGAGTCCCTTAAATTTTATCATTATAAATTAATCGCATATTCAAGAAATCATTGTGTGCGCTGCCTCCACACCACAATCGCGCCACATTGCCAATGCCTAATCTGCGGTATTCGGGGTTAGAAGTGGGCAGGAAAAGTTAAGTCAGGTAATAATGTGTTCATGCTTTGTTGTTCGCAGCATTGTAGAAGGCATGGCAGGCACTTCGCGAGGCGGTGAGGCGGCCCTGAGGGCCTACCTACAGCGTGCCGACGTGCAGCGTGGCCTGCGTATCTCAGCCATCGGCTATGTCTACGTGCAACCCTGCATCTGTCTAGTCGGTTTCATCCTCAACATCATCAGCACCTATGTCTTCCAACGCAAGACCTTCTCCTCCACACCCGCCTACATGCTTGTTCTCGCCCTATCCATCGCTGATGCCATCACCCTCGGACTGCGCATTCCTCAGGGTCTCACCTAGTAATCCTCTGCTCTCCTCCCTCCACCTTTTTCTTTTCAAAGACGTAATCTTTTTCAATCCAACTATTACGAGGGTGGATATTTGAGCATATTTCCCTCTAAGCCTTGTCTAAGATCTTAAACGCCTTATTTACCCTAGGCGGTAGCGATTATAAGCAAACCCTTAGAGACTAAGAATTGGTTTCGTCTATGCAGTTCTTTCGCTCAATGCAGTGATCACAGAACGGTTTGGTCCGTTCAGCATTCGGAAAAATGACATGGTGATGTACCTTGTGATGAGTGTTTTCGTGATAATGATTCTTCAGCGCCCGGGGGAGAGCAAGGCTATCAACTCATACAGACCACATGATGAACTTTTGCCCCACAAAACTGCTGGATAGTACATGCATAAATAATCTTCTCTATCAACAATGTGATCCTTGCCAGGAAATAGTGAAACAAACCGCTGAAACAAGTCTTCTGTTAAGACCAGAGTTCTGCGCACGCGTGGAAATATCTACAAACCAGCCGCTTTTATGCTATGCAGGCGAATCTAGGCTTCTTGATGAGGGCCTTAGCATCAACATTTTCCACCCGCATCATTCATTAAATTGTTCATCATCCGTTCTTCATCCCTTGAATCCAAATGCACTTAATCTTCCTCATTGGAAGCACCTAGTTTTTGAGCCTCTTCTTTGATCATAATTTTGCCGCATCCCGCCGAATTCTAGGCGGCAAGCAAAGCTCACAAATGCACGGCCTATTCTTTCATCCACCAATGAATGTCATATATTTTTGAATGGGAGCATTATTTGAGAAAGATTTAAATCATTACTAAAATTAATTCAAATAATCTATTTCATTGGCAGCATTATTACGCAAACAAGTTTGAGCTTCCAGCATTAAAACGCTTCAAGCATTTACATTTTGCAAAATTTATTCGAAACTCCTGTTCCCGAGTAGCTACCACAATGCGTTAAATTCTGCAGAAAACTTAGATTTCTTATTCTACAGTGCAATGATTTACGGCTTACCTTTAGTATTTTGACTACATCACAATCTCAAAAGCCTTTTAAAACTAGTGTTTTTCGTTAATTTTTTCCTTCTCTCTTGCCTTCTCCAAAAGTAGATTTATTTGCTACCAAACATTTCTCATCACACGCATTCACACTCCTGTGGACTGTTAATTTCTCAGATTTTTCTTAATTTCTATGTTACCTCTCTTGCAGCTTGGGGGAAAAGGTATGTGGCTTACGACTTATTAAATAAACCTGTCAGCTTTCGCATTGGGACAGCTACCAACCTTTATATTTCAGCTCTTACTTTTTTGGTCGATAGAAATGCAAATGTGCCTATGCTGTCCTTCTTTTGTAGAATAAAATGTTTTGTAAATCTCAAAAGCCCCATAACAAATTGTACTGAATCAAACCCATTGAGATTGCGGTGCTTCTCTATGCACACAAAAGTGATTAAGAGCTCTGTAATTACTGGTGGGCAGCAAATGATGGGCCTTGCTTCTCATATCCTGGCTTGTGCTTGAATACAAAGAAAAAAGTGCTTCCATTTAACTTAGAACAAATTCTCTTTTGGCTGCAAAGCGATGCGATTTCGCCAATTTATTTCAAGTTCGGTAAAACCTTAAAACTGCGCTAACAGTGTGGTAGTGCTTCACTCTTCGACACAAACCTACATTATGTGCTGCAAGTTCAGCTTAATGCTTATCCAAAATTTATGATGAAAATGCCTTCCACCATAGACTGTTGAATTTTTCATGGTGCATGATGAGTGGCCGTGCCTCCTCCTCCTCCTCCTCCTCCTCCTCCTCCTCCTCCTCCTCCTCCTCCTCCTCCTCCTCCTCCTCCTCTCCTCCTCCTCCTCCTCCTCCTCCTCCCTCCTCCTCCTCCTCCTCCTCCTCCTCCTCCTCCTCCTCCTCCTCCTCCTCCTCCTCCTCCCTCCTCCTCCTCCTCCTCCCTCCTCCTCCTCCTCTCCTCCTCCTCCTCCTCCTCCTCCTCCTCTCCTCTCCTCCTCCTCCTCCTCCTCTCTCCTCCTCCTCTCCTCTCCTTCCTCCTCCTCCTCCTCCTCCCTCCTCCTCCTCCTCCTCTCCTCTCCTCCTCCCTCCTCCTCCTCCTCCTCCTCCTCCTCCTCCTCCTCCTCCTCCTCCTCCTCCTCCTCCTCCTCCTCCTCCTCCTCCTCCTCCTCCTCCTCCTCCTCCTCCTCCTCCTCCTCCTCCTCCTCCTCCTCCTCCTCTACCCCCCTTCCCCTACATATAGGGTAAGATGCTTCTGTCATTTTTACAGCTACTCAAATTTATGTAGTAGGAGTTTTGGAGAGTTATGGGTTTATAAATGCACATTTCGTGAAAAACTGGCCTTGACTGGGCGAAGATGAATCTGCATGTGTGTTCCTCTTCCGTAATGCCAGGTGCGTCCTTCCTTCCAGTAAAACTCCAGCTCTGACATCGTCTTTTATTGCAGTTCCCATTAATAGCATTAGTAATTAAGTGATGGACGCCATGCCTACCTACTCATTATATTTTCTCTATAATTTCCCCAATACTTGTCTTCGATTTTGAAAATCATAGTTTTTGACTTTTTTGAATTTGGGTGTTTTTATATAAAAGTTTCGGTGATGTTTTAAAGGAAAACCATTTCTTGATAGGCTCTCATCGATGACTTCCCGTCCTCAACTACCCAAACTCAGGTTAAGTGCTTTGACCCATTTTAAATGCCACCCTAAATGAAGGTAACGGAGTTAAATAAATAACAAATCAGTTCTGTAAAATTAGCATGTAATTTGACCAAGAACATAGTTATAGTCAAGGTGGATCATTGATAACTATATATCACACGAATCAAATCATCCTCAGTCAGGATCTCGAACTCGGCTCTCAGTTGTTCGTATACCCCCTCCCTATTTAGCTACCGCGGGCCGTCCTCAGTGACGCAGACAGTGGCAATCTACGCATACATCTACGCGACATACGCGGAGGTGCCGATTACCAACATGACGGAGAACATGAGCGCCTGGCTAACGGTGTGCCTCGCTCTGGAGCGCTACGTAGCGATGCGCCACTGGAACTTTACCCGGCAATACTCTACGCGACAAAACACTAAGCGCCTCATCATCAGCATCGCTCTCGTCTCCATTTTCTTCAACCTCCCCTATTTCATGATTCACCGAATTGAGTTTAGACGGTTCGCCAATGGGTCGATGCGGGTCATCACCAACACCACGGCTCTCCGACGCTCCCAGTTCTACACCGTCTACTCGTGGTTTCGGATGACCACCGTTCAAATTATCCCTCTTGTCTTTTTGTGTATTTTCAACGTCCTCCTCATCACCATAGTCTACCAGCACAACAAAAAATTTGGTAAGAATTCGGAGATTGAGCAGAAGGGCAATCGATTGTCGTTAGGTGCGGAGGGATCCGGAACTGAGGAGTTGTCCTTGAAGGATACTACTATGAGTGATTCGCGCTTATACCAGCGACGCCAGAAGAAACGAAATGCTCAGAGGAAGCTGAACATCCTCCTTATAGCTATTATTTTGCTTTTTCTCTTCGGCGCTATTCCCCAAGCCTTCTCATATATTCGCATCTTTGAGGCATTCGGGACGTGTGAAGAGGCATTCCACTATTGCCCCACGTACGTTATCTACCGAATGGTGACCACAAATATTGCTCTCATCAGCTACGGACTCACCTTCTTTTTATATTTCTTTCTCAATCGGCACTTTCGGAATGAGTTGCAAAAATGTATTTGACAGTGGTGAAGAGTCTTTCTTACTAGCAGTAAAAATATGTAAATTTGGTAAAAAATTTCTTTAATAAAGTTTCCACCTAAAATTGTATAAATGTCAGTGAAAAAAAGGTCAGACGTATATTTCTAATGGGAATTAGGCTGGTGTAATGTTTCAGCAATAAGAATACTTCACCTTTATCCGTCATTTATTACAAACCAATTACTTGCAGTAGTCTGTATGCTTTATCCTCGGCTTTGACTTATTTTTAAACTAAACGGTGGGACAGTCGGGAATCGTGAGCTGGCAGATCAAAATTATGGAATTGAAGAGGCAACAAAATTCAAGCTATGCATGGATCTTAGCGCAGAAGCGATCATCTGTAGGCAAAATTTGCTCGACCATAAGTGTATAAGCTCCTTAACATTGTTGTTTGTACAATAGAGGAGAGGCACCTTCCAACTTCCGAAGCTGAATCCTTACAACTTGTAAGATTTGCCTCCCAAACCAAATAATAACATTGCAGGGCATACAGGAGGGCTAAAGTCTCGTATCACCTTTTACTGTAAAAGGATCATTTTGCTTGCACTTCAAAAGTTATGCTACACAAAATTTGCATTAATTTTCCTTCACAACAAAAGGCGCGACTTCGATTAAATGTTTGGTAATTTTACGCATCTATGATACACGCGACGAAGTCTTCGAATAAGGACACTTTTTTGTAATTTGTATTATGCTCACTTACGTAATTACAACTGCGAGAAGTTTGGAGGTCACAATCTTTTTCCACAGGTCTGCTCATCCCAATTTGAGAGGCCTACAAGCTTGTGTGGTGTGGCGAGTACACCAGAAGTTGGTGTGACTTGTGCCGACAGTGGTGCGCATTTCTTGAAGAAACGTCATCTGAAGCAATCACCTTTCTCATGTGCATACGCATGCGAGGGAGGGAGGGATGGATGGATGGATGGATGGATGGATACAGGATGGATACAGGATGGATGGATATGGATGGATGGATGGATGGATGGATGGATGGATAGATAGATAGATAGATAGATAGATAGATAGATAGATAGATAGATAGATAGATAGATAGATAGATGGATGTGTTCACCTACTGTGGTTAAGCATGTGGTCGCTCAAAATAGCCCCGAGGCTTCCATAAAGACAACAGGAAGCGCAATACTCCGGCAGGATGTATACATGCACATTCAGCATACGGTAGGGCTTGAGGCTACTTGCATGGCCTGAGGGCCTGCCCACCTAGCAAAGTTGCGTTGGCGAAAAAATCCAGGTGTCGCCTTTACCGAAACCATGAGCTAAATAAACAAACAACCAATGCATAAGTCCGAAGAGCGCAACTCGGAGAAGTGTAGGTAAGATAGCGCAAAGCTGTAGAATTTTCGTCCAATGTTTAATCGCTCAAACTCTTATTCAATGCGTTTACGATAGTTATCCTTTAAACTTTTATTCTGGCCTCATGATATAGTTCCACAAAACAGTACATCACAGTAGTATCGTACTCCATCCCTAACAAGACATAACTTCCCACCCACAAACACTAAGAATGCAGATTGTCTCTCATCCTACTCGCACTGGTAATACCAAGATGCCGTTATCGGAGCCGCCATTTTCCAAAGCTACTATCGGGTGTTTGGGCCAAAATCTGCACCGAAGGAAAGCTCTCAACTGAACCCACCAAATGTATGCATATTCTTCTGTCATTCATAACAGATATTGACACAAGAGTGACTTAGTGCAGGTGTTTTTTGTAAGCTCTGGGTTGGGCATTTTGAGACTAAAGACTCTATGAACTTCTTGCAAAATATTTTTCAAGCATGCATCCAAAAGATTGCAATTAATTCATTCAAGGAAGTGGTAGTTATGGAATGCTATAAGCGGCATGTGTTTACTCGGCCCGTATGCTTAAGCCCTCTATCCATGTGCTGATAGCGGTTTAGGCACTCGTCCCTTTCACGGACAGAGGCCTGGAAATTGGGTTCCCTAACCCACGATCGTAGAGAGGTGTCAGCACTCACCCCTTTAAGAATTAAAATTGCTGTTTTCGGAACAAAAGTACAGAGTTCTCCATTAATTTAACCATTTTCATTCCTTAAAGAAGAGCTTGATTTTTAGACGGAGATCGAGGGATTTTAAAAAGTGCCCCGTCTGATTTGAAGTAAATGTCACTACTCTCCTAGAAGAAGGCCAAGTAAATTGATCCTTCTGTAATTCTATTAATGACGCCGTTACTTAGGCATACAAAATTAGCACAATATAAGTTTGAATTTCGGTGGTTGATGCAAACTATGCAATGTTGTCTTGGGCAACTATCTCAGCAGGAGTCTGTTGTATCATTCTGGTTTTCCGAACTTTTGGCACTGGGGGTAGCCTCTTCATGCAAGCAACGTCGCATTTCCTCTCCAGTCTCTCAAACTCAAACAAACTAATCATATCCCGCTCCGTGACACACCTTCCACATTCGTGGGGCAGAAAGTCCCTGTAGGTATCTTCAAAGCGTGGGGAAGGGAAATCCGTGACGGAGGCAGAAGAAATTACTCCGGCTTCGCCATTCGTGCTTGGTTGAGATGGCCCTTGGCGCAGGTAATTGGGCCACGAAGTTTGTCTTGGGGTGTGGAATTTATAGGGATTCTCGTCGCCACACGGAATGGCACCTTGAAAGAACACATTTCTTTTACTCATCGTTTTAGAATTCCATCGAAATTTCGGTCTTTGAACTCGCATTTTTGCCTTTTTGGTTAAGAGTTTAGAACTCTGTTTGGGCGTTCCCACTGATGAAGATAATTGCAACGATGGCAAATTAACTGTCACATCTAAGGAAGGAAAATTTGCCTCAATCCCAGTGTTTTTTTCAACTAGCAGATCGTATTCATTTGCCTCGGGCCTTGGGAAACTCAGCTCATCTTCTAAGCTGATACGAAGGTTTTTAGGTCCGTTAAAGAGAGAGTGGCCGCGACATCCAGCCTGGTGATGCGCATTGGCGTTGGGGTGAAGCCTTCTGGTCCTGGGTCTTTGTACCCACGTTGGATGAAATTCATGAAGCGCTGCGCATTCAGAGCAGCAATCGCATTCTGAATCCGACTTCGACCCTCGACCTCCCATTGTCCAGCTAAACCACCACGCCTTGTTCGAAATGAGTGTGCAATCTAGCGCAGAATCTGCTTCGTCCTATTGATTGGGCAGGTTTAAATTTTTAAAGCAATCCATTGATCTGGACACGTGACAAGGACAGGAAAATAAGCATTGACACTTGAGATTCCACTTACCCTTCCCATTTGCCCTCTCAATGGCTTTAACAGTTTACATTCGCGGCTTTACACAATAGTAAATGGTTTACATCTTATAAGTTAAAAATCTAACCTAATATTGGTTTCGAGGGTAGGACTAATGTCCAAGTCATTAAATCTACTGCTTTTGGGTTGTCGTTTATAACTTGAATTGATGGCTCATTTCTGTTCCACAGCAGATCATTCCTACTTCTACTTGGCGGCATGACCCTCGGACGATGCTCGTGGCCTCTCAGTCCCTCTGTAAGTTAACAAAACATGTTTGTTCACACCACTTTGGCTTATCACGACTTCAAGGAAGACCTGGAGTGTTGCACCAATAAACTAGCTATGCATTGTGGATTCTTTTTACGTGCACTTCAAGACGCTTATTTGTTTTTGTCTTTTCAGATTTGTTACAAGTTGCAAGTTCTTTCCCCTCGGGCGTTACTGATTTCTTAGGCGCATAACTAGTGAAGAACGAGATTGAAGTGGATGCCGAAGTAAATTCAGTGTATACAATGGAAAAATATTAATGCCCTTTTATTCATTGAGAAGTAATAGACTAAGTGGAAGTGCATGTAAGTTTGGAGCACCTGTGCGCATCCCTGGAAAGGTCAGCTAATGCCGAAGCCTACATTTCTTTAAATGTGCTTCATCTGGGTTCTTTTTGCATTGAGTAACTTTAACGCAGCAGTGTTTTTTTTTATTTTAAAACCTCGCATGTCTTGATAGCAGGCCATCCACCTCCCAAAGCTTACTATCTCATGAACGTTGACAAGGTAAGCATCTCCGATTCAACTCGCTTCACTACTCTACCTGCACCCATCCTGTTGCATAAAAGTGACTCAATTATATTTCTATTCAGAGGATCCCTTTTAGCGTGCCTCCAAAGCAGTATAGCCTTCCACCCAATACTTTTTTCACTAAATTTAATGCGGAAACACCTCTCCCCGCGTTTGAGTCTCGAGATTTGCAAAAACTTCATTGATACCCAACTAACTTGTAGATACAACTTTTCCACAGATCTCTAAAATGCATTTAGCCCCTGAGCAGTGTCTGGAGCCTCACGTGTTCCCAAGCTAATTAAATGCTCCCATCCTCGATGTAGGGCACACGCCTTCATTAAGTCGTACTCTCATTGTGACTTCTGTAACGCGGACTTCACCTGTTTGTAATTCTAAAAGCTGGCTATTGACGTCCATTGCTTGGACACCTTTTCACCCGAAGGAATGGCCACCTTCGTCTCCCCAAGACGCAGTCCGATGAACTTAGGCGCAGCGCCCATTCACGTGTTATTCGAGTAAGGCTACATAGACCCAATGTTGATTCAAAATTTTCAGCCAGCCACAAGTTCATAAGCTCATCCTCTCCCTCCCCGACACGGACTCCCGTCTACGATCGGATTATTACCGCCTCGCCTCCTCAGCCACATCCACCCCAGGATGCGCACAACACCGACTTTGCTCTTTATGTCTACCCAACCCACCTGATCACAGAACTGATTCATATGAAATTTCAGCAGATCCCTGTACGCCCACATTAATCAATTGCCCCTGTGGCTCCAATCATCTATCCGCCCTAGGGCCGCGGTTATCCCGTAGAGTAGCGATGCTCCCCGGTCGAAATACAAGGAGTATAAGCACAACATACCTCGTCTGGATCCAGCCGATTATTGGTCAAATTTTCCGCCCAAATGTTTTCCTTAATGACTAGTAAGTTGACGCACAAGACACCTTTATCCTAACCAAATAGGCGATAGATCCTCTTGTAAAACACAACCGTGTCAATGAGGACTAGTGACCTGCTAAAAGTTGAAAATGTGAAAAATACATCCTCGTCAAAGTAAATTGCTATTGTATGCTTTAAAATTCGACCGACAAGATTCCTTGTATTTCAATCTGCCATCAGATCGAAAAAAGACCAAACAAGCTACCAAATGTGCGGTTATAAGCATTCAAATCATAAACACCCCAACTGACATGTAATGAAGAACAAAAGGGCAGAGGGAACATGTGCCTAGTTAGCCTTCATTAAACAACGAACCACTCAAAAGCCACCGGAGATCTGATCGCCACCAGCCAGAAATGTTATCAAACACGACCAGTTACGTCTTTTTACAAAATGGGACGCAAATGCAGAATCATGGCCCTACAGAGGATTGCGACGGTAAAATTCCACGTAGTCGTCGACTAACTTCTTCATCTTCTCCTCTGTCACACGGTTCGGCTTTTTCGACAGGATCTGCAAGAAAGCAACAACTCTCACGCCTTTTATCTGGTTAATCGGATTCCAAGTAATTCGGTGTTTCACAAACTCCATAAACGACAGGATAACTAGTGTTGACGGAATGAGTCGGAAAATGCAAACCAGCAATTTTAATAAGATAACATGTTCATTCTTACGCCTGAAAATACGACTCGACCTACCCGCCGATGGTATAAGACTGTGCTCTCTAGATCACTAGACTCTCAGCCCATTGTACTTTCAAAACAAAGTTACTTCCGCTAATGGTGGGCCTCATAACGTCTTTGTTTTTCCTATGAAAAACGACTTGTTCAAATTGAATGACATGAGCAACCGCCAGAAAGTCCCTGAGTGAAAAAACTAATCATATCAACGATCGAAGTAGGGCCATGTTACACTTTCATCATACATCCTTTTGAAATAGAACCAGCCTTCAGAGAATAACGCTAGACAAAACCAGCTGAGATATCATCGCCAAACAATTTTTGATACCTTAGAGAGAGTCCTTTGTATGAGACGCATCTTGGTAGCCTTATCGGTCAGTGAGGGATGAGTCCGAAGTAAGTGCGTCACTAGTAAGGTGCGGACACGTAGAGCCTCTTCCGAGGTCCACGTGGAGGAGGAGGAGGAGGAGGAGGAGGAGGAGGAGGAGGGCGTAGTAGAGGTGGAGGGCTTAGCTGACACCTCCTCCGATGGAGTCGACGATTTGCTAGGCTTCGCGGGTGGCAGCCCCAAAGTCGTGATAGTCGGCGCCTTATTGATATCCGTGGTGAGGCGGACCGGAGGAGAGGCATGCTCTGAGATAACCCTAGACGCATTCTTGCTGCGCTTAGATTGGGGTTGGGGAGCTATGTTAATCGGAGAGAGAGAGTTGTCCGGATTCACGTGCATATTTGAGATGCGAAATTGAAAGAGGGAGGATTGAGCGGCCTCGAGACGGCTCAAAAGCCCCACAGAGGAAGAAGAGGTGGAAGGAGTGTCGTTACTAGTGGAGGAAGTTGGCCCTGGCCTGCCATGAAATTAAAGCATGTGTATCAAATCCGAGTCAAACTACGGACAAGGTTTAGGTGTTAAGATGAATTCAAACATCAGATAAAGATAAACGAAGACCTTAGAAGTAAAAAACCCAAACGGTTCATTACGTGTCCGTTGTGGATAAAAAATTCTCCACTTCGAACACAGAAATCAAGTTCTAAAATGACACTTCACAATGCTGTGTAAAAATGCTCTAGATCAAAGAAATTGAAGGCGGGCATTTGCAGGAACAACTTGCACCTAGAGCGAAAGGTATAAAAGATAGTAAATCAGTAATATGTACCGCTCTTTGTCATCATCATCTTCCGAGCCGGAAAGCAATCTAAAAAGGGAATAGGAACAATAAGTTACCATGGATTTAATCACAGTGTTCAATGACTGTATGCGAAGCAAACAGAACTATTCGTTCGTTTTAATTGAGGATAGCATTAGATATGAAGGAATCTGTAAGCGGTCTATTTATGCAATCATATTGGTTGTCGTTTGCGATGTGAAACTGCTCGACAGAATTCCTACCCGCAATCCAGTTCATTCCCCAATACTGAAAGCTTCGGAGTGGGTAGTTTTAGATTACTGCGGCGTGCCATGCGCCCAGAATGGGTACTCGTGGAGGGTGGGATCAAACTCGCCAGCTGAAACAGAAATACCGATCTGGTCAACTAGTCAACAGGGATTGCACATTTATTAAAACAACATACAGAGTCCTGAATCCTCTTCTGGGATGAGCTGAGGCGTAAACGCTTCCCCTTCTTCCTCTTATTCACTGGCGTCTTGTGCTTGGCCGAGGCTTGGCTCCTTCGAATGCTCCCGCGTGCCCTCAAAACGAGGCTTCTGTCAGCCGTTTTTGGTTTACGTTTGACGTTCTGTTTCTTCCTCCTCCTCCTCTTTGCAGTTCTACCACCACTACAACGAGGTTGTTTATCCTTCTTCTTCGACACAATATCTTGAAGCTCTTCCGCGATAGTGCTGAGATTTGGATCGGTTGTGAATGAGGCGAAGATATCGCGACTGCTATCGTCAGCTCGACAGTTACTAGGTCCCACGACACCTGATTCGGTGAATTTAGGTGACAAAATATGATGCGAAGACCGCTGAAGGAACCAGAAATAATGCCTCATGAATTTTTAAGAGCGGCACAACAAAACTGTAGAACATGGAGTTAATTATTGTTCTATGAGAGACAGCCCCTGCACTAAAAACCGTGCATTACGGAAGCGTGAACAAAATGAAAACAAGATATCTCGGTTCAATAATAGTATTTAACGCTCTGGTATTGCTGGTAAACCTCCCAAGGCGGTCAACACCGGATTAATTTTACTAACCCGTGTGAGGCACTATTCTGATGTTTTTATTGTAAAACTGAAGCCTACCAAGGGGCTTGAACTGTTTAGAAAGTGATGCAAATATGGATCCCTTTGTGCCAGCCTAATAAAACACGTATTTTCGTACCTCATGAGAGTCACGCACGGGCGTTGACTGCAACATCTGGTGAGAGGAGGAGGGTGATGAGGAAAAGCAGCCCTCTTGTCTTCGAGTTCGCGGTGGTGACGCGGGAGACGAAGTCTCTTCCCCTCCCTCTGAATCCGACGAGGAAAAACCCACAACTCTGCGACGCTTACGGATCCTGCCTGAGTTCCCCTTGTTGGTGGTGGCAGTGGCTGCAGCGCCCTAAAACAAACTTTACACCGTTTAGGATGGAACGAAACGAAAACAAACAATCATCAACGCAGTATGCGGACATCTTTCAATAAGACAGTAGAAAGTACGAGGGCACTTTCTGGTGTATTGATGCATATGCACAGATATGTCTTCGTCTTTTAGAAAAAGTTTAAAAAGGGGGTCGGTAACGTATTTAAAGTATTTTTTAAACTCTGGTGAAGTGAAAAAAAGCTATTTTACTGTAAGCTAGGGCCGACTAGAGTCCGATGGAAAAAAGAAATCGTCCTATAAGTTAAAGGACGCCGCTTGGGGTCGCCATGAAATGGGAAGCAGCCCAAAACCCCTAGTGGAGTGAGTGGGTGACAGCTAGTCTTTGAGGATTCTAAGCTAGTCATAACGTAGCAGCAAAACACCACACCATGAAAAGCGAAATGCGCGCACAAACCAGAGGCTAATAATGACAATAAGAAATTACTACTACTGTAAGCACAATGCAAAGATGGAAAACACTCGAAAGGCTTAAAACACGGACGATTCATTTTACCAACGCAAGTAGTTTAAAATGCGATTCACATGAAATCTCGTTGATCCATATAAATCTAAAGCCTCCTCTCTCGAACCTGTGAGGAGTCAAGATGGCCCATCAAAGGTGATGAAGTGACATTTCGTCCCGAAATTTGTGATTCACTAAAGGATTCCGCCAAGTGGACACGTCGTCTCTGCCGCAGTCTCCGATTGCGACGCCTCTCTTGCTGTTCTCTCTCAGCTCTGACTGAGAGGTGTTCAATGAGGTCACGCAATAGACCCGTACCCCGATGGCGTCTTTCTGCGATGTGAGTAAGACGCTCCTGAGACTGGGTGGAGAGGTAGAAACAGGAGCCCATATCCTCCACCTCCTCACCGTCTTCAGACTCTCCTGATCTACTAGTTTCCTCTGCCGAGAGATCAGCAAGTAGATGACGGAATTGCGATTGACGTCCACTGCGCTGAGGGCGCATGGTAGCCACTGAATTCTCCCCTTGCTGCGCCTGAACGCGCTCACATTCACAATTGGGGCAGAACCAGTCTCCTTCAGGGATTTCAGAAAGAGGGTTGGGCAAGCAGTACGTGTGATATCCTTTGTCACAACCATCACACAGCAGTAGATACGCCTCGTCTTCTGGTGAATGACAAATTTCACATTCCGTGGTATCCTCCTCCTCCGGCGGTGACGCAAGAATGGGTGGAGGAGGCCGCTAGAGTGTTTGAAAGACCCAAAGCTTACATTGGACTCAAGAGAATGACTAACGTCCGGAATCACTTGATCACCCATTACACCTTATGCATATTTATTACAGGCTTAAACTGAATGACTTGTCCGAAAAACGCTATTAGAACCAGTCTATAAACTTACTATAAAATGCAGTGCCCGTGTAAAGTCAATTAATATTAACCTAAAGAATAAACTGCCGAGCATAACTAGGTGACATCCGAAATTCAAGCATCAAAGTGAGTCATACCCGCTCAATGATCGGTCCACCAATGTATGAAGACAAAAGCATCAGTTCAAAAGGTCCACGATCAAGGGGACACTCGTGACGAACCCTAGCCCATCGACTTAGACAGGTGACACAGAACTGGTGGTTGCAGGATTCCGGAACTGCAACGGGGGGCTGAATTTCCTCACAACAAATAGCACACTGATTGTCAACAGTAAGTGATATGTTCTCCCGTATTGAACCGCCAATTGAGCTTCGAATGCTCATGGCCGTATAGGTACGACCACAAGTTTCTATAGGGCATCTACAATGACTCTCGGATTTGTGCTCCTCCGTCCACTTTTTAAGGCAGTCAATGTGAAAGACATGTTCGCAACAGGATGGTGTCGCATTCTCCGACTTCACAGACCCTACGCATAAGCAGCAGATGCTAGCACTCTTCTGTAATTTTATAAAATCCATTAACTTCATCCCACAAAGAGCAGAACAACGGGGCTCCAGAACCAACTAAACCCGATCTCCTGCCTCGTGTAAACAAATAACAATAATTGAAGTAAATGCCAGATAAATGCGTTCCAGGAGTGCAAAATTTAAGGCTTTTATATTTACGGAAATTTTCACTTACAGTGTGTTTTAATGAGGTCTTCAAACAGCCAGTTTTTTAATGATTTTCAAAATGGACAAATTTTTGAATAAGCATCTTTGTTACTTACGCATATTAATCTTTCTAACAAAAATTTTAGACAATTCAAGTCCATTACTGCTTGCAATGTTTAACCTTTATCATCTTTCGGTACCCATAGTCTTTAGGTTTACAACGTAGATCCTGCCATGTTTTGATTCGTTGGTTATTTAATCCTGCTTTAGCAGCGTCCCGAGGCTTTCTCGAAGGCAAAAGAAGGCAGAATATTAGAGTAGAATATTTATATTCAACAATCGGAGGAAAATGGGCTGCTGGCATGGCCCTAAGGCCAGCCCACCCAGCTAGGGCAGTATGGTTACCTCTGTGATATTGACCAAAAAGGGAAGTCCAAACAAATAAAGCATCACACTTGCCATTATTATCTTCGCCGTGTTGGTATTCCCTCCCCTTCTGCCCTATGATTATGTCTTCTTCTTTCATCCTCAGTGAGGTCCCGGAGCTCCTCAATGCTGCTGACGATCCGTTACAATTTGCTCATGTTTAGAAGATGCATCATTGTCGGACCATCATTTTTTTACCTCATTGTCAACTGACATTCACACACGAGTCTTAGGAGTTTTGCGGTCCCACAGTTCTGTAAATGTTGAAGCCAGTATGCTTTGCGAGCCGAACATGCTGCAAATCACTAATCTCCTAGTAGAAAATCCAGATACTTCCCCGATAATGCGCACTTACCCAGCCTCTGGTGCAACGTTACTTTTCATGATATTTCGTCCAATTGAGGCTAAATAAAAAGCGAAGCAGTCATCCCCACACCATCAACTCACGTAAAGCAGAGAACAGGTAGCGCTAACATTCGGACACTGACACCTTGTTGCCAGGCTACATGGTTTCCCCGTTCTGTTACTGTGGCAACCTCGGTTTCACTCACGCCCAGCACATCCACCCACGGTTAAAACCGATGACATTCCACACCGGGGTGAAACTGAACGCACGCCGAGTCGCAGACCAACTATCTCCACAGCCCATGACTCACCAACAATAGTTACAGCCAATTTCAGCTGTTTCAAACAATTATCCTCTAACTGTCTGGCTTTTTGAAAGTTGTACGGGACAATGGTTTCATGATTTGTGAATAGAAATAAACGAACTGGTAATAATGTTAACAGCAATTGTGAAAGGTCGATGACAACATGAGAGACGCAAAAAATAGATGCAATGTCAGGATAAAGGGAAAGTGACATTTGGTTCAATCTGAAACACAAGACGAACTATGACGCGTGGAGTAGTTAGTAACTCATTGTAAGCATGTATCGAGGTGTATCTCCAAAGCGGCCCTGTCCGGCAGCCATAATTGGCATTTGGGACAGATTGGTTCCTCCTGCAAAAGGGGGAAAGGGTAAAAAGTGCAACCAGAGAAACCTAATCCTGCGGGGAGAAAGGAATGAAACTAGGTTGGTATTTGCGGCCAAAAGATTTTAGGAAGAGAAGGGAACGCTGGTAAGTCAACTTCTAGTAGGGGAGCACGCACCTCAACCGTGAATAGGTTTACATCGCAGTCGGCTTTGGTGACAAGGTTTGCCTCCCCCCCCCAGTTGACCTCCAACGAGTTAGAGGCAAGGGAAGTGATGACTATTTCAGATAACCCAAAAGTTCCCTCCTTGTTCATAAAGATAAAAAGGACCAAGCCATCACCAGGATGATCTTTGAAAAAACCTACCTCTCACAACAATCCCGTACTAGATATTGCTCTAGTTTTTATCGAATCAAAGCCCAAACATCAAGAAAATGGACAAGAAAGAAGGCAATAAGTGCTCACATCATTGGGTAGAAAGCTGGGCTTTTGTCTTTGACTGGGTCCGGATTGGTTTTGAGACGGAGGCTGAAGACAAAAATGCAGCTTTTAGTGTAATTCAAAGAGACGCGTAAAAAACAGTCGCTATCTATCCCAGTTGATGGTATCCCACAAGGCTAAGGTAGATGGGTTGCCTCACTCCAAGACGTGAAACTCCTCTTGAAAATATGGTAGTGATGAAAAGTTGTTACAGCTCACATCTGAATCAATTCAACCTTGCTCCTCGCATACTCTTGTGGCTGCCAAAACTTGACTTGATTTGCACTTAAGGGAGAAGCCATCCTAAAATCTATTTTAAAAGGATATTTTCCCGGATTATTCCATATTCAAGTGCTATGATCTGAGGACTGAGACCACACGATATTCATTAAGCTTGAGATCTCATTTCAGTGTCGCCAATAGGATTGGCACCGATCAGATCTGAGGAAACAGTTTAAAACGGCTCATGGAGGTACGGAACCCATTCACATCGCGGGCAATTGATCGACACGGCAATAGCACTTTAACCCAGTCCAGTTCAACAAGCAATTAGGTCTTGCAATTAAAGATCGCAATGCACACAGAAAATTATGCAGAGGTGGGACGATACAACTGTGGCATGGATAATAACACAGAGAAAAGGCAAATATGCTATCGAGGTTATTACCATGAGACCGGATGGTAGAAGCTGTGGACATACTATCGGAACTGGAGGAACAAAACGTTTTACTAACAACCGAGGTGGCACTGGCAAAAGCTGCAAAACAAAACGGTGTTACCGTTTAGACTAGAGGCTTGCAGGGTTAGGGTTGGGGGTGGATGAGGCATACCATGGGCTGAGTCACGCCGCTCGAGGCATCACTAGAGGTTTGAATTGGCGGTTGAGTAGATCGCTCTCTGTGTTCCCCCACCATGACAATCTGACAGAAGACAGAGAAAATATCTTAATCCACCAATAGGCGAAATAGTGGTGAAAGCCCTCCCAAGATCCAAAGAACGATTGCTCCAGGTATCATATTTACCCATCTAAAGGGCACCTTGAATCACTTTAACAGTGAATATGATTGGTATCCATCGTTAGGTAACCATGTAAAATGGCGTAGAATGTTAGTACTCTCCAGAGAACATAGAGACTGTAAAAGGAGCAAACTAAATGAATTCCCACCTCGTCTGCATAAGATTCCAGGTGCGAGGGTGGTGTTTTAGTAGGCTTCTAAAGAAGGAAAATTTAATAAGTTCAAGTATGAGTAAACGCTTTCTCGAAATAGAGAACAGTAGGGAAGGCCATAACGTGCTATAATAAGCAAGTCTTTTAGCAGCTCCCACCGAGCGTAATTCATTAGCCAAATTCGACAATAAAGGTAAAGCATCGGCTTTCGCTTTCATCAACAAAGGTACCGATTGAAGTTACGTGCAGAGGTTTGAAGATCAATTACATGAACACAAAGATACCGGTCGCAACGATACGAAGGCAATTGAATGCTTTTGAAAAAAATCGGACAGTTGCGTAGTTATTCCTTAAGTAAAGACGGATATCTGACCACCTTATCGAGGTTGGTACCCAAAAATAGATCTATGCTTCAGCAAAATACTACTATCTGGTTTTAAAATTAACTTATAAGAGCTACAAGATTCACTATAACCCAAGAATTAGCCGAACCCCGTTAATAACGTTAGTCAGTCCCACATGGGGGGTTTTAAATTACCAATTTTTAGAAATCGCTAGATTTGAGGTAAGATGCTATAAGTCCAATTTACCGGTAAAGATGACGCTGAATGCGAGTTATCTCCCCCCGCAGTCCCATAAAATTTGTCAGGTGAACGCTGCGCATGCTCCACCGTTTGATTACCCTCTGTGAGTGGCTTGAGAACTTGTTGAATAAGATCTCTCTGGCGTTCCAGGATGATGCCCATCTCTGATTGAAACACAGATGTAACTTCCTCTCTGATCATTCGACTTATCTAAAAAGGCAGAAAGAGTAAGACATGCAGGCATGCAATGCAACCATGCACCGAACAAATAATGTTTCAACGCTTCAGATCGACTTAGTGACACCGAGTCCTATTCGCATGTATACAACTACATAACAGCAAACAGCTGTAAAAAACGTCAGCACTGATGAATGATTTAGCCGACGGCGGTCTTAAGCAATCAAAAGGAGTAAGTGGTGAGCATAATAGACTGATTGAATTAACTTAAGTAAATTGGAGAGTTTTGACTGGTTATTTGCTTGAGCTACCTCTTGGAGTAAGTCGGGGGCCGGATAGAAAGAGTTAGTCCCAGATTGGGTACGGTTAGTGCCACCAGCACCGGCCGCCACAGCACTATGCTTGCAACAGACAAAACAAGTCTTTGAGACAGAGGAGAAGTCATCCTGAAAGTTGCTCCCATCATCCATTCCAATGCCTGATGAGGTGGCAGAGAAAGACATGGAGCTCTGTCGCCATCCAGGGGCCTCTAGCATCATCCACCATGGGCAAGCGCCAAATGGCTCTGTCTGAGTTTGAACTGATACTGAAGGCTTGGGGAACAAAGGTGGGACAAAGCCGATAGCAACCGATCTCGACAGCGCAAGATCGCTGCCATTACCTTTGCCGCCGCCACCGCCACAACCGTCAATGATTACTTCCTTGGCTCGCACTGACACATTGCGCTGAAGAGCTGCAGCTGCAGCCAAGGAGGCGACATTCTTCTGCAGTGAGACAATCTCATCCTTTGTCGACTGCCTCCTTGGCGCCGGTGGCGGTAGCTGCCGCTGCGTCGGCAGTGGTGGCGGCTTTGCGCCTGAAGAAGACAGTATTGAGGGGTTGGGAGGAATTGTGGAAGCACCAAAGAGTTCCTTGGCGCCGGGAATCTGTCGCGGAATGGCACGAAGGTCGCTCGGTACGTGGTTTGAACCACTTGCATTGAGAGAGGCACTGAGCTTCTTTTTAAGGCGCTGCACGTGCCCGATGGGCAGACGGAGATCATCATCGATGACAAGACTATGACGAGCACTACTGACGACGTGAGGGTCGTGTCGGTAAGTGACGGTAGTGGCGGTGGCAGTAGGTGGAAGTGGAAACTGGTGAGACTGCTTTTCGCAGTCAACATGGTGAGATTGGTGTCGATACTGCTGATACTGCTGCAAATGGTGGTAGTAGTGGGAGGGGGGAACAGCGTGCTGTGGGTACTGCGAGTGGTATAGCGAAACCTCGCTAGAGGTCTTACGGATCAGATTCAAACTAGGCAGGTGCGATGGGAAAAAGTACTAAATGCATGCGGTACAGGGAAAAGATCATGCAGTTCGTGAGTTTTTGAAAAGAAAAACAAGCAGTAAACTTTCCAAAAACAACAATTTAGCGCTTGCTTTTAGGAAAAAAGCCTTAGTTTTTGGTATTTACGTGTATCTCGCCTAACCGTCTCCAAATAAAGCAACGAACAATTTTAGCCGGCAATATTTTGGAGAAGTGAATGAAGGGAATAACTCACATCCATATTCGACTCCGCCTTTGACGATGAAAAACGGGACTGTCCAGAAGGATTTGCCCCCAAATCTGCATTAGAAGGAAATAAAAAGGCTGGTACGTTTAGTGAGGACGAAATTTACTAAAAAGTGATCGCAGAAGCCAATACCTTCTCGGTCAGGATGTTCTGGTTGACCTAGGGCTGTGGAGAAGAAAAAAATTAAACAGGCTCTATTTTAAGAAATAAAGGCCCACTACCCAAGGGCGCTGCTAAGAACGTAGCAAGAGCGGTACTAATGGTAGCGATTTGTGTGGTCTTTACGACATGTAGGGTCACCGCAACTACGCAGTTATGTGAACTGTTGCTTCTTAAGAGGAACCAATGAGTGCTAATGTGGCGTGTTAAGTAGTTGTCTAAAAACGCGCATGAGTGGGTAGACGGGCGAGTGATCGCGCAACGCCGAACAATCGCAACTGGAGCAAATAATCGGGGTAGCGTGGCAATCCCGCTCCATCCAGAACCACGAAGGCGCGCAAAAGTGGCGCGCCAGGAGGGCGTACTCGCAAGCTGGTCGAAGTCTTGGTGAACCGGGTAGTAGCCGTGGAATGATGGTAAAATGTGTAATGGCGGAGACTAACCAGGGGCAGAGCCAAGTCGCGCCTCCATGACCAGCTTCACACGATCCCGAATGCTCTCTGCACGAGTACACAACCCTTCCACATCAGAAGTGGGAGCAGTGTTGTTCGTTCCAGCAGCAGGAGTGTCACTAACAATCGGAGGCAAATCGAAGCAATTAGGCGGCAAGCCCTCCCCAAACACATCATCTTCTAAAAACTGCTACTCTGTAAAGAAAACGGGTAGCCAAAAGAAGTAAGCATCTAGAAGCAGTGAAAAACTTGTTTGAGTCCCTTAAGAAAGTGCGCAGCTTATTTCAACTACCATTCTAGAATTAGTTGTTTACTCTTAAAGCTCAAGATCGATGTGATTTTAGGGCACACTCTTTATGGGGCAAATCAAGAAACAGTCGGGTCTAGTTTCTTAATCAAAATCTCTAGAAACACTGTTGCTCTGTAAAAGTAAATCTGACCAAAACAACCATTTCCCGAGGTGATTTCCGTTACGGCACCAAAAACAAAGCACTGGAAAATAATCGCCCTCGAATCTTTTCAAAAATTTCACAGTTCCATTTATTTATCACTCCAGTCTTCGACGCTACTTTATACGTAAGGCTCGAGAATGAGTATTTTTATGTAGGTTATTAACTTTACTGAGGGCCAGGTAGTGCGCAATCATTTATTTCACACGAAGTCGAAAGAATTGGTGGCTACTTGTGATGAAAACGTCGAAGTGACGAATGAAGAGTCTACTCAATGAGTATTAGTAGGACGATTGTCTATAATGGATGACTCCAAGACATTCGTTTGATATCAAACGATCCTGCTTTTACGCCAAGTTAGTCGGACCTGCAGCGCGCCCGAGTTTTGGTATAACTGGCTTCTGGGGATAGATTAAGAAAATGCTATCCTGGTGATACAATAAATTCTCACTAAATTTGCCGCAACGCATGACACATTTGGACAATCAAATCACTCAAGCATAAGTTCGACAAACTAAGATCTTGAGAGCAACGCAAATGGCAAAACAACTCCATATATTTAAGAAATCGCACCCAATAGGCCTCAGGTGTATTGATAGGTACTATAAAATCTAAAACTGTGATGACTTAATACCCTCAATTAACTTTTAAATACGCAGATGAATTGTTTTCAAAGTAAAATGGGTATGACTTGGTAGCTGGAAACTCAAAATAGACGTCAATCAAGGCAACTTCAATACCTAGCCAAAAATCTATTTAAATTATTGAAGTGATGGACCATACTAACTTGGGAACGTAAGAATAGATAATCCGAGAATTTGTCTCTTCGAATAACCGAGGATAAGTTGCCTTACATCACGCCAAAACGCGATTGTACATAGGAACGCGGTGCTGATGACCATCCATTGCACTTTCAGATTTATAGGATCATGGCTAAGCTCTAGAAAGGCACCAGTATACATCTCCGATGTTGTGATCTGAATCTTATTCCGCTGAGCTTAAGTGGACCTTGAAGCATGAAGCGACTCAACCAGGTATGTAAGTCTAGTAACTGAATAATCGAGTAGTTTTTGAGTAAAAGTAGGTTATAGCGAAAGAGGATACACATTATAGACAGTGGCGATGCCATTGCCATGGACTCAATGCGAAGTGGGTATACAAGAATTCGCGTCCTGCACATTAGGCCAATCAGCGACACGCACAGGTCTGCGCTGCAGAATGATCGATGCTGTCGCGCGTGATCAGCGACGGAATGTTTGCGTGGGAGGTAGAATAAATATTTAATGATTTTGAAAAAATAAAATAGCACTCCACTTGCAACACACCTTCTGTCGCTCTGTATCGCAAAGTTGAGTTATAAAACTACTAGGATTCGCCAATTAAAACACGGGAGAAGCCCTACTTTGTGAATAAGTGTCTGAGGTAGCATAACCGACAGCAATGACACAAGCTAAGAAACGTAATTCTTATCTGGCATATCTCGACACGAAATACATTGTAAAAATTCGTCCCGACTGGTGACTTCCACACTGAAACAAGCTAATCTAACAGAGTGCGGAAACAAATGTTTCGTCGCCACACTCACACGTGACACAGCAAATAATCTCTAGCTGCTTTGCCTTCCAACAGAAATATCCACAAGATGCATTTGCGCCGAAAAAACCACGAATTAACCGACTCATTTGAGTTCAGTCAATAACTTTTAATAGTAACCCAAGCCTATCCATCAAGCAAATCTGAAAAAAATGAAAGAAAATTAGATCTATGCTTCGAATTACTGCCATTCGTCACAAGAATAACCTCAGCAAAAAAGGCATTATCGCAAAGGAACGAAACCGTAAGGTTTCGTCATTTCCAATAGTTCAATAAGACTCACCCAGAGAGTGGAAGAAGGGCGTCGATTTGGTCGAAAACTCCAGCCAGACGCGCGAATTTAGACTAAAGGAAGTAAACCAAAGAGAGAGTGAGAAGGCTGGCTCCGCTTCCTTTAACCGCAGCGGTAGAGGTGCTTATTGCTGCGACTGACCGACTTTCGATGACGTGGAGTCACCGCTGACCGCATTGGTGTGAATTCATTGAAAAAATGACACTCCAGTTAAATGACGACTGCGTATTTAACCCCACAATTATGCATATGACCATAGCAACGACATGCAGCCTAGGGGAGTCAGAAAAGTAAACCCCCATACCTTTGATGTGTAGAGACCGACATTTCGACTATGGACACCCCGAAAATCACCTCCAGCATAAGCTTGATGTGGAAGGAAACCCAGATGTGAATGAAAACCGATTTCGCTATGTTCCCTTATCTATTAAAAGATGACAAAATATGACGCCCGTCTATAAACAATAACCAGTAATTATTCTATTCCATGTTTTTCCCCATTCCCACGTTCGCATCCACCATTGGCATAGCGTCCAGGCTCCATGTAGTTAATACCAAAAAAAGTATTCTCTTTTAAATCTTGGTGAAGACAAACTGGTTCAAATGAACTTAATGTGTAAAATAAATATAAGTCATGCAATGGAAATTTCGAAGATTCAGTTAAAGCACATAACTTCCGGTGGCATAAACTTATGATAACTAATCGGAACGCATAGTTCTTGGGCCATAGCCAATATAGTCACTGATGAAACTTTCTATCTTTTTACTTCATAAGATATTGTAACCTAGCTTCAAGCGTCGTTTAGGGATGATTCCGTTAATAAAACACATAACTAACCGAAGGCTCAGGTAAGCCTTGTATATTCAGGCTTTCAAACTTATTGGCCAAATCCTCGTACTCCTTCTTGACAGCAACCAGCTTTGAACAGAGGCTTTTCACATGGTTGCGCAGAACAGCTTCCGAAGAAGTATTTAGCTAAATTAAACATTCAATTAACCAAACAAAAGAATATTTGCCGATCCTAGTATGCGCTTCATGAGATCATCGGAATTCGATTCGAAATCGGGCGGTGTATTCTTCAAGGCAAGTTCCATGTTTAGATTTAATGTGTCATGCAACAGAGTAACACCCTTAAGAAGGGAATCTATGTACATAACATAAAGGATAGATAAAGTACCGCGCGCCGCTCCATATGCTTGTACAACTTCAGCAAGATTGTCAAATCCTGCGGATTCCTTTTGGTCCTCATCCACGACAACAAACTCCGACTCATCCATCTTTCACACGACAGCAGATACCGGAATTTACACCGCGTATGGTATTCAACTAATGCAGTTGGCTGATAAATTTTAAAACAAAGACGTTTCCAGGTCGCATATATGAACAATCTATCAAAGTGTAGGAGTTTGTTCTAAATTAATAGCCTATGCGTCGTAAAAAAAATTCATTGTTTTAGCACCTTGGTGAGAAAGATTATTTCTAGCCAGTTGCAAAAATATTGCACAAAACAGCTAAACGAATATTTCTTATATCTTGGTTTATTATATTTCTCTGAGAACTTTTTACCTTGTTAAAAGGCACCAAAAATTCGGAGAATATAGTGCGATTTGGATACATTGCTTACTGTCTTATAACGTCGAAATCGGCGTTACATTTTAAATGGATAACGCTATGAAATTATAAGGCACTTAATCTATTTACCTCAAATTGTCGAGGCGTTTCATAAAATGGTTTTCAACTCCTTCTACCAGTTTCCTAAATTTTTTCACTTTACTAAGTCCTTATTCAATGAAGATAAGAAAATGTTTGCCCCTCCAGTATTTGCGATTTCTAATCTTCAGCTAATCGGCCTTGTCTCTGTAGCTCACCAAGGTTATTGCTAATGTGTTCACTTTTCGTGCAATTTATAACCTACTGCTGATGGTCGGGTCTAATTAAAATTGTGTGATTTTTGTATTGATGCGTTGGAGGATCTTTGACGAAATGCTTAGAGAAGTCCAATTTTGGTCGAAATTGATCGCTGCTATATGTGTTTTATTGTTGGGAGCTCTTTATTATTGCATTAAGTATTCTTTCACTGGTCGCAGCTATTATAATAGTTAGTAAGGCCTTGGTTACTCTTTCACGAAATCAGTAACACAATTCATCTATGGCAAACGATTAGCTGGATCGTTGGGATGCAGCATAGGGTTCATGGGATCGAAAATCAGGTTACGGATGGTCCACGTATCATTGTAGTCAATCATCAGAGCGCTCTTGACATTCCAGGTATTTATCTTAGTAATGCCAATGTTCTCAAGCTTTGATCCCAGTGTGGCCGAGACGGTCGACATTCGTAGCCAAACGGTCCATAGCAACCTATGCTTCTTTTGGCTTACTCGTCTGGTTTCTTAAAGCCATATTAATTGACCGTTCAAACCGCAATGACAGCATACACAAGTTGCGTGATGCAGCTAAAATTGTTAAAAAGGATCAGGTAGGATTCGATGTTCTATACATTTCTTAAGGTTTCCGTCATTATTTTCCCCGAGGGCACCCGTGGAGATGGGAAGACTGGTTTGCTTCCATTCAAAAGGGGCGCATTTCACCTTGCCGTGGAGGCGCAGGTCCGCATCTTTATTTTGGGTAACTTGCCCTTTTAAGGTCCCTATTCAGCCCGTTGTAATTGCGCCATATTCTTGGCTTGATATCCCTAACAGAATAGCCAGAGGAGGTACTTGTCCTTTAAGAACCTTAAACCCTAGGTGTCTGTGATATTTTTATATTGCCTTCCATTTCCACCATCGGTATGATCGCCTCAGATGTAGCTTCCCTTACTGATAAAGTTTGGAAGAATATGTCAGCTGTCTTTATGTCATCTCTACCCTCCAAGCTCTAAGACGCTGATTCTCAAATACCCATGACGGAGCTTACTTCCGCCGATAGTCTGCTTGTTATTGCTTCGATCTTATCGACTTCACAATGTGGATCTGCTCAAATATACTTATTTTTGCGTTTTACTCGTCGGCTTTTGACATCCCTACTTTATTGCTGAACAAGATAGTATTTTGCGCGCCAAGTGCTTACTTTCTTTGTTTTTGCTAGGAAATTGTACAGGCCCCTTATTGATGTTCTGCAAGGGCACCGCGCAATTGCTAGGTTTATTTTGCTTCTTCAGTCATTCTTATTTACCTTATTTGATTCGATTTCACCGATTCTATGCATATTCGAAAAGCGCGGAACGCTTGACTTTTTGTCTGCTTGAGATCGCTCAATCGTGTATCGTTGTGCGATTCGCCTGAAGACTTATTTGAAGTGATACATTATTAGCCATTTAATAGGGGATTTGAAACGAAACCTGCATGTTGCCAAACGCCATCTGAATTTTGTGAAATCCTCTCTGTTAATTATGAAAATTTTGCATAGCTTGCGCAATCCTTGCTTTCTTCAAACATTTGCATATCAAAGAGTGCACAGCAGATGGAACATCCTTTAGCAAACACTCCTTGATCCAGTCCGTTTCTGTGTCACTATTTCAATGAAACGCATTTGACATATCCAAAGTATTACACCTTAGTGTTTGGTACTTGAGCGCTTTCTCAGTCCATATACGTGTCTGAGGTCTTTTACTCATTGCTTTTTATCGATGAACGTAATTGTAAAATTTGTCTTCGAATACATTTCTCTTTTTCGTGATGTGCATATTCAAGTTCAAGTGTATTCAGGGTGTATTGCTAAAGTCACCTCTGAGGTCTTAATGAAACAGATTGGTCTGGAGACGAGTTTGCTACCAGCGAACAAGAAGGTCAAATGACTGTGCGCATTCTCAGAAAAGGAGTACCGTGAAAATAGCGTGATACCCGAGCCCATAGTTTGATATTATCTGAACAGGCATAATTTTATTATAGGTAAAATTTAACTGCCTACAGTCGTGTCTGGTGTTTTCTAGCTACTGGGTTAACATCACACGGAGTGGGAGTCTTTTGGCGTCCATTTGTGTAAAAGGGAAGGTCGTTTACTGCTTTTGCTGTCACGAGCTGCATGCTGCTTAATGATTTCCCCAAAAATGTTGGAGTGCTTCGACTAAATTGAAACTACTTTTGATTCTAGCCATAAAATATCAAATACGATTGGCTCTTGTGCCAACCGTTCGTACCGCTTGAATCACTCCTAAAGATTTTAAGGCTTGCAACTGGGAGGGGCATACAATTGAACCGGGAAGCCGATTCTTGGGATGTGAATAGGATCCGTGCCATGGCACGGACGCTTAAAACAGGTACCAGGCTGCCGCATAGCCCTTGGCTCGCGTTGAGCATGACGACACTGCACTGGCATTGACAAAAGTAGTTAAATCACTTAAAATAAGTTGTGGAAAATGAATAAAAAACTATTAATCTTTGATTCTCTAGCACACCGAGGTAACATCCGATTTAAGCCGCACTATTTAGTCTTGCTGGCCTCATTAGAGTGCATTTATCACGTTTTCAGCAAATTGTTATGCCAAGGTAACCGTATTTCATGTGGTCACCCCTCGTGGATGCACTTGCCAAAACAGAACCAACGGAACAAGATGAGAGACTCTCCCCAGGCTCCGTCTTGATTTCATTCATTTTACCCTTTTGTCGTTATTTTAACATCGCATCACTATCCAACTGGATCATTCACGGCTTCTCACTACATAAATAGACCTTTCATCCACCCGTTACTCACGACTTTTACAGCGTTACTTTCACATGGACGCTTTCGACTTCTATCTTGCAACTTCAAAAGTTAGGGTTGCAGTAAAGTAGAGGGTGAAGTTTTGCTGGACTTTTGGCTGTGAGACGTAAAAGATGAAGTCAATAATGCCAGATAATTCCAGCCTCTATGCGCATACCTAACTAGCCAGTCGATCTACTTAAGCGTAGGGACTCTTTTACGTCTCTGAGAGGGGTCACATTCTTCAAGCCATCCTATTGTCACCATTTCAGCATGTGAATGTGGTCCTCAAGACGTACGCGGACCAATCGTCCAAACGGATGCGGCACAGACACATTCATCTTGGCCAACTGAAATGCTCGAAACTTGCGAATGACCAACTGTAGCTAAACGGTAAGGCACACTCGCACTCAAGAGATGGCAAGATCCAATTGGTCCTCGATCAACGGCTGATCACATCTGATACTGGCGTTATGATAGGCCATGACTCATACCCAGCTGCCATGTTTGGCCATAGGCTCCCTCACATACACCAATGGTTTATCAAGACGGTAGCTATGAGTGTGAGGGTAGAGCTCAATTTTCCCTTGTTGTACCTGGTTGTTGACATCGCTTCAGTATGGCGGCGATGTGTCAACACCACAGTCTGGTGGCAGAGCTTCGGCAGGCACTAACTCCCTGACGTTACTGCAAAAGATAAAATCTCGGGCAATCTGAAAGGTCTGGTACGTGATTTACATCAACGGAAAGAGAAAGAAAACAAAGCGCCAGTTTATTGTCGCAATTAGTAGCGAAGCCGGCCCTTCGTCTGCACTTCATTTGTTGGATATCTGAGGCGAACCGTTTTGATTTTGGCGTTACCTGCGACGTAATTGGTGCGAGATCGCGTGTCGTAAGAAGACGCCTCCGCCTTGCAGTTTCGATACTTGAAATAGTCTTTTTCAAATTGACACTCACCACTCTCTACCCATCTCGTGCTTCTGCTGATGGCACGTAGTCGATTGCTCATTTTCTGTGTATGTTTCGTAGCATTGTCTCGATGATGCGGATGTTGGAGGGAGGAATTTCTTCGTATTTGCTTCGCTTTAGTTGGAGGAGGCTAGGCATCGCGATAGCATAGAGGGCTACGGTGTCACATTTCGTTCATTTTCACTTCGATATTCTCGGTGGTGCTTCAAATTAATGTAGGAGGCCAGGCATGCGCATAAATTAACACTAACATTTGTGAAATTCTTTACCAGTACATCCATTAAGTCAACTTCTGTTATTTGATGTAAGAAAGTGTAATAATGTAACCTTTTTATTCATTCAATTGCAGTACTTGCGTACCTGTTTGTAACATTGAACTTGCAGCTTTCTTGCAGGTAATACACTTTCACCAATCCAACTTGAGGTTGAGGTGAGTCCTTCGTCGGAGAATAACGTTTACTCTCTTGTTGGATTTCAAGTTATTTGGTTTGCGGTTGGGTTTATGCGTTGATGGGCTTTAAAACTGAGCTAATAATTATCAATCTTCGAAAATAAGGCTGATGTTGTTCATAATAAACAAATATACTTACCACTTGGAAGAATGCATCACATAGTCTTTCTCTTGGATTCAAATTGGCCTAAAGATGGACTTAAGAGGTTTTACGTTCTTTGGTCATCACTCGATCATTTTTATGAGACCGTTTTAATGATCCCAGTTCCGCTGGCACATTAGAAGTTTCGAGGAAAACACTGCTTGATACGTGTAGATTACGTAATTTTCGCTTGATTAGACTCACTGCAACTTCACAAGTCTCCGGTGAGCCAAGCACACAAACCGCTTGCAGGCAACCCTCAGCACACTTATTCACAGAATAATATCTAGTTCTACAGTAAGTGTATCCCTTTGAGTGGGCAGCGTGCAGTCATCACACCGATTAATAAAGCCCTTTAGCAGTCGAGAAAAGGCGCAATCTCTGTTGTGTTGCTGTTTATAGAGTTCGCGTCTCTTTGCAATAAGGGAAAAAGCATTGTATGCATTCATTGATTTTGCAATCTCGACACAATCTCTTGAATTCATCAGAGATGGTGAACCATTGCTCTGTGATTTGAAAATTCCCTGTCGGACTGTCTTTAAACCAGAGATTTGTCGCCACGACTGCTTTGGCAATATTCTAACATGAATCTTCCCCTCAAATTTTCGAACCACTAAAAATAGTGAACTGAAAAGAAAGTCATGAAGGGCTACGTCGTAAATTTGTTATGCAGAGTACCTCTGCGGGCTGCACATCTGACGTTGGAGATTTGCGTACGCATACTCGATCTCCGATAGGATTGCCTATTTGGAATACTACACTGGATTAATGCCGATTCTCCTAATTCCGCTGATAAAACCGGTCGTACTGATAAGGTAATCAGTAAAATTGGTTTTGAATGTAAATATAAGCAGTTGAGAGGAGCTTGAACATCGGAAGTGATGGCAAATTTCTTAACTATTCTGCTTAGAGTCTGAATTAAGCACGAGGTTTGTTAAAATACCACTCACCAATACAGCTGCCATATCATCAAAGCATCTTTAGCCTATTTTAACTCTTTGAAATGTATTGTCTTTTAAAATGACGATTTCGTGTTTTAAGAACTGACTACTGAGCCATTACTCATCTAGACAATTTAGCCAGATAACGATACTTTAATCCTCAACTCGTGAGACCGAGTTTATCCATCACTCCATTTTTACGCGAAGTTAAATGGAGCCTGTCAACTCAGTCGTGTTCCGGTTCTGGAAATTCAAAAGGCCGCCGTAGTCTTCGCTTAGGAGTTTGTTTATGATCTCATGCCAGCTCCCCTTTAGGCCTTCCACACAGGATAAGGCCAAGAATCAGGCACCAGGTCGGATGACCTCACATCAAATTAAACTTCGTTAAGTGGACCTGGCTAAGCAGTTGAGTTTATCCGCGTTGGAACTGTGCACTGAAATGACATCTTCATCTTCACAGTGATTGCTCGTTAATCAAAGAGCCACTGCGCCAAATGACGGTGACCAATGGAAGCGTTTAGAGGATAACAAAGCATGTTAGAGGTATGCGACTGCCTCGATGACTCATACTGCCGCGTTGCTTCATTGCAGACCGCGAAGGAGGCAAAAGGGGTGTGTAGGCAGGGCGGTAGCGCCGGCCGTTGCGAAGGTCAGCTGTAGTAGTCGACCTTGCCGATAACAAACACAAAAGGCTCCCCCTAAAGGGGACGGGAGGTGCGGGTAGCTATTTGGGGCAACACTGGATTCACGCATATCAAGAGAACAGTGCTCGACACTATCAAAGCACGCCCACGAACCTCCCCTTCATCCCACTCCCGACAACTTTCTAGCTGGCTTGATGGGTGAGTAACGCAGCCTCGTGATGTCGAGGTTCGATTAGTAAAACGCCTCAAGGCTGTGGCCTGAGTTGCTCTGGTGTCTTAAACAAAGCTCGATCAAAGTAGCCTCTACATTGCACTTTGTTTCGAGGTTCTGTTAGACCTCTACCATGCCACCTCTTGGCAATAACTCTAGCCGTTTTTGGTGCAAATTGTGTAAGTTTTACTTAGTTGGACCACTGTGTGGGCAAAGGAACGGATATCAGTTGAGAGCTATCATTCATGACGCATGGAGCTAACGGCCCTGCGCTAAGGAGCAGTCGCATTATTAATAAAGTTTGCCCTGTTTAGCTTCAAATACAAATTGTCACGAAAGTTTCTTAACTCACTGGTATGGCAAGTGGATTGAAAGGGGTTTTCGGATTCGAATCTCTATTTACTGCTCCGGTCGATTTGTCTACGTGACTCGATGGAGGGTCACGTGCTGGTCTCACCTAACCCTTTAGAGGTTACGAAATAATCTTTTCTAATTTAAGCCTACCGAGATACATCAATTATATTAATCCTTCCCAATGACGTTACTTCAATATTTAATTATTTTGTTCGGTGGTCCGCATGGGCAGGCTTGTATTTCGGTTCAGAGGAACAATTTGTACGCTACATCATTTGGTAAGCTTGGCTACTTGAACCTACCTCTAAGCCGTCTGTATCTATCTCTATGACACAAATCACATTGAGTTTAGACTAAATGGAACATGGGATAAATGTTCTACAAAACTCATATGAGGCTACATTAAACAAGTTTGTTCGTTTACTGGCCCATTACAAACAGAAGTCCGGATCCCAGCCATTATCGGTCTTCTTCCTTAAAACTATACTTTTATCGAGGAATTTTGTTCCATCGCATGTTGACAGAATATGCACAATAATATAATGTTCGCACAGTACTGTGTGTTTATGGCAAAAATGGGAGCAATATTTCAATATGGGATGTTGTATTACATTGTCGCCTTCATTCACCTCGAAGTCACTTGCAGTCTAAGTTTCCATTTCCCACTCAGTCCTCCCTTGGAGTGCTGCATTTACAATCTCACCGGAATCAAGAAAATGGCAGTGGTAAAACAGCCTTCCCTTCCTCAAAGGTAGTGCTGCCTAAATTGAGCTTATTTTAAACGGTTGTTTCACACATTCAATGGGAATTTGCAGATCCCCACCATTGATGCAGTTAACACTTGGGGCTTAAGAGTAACTTGTGTACTTCGTGGTTTGGAGAAGGCTCAGATGTGATTAAAGGTAAGCGCTGTCAGGTTTTTGTAATGAACATCCTCCGCTAACGATTATTTGTTGATGGCCTAAAAATGTTATTAAATCTATTAATCAGGCTGCATGTCCAGAGTGGGCATGGAATATGAAATGTTCGCAGGTCCTATGGCATTTCCAGCAGTAGTGAAAGTGTTTCTCGGGTCGACATTTAAAGCGGCTCTATGCCGATCTTGAGAACCGGCCTTGTCTGTTGACAATGTAGGCAGTAGAGGTGGAGATGGCGTATGATTCACCGCCCAAGGCCTTGGCAACGTGAATCATCCGCGGGCAGTTGTTCGTGCGACTGGTGCAGGAGACAGACCACGAAAGGTCACTTGGCCTGACAACGACTTGTGTGTTCTCAAGTCATCTTGGAGGGATTCCATTGACCTGTGTGTCTTGTGTCTTGAGTGAAGTACCATCTTTTGTTTATTGAAGTGGCCACTGCATTTTATATGAACCTTACTTCAGACACAGCATGATTTGACCAGGAAGAATTTTAAGTACCTCTGCTTGATTGTGAGTTTTGCCCCTAATTTTACATAGTCTATTCATTTGCTAATGCTGGGGCGTCTATCTGTACATGATGCGGCGCGTTAGCCCATTTATGCACCATGCGGGATTCACGGAATTGCACAATCTGAGAGCATAAATAAGCGGGTGCACATGCTCATATTTGACCTGGGTGGATAACTGCCTCCCATGTTTCGCTTGTGACTAAGACAGATGATAAATGGACGACACGATTAGTGGTTGACTAAGCAAACCGTGAGCACATTACACTCTACACTACTTTTGGCCAGGGATTGCCAGTAATTCACCATACATGTGCGTGTGGAGAATTAGCAAATTTGTTTACACAGATGCTCAGATGCGTGGAAATTTCATTGGCCTTTTTGTTGAATATCACATTTGTGGTTGGGTTTCAACCTCTCTCAGTTGCTTGACAATTTTTGTTACTGCCGTCAGAATTATCTACATTCCTGCTTTTAAACAACACACGGAACATTCCGATAGCCAATTACGAATGGTTTGCTTCAATCCTGTTAAGGATGAAGACGCTTTCAGCAATAGTTGTTGGGTCTTCAGAAACACCAAGCTGTATGGTTACGTGATTTAAAAAAGCAGAATTGCATTTCAAAGGCAGGTTTTGGTTTTTGTTTCCTGTAAACCTTTCCTTTGATAGCATGGGAAAAACGGGCTCATTAATGCCCCATAATGTTCACCTGGCATTATTTGTAACTCCCACAAATGGCATAATCGGCTCTAATGAAATCGCATGGTTTCTTCATAATTATTAAACTTCTTGGCCGGTTTTCATAAGTTTCGCAGTATTAGTGAATTTTCGCCTCAAATGGTCGACGTATTTGTAGAGGAAACTTTGCAAGTGTATTCGGTCGCTGCGAGCCATCGGAGCATCCTGAAAGGCGACAAATGCTCCACTAGCAAAATTATACACGATGAGCCCTCCGAAGTCTTACTGCAGGGATATCGTAATACAAGATGAGGGTGTATGTAATTTGAACAATCGTCTTAAAAATACTCTTAGTTAGGATACCATCTTACGGGTTCGCGTAGATGCTCGTCTTGGTAGAATTATTATTTACTATGCATAACCGAGATATTCGATAATTTCCTAAAATCTTCTCAAGTCTTGATATGCGAGACATGTGAATGGCTTAAAAGTTGGAAATAAGTATTGATAATAAGTCCGTATAGCACTTGTAATCGTGACGATAAAATTTTCCGTTTAAATACGGACCTGCATCTAAGTTGAAATTGCGCTTGAAGGCATGGCTTGTTGACATTGTGCTGAAAAGTTGTAACGGTGACTATAGTTTTTAGTATGAAAAAATTTCAAAAGTTTCGTTTCTCAACACACTGATGGTTTAGGAACCAGGGCGTATGGGCTAAGAGCTCACCCATTTCGGTAGTGGTGTAAACGTTTATTAACTCGACTATCTCAGTACCGTATGGCCAAATGCCTTCAGTCCCCTCTGAAAATATGGCTCGTGTTTAGCGAGTTTCTCAGCCGCCTCCATGTGAACCGATAACCAGCTTGGGGTGGCCACACTCAGGCCTCTTTGGTTGTCCTTTATGGCTAGTTCCTACGTGTCCCTCGCACGAGAAACAGTTACAACAAGTTTGAATGCCAATAACCCATTTAGCCTCTTCCTTCATGTTGAGGTGATATCTACGCGGCTTTTCAGAGAGCCGAACTTACTAGCCTTCCGGTGGTTTCAATAAAGCCATTGTCACCATTCTCTCATTCATCATTCAAAATTTAGAGAAAATTTTAAGGGACAGGTCTAAACGTTGCAAAACATAATGTGAGTTTATTTTTGTGTAAAAAAACCACCAGCTATTTTTCAATTCAAGTAAAACGCGTCATCATTTAAATATTTTTGACTGTTGTCCTCCTCCCGCAATGCAATGTGAACATCCTCGCAACAATGTAATTATAAACTGTGGCTTATAACCATAGTTTCCATTCTTCATTTATTGCGTGATTTCGCTCAATTTAATCTGACCTTCTTGTGTAGTTAACGGCAATTTGCAACTGACCTTCGCATTCCCCATTAAGAAAAGCGCAAAACTTTTTAACTTTAGGACTTTTTTCCAAGTTTATGAAACTCTGTCACCTAATAAATAAATTGGTCGCGGTTATGCATTACATGGACTTCACTTATATTATAAAAGTCGTAGCTTTGCGTTAATAACCTCAAGCATTTGCTTTCTCTCAAGCCTGTCACCTCACCAGGCTATGTAGGTCGCGATCTGGCCTCAGTGAAGACGCAAACCGCCGCCCTCTTGCATTAGGTCAATCTCAGGTGAAGTAAACTCAAGCTAGTCGAAAATAGAAAACAATTATTCCCCCTTATAGCGGGAGTTGTGTGCTGTTGACCCGTTGCATTATCTGCATCTTGAACATATTTGTTTTTTCCTTTCTATCTCCGGTTTCGAGGTCTTGAACTGAAAAGATGGTTTAGTGAAAGAATTCGTTTGTTTTAGTAATGCAGGATATTACAAACGGTCAAGGTTTTATGGTGAAATTAGAATTTGTTTTCCCAAGGGTCGGTTACGCCTTTTCAGTCACGAGGCCGGTGTAATTGGCCCGCTTGCCACGGAAAAGATCCCTTTAAGTAAAGCCGTTTCCATTTTATGCACCGTTTCCAGTGCTTGTCTTAGGGTCTGTTTCTTCGTACACCAGTTTCATTGAGATTCTTACGACATTTAGCCGGTAATTCGTATCGCATCCTGCCAGCACTCTTCCTGCATAAAGTGGCATTATTTTATAATGAACCGTGATTGGTTTTGCACGAATCCTCGAATTACACACCAAGTAATTTGTTGGTAAGATGACCTTTATCTCTGCTTTAGTGGTAAGTGTGATGTATTCCGAAGGGTGGAATGGGTCTACCAAGCTGCTTTAGATCTCATTTTTGGCCGACTTTAAGACGACTGTAGGGTTTAATGCCTTTTTATCTGGCATACGATGGGAATGGGGTTTAATGTGCCAAGTTGAAAATTTGTCTCATCACGTACTCTACAGACTTGCAAGTTGAAACCTCTTCCTATGCTAAAATGTCGATAGACGCGTAGAATGTAGCCTATGCATGTTTTACTCATGTGGTCGGACATCCCTAATGAAAGCCCTGAGCATTTCTGCTAAAAGACGATTCCTTGTTTCCACTATCCCTCGGATGACCCGATAATGTGCATCTTTGGGATCAGGTCCGGATATTTTTCCTTCATTCGATAAAAACGGACTCCTATTTTGCAGAGATTCGGGAACCCCGTGCTGAAGAACCACCATTTAATGAAAACAAAAACGACGTTTTTACCGTCTCGTCAAATTTCATTAATTAGTTTACCATTATTAAGGCATACCAATCTTTTTCTTTCCAATTGGTGAGGAACTCGCCGTGTCAAACCACACCTTCTCCCTTGGGAATCCTGTGGGCATGCATGGAAGTAGTGCAATCGCTTTGAGGTGAGGTCTTTCGAATCTGGTGCAGGTTATGCAGGTCCGGCAGAAATCTCTTATATCTTGGGTAGTTAAGGTTTTCCGGTTCTTATCTTCTCCTAAATGCTCTAATTGTGCATGCAAATCGCGGATAACTTTTTGTCTAATGAACCTGCAACTACTAAATTATTAGGTACTCCGATCCAATATTAATAATAGTAAGACCAGTTTTAACCACTCCTGCCATACACTTTTGGCCGCCATGCCCGGTAGCAACATCTGTTGTTGGCTTGTAAGGGGATATAGTGAATCCGTACAAAAAGGCGGTACATACGGAAAAGTCGTTGATTTCTCCGGCTTCTAGTGTGGGAGATAAGGCATCTGTATTATTGTGCATTGTACTATGAGATCGTAGTATTCCAGTTCCTGGTGCCATTGAACGCCATATTCCATTGTTTTCGCACCTATGATAGGCATATTCCTAGCTGCCGCTATCTCCACTTCTGGTGTTAGACGGTGGAACACTCTTACCACTTCGGTAAAGGGAAAGGGGGATTACAGCTGAATTAGCTGCACTAGAGTTAAAGGGTAGCCTGTGCGAATGCTCTTCTAATGTTCTTGGAGAACGCAAAAATGAATAAGAGTGGTTTGAAATCAAACAATATGGAAAGCTAGGGCTAACCTACTTTTAAATCGTGACACCGACGACCGTAGTAGGGTGCTATTGTTCGGCCGATCACTTATAGTGCTGTAATGCAGTGCCTCAGCCAATTCCTAACGTTTCTTCGCTGTGAGCTTCACCATCTCACTGAAAGATGTGGTTTTTGTATTGCGGGCTTTCGCGACCATAATGTCTGGGCAAGATCTTTGTCTAAAGTTGATTGCTATCCGCCTCTTGACTCTTATTTGGAACCAAGTAGCGGAAAGCGCTCTTAACTAACTTTAGTAGATTCCATTCATACTCCCCGTCGTTCTCCAAATTCTGAGATGACAAGCTGGGCCATTGTTGCAGCATTTCTTAAAGTTAGTCTATAAGGTTCTGAGGGAGTGCTTGTAGGATTTACTGCGGTTTTTTCGTTGGGGTTAGAACCGGAGGTTGAAGGAAGGTTAACCGATCCCAGGAAGATTGATAAGCGATAGCGGTTATGTTCTCTGATAATGTGAGATTTTACAAATGCTCAAAATTTTATGAGGGAACTTCAGATTTCATCTTCTCCTTAAGGATCAATGGGACCTTCTTAATCACGAGGGTGGTGTAATCTAGACGCTTGCCACTTAAAAGGCTTTTTTAAACAAACATGTGTTGGGACTCCTAAAATATTACTCGTTCATGTTAATGACATTAAGTAATGATGGGACGTGATATAATGGCAGGAATAAGATCCCTAACCGTATGATAACTACATTTAACGTTCCCACTGGCAACATCGAATCATTTCACTGTAGATGGCACACACATTATCACAGGAGGTCACGATAATGAAATGCACTTTTGGCTCTATTAGATAATGATACAAACACTCAGTCCACACTATCGTTCCATCAACTGCCTGCTTTGAATAGAGCATGCCATGTGCCCCGTAAATGGACCGAGATGCTTCCAACCGACTAAACGACTAAACAGTTTGCTACACAAACGCGAGTAAGAGAACGTTTTGGGCGGAAGCTGCCGCTTCACAACACAGCTCTTATGAAGTTGGTGGTTTCTGTTTCTGTGAGTAAATTTTGGAGGTGGCCTGTTTGGAGGTCTGGTTCAAATGGTGATCCTTCTAATCAGTGTTGCATAAGTCGCCTCAACTTGTGATCACAAAAGGTAAATTTCAACAAATGTTTAGTAGCTTAATGTAGGATTAATGAATGAGTGTGACTAGTGGAAAGGCCCCCTCAGGTCAAAGCAACAACTTCACATTATTCATGAGGCCATCTTGGGTTTTAGTCACGAGGTCAAGTTATTTTCAGTCTCCTGGTCACCTGGATTGCTATTCGAAAGCACAGAAACTGCGTTTGTGAGGGGAATTAGAGTAAATGGTGATAGTTTTATCCAGACGTTCAATGTAAGCCTAAAGTAACTTTGGCTTAGGGGTTCGCAAGCTAAGAGTTTAAGCCACATCTATTTCCTTAACTCATGGAATCCTAACTATTGACCTTCGATTCTTCGAATTTTTACCATCCGTAAAAGCAGATGTCGATTGAAGAAGGCGTTTGTTTTCTGCAAAGGAAAAAGCTGTTCATTTGTATTCAGCTGAGTTGGCATGGTTCCACATTCCGTTCCGAAAGTAGAGAAGGAATGAGTGGCACTTCAACACCAGTAGGATGATGACCGAATTCTAACTTCAGTTTTGAACTATTTCTCCTTATGCGGAACTCAGCCGTGTGAAAATGGCTAATAGCGCAGAAGTACTTTGTTTCTTTTTTGCAGTTGACTGAATGCCGGTTCATCCGTCGCGCCTGCAAAAAGTTCAAACGTTGACCGCTGTTCTTCCTCTAAAGTACTGAAAGTGCGGCGAACGAAGAAATCAAGTGGGTTAATAGCGTGTGCCTCAAAGAGAAATATAGTGCATTCTAAAGAATTTGATCGTTCCTATTCGCACACTATCATCTTGTAAACAATAGCCCCTTATTATTGTACTAGTTAATTAAATCAATTTTTTGCCTTACTTTAAAAAATTGGAGTGATACGCACATAAAATCTTATCTGGCCATGGCTGAATCTTAGTAATACCACAATATTCCCGTCCATCTCTGGATAGGAGTTTTATAGTGCTTGATTTTATCAGACAGCTGGACGGGTGTGTCAGGACAGTCCATTTGTATTCTAAACGGTTCTGTAAAAGCCTCCAGGTCGCGAAGGTTGTATCCTCCTGCCAAAAGTTCAGTGTTAGTCCCATCTATTAACATCACACGTTGCGCTAGAAAAGTTGTCTCGCACCACGTACCTTTGTTTATCATGAATTCGTAAATACATCAATATCCTGTAATCCATATTTCACGTCGTGTTGCATGTTTCAACTTCTGCCAAACATGGATTAGGTTATTGCAAAAAAGAGACGCAAAGTTCATTCAAGGAAGGAGAATGATAATGCCAATATGGATCGATGTTAAACTTTGAACTAAGACAACACAAAGTGGGTGACCTTTGAGCCGATTGTTTGCTCATCAGTCTTTGAATGGTACCATGTGACCTTTGGTCGCTGAAAAGGCGTCAGCCCCTTCCGACCCTGAGGACGCCCTTTGTGAGGTTCACTAGGTGAACCGAGGTGTTGGATGTGGAGGTTCTCACTCCTCCATTTAATTTTATTCGCTATCTTTGCCTATTTTGCTGATCTGGTTCAATTGTAGCACGCTTCTGGTGAACAAGTTCCTTCTGAACTTAAGGTATTGTGAAACTTAACTGTTAAAACACGTTGAAATCAGATAGACTTTCTAAAAGAAAGATGGAAGCCCTCTACTTGTTAGCTGAATCCGCAACACTCGAAAATAACTAGGCATTGCGTGCAGCATTGCTAGCTGTTGTGTTGATATTCCTAGTTAAAGAACTACATTTTAGGTTGGTTTGCGTAGAACTAAGATGAATGCGTTTAGATAAGTTCTAGGTATGATGCCGTGTTGGTGTACATATGGCATGACTAATTTTTTTCGCTTGGAGAGCCCTGATGATAAGGATTTTACGGAAGGCGTTGGAATTTTTACAGAAGGAACCCAGGAATACTATCTTGCCATTCGATATGGATGAACGACTTTGGTTTACAGGCTATTTACCTTACCAAGCGGCAAAACTATAAAGAAGGAATTTGATAGATTAGTGCCTTTCAGCTCTAAACCGTTCTCTCCATGTTCACACAGAGTTAAATGACCACGGAAGGTAAGACTAACCACCATGGCTTATCCGTGGACTAGATTGTCGGCCCGCTGCACTGTGGTCCACTCAGTCCTGTAATAATAAAGGTGGCGGTCGACGCGTGGGTGGGAATGCGAGATCGTCTCATGGACGCACGCGCGTCCATGGCCGCATGCGTGTGTATATGCTTGCGTCGAGTACTGATGGCCGACTGGTAGGCCAGTCAGTCAGCCCCTACCAGGCGGGACAGTATAGTTGTGTCGACGGCTGATTTCTTATGAGAGCAGATGGGAATTAAAGGAGACGATAAGGTACGTTAATTCTGTATGGCCGGTCATTGCTTCTGCAGATGGATAATGGATAAGCGAAGGGACTGCCATCCCATCATGGAGAACGGATTGACTTCCATCAGTTTGAAGATGAATGACGATCGTATTATAACGATTTTCTCATGCCAAAAGAATTCAGATTGGGATCAGAGTTCCCGGCATGTAGCAGGAGTTCAATACTTTTGAAATGGTCCAAAAACACTTTTGGTGCATTTCAGGGGACGCGGCCAGGTGTACTTTAAAGAAATATGTTTTAATAAGAGAAGTTAGAGGCCATCAGCACTTTCCTGACCTCCCTTAGCTGTGTCAAGGTTAGCCGAACGTTCACAGTGGTTGCAGTTACCGAGGTCATGTGCCTCCTTGCTACATGTGAGCGACACTGGGTCTTTTGCGGTCAGCCTAAAGTGCATAAAGTGAAAAAAGGAAGGAGGGAATCTGTTACTACCTCCTGCATCGGTATCCCAAGTTGAGAGTTACTTGGTGCACGCGATTCCAATCAGATCCCTTTCCTGCTTTCGGCTTGTGTGTCGTAATTAGGCACCGCTCTGCAACAACTACCGGACAATTACAAAATTACTACTCAAAATGAATGCTTCTTTGGCACAAAGACCCACCGGTCATGAGCAATGTTTGGTTGACCTTGCTTTGGTTGTTTGAAGGCGACCACACAGGTTAACTGAACAGTTCAACTCCATTTATGCAAAGGTCACGGTACGAAAAAGAGGCAGGGACTCGACTTTATTTCTGGCACTTTGGCTGCATCAGCCAATGATGCCTCAATACATCAGCGCAGCATTGTTCACGCTTTCTCCGTCACGAGCAGTGCTGTGCTCTGACTCATGACGGAGCTTGAGATTAAAATAAAACGTGAGACAGTCATATGCTCCGTCATACTTCAAATTAAGTACCGCTGTAGAGGTGTCATCAATCCGACAAAATGAACGATCGGGATCTCCCCTTCGATTGAGTACGCCCATGGTAGTAATAACTTGGGACGCATTGGGGTTAGTCCGAAATATCCACTGAGGCAATGCAAAGGTACCGAAAAGGAAGCAAACTAAAAGTAGTAGTTTATTCGATGACATTTCTGTCAATCAGTCCACTATCGCTTCAACAAAATGAAGTTTTTCCAAGTATTTGCCCTCTGCTAGTGAGCGCGTATGACCAAGGGCATAATTTAGTTTCTCCTTTGACTCGGTTATTTCCAGTTGGGAGTGCATAGGTTAAATGTCGTTCCACTTTCTCGGCGTCATAGATGAGAGGTAATCCCTGTTTGCCGATGGTAGGACTGTTTTCAAGAGTTCTCCCATGTTAAACTCTTGATTCATTGACCGTTCCAGTCTGTAACCACGTTCCAAAATTATGGCTACCGTACAAACAGACAGCAGCTATCCACTTTGTAGACCAAAACATTACTCCTAAAAGCAGCATAGTCACCCTTGAGAGGGCTTATCTCCTCAAAAAGAGCTTGGATTTTTAATAAAAAATGACTGCCATAAAATTTGCATCATTTGAATAAGCAATTCTCAATTGATAATTAATGTTGCCAACTTGATGACTCGTAGAAGCAATAAGGTATTGGCTGAACTAAGCCTAGTTGGAGTAGCAGTTGTGATCACTTAAAATGAGCACATTGCTTAACTTAGCAGTTGGAAAAGCATTTATTTTGTTTGTTTCGTTCTGCAGCCTTGGGTGAATTACCGTTGTCCGTAGAGCCTCTGTTGTGTGAATAGGAGGCTGTAACCACGTACCAGTCAGCACAGCAGTCTTAGTAGGGCGTGTACCCACGCATGTACACCGCATGCACAGTACACCACACATTGGGCATAATTTATGTAATACACTGACTTTGCCCCAACCCCATTGTGTGTTTACGACCTTGCGATTTAACCTCCCACCCCAATTCGTTCACACCGCCGGCATGGCAACTGCTATTACACACACGCACACAGCAGAAGTAACAGGCATGCCTGAAGGCATGTGCGAGTGGGCCCGCCCACGCCCATTGTGTGACCTCCACACGTCCGCACTAGCACGCATGTGACGCGCACACACCGCCATTATCGATCGACCTACATAGCCCAGCAGCTGACCGAGAGGGCATGCGTGCACGTAAAGGGTGTGCGGCCGCATATTTGGGTATCTGCATGTAGGCAGGTAACCCGTTCGTTTTCGTGTATGTGCGTGCTATGCTGCTGCTATTGGATCAGCCATTCAGCTAGTCAGTCAGTCAAACCTACCTGACCTTTATGGATGGCCTTTTTCACCAGAAAGGTTAACTGTCCCTACCCCTTTTTAGGGGCCTAAAGAAAGGAAGTTCCAAAAGTTTGTGACCTGTGAGTCAACGAGACCTCAGTTTAGACATGAAAAATAACTAAGCTAGGTCATATCCACTTTGTTTTCATAGGTATGCACCTCTTCAATTTACGAGGTTGGCTATGCCTCGCGTGCGCATGAACCCTACATACCTAGCGGTAGTAGATAACGTCAACAAATCACACTCGATTGTGGCCAAGGTCACTTCCGTAGTTCACATCATACGCCCAATGATGTCTAACCTAATCAAACATCAAGTGGTCCGCAGATTACCAAACCTAGCAATGGCGGATCCTGTGCATGCCCACCAGATCCTATCCGCATACAATTTCATCATATGGTTGTCCAAAGATGTGTTATGCAGAAGTTGTGTTGGAATGGGGTTGACCCTGATTTGACCACGGTTAAATTTGTACTGAGGGGTTGCGAATTCGCCTAAGGCCAGCCAGTTTGACGAGAACACGTGCAGGCAAGGTCATGAGTTATCTCCAGTGCCTCGCGTGCACGCAGGTATGCACGCATAAACGACTGCTGTCTATGCTCACCTGACCCTGGACGTCACCTAGGTTGCACTTCTTGTGAAGGTGATCGCACTTTAGGTGCCCTTTCGTATGCTCAAAAGACCGTCATCACACCACTTCTTTCAGTGTGTTTGCTTCGGCTGCAGAAGCTGCGCGAGTACGGATCGAAAGGCACCTCCACCCCCCTCTGACGATTTTGACACCTCACCTTCTGATGCATTCTCCTTCAACGAAACTACGTACGTCTACCACGAACTCTCGACGTTTCACATTTTATTCATAATAAACCCAACGTTTACAGCATCGATTTTGTCAAGCTGATGTAACTTTGCATTCGTGTCAAATTTTTGCAAGAGTTGTCAGGATGGAAGTAATAGTTTCTATAATGTAATTATGTTACTTAAAAGTACTTCATTGGCCTTTTGAAAAGCCAACTGTGCGTGCGAACCTATACCAATCCTCATGACCCACGAATGCAGGTATACTGGAGTTCAAACGGGTTCACACACTTCAATGGCACTCAAGTGTCAAGCCTCAGGCATTACGCCTGCATTACCAAAGCTTTACTTGCCATATTTTTGCGGCAGAAGAGACGACACTTAGGTTGTTGTCGCGGTAAATAGGTTATTCACATGTATCAGAAAATAACTCTCTTCATTCACTGACCTTGAGACACTGATTTCAAAGTTACCTGCCCTTACCCGTTCACCAGTCAAGCCTATGATTTACAGTGATCTAGCCAATGCTTGTAAATTTAGGCCCAATCCTCCGGTCTAATGATTGCAACTTACTAGATTTCCTTTTGCCGTTTTACTTTTGTTTTATAAACCTCTGACCTTGTAGATTGGCAACATTCTAATCCCTCTCAAATTTGTACCTATATGGCTAGTTGCTTGAAATACGAGGCGTCTATGCAACGTTGATAAGCTATTCCTGCATAACCTCGAATTCAAAATTAGTCCATTCACTTCTAATAAGCCCAAAAATTCAATGATTCTCTCTCCCACACACACACACGCATTTTAAAACCACTAATAACTCTATCACCTGTTGAGAGGACGCTTTGCGGTTCTTAACTGATCCTTCAGACACTTTGATCAGTCTGATTAATTGCAACTGCCGTTTTTAATCGGATTTTTTCTTATTTTGAAAATGATCTAGCTCACCATATTCGGGTTTAAATTTTTCTTATCGTGGTGTAAAGTACATATCTGCGTCAAAACTGGTAGTTAAATTGTTTCTTAATGATTATCAGCACGGTTGAAAGTTCACACACATGGTGCCTTAAAGAAAGGGCGTAGAAAATTTTAAGGTGCTCAAAGGGGCATGGAAGCACAGCTCTTTGTAGTTTTTCCCGAAGGACGTGCACCTACACTCCCTCATTGCTATTGCCTTGACCTTTGTGAAAGAAGAATTCGAAATCCATCAACCTCTGCTATAATTAGAGGAATTCTAGAGTTGCACCGCTAGCATATAAAGTGATCGTTTTGCGTTTCGGTAGGCACCCAACTGCTATTACTGCCTCCTTTTAAGACTGGCTTAGTTTATACCTGAGTGAAATTCGGTCGGCACAGTTGAAATGTTTGAATTAAGACCGGGCTGTGCAGCATTAATTTTTCAATGGAATGGTTGAAGATGCTAACCCATTGATTAGATGGGGTTTCTTTTCCCAAGGATTACGTCCAAAGCAGTATTAAAGAGGCAATTTAACTCAGCGAACAACTGATCTTCCTCCTCCATGTAATGTTAAGCGTGTTGGCCAACAAGCTCCCATACATTTATGGAGGATGGTCCACACCCCCAATCGGTTGCAATGACTGACTTATCTAGCACTAACCAGTGGAGCTGTCATGTATTAATTCTCGTACTCCATTTGATTTGTTTTTTTCCTGAACCCACTCATTGAGATTGGTGCGCAAAGGTCACCATCATCGGCATGTTAATAAAACCACCTACCCCAACTGTGCACACACACACACACACACACGCACACAGCACCTACGCATTTGAAGGGCTCCGCTCCTGTAAAGTTATTGGATTATCAATTCACACACACGAAAACACACACACTTGTATGTGTAGAGTTACGCGCCTACTATGTGAAGTACTGGGGGTTACAGAGCCGAAAAAAAGCAATCTGAGGTTAGATGAGAATGAGTTTCTCCCACGGCAAGAAAGTCGATTTTCCAAGTCAACTAGTGGGAGCAAAAAGGCTTGGTAGTGAAATTTCAGTTTCCTCAAAAACTCGGTGCTCCTCGAGAAAAAACACCAGTTGCAATTCCTGCGAAGTCAGACGCCGACGGGACCACACTTTATCCTATACTAAGCCTCGAAGTTTACTAGGTAGCTCCGATGAATGCCATTTTGGAATTAATCAAAGTTAAAACTAAAGTGTTCCTTGTCATACATCGGGAAATCCTAATCGTACCAAAGTTGACTTACTCATTTGTAGAAGTGGCAAGAAACAAACAAATTATTTTTAGAACTACCTACCAATTTCAACTGCTCCAGAATAAAGTGGAGAAAGTGTCGACACCTATAGGCCTCAGAGGAAGGCCAGATTGAAGACACGAAGTGAAGTTCTGGACATTACCAAAACTAGGTTCAAACACCATCTACCACCTTCGTAATTCGAATGTGTTAAAGCGATTAAAGCAAAAAGGTAGCCAATATCCTTGGCAGGAATGGCCGAGCCAACGTGCCAAGCCCAACGGCCAATTCTGATTGAAAGCCCCAACTTTATTTTTTACAGCAATAGCAGCAGCAAGTCTCGTAAGTTTCCTACGCTCTGCCACGGTTAACTATTGACCGGGGCGCTGACTAACTCGTGGCAGGGTTGAGGTAGAGAGAGGCGATTGGAGAGCCGACAGGCAGGCAGGCAGACAGGCAAGCAGGCAGGCGGGAAGGGTGAGTGGGTAGAAGAGAGGGGATGAGGAGAGGCGGAGGGCAGAAGATGGGCGTTGTGAGCGCAAAGGTCATAATACGGTAGCGAACCCTTGTATGTGCATGCCCGCTTGTCCAATTCGTAGCACGTTCTAACCGCTAGGCGAAAGCGACGTACAGACATGTCGCAACTGGTGCATGCACGCACAAATGCAGGGACGCACACGCACGCACGTACATGCGCACATACACATGAGTCAAAGGTCGGGTTAGCCAACGAGAGCGGGTCATGCACGCGCACGTGCGCACTTACCAAATGCACGTACGCACTTGCAAACGCGAGTCAAAGGTCGCTGCGTGTGCGTACGTGCATGCACAGTAAAGCGCACAATCGTAAAAAGCAAAGCACGTATAGGACGAGGTCAGTGCGTGTGCGCACGCACTTACGCACGCACGCAAGCAAGCCTGTTTTGTCTCGATCTCGCTATTGCTCTCTCTCGCTCTCGCATACGCACGCCCTCTCGCTCTCGCCGTTGTGTGCGCTCTGTAACATTTGCCTCCTGGCGTGGTTTATGTTCGTTTGTCTGCCTATCTGCCTCGTACGTGGATTTTTTTTCAATTCGCTGCTAACCACGACCAACAGGGCGGTAAGTACGATCCCTGCTCCCCATATTGTTATCACACTAGCCCTGGTCATTTCCATCCCCCAATTGTTTGGACGGTGATCGGGCGTTTGTGGTTTGGTTCTTGTTCTTGTTCGACTGCTCCCCTTTGTCCCCTCCAATCCTGCCACTATTTACACGTTAACCTTATGGGCTGCCCCGTGGAAGCAGCGATCGCGTGCCATTGTAGTGCGGACCAACTCTCAGAGCACACGTGGATACAATCACTTCAAAATTTTAATGTCTCACAACTGAAGTGCGGCTGTGCGAGCGGTTTCGCCATGCCAACGACCTCCTGCTAATGCAGAGAACTCACCTGTCAATTCTGGTGTGTTCCTCAGACAGGAAGGCGATCTTGGGCATATTAGGCCTGGATACGTGTGCCCCGCCTCAACATCTATGCGCTCTGGCGCTCTTGCGAGACATCATGACTTTGCCTTCCCCTTTATTATCTTTGAGGATAACAGTATAGATATAAAATTAATTTACCAGAACAGCAAAATTTAGGTAAATTTCATTGCTATCGTTTCGATTCGTCATGTGGATAGCCTACTAGTATTCACTGGGTTTAATTAGGCTATTTTTGCTTGGCACTATTGGACATTGGCACACCATAATGAAATGGGATAATACAAATGTTCCGCATCTTGATTATTGGCTGACCGACAGGCTAGGATTCATGTGGGTCAAGGGGTTAGAACTTGTCCAATTGGCAGGTCCGAGTTGGTGACTCACAAGTAAGAGGGGTCCGAGTGAACCAGGTTCCACAATGCGCCAACATCGTCATCAGAAGTTTGCAAGCTGGCGTGTGGGTCAATCCTGCAGCCGATGTGTGTGTGTGTGTGTGTGTGCGCATGACTGTGTCCTGTTCCGCCACCATTGGTCGCACTCTCGCGCTAACCCCGACTTGTTTTTTTCTGCCGCAACGGGGCCTTTTGACCCATTTTCTGGTCAGCTTGTCTGTGGAAAATAAGCTCAGCTGTATCTGGCGCGCTGCGACTTATCGATCGTGCTTGGTCAAAATTAACACGGTTAACTGTCTTCGATCCCTTAGAAGTGCGCACGCGCCCACTTACTACGCGGTGGATGTTCCAAACCTTTGATTCTGCACTCAATGGGCAAAAAGGGCATCCAACCGGGCACTTTCTCATTATCAGTACCTCCTGTCCTCTCGACTCTCGCGCTGATTTACTTCTTTCGAAGTTCTGAGGACTCGACTTCCCATCTAAACCCCATTCCCTTGAGATCACTCAGCTGATGTTGATTCGCAGGGTTGTTGGGTTGACCCCGAGAGAGTTGCATGGAGGAGAGGCGTGAGTGCGAGGATAGAAATTGCAGATCGCGGAGACACTTGCAGTAGGAGCCCATGGCAGAGCAGGGCCTATCGATTGATCTGCCGGTTGCGCGCTCGCATAGGTCAAGCGCGAGTGTGCGTGAGTGCATTCAACTCGATTTTGCGCCACCCCTATTGGCTACTTGGACTCGCGTTCGTTCCACTTTATTTTTGTCACGTTGCTGGGACTCTAGCCCCTTCTTGACCATGGCGTAGCTAATAGGGTTGCTGACTCTAACCTTGTAAGGCGCTTGTGTAGAGAAGCTCAGCTCACTTGTCCATGCGCTGAGGACAATGAAACGTTCAGTCGAGTCGTGAACGTGGTATTATTGTAGTCCAAACGTTGTTCATCCACATTGGGATTTCCTCCCCTTTTCGAAGTTTTTAGGGGCACCATCCTCTTTTAAGAAAAATCATTCTCAGTGTAATGTTAATGTCGTATCGATTCAACCCGTTGAACAACTCTGATCTAACCTTAAATGATCGACCGAATCTGTTTTAATGGTCTACGTGAACAGTCGTGTATCACGTTGAGAATGTGGCATTGTCACTTCCGGGTCACATCATTACCAGAAACTCTTACGGATGCTCGATTTTTCTGGAAAATTTACTAAGACTTAGGTCGCACGAAAACGTTTATCTGCGAACTACGGTCTTCACGCTTTTACTAAGAAATCTCTTTCTTCGGATAAAGCGTGGCCCATCTTTACCCCACGCTAATAATGTCTTGGATGTTTTGTGTTGGGTTAGTAATATTTTTATTGTTGTACAGGGGACCAGCGGTACACCTCGGGCAAAGTGCGAACTACTTTGGGCATGCCCACCACTCCAAAGTCGAAGAAGAGCAGAAGTCCACAGCCGAGCATGAGTATCGATGTGCAACAGTCACCCTCCGCAGAAGCAAGCCTTGCTCCGACGCAAGCGGTGGAACTCGCCAACGCATCACAAACCCTCGCCTCGCTGACCGAGAAGCTAATGGAAAGTGGATCTGCTGCTGCCGCAGCTGCTGGAGCAAAGTTCACGATGACGACGACGACAGCGACCGACACTGCTACTACTTCGCTTAACGACTGCTTCACCGCGATTGCGTCAAAGCTGAATCAGTCAGCAGAGGTGCCCAACGGGGGCTCGGCATGCTCAGAGACGAAAATATCCAGTCTAGATCTCTGCAAATTGCTGGACGGCCTTGGAGTTGTCGGTCCGATGCCCGCGGTTGCCGCGGGTAATGTACATTTGCGTTCCCTGTTGGGGAGTGGCGTAGCTACCACCACCACTGCCGGTGTGCCCGTGGTGAAACCGGATTTATCCACTTCCACTGTGAGCAACGGACAGTTGCTTCAGCTGCTACGTACTTCTCTGGCGGCGACCCCTACAGACTCTTCTCTACCTGTGAACGGCGCCTGTCAGCTGTTGAGCATCCCATTCCCGCCCACTCTTCCCATCGCCACTGCCGCGCAAGCCATTCCCCAAAACGATATCTATCTCCTTCTCCAATCGGCTATTCTTCGTCAAATGGTGTGTTCATTTCTAATCTATGCATGTGTAAGGTGTCATACGTCGCCTCTCGATTTACCATGGATCTTTCGGTGACCTTGTGAGGCTCTGAGTTGCAGTACCCGCCCACATGGCAGTGGTTGCTGCTTTAGTCATCAGGCCTGTAGCCTCGACTTGCTCCTACTACATACCATGCTGTGAATAATACGTCACTCATCAACTGGGAAATGCGTAGGTGTGCTTTCACTGCTTCCAAGTACGAACCACACCCGTTCATTCATTTTTAAGTCATAAAATCCTACTTAAATCACCCACGGAGCAGTTAGAGTTGGTGAAGGGTTTTCAATCGCTTGGCTTTAATTTAAAATGCAGGTGTTTTTAGGCAAGTTCAGCCTATTCAACCCAAATAATCTCACTAATGACTTGTTCTGGTCAACCACCCATCGCATAACTCGGACTTTTAGCATGAGAGACCCTGTATGGTACAGATTCCTATAGTAATCGTAGCATCTGGTTAGCGTGATTACTGCGGAATAGCGGTGCTTCTCTGGCAAAGGTGGGTTGGTTCCTTCCACCCTTCATGATGCCAATGGCACAATCCAGTTCACATAAAACTAGAAATTGTAGCAACAATCGTTTAGAAAAGGGCTCCACTCAAGCGCTACGGCGGGCGCACTACGTGTGCGCATGGTGTTGATTGTCTGGTAGACGCCGCATACCGCAGCCTTGTGGGTGTTTCGATTTGCGCTTGTGACCTTGACACAACCAATGAGATCGCGGTATTCGCCGCATTGTTTTCCTCTCCCATTCGAATTCGTGGTGGTCTGGTATTGTGTACGCATAGTGGATTTAAGCATCTGATGAGTTGGAATGCAGTAATTGATAACGCCTAGAATTCAAGAAATGTGCGAAATAGACCGAAATGCAAGTAAGGAAAAGCAAATTATCTTTGCTTATTAATTTGTTCAAATTTTGTTTGTGCAGACGTCACAAAAGCATCTCAGTGCCAGACGCATTTACTTTAAGTGGGCTCGTTCTGGTAAACTGATCCCGCACAGTTTGGCTCCTGGCAATTGTGTTAGTCACGTGAGTTACGCTCATTTTGCTCCAGCATTGTAATCAAACGATCACACAACTCATCGTACACTGGACTCACTAGTCGCTACGTCGAAATGGTGTTCCCCATGTATGAGCAGAGGCCAATTGTGTGGGAAGTTATTTTCAAGCTTTTTTTCTGCCCAGCAGCAACAACAGACTGCACTCCTCGGGGGAGCTATGGAACCCCAGACTTCTGGCGCAAACTTCACTGCCACCCAAAACGTCGGTACCACCTTCCCTCCCACCGGAGTGTACGGGCTGTCCACTGCTGCAGCACACCCATCTCAGACTGTCTCCACAGGGGGAGAGGTCGGTAGTGGCAGCGGTAGCGATGGTGGCTCGCTCGATGCGCTGATGCTGACCAATCGTCTCCAACAGACAATCGCCGCCCTTACTGCCACATCTACTGGCGGGTCGAGCGCGTCCCCCATCGCCCTCCTCAGTCTCGAGCCGAATCCCTCCGCACCATCGATGGTCACTATCACCTCGTCCTCCGCTCCGCCGGCGCCTCCGCCTAATCCTCCCTCAGCTGAGCACCTCATGGCCGCACTGGGTATCCTGGGTCTTGGTGGCGGTGGCGGCGACGCCAGCAGTGGTTCGATTAGCTCCCCTGCTCCCGGCTGCGTGAACAACGCCGTAACTGTCACCACAACCACGGCGACCACTCCCGCTAACATTGTTAATGCCAGCGAGCTGCTGAACCAGCTGTACAGTGTGAAGCAGGAAGAAACCAAAAACTCAGAGGAGTCACAACAGAGTTCTAGTGCTGCCCCGAAGGCCTCAACGGCTCTGGCACAGACGGCGGTACTCGTACCGCCGCCACCACCATCCTCTACGGTCACCACTTCTACCATTGCGACGTCGACAACTTTCTCGATTCGTGGAGCAAGAAATAGCGATGGCACTGTTGAACCCTGCCTCGTCTGTGGTGATGTCGCCTCAGGTGAATATACTTTAAAGCGATCACAGATATGGAAATACGTGGGAATCGAATGGTCAAAACTCTTTGAATATGGAACTTAATTAATTTTTTCGTCCTTGTCATCCGGGGACTCTGTATAAAGATAATGCTGGGGGGTTTCACAAGATTATTTCATGACTTACTAACTTTTATGCTGCCATATAACCATTGATTGGGTTTATTTATCCACGGTATAACCATGTGCTCTTTCTGCGCATAAGAACTACTTAATCTATCCTCTTGTGAACACAAAACTTCATTATTTCACCTTATGCTATCATGCGGGTGGTGAATGTGTTTTCGCTCAAGAATTGACAGTACTGACGGACTGACCTGGAAGTGCACTCGCAGGGGTAATTGCTCAGATAGGTTTCCTGTTTTTCTGTTTACAATGAGATTACGATTGCGCGCTTGCGCACCACAGTAACCTAGGCGACGACACATTGGTCGCGCCACGCAAACCTCATGCCTTGTGTACGTGTGCGCCGCCGCGAAGCCAGCGTTATCTCTCCCTCTACCTCTTTGTAGGTCGTCATTATGGTGTCATCTCGTGCGAGGGCTGCAAGGGCTTCTTCAAGCGCTCCATCCGGGGCCACGTAAACTACGTATGCCGCAGCAACAAGCATTGCATAGTGAACAAGGCATTCCGAAACCGGTGTCAGTACTGTCGCATGCAGAAGTGTCTGCTGGTGGGAATGCGATCGGAGGCGGTGCAGAATGAGCGGCGTCTGGGTACCACGATGGTTCCCACCACCGCCGTCTCGTCGTCGCCCTCAATGGGCGCGACGATGGGTGCAGGCCAATTCCCACGACTCAGCCTTGACTCTGACCAACCCCCTCTGCTCATTGCTTCTCACAACGATGACAGTAGTATCAGTGGCGGCGGTGCTAACGTACACGGTATCAGTGGAGAAAAGGCCACTCATAACTGCTCCTCCGCATCCTCCTCCCCCCTTCCACCAACTGCTTCAGCTTCTCCCGACACTTCGCTTGCTGATGGCGAAGTCAGACCCAATCCTCCACAGGTAACTGTATTTTAGAGATGACATTATTTTTCTAGTTGTCCCTGAGGATTAATGGATATAAATCGAAAAGTGGCTCCTTTACACTCCTGAAGGGTTGGGTAACTAGTGGATTGAGCGAAGTTCCACATTGCCGATAATTTGTTAGAGTCTACTTGTCCTGATGCCTTGTTTTTTGTGAGTTATCCATCCCCGCGCCCGGCCAATAAATGTGTGATCTTTAGATTCCATTGCTGCCCAAACCAGCAATATCTACTGTGGGAACACCGCCACCGAACGTAACTTTGGCGGCTACGCAGCCATCACAACAGCAGGTGAATTTGAACGAGATAGCAGCGATTCTTGCGGCACATCAGAAAGTCCTGCCAGCGGCTGTCGCCCCTATTTCAGTCTCGCGAAACGCTGCTGCAGCTGCAGCTGCAAACAATGTTAATTCCATCTACAACGCGATCCTCGCCTCCACGATGACGTCGCTTGCCTCTCGCCTGTCCGACGCCAACACTAGCTCGAGTTCTGTCACTGGTTCTCAGTCACAGATTGTCAGCCATGCGCCGGCTCTCCAGATACCACCGCCACCGCCACCGCCACATTTACCTCTGCCACCACCCGTGAACAGATCCACTAACTTATTGAACTTGTTGCGCTCAAAGGTGGATCAGGATCAGGTGGAGATGCCGTTAAACGCTGTCCTCACTGCTGCTGCGGCTGTTGCTACTAATCCTGTCACGGAGAACGGAGTTTGCAGTAGCACAAACAAAGCTGCGGATACTACGTCATCAAGTGGTTTTGGTAAGTTGGCGGAGCCGTTTAGGCTCCTTCACGGATTTTGAAACATGCCATTGCCAGTCATTATGCCACATCTTTTACTGTTTTGTAGCCCCTATGCTATTCCTTATAAAATCAAAAGGCACGATTTATTATAAGTCAAAGAATTGAAAGTATGGTAGCGCTGGTATTGTAATCGTGGATTCACAATCCGAATTGCAGAAGATTGAAGAGGCGTATGCAGTCAAAACCTACACGATTGTGATACGGTGAAATTTTATGCAAAGTGATAAATTTTACTACTTCCTTGACCTCTCGAGATAGTTATGGCATCTCCACTTTTCCACTTTCAAAACTTAAGGAGACTGGCTGAAAGTCCCTGCGGAAATAATTTAATTTACGCATTCCGCATCCTCAGTTCAAGTCTGAAGGTATATTTACCGTAGATGTTCGGGAGAACCCAATAATTAGTAGTGGGTGGAAGATCGGTGTAGTTAAAGGATGGCAGACTGAATAAATCCATGCAGTCTTGTTCATGCGACGAAAAATAACCTTTTTAGTATTGTCACACCGCCCTTCAGTTTCGAGTGCCGATGGAAAGGTTTTTTCTAGTATTATGTTAGCATTTAATATTTTTATGCTCATTAGTATACTTCTCTGTATTCTCTATTTCCTGGATTATCGTTAGGTGTGTAATATGGGAAAAGTTGTTTATGAATGCTGACAATTGGTCCAAAAGTAGTCGATTGTAGGTCACGGATCATGGATCGCATACAGTGGAATCTGACTTATCGGATGAAGCAAGCCAACTACCTGTTTATTTTTTCATCTTTATTCACGAAGTAGAAGTGACGGTGCTACCGTCCCCTTCAGCAAACCAAAATGGCAATCTTCTAGTAGGTCAGATGGTCTCGCAGATTAGCCCAAGTCCGAGTCCGAGCAACGCCTCATCGACTTCCTCTCGGCCTACCAGTCGGAACTCGCGCAAGCGACGCATCAATAGCGGCGCGAGCGGCGCCTCCAGTCGAAAGCGCACCAATACTGCCACCACCACGCCTGCCGCAGCGTCGAATACACAGCTACAGTCGGATTTAGTGACCACGGAGAATCCCTCCCTCCATGAGATGGCTTCCCGTGTTCTTCTTGTCACCGTCGATTGGCTGAAGCGGTGCGGACCCCTCGACCAGCTCCCGTGAGCGCAGCTCTCTTTGTTATCTTTTGCTATAATCGCACTAGTAGTAATGCCTTTTACAAACACTGCCTATTAGCAAGAAGGGCGACTGTTATGGGTTTCTTTTATTTACGCAAATATTTTTTTACTCTTCGGAGATGCATACGATCGTGGATCCTGATTCTGGAATCAGGGTACAAACCATACTCATCCTTAATGCGTTTGGGTATTTATGTCCCAAATCGATTTACTCGACACACCATATCAACCAGCATATAATTATTTATCAGGAAAACCGGTATTTTTTATTTGTTTACTTCCACCCATAGTTTTAGCATTGTAAAGGAAGAAGGCAGGTGCGACCTGTTTTGGAGGTCAGAAGGTCACTCACCTCTATTCTTTGGTTTTTAGTGTTCTATTGTGTAATGCCTGGTTCTTTTTCCACCCACTCTTCAATCACTCATAATTCAAGAAATTGTTGAACCTTTCGCAAATTCATTCACGGTTTAGCATCTTAATTTACCCACTTGAAGAATTCACTCTGTCTACAAAGATAGCTATGAGATAGGCCATTTTATTAGCTACTCTGTCAAACCACCCAATTTGTATAGCATGCATTGTGTGACATCGAATTGACATCTTGATAGTTACCAACAGACCTTACGTATTTATTTCGTTGTCAGACCTGGTTCTATATCATGAGGCTCTCAATTTGTCTACATGTTAGAGCAAGTGATCAAACGAGAGGTCAAGTCACCTGTTTGATCCCCATATATTTCGCATGCAATTCCGTTGGACCAGCCTGCAAGCGCTGCTTGTGTGCGTTCAGGCTTAAATGCGTGGGCGCATATTGCTGACCTCAGTTGACCCGATTGCTCAGTGACCTCTGCCCCCTCGGGTTTCACTTTGACCTGCGAGGTCGGGTTAGCGAATGCGTGTACACAGCCCTTCCAAGCACTGATCCGACCCGGACAGGGAGGATAAACGTAACTTCTGGGGCCAGCTCCTGACCTCATCAGCAATTTGAAACGATCAGTCGAAGTCACACTGCTACTACTGAGCAAATGGAATGTTTTTCACCCTTGGGCACGCGCGTCGTCCAATGGGTGTCTGGCCTAGCTTCATGAAAACAGCCTGTTGTTATTTACAAAGTTGGGAGGGGAGGGAGATGGAAGGAAAGAGACGGGGTGGCGCAAAACATCTGTTCTTCCATGGGGTCCGTCTCGTGTGTTTCTGGGGCGAGCGTGTGTGATTGCCTCCACTCAAACCCGTTGTGTCGCGTACATGTGTGTGCTTGTTGGTCGTGTCAAAACAAAGGCTTTGGAGGGTGGTGGTGACGGGTGGGGAGGGGGAGGATTGGAGGTGGTGCGAAGCTGTGCCGTATGGCGCGGGGTGGTGCGCATCGTTTGCGGACATACCAAACCCTATTGATGACGCACAGAGCTTGCATACGCACGCATACGTCCGCATGACTAATTGTGTCTAGCGGCTGGTGTGACGTGCACGAACCTGACCCGTCTTCCATCACCTCTCTAAGTATTCACTCAGTGAATTTGCAAAAAGGCAGTTTGTGTTTGAGTCGTTAACTTTGTAACTTGTAATTGCATCGAAATTCCCTTTAAAATCGGTATTGGGTCAGTTTTTGGACTCTATATTTCAGATCCGATCTCCAAAATGAGTTGATCGCCTTCTCCTGGGTGGATTTATTTATGTTGGGTCTCTGTCAGATGTTTGGCCGGAGGTTGGGTAGCTTGAAAATGGAGTTCTTCGGCTCAAGTCAAGACGACGACTGCGGAATTGACGCCCGCCCAATGAAGTCAGATTTTAATTCAATCGTATCCAGCTTCAGCAGAGCTGAAGTTACCCCCGAAGAATACACCTATCTTCGCTACATGGCCCTATTTAATTCCGGTAAACTATTTTAATGGTTGAGACTTGCTACTGATATTTAATCAGTAACATCAACAAGGTTTTAAATAACAGGTGGAGTAAGGGCGAATGACACAATCGGCTTGAATCGAGTTCGGGAAATCGAACAGAAGGTTCAAGCGGAATTCGCTGGCTTTCTTAGAGAAAGTGATTCACAGAGAGTCAACGACGATGGAATTCAACGACCGACCGAAGTTCGAATTGCCTCCAGGGGCCTTCGATTGATGGGTCTGGTTTGTGGTCTTCGTCGAGTCACCAGTGTTGACGTCGGCCGAGTTTTCTTCCCAAGTAATCAATCCATATTTGTTTTCAGGTGCCAAAGGGCCTTGGTATTTTGAAATCAAGGCTATTATACGATAATAATTATGAAGTTACTATTTTGGGATTCTTAGTTCAATCGCCAGTACGAATAAATTAGTCTTGATTTCATGATAATTTAAGGGTTTCGTGCACTCTTCTCACATGCTCCCTAGTATGTGCTCTTAAACATGGAATAATGACAGAAGTGAAATTTCCCTAAAATAGGCGAGGAATAAGGGCTGGTTTTGTAGTCCTAACCACCTCCATTCAACAAGGCACCAACTAACTTTGGCCTCTGCACTGAAGCATGTGAGCAACATTGAAATATAATCGGCATTTCTATCACAGAACTATTTGGCGTTTTATTTTTTTTCCAGGCATTTGCGGAAAGACATCTATAGACAAGGTGATTGAAGATCTTCTACAGGTTGGACGCAACAAGGTTGTTACGAGTAGTCTCACGGTCGTCGCTAAGGCCGTCGAACAGCCCACCGAGAACACTTCCCAGATACCATCTATAACCACTGCCAACAACTCCGAGGAACATGGTAGCCCTTCAGAAACCTTAAATGCTACCAGCCCCACGACGAAGCAGGAGGAATATGAAATGTCAGTTCAGAAAGCAAGGAGGGTGAATGAGGAGGTGGCGGCGGAAGTGGAGGACGAAGAGGACGAGGACGTTCCGTTGACTATCGAGGAGAAACCACAGTCCCCTTATCAGTGCAAACCCTCACCGCCTGGCTGATAGCCACAATGTCAAAGCGCCGCTTACCCAAAGCAGATGTTGTCTTTTCAATTGTGTACATTTTCAAGCATACTTCCCTGGTCTTCACTCCAACAGCTTTCTAATTATGTGTGCCTGCGCCTGCAGATCCCTTTCATATCAGACAAACAGGCAGACTAGCAGGCAGAGCTTGAGAGAAAACAAGATTACGCGCGCCAGCACCCGGAAGTGCCACCGGGGTCTTTCTGCTGATGTTGATAATCTCCCTACTCTTCCCCTTTTCTCTGTGTCTAGGCTAGCAAGCTATGTATGTACCTACTAAGATATATCAAAGGAGAAGAAAGCTATGTATTTTGTTTGTTTTTATTTGACCGTTGTTCTGTTGTGTTAAAATCAAGGTGGTAGATGTAGCCCAAAATTGTAGGATAGATCCAATAGTTTGAAATTAATTTGCGTTAGGGTTGTGGTAGGCAAAGCATGATCATGGCTTGTGACTCATTGGAATTACTGGACTGGCTGCATTGGGACAGTATATCTAAAATACCGGTTATTAGTCGATCATCCGGGTGCCGCCGTTGTGGATGGGTGACTCGGTGTTTTGCCAGACTCATATGTGCAAAACTCAGTGATCTCGACCCAACTGGTCAGTGGCGCTTGCGAACTTTACCAGTGCAGAGTACGATTGAGATTTCATCCGTTAATGCTATGGTGGAGTTAGTTGCGGAGGTCTTTCCACTACTTCCTCAAGTCAAGCACTGTTCATGAAACAGCATGTGTACATCTAGTACTGAGGCATTGAGATATTTTACTACACGTTAATAAACGTAAAATGACATCAATCCACCCAAATCTAGGCCGGTATTATCCAAATTACTCAGTATACTGCCTTTGTCGAGCCCATAAGCTCCATATCTTAGAACGTTTAGCGTAAATAACTGAAGTTCTATCTAGAATGGCGTTAAATGATGGATATCTCTTCACTCAATTACTTTTTTGCGGAGAGAGTATAAAATATCAATAAAAAAGAAAGCGATGCTGAAATCGACTATTTATTGGGATTTATTAGAGTTTAGGAAGTTGAGTGTGCTCATATTGTCACTATAGATCTCATTGTTTCTCGTCTTCCTATCGCGACTATTCCTTTTGCTCCTGTCCTTCTCCATGTTCTAGAAGTTTCTGCCTTTCCCGCAGATCCATCCATAGATCTTCCTTGGTGGCGCTGGTTGTTAGGTCAAACACCTCACTCATAACTGTATGTGTCTGCTCCATTAGGCTCCCAGCATCGGCAGGAGTGAGACCTTCCGTAGGAATTGGCGGAAGGATGTAGACCCCATAGGCGGCTAATAATGGAGTGGATAGAAATGCGACCCAGACAGATTGTGAGATGAAATGCACAAGCTACTTATATGCGCGAATAGGATGACTTCCAGGGGGTAGACAATTGTTAGAAAAGATCAACGTATAATTCCGCGAACGGAATTGAAACAATGATACAGCTAATACTGTGCAAATTAAACCTAATGAAATTATTGAAGCACAGCCGACAATACGTTATCTACATGGGGTTTAGAAGATCAAAATTATTTCATAATTCTTAGAAGCAACAGACTTTCAAAACGGTTATGTTCCTAAAATCCTTCCACGGGCTATTTTTAAATAAGCGTTGAAACGGTGAAATAGTCAAAGGCGCACGACAATCCTGGAGACGTTAAAGCGCTGTGGAAAGTATCTCAGGCCTCGAAATCGACGCCGTCTCCACATCGCCTGCGCATTGTTTGGGTTAAACGACTCAAACACATAAACACAAGATTACTCTCCGTTAGACAAATATAAACAAATCACACCGTTTTCAAGGCTATTCTCCATTTTGTACCCACTTTTATTAACGACTTCACTCCATTACTTCAAATTAATTAACGACAAGTCCGGTCGCGAAACTAGACCAAAGAATAAAACTCCTCTTCACATCGTTACGAAAGGAAAGGCCTCAAGGGAAGTTTTGATGCTTTATGCACTGAGTTAAACCCCATTTATTTTTCCTGACTAATAACCAGAAGAGTGTAGCACAAGGCTGGTGTAGGCAAAGAAATTGGCTGTCTAGACCAGATCAGTTTGATATAGCTATGTTCAGGTTTTTGGAACTCTACAAGTCAGTAGAACGAAGCCTTATTTTCGGAGGGTGTTAGTGGACATCCGAAGTACCGAAGTGCACTTACATCCATTTCGTGTTATTTTAATGATTTGAATGTTAGATGCTTAAACTCGTATGAGTATCATCGAATTCAATGCGTTGTGGCACCTCTCCATCTAATTGTTGCTTTTAAGGAGCTAAGAATAGAATGGATCTCCTTCAAGGTAGAGGTGGTCGTTTGGTAGAAACTCAAATAAATTAGTTAATCTGTCATTTAGAGTCTCATAAGCTCAAATAAAAAATAAACCTATGTTTGCCTCGAAGCATACGGTTAACTTATTGAAGCGAAGTATGTAAGTGTCAAGTTCTAAATTTCTACACAAATCAAGTAACAATAGCTTTAATTTTTCTCACATTTAACAGAACTGAGGAAAAAAACAAGAAGAACTGTAAATAGAAGTGTATGGACTGCTACATTCCAGGAAATGGGCAGAGTAATGTAATTCCAGTAGTCCGAAATGTACGTTACTATAATAATAAAGAAAAACAGGTCTTAAACACAAAAAGAAGAATTCCAAGCTTTTCCAAAGCGTTTTTGAATTGTGTGTAGCTTGCTTGAGCGCTGACTCACAATCAAATCCATGCAGACAAGGTAATTTGCAGATTGTTGAGTGATTGCATCATATCAATCATGAGACAAAGATTACAAAGGAACTACAAAGGACTTAACGCTGTCTGTATTTACAGAAGTTTTTAGGCTCAGCAAATCAGAGAAAAGTCACAAGACTGTGCTGTGAAAAATCAGCCTAAGCAAAAATGCAACGATCTTATTAGCACTGAAGGAGGAAAATCAAGACTTGAGAGAGACCTGAGGTTCGCAACACTTCCTGACATTTGCGAATACAGTGTAGCGACAAGTCTTGGCTTGATAAGGTATATTTTCGGTCCATACAATGGAAATGCCTAGAATCGCAACTTTTTTGACCACTGTTACAGTTACGTATCAGCATTAGCAAAAGTGCCAAACACTGAGCTTAACAATCTACCTACTTAATTGTCTAATTTGTAGACCAAATCTACTTTCTGAAAATGCATTATAGAGAACAGGCGGAAAATGGACGGAAGACTATTGAACTACCTCAATTGTGTAAAAACAAAAAATACACCCTTGAGGCTAGGCAAAGACTTACCGCAACAAAGCCCAGACTACCTGTTTTTGACAACTTAATGAACAAAAGCATTATTGACATCCCTTTACTTTAGTTGAAAAAGGTAAAGAAAACCCAGTTTGACAGTAGTAAACCTGAAGCGCTCTCTTAAACGCATTCCCAAAGGTATTTAGGGGTTAACTGACACGAGAATGATATCTAGAGCCAAGTTAGTCCCCATATTTGATATAAGAGTGGGTCATGTGGTGAAAACACTATAGAAAATAAAAAGCACAATGCTCGTCTAGGGTGTTACAAGGCACGGATGGAAAAGTGCGTCGCAATGATCGGCTACTGAAGCGAAATCGGGACGTAGATGGAACATGGTTTTCCGAGATCGGTAGCTGGAACGAGTATTTGTGTAAACAATGTTCGAGAGTGCATTTACTTCGACTACAGTGCGTGGACCCTCGGAATGAAGTGTGGACTCATTTTTTCCAAAACATCCAAGATGAAGTTTTAAACCTAACCACACCAAAACACCATGGCTACAGAGTGTTTGAAGCGAGACCTATGGGTTTAAACACCCGCTTCTGAGCAGTCGGTGAAAGTACTTTTTGCAATTACCGAGGGGGACAAAAAATAATTGACTTGAAAATCCATGATTACTCGATATCTTGTAAGGATATCAGGAGTATCAAAACTTTCGGAACACTGAACTAAGTATGGTGTGGATTGTATGGCATAAAATAGAGGATATGCAATCAAATTGAACAACTGACATTGCTGACTGTTTTTTAAATAAGAATGCAGACCTTGCAACGAATTAATGGGCGATAAGGATCAACTTAATTATCCTGCTTTGAAAGCCTTTCGTGTGAAACAAATCAATTATGAGAAAATTCTTGATAGATTTCCACCCAAGCGCGATGTTTAGAAAGAGCAAAGAGAAAAACGGATATCAAAACTTTATTAAACGCTAGATACTTGTAGAAAAAGCAGAGAGACAATCATTTGAATAGAGTAATCTGAAGAGGTCATCCTCATTAGGGCATGAACCTTCTGAAACAAGAATGGTGACATAGTGAAGCCACAAACACTGCGGCACTGTGACCACTTGCATAAATAGAGAGACGATGTGAGTGACATGCTTGTGGGTGCACAAGGCAAGTAAATCCAAAAAGTTTATAGCTTCTTCCCAAGGATCTCACACTATGTTGCTGCTTCGCTTATATCATTAATACCTATCACACAATACATAAGGAATTGCTACCATGTGGTTTGTGATAGTCAAAGTCGCCTAAAATAAGGCAAAGGTTCATCCTAAAGGGATGAAAAGAAAGGATTGGAGATAAGCAACAGCAAAATTAGTGCAATACTAGGAAGGTTACGAACAGGTTATGAATTTTCTGGTAGTTAAAGGCAACGGTCCATACAGGTAAACAAGAATCAGGTACCAAACTGATGTTTAATTCCATTAATGGTTATAGTCTGCAGAAAAGTTAGCTTTGAGTCTAGAATTTGCCAAGCATAACTCACCATCGTCAAAAATTTTATTCCTGTGATCAAGAAACGAGTTGTAGCAGGATATGACCACGGGTACGATTGGGAGTTGTGTTTGAATTGCAAGGTAAAAGGCACCTTTCTTGAAAGGCAATAGCCGACCAGTGTAATTTCGGGTTCCCTCTGGAAAAATAAACATGTTTACCTGAAAATAATCACGATAAAAGCAGGGGTGTACTAATTTACATGCTCCTTTTTGACCATCTCAGCTGCTTCACGCATAGTTTCCATTGCTTTTGTGTGGTCATTTCTAACAATCGAGAGGATTCGCATGAAGTGGATCATTGGCCAACCCAGCCCATAGAAGCGGAGAGAATCCTTTACAATAGACGATGAAGGCTCACGCCATAGGCGGGAAACGACTAAAAATCATAAATGTTACTAAAGTCGTTCACACCTATGGCGTCGATAAAGCTCTGGTGGTTAATGACATAAATACACTGACGGTGCATATAGCAGTTCTCCAGCCCATATAGCTTCGGTCGCAGGCCAAGTACGCATTGAGACACATAAAGAAGAGGCATAACATCACTTTAAAAGTGGTAATTAGTTAATACAAGCCCCACCAACTATTTGCAAAGGATGGCTTTCCTTTAATAAGGAATATGATTGTGTAGAATACTGAACCAACATTCAATATGAGACCAAAAGCAAAATATTTTGCGTAATAACGCACAATTGGGATCTTGTATACGATGTAAAAGACGGTTAGAAGTGAAATAAAAAGCAGCAACCAGACTGTATCCATCCGAAATTCAACCTGAAACATAACAAACAGTCGTTGAACTACACATTTACAGACTGAGACCCGTTTGCGCTATCCTGTTATTTTGCGTGCTATTCTCTCGAGTTCCACCCTCAAGGGGTAACTACGCACAAATGATTTATGATATGAGCGTTTTAGAGAAGTGACAACATCAAAGATAAAATCTCACACAACACTAGAAGAAAGCTATATTTAGCTATTAGGACGACTCTTGCACCCAAATAAGGATCGGAATTATGGGAGGTACAGATGCGCATTATTGACTTAAAAACAACACCTAAGGCCAAAACGAAGTCGACGTTTCATGGATACTTACACTAAACATATCAAATTTAAGCGTGAGATCTGACGTAAAACCCAGTAATGTTATTAAGTGTAACATTATGTAGGCGCGTATTCCTGAAAAATGAAGAAATATGGCTGTGGTATAGTCCTTACGTAAGCTCAGTTAACAGTTTCACAACGGAATTCTAAAACACTCCAACTTTTGTGCAGTAACTTATTTTACTAAGCACAATGAATCTAATTTGTTATTTCATGAGGACCTACGATTCCGCAATATTCAGATTACCACACAACTGGTGATAACCTTGAAATAACGCGAGAAACGACTTAGCAGTCCCTAAAATATCTATGCTTAAGAAATGTAACTGCAATTACAAAAAAAGTTTAATACTAATTAAACCAATTCATCTAGTTTACTTTGGTGGCTTTGATGGCAGATATAAAGGAGGAAAGTTAGACAGACAAGAGCAAATAACATAGGTAAATGTTGATTTACAGAGTTTTTTTTCACGGCATAATAGGTTATACTTGCTTGGTTTTATATAAAATAGTGATTGTCTAATGCTTGCTTTCGTGAGTATCTGCTGCCAAGTGTCATTATATGAATTCTAACGACGAAAACTAAGTAATAACCACTACAAGCGTAGACAAAGGAGAACATAAAACTTGGGCAGAATTTATGCACTCAATCAGAAAAAAAGAAGGGAATCAGGGCTGATACAAAGGTAATATGACCACCGAAGTGACCGTACCCGAAACCGATAATCAAAGAGATTATTACAATAAGGACAACAAAATCTTTCCCACTTCCCCATTAAATAATTATTTTTGGCAGAATTTTGGCGTTAGAATGCACTGTCTGACTTACTACTTCTCATTATATGATTGATAGGTCTTGTACATAATTAGTGTGTTTGTCTCGAGACTGCCTTGAAGGCAACAGAAGCCATAATACTAGGACAGGCTGCTTCGAAGGCAAAAGAAGGCAGAATGTCAGGGTAGAATACATATATTCAATGGACAGAGGGAAATAAGCTGCTGGCATGGCTCGGAGGCCAGCCTACGCAGCTAGGGCAATACGGCCGCCTCTGTGACCTTGACTGAAACCGGTAGTTCCAACAAAGTACTACAGACAGAATACATATATTCAGCAAGGAGAGGGAACGGGGCTGTTGGCATGGACCGGAGGCCAGCCACCTGGATAGAGCAATGTGGTCACCCAAGTGACCGCAACCGAAACCGACATTCAAACAAGCAACAAGGTATTACAATTAGAGCCCCGACGCTGAAGAGGCAATCACTAAATACTATGGCGAGCACACAGTACCGAATTCCGGAGAAACCAGGATAGCATCAGCACGATCCTCTAGTCGTGCCACGGAGCAAAGGCACAAACTGCGAGGCCTGTCGGGGTCGCGTAGTCAAAGGCACTTACTTTTGCGAGATGTTCCCGGCGTTTTGCTTGTTCAGTCTTCTCTGTTGGTCACTATACAACGTAGTCGGTGCACTATAAGCTGTCCGCCAACCAGGAATGGTATGCGAGTTCTCTCCCATGTGGGAGAGGCGAGCGATGCTTCACATGTCAGTGGCTATTCGTAAAGTTGAATTAGAAGTGAGACCGTTCAAAAAAGGTACAACTCCAACTAATTTCACAAAGCTAGTACTCTGCATCGATTTCTCTGTGCTACTTTATTCTCATTTTGACAAGGCTTGCAAAAGGAGGAAAAGCCATGAGGCTATTATTATGGCCCGAAGGTCGTACTGGAGAATGCAAGTAGAACAAGTAAAGATTGAGGAAGTTGCCCAGTCTAGAGTGTAGTAAGACAAAACCTTGAGCCTGTATGATGATGCTGAAGTAGGAGGTATTGAAATGACCACCTTTGGTGGCGATTCAATACTGAAATATACTGCCGTCAATGGCACAAAAACCACCAGTAGCGACTATAACAATCATGCAACAGTAGTGTAATCAGGCAGACAATTTACCTCAATCAAGTCGGATTATTTGCAGACTTACCAAGTATGATTTATAACCCAGATAGTGTTAATCGTCGATTTTAAGCAGAAGTGATCTAAAAGTCCCTTAAAACACTTTGGTAACGCTAACAATTTTACAATCGTTACAGGAATGTGAGAAATCCTAACCATTGGCAAGATCGACCTCAGTGTTTATTATGCTGAAGTAATTTTGGCGGTAAACTTTGTTAAGATGAATTCAATCCCTTGCCGCTGCATCTGGGTACTGCTCATAACAGTAAGGATTTACAGCATTTCTTATGAACTAATTAGGTTTAGCTGGGCACCACTCCCGAATGGCATCGCCCGAGTATCTGCACACGGAAACAGTTTTTCGGGTTCCCCGTTTACGAGAATCAACCAAAACCAGGGCTGGTAGAATTTGTGATAAACACCACAGCATGAGACTGCAACATACACTTCTCGCCTCTTTCGTCCAGTAATTACTGACCACTGCATTCAAAGGACGCTGGAGCTGCATGAGTAGAATAGGGTGAGTCTAGACTTGGTCTGAGACAAATATAGGCGCCGCTGTCGCTTGCCTAGCTAATAACACCGACCCGGAACTCGAATACGAACGGTTGCAAGCAAACGCCTCGAAATTAACATCCCAGGTCTTAAAACGCGGTTCCGCAGAGCAGGCCATAAAAATCCAACACAAACGAAGTCTTTTGTCGAGGCCAATTACCACTCCAAATTGATACACGCTGATTTAATACCATTCAGACAAGGAGGACGAGGGGAGGGTAGAAAAGAGGGAACGGGGGGAGGAAAGGGAAGCCATGGCTGTGGCTCTGCTGACAGTGATTGGCAAATCAATGAAGCTACTGGCCGATGTACCTTGGAATAAGGGAAAACGTGGAAGGAGAGGTTTAGCAAAGGATCAGTCTGACTTCTTTCGAAGGTCCTTGCCCAACTCCCCGGGCGAGGCGTGCACCGTCCGACCAAAGACCTCGGACATGGCTAAGTACGTTCGCTCTACCAGCTCGTTCACCTGAGACTTGTCCATTCCGACCGTGGAAATGGGAGGAAGCAGGTAAATGCCGTATGGCACTGCAAGGCAGCACATGGGCGACAACTTATTCGGCATCTCAATTTCCCAATCACATCAGTGGATCCAACAATTACGGTGGAAAATAACAGTACATATGGGCTCCAAGGCTTTGAGACACCCTTTAATCAACCCCAATAAACCCCAGGCAACTGTGACAGTTCGAAGCAACATAATGGTGAAGAAATTCAACGCAACAGAAAGCCTCATTTTGAAGAGGTTTAATTATTGACAAACCTAAATTTAAGTAGCGTTTAGAAATGGGTAAATTCTTGTTGCCAAGACGGCGGTTAAGCGGCAATAGCAAAAGCCCAATTGCGGGAGTGAGGACAGCTACAAGTTACAAAAGCATGGTGTGCAAACCACACTGTCAATATTAGGCCCTGGCTTCCGACGAATTTCACCGTAGGCTTCAAGTTAGTTAACAATCTAACAACTTCAAAAAATTTATGCCTCCATGGCAGTAAGTAACGTAATGGGAGTTGCTATAAAATCAAGAGACGACAAGCAGCCAATTAAATAGGTTTGGCTAACAGTAACCATTGACAAAGTCGCGATAAAACTGTAATATTGAATTCACAAGCCGTGTCAAATCAATTAGAGGAGTGAGAAAAAGAAGGCACGCTCGAGCGAAATACGAATAGTCTGCGTCAGTTTTAATAAACTAACTCCATTCCCAATGACGTAAAATGCGTTTTGAATGACAGGAAAAACATTAGTCATGCACTCTGACGGCCGCAAAATGACCTCGAATGATCTTCAGAAGAACGTATTACAGTTTAGATCAAAGGGTGTGCAATTTTATTAGATCTGCTTCCCACTTAAAGGTTAGCAAAATAAGTATTTTAAAATCCCCACCTAGTGGGCAGGTCTACCACGTCATCTCGGCTTCACCAAATGCCTTGCAGTTGTTTGCAAAACACGCATGAAGTGACCCAGTCTTGAGAAAAAGAGGTAATGCCTTAGCCTTCACCGAATAGGGTGGCCTTCGCCAAGAGACGAAATGTAGCTTTGAGAAACGGACAAAACTGGATCATTGACATCTACTCGCAATAACTCGCGAATCAGTCTAAAGAATAGCATTTTCGTTAATTCATCAGCTGTACAAAGGGAGTTCAAGTGCGTGAGAAAGGCAAGGCCCACAGGAAAGCAAAACACACCTGGGGTGAGGGAGAACCTCTTGTGATCGAGGAAGGAATTGTAACAGGAAACGACAACGGGTTGAATGGGAAGATGAGTCTGAATTGCCAGATGGAAGGCGCCCTTCTTGAAGGGCAGTAGACGACCCGAAATGTTCCTTGTTCCCTCAGGAAACACAAAGAGACTAACCTGTATAATGATGAAGATTCAATATGTAGCATGGAGCATCAGCGGAGATGTGCAGTGAACCATTCTGTAACTGTCTCTGTGGTGGCCATATTATCCCAGCCGCGTGGGCTGGTCGCCGGGCCGTGCCAGCAGCCCCATTGATTCTGTTTATTGACTACACATTCTGCCTTAGTATTATGCCCCTTTTGCCTTCTCAATTAGGGAATTTGAAAGAATTGGTGTTAGAGCGAGTCCGAAGGAATGAGTTCGAAGTGTTGGCCCATATTACGATAATCATGAGGGCTTTACGCTGATTTACCATTCGACCACAGCCATGAAGTTTTAAAGATTTGTATTTTTTACTGCCATTTGTGCTAAACCATTAAGTGAAGTGGAATAAATCACAGATTGGTAGCTGTAAATACAGAATACAAACCTTGTCGCTCACAATTTGCTCAGCTGCTCGGTTCATTTCGGAGATGGCCTGTTTGTGGTTGGAGCGGTGAATGAGAACGGTTTTGGTGTAATAGAGAATGGCTCCGAGTGGACCGAAATACTTCAAAGTATCCTTTGCGATAACAGTTGAGGGAAGCTTCCAAATATCAACAAGTGCTAATAAGAGCAATACGTTTGACAAATGACGTTCAAAATGCATTCAGAAAATAGAAGGCACTTCAAAACGTAAGCGAACTTACACAAGACATCGATGAAGCTTTGATGGTTGGCGACGTAAATGTATTGCTGTTCGGGGTCATAAGTCTCCAAACCGAATATCCGCGGTTGAAGACCCATTAACGTGCGAGCCAGCCTATAAACTTTCGTAAACTCGCTAGAGAAAAATAGAAAGGAGCGATCAGAAAAACTAACCAACTGTTCTCATAACGTGGTTCTCCTTTGAGAAAAAACTTGAACGCATACACAGCCGAACCGATGAAGACAACAGAGGCGTAGGTGAAATAGGCAGCAAAATAATGTACACGTGCTCGAATGCTAGGGATGATAATTACCAAGAGGACAAAAACGATGGCTAGTTGCCAATACATCCTATAGAAGCGATGATTGTAGGACGATAAGCTGAAACAGAACAACTAAAATAAATTCGGCAGACTTTAAACAAAAGCACTTTTACGAGTTCTGCGATTAGATAGAGGTAAAACAATGTCCCATGCCTATAATTTTACAATGTAATAATAACTCGTTGACCAGGTGGTTACTAACAGTTGTAATATCAAACAACTAGAGTACACATTGACGACAACTTCAGCATTACCATAGAAAGAATAAGACATATGTACAATAGCAAAGAGAAAATTAGAATTTGACGGAAATCATAACAAAATGTGTGAAGCAGACACCGGCAGGATCACTACCCAGAGAGTCAATTGGTCACTTACAGCTTTCAAATATGCCAGTAAGAATATGGAAAAAATGAGGTCGTAGTGGAAATAAATATTCAACCCTTCATTTATTCATGAGACCTGTAGTAATTTTAATTTAGAGGTTAAACAAATGTAGTTGATTCTCATGGTAATTTCAGACTCTAATTAAAATTATGGGTGTAATCGCGACCAATGCCTGCTCCCAGTGGGTATTCTTTTTGATTAATACATTTGACATCTTTACATAATCCAAGATTTGACTAGTCTAGATGATCACATAATTGTTGGCCATAGTACGGAATAAGTTATGCGGGCATAAATGATATAATGCCAAAAATTGCAAGGTCGACAATGTTAATGTGCGTTGTAAATAGCAAACCCTTAACTAACTTTAAGTATAAATATCGTCTGACGCGAACTTTGGGATCGAAAGCTGTACGGCATCCTGATTCCTACCAGGAGTTATAAAAAGCCATAGCATTATGGCAGAAGTTTGTTACTGGAGCACACAAGAAGTGGTCCAAATGCCATGACGTCTAGCTGAACTGCGAACCGCAGAGACTTAACTATTCTTGTAGTCTAGCGCATAGTTGAACAAATTATTAAAACATTGTATAGCCTGGATATCCCCTTGGTCAGACTTCAATGTCAGCCGTCACAACATACATTGCGCTTTAAAAATTCGCATGCGCAAACCTCGCTATTCATTGAAATTGTTTGCAACAGAGAAGATATTTAACCTCAACATCACTTAACCGTTTTAGCAATCTCACTCGATCTGGAGTTTCAGTCTGTTTTGGAGCCGCATTAAGGAGGCGAAAAAAACGTTGTTTTTATTCTGTTTGAGACTAAATAATGCACGACATTCCGCATTTCCATCCATATCTGTGAGTACGCCGACCTAAAACTAGCCATTTGATAAAAGATGCGTTTAAAATAGTCTCATGACGATAATGGTCCGCATCTCTATCTTGCCGCTTTGATCACACTTCACTGTTAACCAGCCATGTATTTATCAAGATCCCATTCAGCTAGGAGAAAGGCGGAGGCGGTACCGCGTGTTCACTTCATTGACATCGTTCTGCAAATACCCTAATCTCATGTTCCGTAGAAATATTATAAACAACTGAAGTGACGCCAGCCTTTATCATTTAGACCTAGAAATCCAGAGAGCGTCCGGACTCCATCCTGAAGTTATAAAAATTATTAGTAGCCTGGCAGAGGCGATGTTACTGACTTAAAGAAGAGTTGAGAGGCCATCGACATGGCCAGGAGGCCATGCGGCTGAGCGAAAGTCAAATCTGCAGTGACCTAATTGCTCGTGTGATCGAACGGAGAGCTAAGTCAAGTCAGGGGCAATGAGCTACGCTTACATTTGATGTTGATCCAGTCAACGAGGAGAGTTTGTAGATTGCTCATTTATGTGCCAACTTTTTCGAGTTGGTGGTATTGTGACGTGATATCTTCTATAAAGCCTAGCGCATTGTAGAAAAGATGTCCTAATGAGTGTAAACTACGACATCTTTTTCACAATGCCATCTGTTTCTTTATCATAGTCATCAAATGGCAGATTCAGGCGTTCTACTCTACGTAGCCCAAACAAAATATTTGATTCTGGATCCCGATGTGTCGGGATTGTGAGTGGCCTCCTCACATGACGTTGCCGATACGCCGGGTGTCAATCAGCTACAGGAGTGGTAATCCAGATTTATGAATCAATTAAACCAAATAAACCAAAAATTAAGTCAAGGGACGCTGAGAAGAATTTCTCAATGAAATTTTGCACCTATGGGGTGAGAGACACGCTGATGAATGAATGAATGGTAATGCACGTAGCAGATGACGAGCAATTTGGTCGATCTCAGAGCTGTTCTTCGTTTCCCAAGTTGTAATCCACAATAACTCAAGAGTTATGACTGGCTATCATCACGGAAAATTACTCTCGTTTCGCCTGGATGCTGTGTACGTCTTCTTAGTTTGGTTTACCCTTAAAGTTTCAGTGCTGAAATATCTCTCAACACGAAAAGGGTTTTTTCTTATATGCACACAGTGGGGTACGTGTGGTGGATGGATACCGACATCATAGATTCCAATTTTATCAACAATGCACAAGTCGTAAATCTGATGAGTTAAACGCCATTTTTTCCTTTTCGATTCAGAATATGAGGTCTGTCGATGACTCACCTAAACCAGATTCTGGGCTGTGTAGAGAATGAATGTCGCCTGACATTGCCTTCGTAGAAGCAGTATACGAGTGCAGCATGCAGATTACTTTTGGATGTCGTCTTTCTGCAAGTACAGTTAAGCGAATCGTTCGAAGCGTTACTTTACCACTCTTTAATGCATTTGCACTGGTAAGTGGTTGCATCTCCGACCCGGTTGTAAGTAATATGATGAAGAGGCTTGGCTTAGCCTTGCTGCATAATGTCTCAGCAAGAGGTAGGAGCTGAGTTACGCATCTTTTATAGTAACTTTCACCTTAAATGCCACCAAATGAAGCCGAATTTTGAATAGGTTTATGATTGCGGAAACACAGAAGCATGGGCTCTGCACCTGTGGACGGGGATGGGGTGAGGTAGACAAGAGCCAATGCTAAATGCGTTTCAACTGTGTTTTATTACAAGTCGCACAAATGCGAAGTAGTCGGATGCATGAGCGATTAGCTGTCAATGTAGGAAGCACTTTAAGCATTAGTATCCCACCGAATAAGAAAGTCTTGGTTAGGAAGTGCTAGTGCGAAAGTTTTTTAAATCGCAACTTAGGAAGTGCATCTGAATTTTACTGTTAGTTTGAAGGAGAGTCAGCTAAAACATATTCTCACAAAAGTCAAGCATATTATAAAATAAAAAGTAATAAAGGAATTCTTAAAACCATTCCTGTAATATTAGAGCTAAAACTGATACGATGTTGGTGAGTGCCTTTGATCAAACACCTGAGACACCAGAAAGAATTTCATTTTTTAATTCAACGAAAAAAGGACAATGAAAAGCCGGTAACCAGGTAACTGTTACCATTGGAGACAACCAAATAGACATGGAAGGAAATGAAAGCCAAACCATATAAATTCCAGCTTGGTTAGAATGATGAAATTGGAGTACAATGCATCCGGCGGTAAGCATAGTGGCGGTGGCAGTGTCCATCTTCTTCCTCATCCTCGCACTAGCCATCCCTAAGTGGCCCTGCGGGGGTAACATCTTCGACTTCTGCAGCAAGATTGGGGGCGCACTCGGAGACCACTACCTGGCTATCGGCGTGCTCCTCATCATAGCGGTGTTGCTCTTCTTCGTGGTGCTCGTCATACTCCTCGTAGTAATGTTCGTATCCGCGCCTTCTTGGGTCAATATCATAGCCACTGTCGTCTCCGCTGTCGCATCAATCTTCGCCATCGCAGCGGTTCTCCTTTACACTGATAAGGCCAGTGTCTCTTGGAGCCCCTTCATGGCCATTGTCGGCACCACCGTGGGCATTCAAATCACCGTCATGCTCATTCTCGCCCTCATTTTCAAGTAGAGCTCATCGCCACAATCTGGCTAGGTGACGCGACTACCAAACTTTAAAATGTGCTTTCCCTGGTCTCCTAAAAATAAATTTGAAGAACATTACGCCTATCTTTTTTCGATTTGAAACAGGACAAAAGTGAGGGATCTCAAAACTGTAACCTTTAAAAGTTTGTATTCTGAGGTGTCGAATGTGGGTCCAACGAAAGAGAAGTTGTCAGGCTCAGGTTGAAATGGTTTGCATAAAATGAACCCACTTCATTGCACTACAGGACCAAAGTGAAACCAAAAAGCATGAACAGAGGCTAATTGTAATTCAACTGAAATTCTCTCCGCATTTTGTTATGGCCAATGAATTATTGAGACAACGGTTGACATGAATTAGCATAAAATATATTGCAGCCTCCTGTAACACACACGCTAGTGAATACGCCTTCTTCCAAGGCCCAAAGCACAAAAAAAGAAAATTTGTACTTTAGTAGCAGCACCACTCGCGGTTCTACCAAATCCTCTAGACTATTTGTATTTTAGGAAAATCGTACATTTAAAACACGAAATATCCATAGTGATACTTATGGTTGCCTAACTGCGGAGGGCAAAAGTTGCTCAATGATAGAATTCAAACTGCAATATGTCTTACTCTTGTAAGGAAGACCACATCCTGCTTAGTATTTATCAAATTAAACCAAGCTCCAATCATTTTTCCCTACTCGCCACTTTGCCTACTTAGGGCGATAGCTACAGTGTATAAAATTCAGTTGTTGGAATTATGTCGTATCAGATCACAAACATATTGGTATTGATGCATTTTCATTGCCTACTTCAATAGCAAATTTCTATCCTTTATCAATTTCTCCAATTGCCGTTCATAATCAGGCAATTATTATGGGAACTGTGGATTTGGCAACGACTCCGGAAAGTTGAGTAATGGAGTAAGACTTTAAGCAGCAGGCCGTCGAAAGGCCATACTTTAATGGTGATGAAGAATACTAAACTGATGAGGAGTCATAATCCACCGGAAAATTTATTGGTTACATTGCTTACTCCTAATACACAGTAATAATCCATCCCTTTCCAACGAGCGAGATAAAAATCGGGCCGGGTAGAATATAAGTGCAATGTGGTGTACAAATTGCTTGCTGACCAGTTCGTTTGAAGTGAAACAAGAAAAGGTAATTGATGTTTATGTTAAGCGCCTATAGGGTGAAGAGGAATGAGAGCAAGGAGAGACGCCTGTCAAATACCGTAAAGCGCTAACTTACGGTGAGGCATGTGAAAGTCACACGTTTGGCAGGAGGTCAGACTGGTGAGCTCATGATGCATCGCCGAGTACGCAGTGCATCCAATGGAACGTGAAGCAGCTCCGTGCGTGTGTGCGCCTGGAGAGTTACTGCTTAATGATTACTAAGGCACAATAATGCTGCACGCACTGTAGCCAATAGCAACGGGCACACAAGCACCCAAGCTATAAAAGTGATACCACCTTAGCTGCATGGCATATTCTCTCCCATCGAAATGGGTCAACGGATCTCGCTCACTTCGTCAACCCCAATTCAGCGACGACACATTGCGTTTGGAGTGATTTTAGCTTTCTTCAGCATTGCTCTCGTTATTGCCGAAGCCAAGCGGCCAAGCTCCTCCTTTGTGGGTTATTGGGTGGGTGCGATCGGGATTCTACCCGCTGTTTTCGCAATCGCCTGTGGAATCAAACCCACAAGGTCCCTCCTAATAGTCTCGTGCTTATGTGATTTTATATCCTCCTCTACCTGTGTTTCCGGTGCTATCCTCTCTCTGGTGTTTTTCTCGGTCCACGTCTACGCAGTCGGATGGCTCTCAGTGATCCTCACAACATTCCTCCTTTACCACGCTTTCACCATCTTTGGTGAGCTTAATATATGTTGCAGAATTGCCATTTTCGGGATGCCAGATGAATTGTCAGATGACACTACTCACCCCGATCACGGTCGCGACCTTCCGGCCCCACCAATAGGTTTTTTCATGCCTGACGAAGTACCGAAACCGCCCAACTACGACCAGCTCTCCGTTCGAGGTGACCCACCAGCCTACAGCGAAGTCTGTTCGCAGGGATCTCTCGTGACACCGACTCCACCACCGCCGCCTACACCACATCCTCGTTCATCGCCAAATTCTGCTGAACACCGAAGGAACAGATCTCCCACAGCGATTCGAATCCCCATGAATGTCAGGGGGGAACACAGGCATCAGTCGCATCCAAGATCGCGATCCAGATCGGACCTCCGCAGCAGAGAGGGAGTAACGTCGACGGAGCACTTGGAAAGGATCTAAAACCCTGCTATGAAGAGCTCTTTGCACTAGAGTTAAAAGGAGATGTAGCAAGAAGAAATGCATTTATCACAAACGTATGGGCTTGTTCAGCCATGACCTTATGCATGCATGCTTTTCGTGCGCATTTTATTTAAGGCAAATGAAGCAACTCAAAGTTTTGTGCAAAAGAAAACTTAAAAGTTCATTTCATCTGCCAAATGAGCCAACATCAGTTTTTGCATTCGACCTCATTAAATCATGAATACCAAAAAGACAAATCCGGCATCTCAATTAGGTCCAAAGTGATGTCGTTTGTGAGTTATTTATCGGGCTGATCGCATGGATTCGGCATCGAAATGGCTAAATTGTACCAAATCCAGCACTAATGTAAATAATTTGTAGAAGCATTTCACTACTTAACGCTGTAATTTTTGCCGCGGAAGATGTTGAATAATTCGGTTTCTTCAGTCAAGTGCCTTCACTAGGTGGTAAATTGACACATCACAAAAAACCACCACATTGACGGAGTCCGGATAAATCTGGATTGACTGACATTTGTAGGTGGTTTGAAAAACCTTAATTTATGCAACAGCGAAGACCGATTGAATGAACAAAATGCCGGGGGTGGATGCTTCACGAGATTTTTGATCAGTACCCGCATTCAAAAACAGCAGGGAAAAATTTAGTTCAAAGTAAACATGCATTTGATGCTCGAGCGTTGAATTGAGCCCAACACTTTAAAGAAGAAATGATATTTTGTATCGTTTCAATGCCAGATTTACTAAGAAGCCTTCTTTCAAGGGTTATGTACGCGGAATGGGTATTGCATATGGTGTAAATGACTTCCTTAAATTGTCTGAAATAGACAGAAATTCGCATATTATATTTACTGATAGGAGTAAAATCTGTCAAACTGCCTAAATTATGGGATTTATACTTCATGTTTTGTTGCAGATACGGGAAATTGATTTCTTGTACATTACGTGCACTACTTGTCAACTCACTCAGTATTTTGATTCGTTGATATAGGTGAGGGCTGATGTTTCACTCTATGTATCAAAAAAGGACCTTAATGATTACCGTCTTCAGCACAGCAGAAATAAAAAGTAAGCTCAGAAGAATACCATCTTGAGGCGCAAAATGCCACGATCCTGAACAGAGGTGAATGTTAGTTGGGGTCATGCAAAAACAGTGAGCCTTTAACCCAAGGCGGCAATGTACTACGGGTGCGGATATTTTGGCACCTCTAACGCAACCTTGGAGCTAGTATCGAAACTTTTATGTAACGGTGAAAATCATAAACAATCTCATCGGAGCAGTTAACCCAAATTGCAATTAAATGGGCTTAAAAATTTGGTAGTTTTTAAGTAAAAGATAACTTGACTTAAGAGCACTGACTTTCAATTTGTAAGCTATAGTTACTTCGACAGATATAAATAGTAGTGCAGGCCAACATTATGTCCATCCTGTGCAGTGAGTTGCGTAGTTTAGGGATCATTTGCAGCACGAAATCACACTAAAAAACTAATGACGTTTGGTATTTGATAACAGGTCTAATACACAGTCTACTGACACCTTAAATTGCGCACAGGAAGATTTCCTTTACCCCAACTTTGTAATTTTACAGGACTGGGACATATTGCAATTGAATAGCGGAAGAAAAACCTCTCAATTAGAGACTAAATTTTTAAAGTAACAGGTCTTCACAGTAAAACTAGCTGGAAGAATTCTATTTGGCAGGGGCGAATCAAATGGTGAAATTGCCTTAGCGTTGCAAAATCGCTTCATCCATGGATAGGTATTCGTAGTGTGTTGATCTTATTTAGAAGTCGAACTATTTTATCATTTTGACATTACGACAGTCATATTAAATGAAATTGCGAAAAACAAATTAACGCACGAGTTCTTTTCGAAGAGGAACGGAAATGTTTTGAGCTTTAATCGAAGCTTTTAAAATTGCGTAATGACTCGCTCTCTCTAGTCGCTTTGCACAATTGAGTTCAAAAATTAGGACGGAAAAAGCTTTTGAAATAACAATGAAATAAAAACGTCTTATCCAAATGCGTGAAGAATGTGCTTCCTATGGAGAGGTATGTTCGTCATCCATGTGTGATTTTTTTCTTCACTTATTTTATTATGGTGTGAATAATGCCTCTTGTTCTAATCTTTGGTTGCAACACCAACGAAATCTTAATATTCCTTATGTTGTACGCAGGTCAAAGCTAATTACATAGTCTCATGGTCAGTGGCAATTTTAGGTTAAATTGGTGATGAAAGTGATAGATTGCATCGCGTATAGCCAGCTAATATTGTGGATGCTCTGTTGTTACTACAATCAGAATGGCGGAGTTCAATCATTGAATCCTCTTAAGGCACTAGCTATTGTAAGCGTCAATTTCAAACTTTAGTGGAAACTCATGTATCATTATACAAGTTTTTTCCGGGCAGCTTAAATGTCGTTATGGGCGTAGAGGGTGTCGGTGAGAGCAGTCGATGCAAAGGCAGGTGGAGTGAGATCACACGCCATTGATTGGTGAGGTGCATGAGCACGAGAAGTCACCCCAGAAACATTTAGATATGTCTGCTGTAGTACGCACACACTCAGCACTGGAAAAAAACCGCACAAAACTGAAGGAAAGGCGTTTAGGCGATTATGGTAAAGTCCATCTGATTGAAGAACGCGGTCAAACTAGGGAAAGACATGAATTGTGACGTTATAAACTTCACCACTCAAACAAATTTATCCAATTATTTTGTAAGCGGAGTTCCCAACAATTTCAGATGATAATAAGCTTCCTTGGCGTCAAAACGACGAAACTGGCGTGAAAAACGGAATGAAGCACGATGCACAGCCTGCGTGACACTCAAGTATTTAGACAGATCGCATTTGCCGGAAATAAATTATACCTTGTACTAGAAGAAAGTAAAGTACCCGCAACACTTTTTGGCATACTTTTCTAGTAATATCGAAGACAAAACGAACAACCAAGTATAGCAAGGGTGGTCAATCATTTGTGTTAATTCAATGAACTTAGAAGCAGTTTTTGCAAATGCGTTGACTAATTTTATTGTGGCAACCCAACAGAAGGAACAATAGATTACTTTTGGCAAGAAAAAAATGCTGGATCTGGATCTGGCTTGGCGACTTAAGGGTATGTTTGAAAAAACTAATAAATTAAGCACCAAGAATGATTTTAACGATCGCTTAATTGCCAACATTTGTCGACCCTCAAATTCCTTGAAGTAGGATGGTGAGAAAGTAATGCTGGCGGTGATGACAAAGTTCTCCAAGAAAAACAATCCATCACAAGGTATCCTGACATAGCAAAAACCGTAACAGCAAAGTACATCTAAATTCTATCATTGGAGTCGTATGAAGATTATGCCAGGAGGGTTGGAGGTTGCAAATAAAATCCAATTAGACCATTTTAATTACCGTGATAAATTAATAGTGTCAACGAAATTAAGAGGATGCGTGAAAGCATTGCCTCGCGAATCACTTTGGTTGCAACGAAGTTGATGGAATGGTTCTACTACTGAGCGACAAATAATGGGATATATAGACGTCTACACATATTTCATTGCTGTGAGAAAGTAGATGAAACTACACTTAAAGAATGAGTGCAAAAACATGAGACTTCTCTTTCAGTTGTAGATAAAGTGCATATCAGTAGACCCATGCAGTGATGTGAATTTCCGTAAAACATTTGGAACACGCAAACGAAGCGACGTATTCTTTCCAGTTTCAGTCCTTTGAAGAGGTTTTAAAATTTGGTCCAAATGCGCAGACAAAGTTTAGGAGTCACTTCTCAACTGATGTCAAATTACTTGATGATAGAAATGTTCCCACATGCTTGCTTGCGAAATGCCATTAAGTCAGACGTCACTGTATGGGACGGCATTGCGGCATTTTTTTGAAACGATGGTCTTTTAGTTGCTGAAGAGGGTCCTTAAACAACACCTAGAAATAGATTACTTTCAAACTGCCCGACTAGCCAATGGTATTAAATGGCAGTTATTACCGTTTAGAAGAACTTTTTAACAGCAGTGTACTCGACAATTTAATTTGTCAAAAAAGGTTATGATCCAAAGCAGCAAAAAACCCTGAACTCTGTCATGCATCCCATCTGCACACAAATAACCAAATTTTCTTCACAGGAGAAATTTTCCCAACCAAACTGCGCAACTTAATTGGGAACATGGAGATAAAATAAAAATCGCCAATGAGATTGTAAAGTGCGGTGCTCCACAGAGCCGTGATGCGCCGAAGTCCCAGCGTGAAGGGGTGAAGCTCAACGTGTGAACCAACGAAGAGCGGTGACGTAGAGGTGGTAAGAGGCTAACAGAGGGTGCCTGATTGGTTCCTTAGGTAAAATATCAGGTTTGTGGAATGTGCTCGTAACAAAAATGAACGAGACAACCCTTTTCACTTAATTGATTCATTTAACACAATAAAGAATTTTGAGTCAAAATATTTGATAAAATGTGCAATCGTGAACTCGAAGATTACTCAAGTTAACTTTAATTCAGGTGCTTCTGGCTGTCAAGTAAATCCCTTCTGATGCATGCTATCGCATGCATAATCCACATGCACCAAACATTGTACCCATGGTTATCCAACACAAAATAATTAAATATAAAACTTGAGATTATTGTCTATACTCTATTTGCAGTGTCCCGAGACTTCCTTGAAGGCAAACGAAGGCACAATACTTAGACAGAATGCATGTATTCAGCAAACTGAGGGGACGGGGCTACTGGCATAGGCCAGAGGCCAGTCCATTCGGATAGGGCAATATAGCTACCTTGGTGCCCGGAACCGAAACCAGCAGTCAGAACAAATTAAGCACAACGCTTTTTTCTCTTGCGTTTCACCATTATTTAATAATAGTGAAAGCATAAGGCTTTACTGGTGACTAGGTCAAATTTTCGCAATAATAGGAGCAAGCGTGATGGCATAATAAAAGCCGTATTTTAGTCTATCATCATTTCGTGTGATGTTTTTGGGAAGTTGTTTTTGCATTGAATAAATGCAAGTTGCAATATGATGCGATAGGACGAACTTGAAAAAAACTGCACCGGTAGATACTTAAATCCGTCATATTGAATTTTTACCAATGGAACGGGAGTAGGCTTGGAACCACAATACGCATTTTCAAAGCCTTACCAATTTACTGATTTTAAAAAAGTAGAAAGTGGTTAAGATGGCATAAACAAAGCTGGAGGGTAGAATGTTGAAGCTTCGATGAAAACGCCTCCAGCTTGAATGATTCGGGACCTCGGAATGGATATTCTGAATGCGTACAAATTCGAAACGAGCGACAAATGACTTCAGAGCAAATTAACACTGATTAAAATGCTGTTCTTTTAAACCTCTTTATTAAAATATGAATAAATCCGTTCTTATTAATATTCAAGAAATGATATTAGAACATCTATTTTTTGATAGTGCGCAGGGAAATGTGCAACACAGAAGTCGTTTGTTTGGCCCCCCGGCTTTGGTAATAGACCAATGAGGAGCTCTACCATTGTACCTTCGGCAGGCGGCCTGGCCCGTAGGCCATGCTAATACCTCCAAGTCCTACTGTAGGTCAAAAACACGTATTTAGACCGAGTATTATGCTTTCATTCGTCTTTAGTGAAATTTTAGGATGCTACAAGCGCCTAAGTAGAAAGAGAAGAAGTGATTGCCGCGTCCCGAGACTTCCTTGAAGACAAAAGAAGGCATAACAGAGAGAGATCGGGGCTACTGGTAGCTAGGGCAATATGACCACCAAAGTGACCGTTACCGAAACCAGCAGTCAAGCATAAGTACTGCAGTGGTTTTAAAATGAATGATGAGTTTCCTCACAATAGAGTTTTTAGGTAAGTACTTTTATCCAAATAAAATGGAATGAAGCTAAATAGCGATAAAAGCTGCTTCAAAAAATAACTAAAAATAAGTTCCGAGTGTATGAATATGGAAGCGAAACGCGAAGCAGACACATTGGATACAATGTGTTTACCAAAGAAGCAAACCAGGGTGATGGTGTAAGAGAATTCCAAAGACCTTGAAGGTTTTATTCCCTCACTTACAAGACAGCTAGTTAATGCTCTCGGTAATCCTTGTAACAATTCAAAAGTCGTAAACATATGCAGATTAGCACCAAAACTTACAGACCAATCTCATGTGATCCCATTGGGTCGGAGAGGAGCAATTATTTGAGCATACTTAGGATTAATACATAACCCAATTCATCATGCACGGCTGATAAATGCTTCAATTGTTATATAAAGAGCGATTGGATGTGTCGACCTTGGAGTAGTCGTAAAAAATTTAGTTCGAGTGCATTATTACATTTACTCCATGCGGTGTTCATCTCCAGCACACCGCAATATTTCTCTGCATACCGTGAATTTATGGAGCCATGTGACCCATCTCAAAGGCCTCTGAAAGGCACCCAATTCACGGTTAACAACCGATAGGACCTTGTGAACGAAATTTAAATGCTATTTAATCGGGCAAGTTCGTCGACGAATTGTTGCAGGAATTAACGTGACTCATGTGGTGACTGATCGCCTTAGTATTTGGCAATAGCTGCTCTTACGTGATCCCCTGTGATGTCTTATGAAACACCGACTTGGTTTTACTGTTTATTTTTGTTTAAGTAACCACAATCTCTTGATCACATTTCCAGCCACGCATCATCCCGTTCTACTGAGAGAAACTTGCTCTCTTGATGCTTGTTTTCCTAATGAAAGGATGATTAAGCTGTCTGAGTTATGCGCAGTCAGGTGTACCATCACATAATTAGTTGGATATATGCTTACCAGAATAAATCCAAGCAAAGTGATGAGGCCACTCATGCAATTCGTTCGATGAGTGGATATTGCATGCATCAAATTTAAATTTGGTACACTTAAGTAATGCCTCTCATCTCCTCCTCCTTGAAATGGGCATCGAGAAGGGATTCATCCTGATGGAGTTCTACAGAAGTCCACAAAATTAATATAGCAATTTCGCACAAAAGATCGCTTGAAAGCATTACCAGATCCCACAATGCATATCACAACACCGTTCACCTCCCGTACGTCATGCAATTTCAACAATATTTTTGTAGAAAATACGACAAAAACTGACACCGAAAGACTGTAAGATAAGGGAGAGGGGGGAGAAGGTCTGGTGGCTTATCATCTCTTGCAACATTTTGCATGGCTCCTTGAGGCAACAGCCGTATCAACTCAACTGGTGCAGAAGGCTGATTCTAAAGGAAAAAGATGGGTGAAAAATTTCCAACCTTGTTTTTGACGAAAAAAGCGTAAATACATCGCACCAGTAATTTTTGTGACTGCTACTCGCACTCCTAGGTGATTTGTAGACCTAATTCATTTTAAATGCTTTTGAGATGGAATTCGAGACTTCGAAGGCATCGTCTCAACGAGAAGAGAGGCGTAGCAATGGGCTTTGAATAAAGTAATTGCAAAGAGAAATGCCAGAGCTGATACTTGTGCTTCTTTGAAAGGTTTGCATAATTAAAATTATTGATACAAGAGTATTCTATGTGGCCACAGATAGGGCAAGGATTAAACTCAAAGCAGAAAACATTCAGGTTGCCATCCGATCGGGCAACCTACGCGGATGGACACCATGGGTCAAAGTATTTTAAGACGTTTTTTACTTCGGTCAGCGTGTGTGCAACGTTGAGTTCGCTACCTCCGGCAGGTTAAATACGGCGTTCTTCCACAAAGAGTAAGTGTGCTTGTTGCCAAATTCGGCAATTAAAACGCTCACATGGTGGTGTACCCACAAAAACTGGCCAAAAGTAAATTGGGAACGGCAAAACGCGGGTGTTCATCATGTTTGAATGAACCGACACCCAAGATTTTCGCCTGCATTTACTTAAAATAATCCCATCTCTCGGTTTTACTAACTATTTAAACTTGCCATTTGAGCTAATTCTAACTGCTATATCAGACACAACTGTTTGGTCTGAATCGGCTAGGGAGGTCGGGCTTCGCTCCCCACCGCAGACACGAGCAAAGCTTTCCTTTTACATTTATCTTGAGGTCGTTTTGTTGAAACAATTAAGTAAAAATGTACTGAAGAACCTAAATAATGGGTGATTTTTGACGACCTCAACTCTACAAAGAGTTATAACAATAACTTATGGTTACTCTATGAATCAAGTTAACTGCTACCGGGTTATTTAACCACTGAATGTATCTGTAGACGGTTCTTTCCTTTCCTTTCCTTCCCTTTTCCCACCATTGCTATAAGCAAGTTGAATATTTCTAGCCATCTTTATCATAGCACAGGACAGATATGCGGTAACAGAGCCCGAGTATTCACGACTGAGGAGCGTCAGGCTCGAAGAGAACTACCACGTGCGTCAACGACCAGGTTGAAGGTGTCCTCTCGCCTACAAAGCACATTTAAAGAACACAAGTTCTACAATACCCATTCCTACTTGCACTGTAGTAAGCTCTTGAAATACAAAGAGGTATTTAGAAGCAAATCACTGTTAACTTGAAATGGCCGTCATTAAATTCCACTCTTTGAGGGTGTTGCTTATCAAGTTAGCTAATTTTTGCATTGAGGCATAAATCCTGATCCGCCTCGGGCCTTTATTGATATAACATTGACTTTGGCAATTTTAACTGAATTTTCATCCCCCTCTCCTCGTACTCATCAGCCAGACATCTGAAGAATGGTGCATATTTTGGGTAGTTTTGAATCCAAATATTTTGCACACTGCCTCCAAGTCATCAACTTCCAACTTAGTTTAAGGTTAACATGATGCGAACAAGTCTCTAAAGAGTATGGTCATCCGATTACCAAGATTCTATCTTAAGCCTCATGAAGCATTCACTTTTAGTACATATGTAAAACCAACACCACATGGCACATCTGAGGGATCCAATGCACCATCGAAATGTACCTGGGTCATTTTAACCAACATGGTAAGACACCATATGAAAGTTGGTGCAAATAACACATTAGAGAATTAAAAAATACAAAAAAATAAGCCCGATCAAATTTAGAAAAACCAGCGGACTTATTATTCACGCATGACACTTACACAGGGAGAGAAAGGAAGGAGGCAACTTCAACGTCACCTGCATCCACGCCCACTTAGCAAGTATCGTCACCACTAGCATAATTTCCATTGCCATAAATAGCGGTGGCGATGGTCTCTTAGAAATTCTAGTTCGGATCGCGGTGATTAGCAACCACTTCAAAAAATTTTCAAATTATAATGTAAGGATGGATAGATGGATGAATCTTGATAAAGTTGGAATCGGGTGAAATGCCTATTTGGTATTTGTCAGTCGGGTGTTCAACCTAGACTATACGCAGATTTTGATGGAAAAACACCACATAAAACATGTTTGGGAAAAAGCTCACGTAACGACCAAGAAATAATCGACTAGGAAAAGTATCACTGGGGTTACTGCATGTATCACCGTTACCTTGATGGAGCGTATTTTCAAGTATTCTGATATTTTTTGCGTATTTCTAGGACTTTCAGCGATTCTCAACGTAGGTTTTATCTAGAAGCACTTTCATTCAGCACTAGGGGGCTCCATAACTTATCGCAATGACTCATGGGATTTCCATTTTGTGGAAGATAAGTACCATAGAAGTAGCCAAATCCAAATTATGATGACGTGCATCTAATGCGTTTTAAGAAATGCAATGCAGTTCACTTACACCCATCACGTTAAAGGGTACACCCAAGAAGTCAATAACTATTAAAATTCACTTAACTTTGTTTGATCACCTCCGATCAAGTTCGCACGTGCAGGTGTGATCTAAGGGTAAATACGACACAAATCCTCTACACACGTTACGAGCCTAATCGTTTGATCAGAAGCAGGCTAATGCACTAAATTGGCACTGACGCGTAAATTAAGCAAGCCATTACGACAGCAATTACATATATCAACTTATGTAAGTCTGTGGCAATAGACAGCCAAAAACATGGCAATAGGCAATTTGATTTTTCCGCTAAACAAAATTAGTTGTTATCAAACAGCAATGTATTTGAGCAACGATGCGTTCAGACTTAAAGAAATAAAGTTGAAGCTATTTGGTCGCGTTAATTTAGGAAATTGGTATCCTTTGCCTCTTTAATTTTATGTTGGAACAATAAAATCCAAGCGTGTGTGAGTCCAAGGTCGCGTTACACTACACCATCCAATTGCCTTGCAGTTAGCTGACATCCAATCGGCACACAAACCATATAATAAGCTCTAAAACAAACTCGAGCTCATTTGAAGAATGCCAACTGACACAGAATATCAGCCTCGGTTCCATCGCTGTTCAGCACTCTGCAATATGGTTGACGTTCGTCGAAGGCACTTCTGCATGGGAGCGGTGATATTATGCCTCTCGATTGGAATCCTTATCGCAGAGTCCCAACAGCCAAGTTACTCCTACACCGGCTATTGGATGGGCTGCACGGATTTAGTCGCTGCCCTTACAGCATTCGTGTGTGCGGCTAAACCAAATCAAATCGCCTTCATTATTGCGGCGCTCTTCGATGCAATTTGTACAATCCTCAACGCGGCGGGCAGCATCCATCTATTGGCCGTGAACTTTAACATTCTCTACACTGCTGGCTGGCTAGGGATTGTACAAATGGTCATTCTTATGTATCACTGCTTCAACTGCATTCGCGACGCAGACATCTGTTGTAAGTGGAAAGCGTTGGATGAGGTCGACGACGCTTCCTCCTCCACAGCCAGCGCCACCAACGTGGAGGCCGGCGGCAGAGGCCGGAATGGGGGTACCGCCGCCACTACCGGTCCCGGGGAGGATCGGGAGCAGGATAGGCGTAGGCGACGGACACAGACGCCACCAGCCGACTTTCGACTGCCTGACGAGGTACCCAGACTGCCAGACTACGAGGAACTCAATAAGTCGGAAGGTCTGCCGCCCAGATACGACAGCCGCCGGATCCCCCCGCCCGCATTTAGCTCCACGGGATCAGTTGAGTAACCTCAATGCTGCTACTTGAGCACGCCTCTTAAGTAGCCATAAACTGACAGCATTTACTGTGTAGATTACACTTCCTTTTATTAATTTTTTCCACTTTGAAATATTAACTTTAGGGTGTGATGTCAGCGCATTTTCTTCGAAGAGTTCCTTGGGTTCTGTAATGGGCGCGAGGACTTTTAGGATTTTATGCATGTATGAGTCTTCGACTATGATCAATTAGCCTAATGATTGCATAAAAAACCTCATTATTGAAGACCACCCTGCAGTTTTAGTGGAAAGGTTCCGTTTTTTAATGGCACTGAACAAAATCGGTGGCACCATTACTAAAGAGGTTTAAACTTAGCGTGGATGATTTGCAAGATTGTCGTACACTATGGCAATGTCGTTTGAGAGCCAAATTCAAAGGCAACGAAAACATTATCATTTGTTATCATAACATAAATTTAGCTTTTAGCCGGAGTGAGAAATCAACCTATGCTCCAATAAACATTTGATTAGGCAAGACTCTTGATTGTAAATATTGCATATCTTAACAAACGTGCGATTTTTTTGGCGTACCTCATGTAAGCGATATCGGAGCATTCATTTAATTTTATAAGGCTTAGAACGCCTCGTTACATTAAACCGAGTTTGCTCCTTTGCGTACCACATGACTGCTTAAGTATTTACACCCAAAATACGCATGTAACTGCATGAAAAATTACTATTTGGGAGGACATTACTACCAGTTGTTGCAGTTGCTGAGCCCATGGATTCGAACGGATTTCAATTTTTGGTGACAGCTTGATCCACAGCACCCAGTTCGACTACTTTCCCTTCGCTACCGCTGTCCTCCCCCTGCCATTGCTTCTGTTTCGGCATTGGTCACTTTTGTTTGTACGTTATACGGGCATGCGACGCTCTGATTCAATTAACCATTTAATTGTAGGTAGACTTCGTATCCATGTTGCTTACCAACTTCAAAAGAAATAGTCACATTTCAAGGCATGTTTGTGTGAAATGAGTGTCTACTCTCCGGGACCTTGTCATGCTAGGTGGTGGTGACAACACTTTACAGTAAGTGGAAGCAAGTTTAAATGTTTTTCTTCCATATGGATGAATAAACTACTTAATAGAGTTCATCAGCGAATACCGGAGACCTGAAAAAGCAAAAATTTCATACCAGGACCGAAATGCCTAAATCTTTAATTGTGTGAGAAAATGTTATAACAAAATTATAAATTTTTTCCCCATAGGGAAATCAGAAATATCCACGAACATTTTAAAAGTTATTTAACTAATTCCCTTATTGGTCCGTGATATTTCATAAAGAATGCAAGATTTTATAAGTTTGTAGTTACAATATGCAGCTTCCTTTATAGTTTTTGTTTAAGTCAATGCCACGTTTGAATGTAGCGGAGCGCTCGGGTCCGTCATGCAGATGAAGGAAGCCTCGCACTCGGAGGCTCTGGCACATCTCACAAGCTGAAGGAGATGTCGCGTGGTGTGGGTTTGTATTACTGACGCACCATTGTGCGATCCAAAGAGTTGGTTTGGCATTGCCCGCTAGTTGATAAGTCAGCACATTTAACCAGGGTAAACAAACCGAATGCGGTTCAACATCTAATGAGGAGGGTAATTCCATCACACTAATTTTCATTAGAAATAGGCCTGTTCCTAAAAGGCATCTGTTTCTATTCCCTGCCTTTGGCAAAGCATGCAAAATATGAAAAGGAATAGTCAAAAGTGCAAAGAACAAGCATTAAGGAGGCGCGTTTTTCGCAGTCTTTTGAAGTGGGAATGTTTTTTTGGGTTTCACAATAAATTATGATTTGGAAGAGGTACCTGCGTTTCTTCCATGACTCTCGAGATTCGCAAACTTGGATGTAAGCATGGTAGCGTAAATAAACAGGGCTTCAACGCCTGATGTTTGTGTTTAATTTTATTAAAAGCGTAAACCACCATAGCTTTACCTGTAACAAATTCATATTGCATAAGTGGCGCCGCCGTAAACTTCTAAGGTCCACTGATAGCCTCCGACACCCTTGAGGGCTGACTGGGACCATCGTTATTCTAATTAAAGTAGGCTTCTTAGATGGTAGTTAAAATCATCTTACGTCACTTTTTAAAATAAACTTGAGCTTCCAAAAGCAGCAGGGTGTAATCAAGTTGCGATTCCATATCTTCTAGCCCTGTGTTAATTGTTCCTAACTTCCACAAGCGTCAACTTCATGCATGCCAGCCGCACGTTGTGGTGGAAGCATATGATCTCCACGCAGGTTTTTACAATGTTATAAAATATGCCCCGTATTCTGGTCAAAATTTGCAAAAAACCAACACAATGGATACAAATCAAACCTTCTTTGGGGAGCTGGTGGAGAGCGAATAAGATACACTTGAACGACGAAGAAGTGAAGTCCTGGTGTAGTATTTGAAGCAAGTGTTTGAATAGAAAGGAAGATGCTTTGGTCTGTCAAGTTGGTGATCCAAGGACTATTGGAAATGAGGCAGCGAGGGCAACGCTAAGAAGACTCATCCAACTGATCGCAGCTCCACTTTCTCGTGACCCTATCCGAATGACTGTGATGCAGTTCTGCACAAGTATGAGCAGGTCGGTCATGTTACAGAGGAAATATTCATTATAACACCTGATGCATGAGGTATGTAAACTGAAATTTGAACGCATGGGTTGCTTGCGTTTATCATTTTAATCGGGCACATTTCTGTCACAGAATGTACATGTGGCTCCTCGAGAATTCCCTAGAAAGACGAAAGATGATATAGTACTTGAGTAGAAAATACATTTTTGACTTATAAAAAGGCTTGAGAGCCACCAGCACGGCCCGGCGATTAGACCGCCCAGCGGAGGCGCAATCGCGAAGCCCTAAGTAGCCCGTCACCAAAATCGAGAGTTGAACGCGCAATTCAAGTATTACCATATGATGCATGAAAAAATAGTCCTATTGGGTATCCGCAACTGAATTTAGGTCTACTAACGTGAACTTACCTCGATGGAAGTCAACTCGACCCCCGTGAATGGAAAATACTCACTCTCGCCTCAGTGCTAAATGGAAAGGTTGGTTTTTCCTGTAAACCCCACACCAACTGTTGCCTTTGATTGAACTCCACTCGGTGTGCTACCTTACGGTATTTCTTGATCAAACACGTGAATTGTTAAATGGATGTGCGGTGCGTTATGCTCCTCTGTTTTCTGTTCCGCATGATTAAGTGACAATTGAGAGTGGTTCGCGATCGTTAAAATAAAGCGAAAGGACTCAAAGCAACTAGTAATTTTTTTACAGTTGGTAAATTGTTTTGAAACTTTGTCCATTAAAGAATTATTTTAATGTATTCTGGAGAAAAATTTTCCAGTCCCTTTGGAAATCATCCATATTACATTAGTACTCACACACCGTAGCCAGGGCTCTGGTCTGATCTACGCATAAATCGCCATTTCATCATTTTTTGGCCTTGAGTTGGAGAGAGCTTGAAGGGTATGTGATGCTGCATGCAGTACTCGAGCCTCGAGGTGGCAGGGGTGACTCCACCCGTGGTTCTGCACGTGCCAGCAAGCTGACTCCGCGTGCGCGGTCGTGAGAACCACGTGCAATGCCAAAGTCCCATTCTGTGTCACGGCGAGATCAAACAGCGTCAGTACGGGGTCGTTAAAATCTACCAACTTTGATAATTCAAAATGCACGCCTTAAAATCCACTCCTTTCAACTGCTACTAAGGGGCACTGGAAGGTAAACGCGTGGCTCTTGTATGAACAACAAAAAATGAGCGTTTTGAGCTCTGTATTATTGACAACAACCAATGGTACTCCGTGCAATCATCTCACACAAATTGTGATCACAACAGTAAATCCAAACATGAAGATTGTCTTGCCAAAGAAATTCCTTTAAGAAAATTCTGAGGGCAAAATGGCGTTATGGTTAGTTCGAGCAGGACTAGGGGACGAATTTTAAAAAGGTATTATAAGGGCGGACATGCATTCTTATTCGATTTTACCCTCCAAATCATTTCGTAACACATGCGTCCTTGTGAAAATTAACGAAATTCAGAGCCTCTTCTAGTGAGAATTTATAATTCTGCATTAGTTTTGCCCCAAACATTTACATGTGGTACCTCATGTGATCAAAAATAAAAAGATAAGAGAATGCATTTAAATGACTTTCAAAAGGACGGAAAATTGGCACGCCGTTTTCTTAAACTTTGGGAAAATTTAAGTGAGTATTAAATGTGGATTGTGCTTTTTTGTTTCGCGACTCCAAGCGCATTGGTTTGTATGCACATTCCTTTTGGAAAATGGCAGTCAAGCCATTCCCTGCAAACACGGACCAACCATACTTTTAAAACATTTATGTTGAATTTCTAAGGCTAACATTACCCAGATTCAGAAAATAATATGGCTGTGTAAATAAACCTTCAACCGAAATGCATTTTTTACCGAGCGTGTACTCTGTAAAAGGTACGATGGGGAAATTTTTCTAGAAACTATAGCAAATGCAGTTTTGGATTCTATGCAATCGAATTCACACAACATAAGTTATAAGGAGGGCCCGATATTACATAATTTTTGCATTCTCAAAGGTGGAAAATCAATTGTAATAGAAGTGAAGCGCAACTCTGTCCATCAAATGGCAAGGGCATCACACATACTGCTAGGAGCCCTGGTTTGGCGGATGTGCTAATTACACTTGGGCAGATCAGAGAAATGCAAACCCGTCGCACAATCACACACAGCGCTAATAATTTGTGATTCTATCCACTACGACTATGTCGCCATCACAAATCAGTACTTGGACATGTACCAAAATTGGTAACATAATTGCAGAACACGACTGAGAGGCACATGTCTAGGGAGCCAAAGGAAGCAACTCTGCATCTCAACTGACAGACCTTAATGAACGCAAAATCTACCACCTCAGAATATGCATTTTATAAGCCTACTATCAAAACTACTTGAATTTCCTTTGTTGACAACAGACTAGTATATTTCGTGTGAACATTTGAAGAGAAGTTACTAGATTGCGAGCATTGCGATTTTACAAGCGGTCCCATGGGTCATCCCGATGATTGTGTTTGTTTTGGAATTTGCCACGCTGACCCCAACACTCGCTGCACTGACACCTTCCCCTTCGTGTGCCTATGGCATGGAGGGACAATCCACTTCCGCTTTTCCTTTTCCTTCGGCACCTCGATTGCGATGGCGTTGCCTTGATGTGGCATCCACGAGTCACGTCTAATGTACCACACGGTCGGTCGTTTTAAAGCTCAACATTCTCGAGCATGTTTGGTTGTCTGAGGTGTGAGATATCACATGCCACTCGTAGGACAAACTGAAAGTGGTCTCAGGCCTTAGCCTTGCGTCAGTTAAAAGCCTTGGTCACTGTGACACAGTCACTTGCTAATAATTATGAACAATAAAGGCATTTCAGAGCACACTTTAGTGCAGGCCGTGGCGAAATGTCATCTCGTATCCACCACATTTATTTAGACTTTTGCACACAATGTGCACAATTGTTTGCTCATTGAACACTACCCTATCCTATGCGTGGGTTGGTTGATTTACTTCGCATGCTTTCGGACCTTCGTGATTTCCTCACGCCCTGCACCCGCCTCGTTAGCACGACCAATTATAGCGCACCACGTCCATTTTGTCATCTCGTTATGCCTCTTTTTCACCTGGTCTACTTTGCGCGAGAGTTGTGTACTGGAGAGGCGCACTCTCCGCTTTGTCTCGTTGATACGTGGTGCATGGTACACTTGCAGATCCACATCTTGTCTGGCTACTAATTCCCCCTCTTGACCTTTTGGTGTTCCCGTTGGTGGTGTTTGGCTATCGTTTGTTCGTGTAATCATAGCTAGCCATATTTTAAGGCGTTTTCACGACAATATCAATCGGATCCTGAACAGCACCCCGTCTTTTCTTCGAGACCGATTCATATTCATGAGTTCAATCTGCGCCACTCGGTTGCCGAGGTGTGCGTGAACCAGCCCCTTCCGCGTGCAAAATCGAGAAGATGGGGGACTTGAGACGACTACATAGGCTGTAGAAGGGTATCCATTTGTACCTAGTGGCATCACGACCTCTTTTATTCCTAGCACCTCCAGCGACTCGTTTTGTCCAAACCCACTGGTTACAGAAGGCCCAATCCCAGTCGTCACGCCCCATTTGCTAGCAGACATTGAGTGCGCTGTTTTATTCAAACAGTCTGAAAGCATAGCCCTCTCACGAATCGCCCTTATCCGTTGTTGTTCCTTGCTGAGCAGAATTGAGATGTTTGTCAATGCAATTTAGACGCGGTACACTGTGCGCTTTGTTGCCCACACCTTCTGCTCGGCTTCGTGGTTTGTCAACCTCCAGAGTCCTCATGATGAATGAACCGGATTACTTTTCATCTCGACCAGTACCCGGTCACCAGAAATGCGTGGAGCCTTGGTACTGGACCTCCTCCATAGATGTTTTCTCACAGTGATTCGGACAATCAAGTTAAACGTGTCCGAATGCTAGTGGCGTATTTGCTGGCTGTCCACTGTGGGGTTGTAGTGGTGCTTTTACATGCTTAAACTGCCGTTCTCCTCAGTTCATCACTTTACCCCTCCACATAACTTCCCCACACGACCCCAAACAATGCATCATCGTCACTATCGTGACCCACTGCACCCACTCTCCGATCATTTAATTTGCTTTACTCTCGTTTCTATGTCCTGGTTGTATGTTAGTCTTTTTTTCCTTATTTCAAAAGTTCCTTTGAATTTTAGAGTGGCGTCTGCCATCCCTCACCTTGTTGTAGCGATTTTCCCACTCCTGGTGGTGGATCGCAGCTTTGAGCGCACCTACGCACCTGCTTCGGGTGTATGTTGGTGCTAAGCGTTTCTTTGGGTGGAATATTTAAAACCAAGTCAGAATGGTGGCGGTGTCCCAGAAGCTTCATGTTTTTCTCGACTACTTGGAGTGGAATGGAATGCATCAGAGAAGTACCCCTGTTCCAAAGGTCACAGACCAAAAGCTGTGGAATATTTGCAAGTCTAGGTCATCCACCACACTCGTAAATACAAATGAGGGCAGGAAATGTGCACATCCTTTTGTTGATCAGACGCCTGACGTGTGTGCATGTGTCCGTTGTAGAACAATAAACCCACTTTTGTATGCGGTTGGATGTGAAGCGCAAAAGTCGTGGTTTGAAAAGCATAATCTCGATGCCATCACGTTCTGACCCTAGCCAATTCTTTCATCCATTCTCCTAACACGCTTGCTAGCAGGGTTGCAGAGGATTGTTGGCCACCTCAGTTTAAGCGTTTTGCTGCTCCACAATGAAATTAATTGGAAACAACTTTTAAAGCACGCACGCAAAATTCTGCAGGTAAACAACAAGCACATTCACCGGCTTTTACAGTTGCAACCCTAACCTATTGCCCCAAATACGATTTGGTGCGATGTGTCCTATGGCAGTGACAAGGAGGTTCAGGTGAAATAACTCTAGCCCCATGAGCGTGTGATGCTGATAGCGGATGCACTGAGACATTTACACCTTTCTAATATAGCCAAGTTGTTTTTAATGTCACACATCATAAAACAGTCCAATGCGGTTTTGAATGGTATTCTGAGATTTTTTGAACGACAACTGTTTCTATTTTGAACGTAGGCGAACTGCACTTCACCACCTTTGCGCATTACTTGTACTTACATGATGCAAGATCCCCTTCTATTTGCGCAAACCACAAAAACATACCAACATAGCTTAGAGCTAGCATTACCTTCTATCAAGAGGAGGAAAAATTAGACCCACACTACTGAGCATGGATGTTCCTACAGTGAAACTTATCACCATCGTGGTCTTCAAAAACAATAATTGCTTGTCATGATATTCTAACTTGGCATCGTCAAGCCACAACTCGAGTAGTCTTCCTAACCTCCATGAAAATGCCGCAATTGGGAATCCTGAAGCACGTGAAGTTCGACTCCATCTGCAGCTAAGCATTACCGATGGTGGCCTGGAGCCATATGAACGCCGAGATACCCAAAACGAGAAAATTCACAAAGGAGCGGCAAAGACGAAAGGTGCCGCGTTAATTAGTTGATCGTAGTGTTCAACTGTTGCCTCATGCATGTTTAGGCGTGAGTATTTAGGCCTAACCAGCAGTACGGTACTCGTGTATGCAGCTTAAATAAACTATTCATCCGGCGACCCCCATCCACCTTTGACGAACTAAAATCAAAGAGAAAAGCCAGGCTGGAATAGGATGAAATTATGTAGTAGGAGATGACAACAATATAGATCAGTAAAAGTGATACATAAAATACGGAACAAATGATAAAGGACACATTAGACGAAGGCAATAACACAGAAACGCGAAGCAACATATCACAGTGGGAGTGAATCACCTAGTTAATCACAATCGGCGTGATGCAGAAGAGGAAGGAGAAGCGGCGGTGTTGTTGATACTAGCAAAGAGGAGGCTCTTGGGGAGCCCGGTCTCCATGGTGAGCGAGGTCGCGGAGAAGGAGTCATGGGGAGGCGATGAGGGCGCAGCGGAGGAGAGTGCGATCTGTGATGTTGGCGGAGGATGCTGTTGCTGCGATGTCGGTGAGGGTTGAAGATCGGGTACACACCACACCCACTCATCTCGGGCGCTCAGGGACCAGGGGCAGGAACGAGCGCGCATAAAGTCTGGCAGTTGAGCTCGCAGCTCCTGATTTATGTGATTCACTGCCATCTACAATGACACAAAATAACGCTAGCTGCAGGATCTCAGAAACGAAGAGGGACTCAAATGCCGAATTTTTTTATTTTGTCCATCAAATATTCTCAATAAAAAAGACCTTTTAAAATAAATCAGTTTAAAAACAACTGTGAGCAAGAGAAGCGCAGCATGAGTTACAGGGTTTGAGTCATTTGAGATTAATTAAGTTAAGCTTTTCTACACCAATTGGCCCCCAGCCGAGTAAGAATAGCTAATGCGTTTTTAATTATGGTACGAAGCCATAAATAATTACCATGAGGGCAAGAAGTCAAATAGCGGCCACCTCATCAGAATGAACACCAACTCGATTACGTAACCATCTCACTAGGATTATGCAGATCACGCCTCTGGGAATAGCAGTGATGAAGCTGCATTAATTACCCGTCGCTCGAGTCAATAGCGAATTCGCCACATCATAAGATTCCCCTACTTAAAAACCCATAATATTGAAACAGACCAAAAATTGTAAATCCAAAAAATATAGCAAACACTTTCTTAAACTTAGGCTGAGTTAGGATTCAAAACCTGTATTTGTTTCAGATAACTAAAAGAAATGACAGTGAGGAATGCAGCGATTTATATAGCACAAATTTTAAAGTAGGACCGCGATTGCATAATCGCACGGGTGACAGGTGAGAAGATATTTGTTAATCAAGGCGGAACTCGATTCGCCACTTAACAAAGCGCAAACAAACCTGTTCATTGTGAAACACAGCCTGACATCCAGAGCAGGTGAACGTATTCTGCGGAGGCAAGGAGGCGTCAGCTCCGATGACAGCTTTCCAGCGTAGATGCAACTCAACTGAGTGAAAGAGTGCCGCTTCTACTCGTTCTGCATCCTTGACAAGGCGATAACGTTTCTACTTATATTCTTACAGTAGACATCATTAACTTAGTAAGCAGCTACAAACCTTGTAGTGAACACCAGAGCGGATGTGCATCCCGTCAACAAAAAGGACACCGATTCGTTGTTTGATTTTATTTGTCAGCTTCCTGTGATGAGCCAGATCGTCTTCGATTTCTTTCTACAGAAATGTGCGATATGCATTTCGAGAGCTTCAGTGCCATTCCGAAACCGAACAAATACACTGATGCGAACTCACCCGAAGGAGGTGACGGGTAACCACGTGAAAGACTACTTCAGTTCGGCCATTGTAAAAGTAGACGGATGGTGAAGAAGCGATGCAGAGGAGACAGGAGAACTTCTTATCCACACGGCTGATGAGCTGAGACCAGTCCTGCGACTCCGCTGCTGATGGCGGGGGTGGTACAGCTGTCGGTTGATCGTGCAAAGCTTCAGCAATTGGCGGAGAGGCAGGAGGGGCCTCAGTAAGCCCACTGTCCCCAACCACCGTTAGCCCATTACCTTCAAGCGTCTCAGTCTCCACAATAGGCGGAGGAGAAGAGGAAGGAGGGGGAGGGGTGGGACTGCGCACCGTCGACTGAGGTACTGCAGTGCGGGTCAGGGTGATCCAACTGACAATAACTCTGACCTGTAACGCAGTGATAGCGGCCGCAGTGATTCCATATGGGTGAGGCCGAAGCACGAGGAACTAAGATTAGTGTCCGTTAATGCCATTGGTGAAACCGGACCGTAATTTGTTCTAAAATCTTTTCTACTGGACACGTAAACCTAAGAAACGGAGCAAAGCTTCAAACAATCTGAACATAATTTAACTGCGTATTTTGCAAGCATCACTTAGTCAACGACGGTGTAACAAAAACACAAAAAGGGACTTACAAAATGTTCTTCTTTCATCAAGCTATAACCCATGATCACAGTTGGCACCATAGTCAAAATTAACCAGCTAAAACACCCATTTGCAGTTGGGCCATACATATTAAAAAAAGCAAACAAACAGGACACTAAAATTTCAATTAGGATACTCATGAGATAAATATGCGTATCCAGATGAATGTCGAAAATATCAAGCAAGGCTAGTGATTACGGTACAACTGATGAATCGAGCATCAAGTGACACAGATGCCTTAATTCTGAAATAGCCATTGATATAGAAAGCAATAGTGCGGTAACCTCAAAACAAAAGAATGTAAGTTAAAAGGGCGAAATTTTAAAAGCAATACAATTACTAAAATTGCAATTGATTTGAGTTCAGCTCACGTTCAAAAATGGGAGCAAATGATCCGACGATTGATGGCATTTCAAAAAACCATTAGTCTACAATTTGATCACTAAATTTTCAAGAAGGCAAGAAAAGCTAAGACCTCTATTACTCCTTTTACAAAGGGGAAAAAACAAGGTTAACTTACATCAGGTTCATGTATATCGTGTACCTGAGCAAAATGATCACGGAGGCTGTTGAGGTCAGTGGTGGTAGCTGTGCACTTCGAGCAAGTGTAGAGGCGACTCTGGAATGTCTGATTTTCATCCAAGTGGTTGCTCCAGGCGTGCTGGCGGAGAGTGATGGAACTGGTAGTATGAAATGAGCACTGCGGGCACTGCAGGCGTAACGGCTCAACGGAACTGCTGCAGCCACTAGAGCTAGTGTTCAGAACAGCTTGTTCTGATAGGGCCTCGGTCTAAATTGGAATGGGAAATACACTGTTTGCTCCCATTGCTCGAACATGTATTTACTCAGGTCACCTAGACTCGAAATCACACCAGAGATAACTATTAAGCCTACGCAAAACCCAGAATTGCGACCAGCGCAAATACCGACGTAGCGACAAATAATCTGAGAAATAAATTAATACGAATTGAATTTGAAGAAAACATAGAAGCTGGACAGTTAGCATAAACCAGACCTTTTATTTTAATTGCCACTTCATGAAAGCTCAACAGGTAGGCAAGCACCCAAAAAGACCAGATTTAATTACAAACTAGATATATTAAAGTGGTTTTTCACATATTTTCCATGAATGAACTGAACTCTGTGAGCGTTTGCATAAAATCCGTTATAGTTTTATCTTGGTCAATGCAATTAACACGTGAATGGGATACAGAGGGTTCAATTAAGAAGAGACCATCAGAGGAAGTAGTCCAATTCTCCATAAAGCCAACAGCCTCATCCTGAGATAAACTCAACATAGAGCACAGTTTTTCTACGGATATGCACGAGAAAGCAGACTTGATCAGTTCTATAGTAGAGCGTTGTATCCTTTCATATACGGCAGAGAGGTGGGACTGGACAGATGGAGAGAGATCAGTAACCCTTAGAAATTCCCGACATGAAGAAAGAAACTCATGGTTTCGTCGCCTCAAAAGCAGAACAGTGAGATCCCAGACAGACTGCAGATAAGGATCCCCAGTTTTGCAATCACTTGGAATGCGTTTCCACAAAAATCGAGCAGCCATCAGGCTATCGTTTCTCAAGTAAAGGCAGAGGAGGTTCAAATACTGACTTGACGATAAAACACCAGAAGCCATTTCAGAGTTTTCAAGTTCGAGGATCTGACCGTAAACTTCCGACTCGTTGCTATCACCTTGATCCATTCGTTTACCTATGGTTAGAAATATGCCAAGCGTGTGTGGAACCAAGCCCCTAATAGGGAAAAACAACTAAACAGCTCGCAACAACGAAATACGCAGTCTCCAAGCTATTTTGGAATAATCGCCCAGGTCCGCACCTAATAAAACAAATGTTATTAACTAAACATGCGAAAAAATTCAAAACAATTAATTGTCAACATTTAAAGTCAAATGTAAGTTTTATACATAGTTTGTATCACCACCTAAAAAGTGCATCAACTATGATGTGTGAACATAAAACAGTATCATAAGTATAATTAACTTTAGAATACCAAGATAACTACATAAATGCAGTTAAATTATTGCTTAAGTGAAAAATAGAGATATTAGACGCGCAGAAATGGTTGGATTGTACCAGTTTGAGACTCCCTTTAATGTAAAAGGAGGCAAAATACCAGGACAGAATGCATATATGTTTAACAAACAGAAAAAAATTAGCCACTAGTGTAATACTTTGGTTGTTAGAACTGCCGTTTTCTGTCAAGGTCACAGAGGTGGCCATATTGCCCTAGCTGCGTGGGCTGGCCTCTGGGCCATGCCGGCAGCCATTTTCCCTCTGTCCGGTGAATGTATATATTCTATCCTGCCACATTGCCTTCTTTTGCCTTAAGGGAGCCTCGGGACGCTACATTGGTGGCAGTGGAAAGCGAACCCGACTCTATAGGGTTACTATCCCGATCTCTACCGCCTGTGGCATGTTGCAGCGGTGCGAAAGAAGTGCATGTGCTACCCAATCTCCGTGTTCTACAAGAAAGCTATCAACAACTGAAGCGACACTAGCCATGGCCCACCTGGGAAGTTTCGTTCCAAGGATTACCCCTAATATCTACTTGCTTAAGGATATCGGCGCGCTAACGCCCCCATACGGACATACTGATGGTCGGCAGAACCACTTATTCCGAACCTTGTTTCCAAGGCAGACGAAACTCGAAGTGCAATGCACTGTCAAGAGGGATCACTGACGTTGGTGTCAAGCATCGCCTCAATCGCTTCGAATGTCGGCGACTGGCATGGTTAGCTCGTGGGTGCTTCCTGCAGCACTGAGTATGTTGTGATGGCTGACACGGGAGATAACTGAGGGGCGCGTCGAGGACGACGCTCGAAAGAGGAGAGGGGCAATGTAATACTTTGGTTGTTAGAACTGCCGTTTTCTGTCAAGGTCACAGAGGTGGCCATATTGCCCTAGCTGCGTGGGCTGGCCTCTGGGCCATGCCGGCAGCCATTTTCCCTCTGTCCGGTGAATGTATATATTCTATCCTGCCACATTGCCTTCTTTTGCCTTAAGGGAGCCTCGGGACGCTACAACTAGCATGGCTTAAAGGCTAGTCTACACGTGCGGAGGGTTCCTCTTTGCTCTTCTGGTCACCCTTGTTAGTAGAAGTCTGCGTATGCTTTGACATCTCTAACATAGAGGGTGATAATTACACAGCTAGGCAAGATGTGGGGGTTCAGGCCGGGGAAGTGTCACGCTCCAGCGAGTCTCCACGCTGCTCCGCTACGTGGTTCAAATTGTTTTCCCGCCTCTGGCCTACAAAGCACAGTTAAAAAATATAAGGATTACAACACGGCTAGGGCAATGCAGTCATCTCTCTATTTATGACCCGAAACTCGCAGTCCATACAGACAATGTATTACATTATCCTCCTTTTTTCCGAGCGTCGTCCTCGGCGCTGCGCTCGGTAGACTTCCCGCGTCAGCCATCACAACGCAATCAGTACTACACAAAGCCCCACGAGCAAATTGTGTCAGTCGCCAACATTTATTGCAGCTGAGGCGATGCTTGACACCCCCATGGCAGTTCGAATGGACTTGGAGTTTTATTCAATTTGAAAAATAAATTCGGGATAAAAGGTTCTGTTGACCATCAGTATGCCCTTAGAGGGACGTTAGTACATCGGTCTTCCTTTTAGAAGTCCACGGCTAGTGTCGCTTTATTTGTTAGTAGCTTTCCTGTAGAACACGAAGATGAGGTATATGCTGAAGGTGAACGTCGTTCTCAGCCCCTTTGTTATGGGATGTCAGAGATTCTCCTATCCGCAGTACAGGCACTTTTTTGCACCGCTGCAATATGCCACACGTGGTAGAGATAGGAGTAGAATTCCTGTAAAGTCGGGCCCGCTTTCCGCCGTCACCAATGTAGCGTCCCGAGACTCTCTTGAAGGCAAAAAAGGCAAAATATATATATGTATATTTAATAAACAAATGATAATGAGTTGCTGGCATGGCTCGAAGGCCAGCTTAAGTGGCTAGGTTGATGTGGCCACTCAAGTGACCGAAACCGAAGTCGCCATTATTAACAAACAGTATTACAGGGCCTACTGGCGCGGCCACGAACCAGCCTACTCGGCGGAGATCATGTAAAACGTTTTGCTTTGTTAAACGCTCGCTTCTGGTCATGGTGTAGTCAGTTAACCATTGTATCTCTGACGAGTGAACTGACCTCTGAGCCAAGCCAGTAGTCCCAGCCCTATCCTCGCGGCGAATAAACATATGCATATATCCATTCCGTTTAAGCTATACGTCTTTCGTCGTCTTCGAAGAAGTCGCAGGATGCTGCGTTGGTGGCAGACTTCAGGGCGCAGAAGGAGTGGATTTGCTAAGAATGAAAGGAGCTCTGACGACCCGCAACAGAAAGGCTGAAAATGACCCAATTGGTGTAGGACTAGCAATAAAATCATTTGAATAAGTCTTGTCTTAAATACTCCTTACTGCGATTGATTAATAATCTTAAGGCAGCTAACGCGTGATACTTTTTCTACTTTTCTGCCAGCTGGATAGAGCTCAGACACCTATGACTGAGCAGCTCTGAAGTAAGAACAATATGAAAAAAGCAGACACAAAGCCTCCTTCTTACGGATCTGTAGTACATTTTGCTGTGCTCCATAATTCCGCTTTTGAACCAGTATTCCAAAGTCTAGCTGCGGACATGCTTAATGGTTGTCACAAGTCCTCGTCATTTAATTCACTTCCCATAACAAACGAAAATTCAAGCCCACCTTAATCGCTATAAAGGGGATCACTGACGTTGCGATTAAATCTCGCTTAAGTTAAATAGTAATTCGATGACTGGAACGGTTGGCTATTAAGTGTTTTCTTTTAGCACTGATTTCGTTGTGGTAGCTGACGCGAGTCGTGCATTAGAAAGAATGCTAAAGAATTGGTAGGCCATGCAATATGTTTGTTGCGTGTTTGACTCTTATTTCGGTTATGGGCACTCGGTTCATCATTTTGCCTTCGCCGGGTGGGATGGCATCCGGGTCATGCTAGTAGCCCCAATCCATTCTATTCGCCGAATACACATATATATACATACATATATATCGCGAGTACTTTGCCTTTTTTGTCTTCAGGTACGTCTCAAGGTGCTACAATACTGTAGTACTTTGTTTGTTAGAACTGCCGGTTTCTGTCATGGTCACAGAGGTGGCCGTATTGCCCTAGCTGCGTGGGCTGGCCTCCGGGCCATGCCAGCAGCCTTTTTCCCTCTGTCCGATGAATATATATATTCTACTTTAGCATTCCGCCTTCATTTGCCTTCAAGGGAGCCTCGGGATGCTACACATATAGTGATCGCGTATGCAGTACTTTGTTTGTTGGAACCACCGGTTTTTGTCAAGGTCACAGAGGTGGCCGTACTGCCTTAGCTGCGTAGGCTGGCCTCCGGGCCATGCCAGCAGTCTATTTCCCTCTGTCTGTTAAATATATATGTATATCCTACCCTAGGATTCTGCCTTCTTTTGCCTTTGAGGGAGCCTCGGGACGCTACACCGTATATCTGTTAAAGCCTAGGTGTAGCACAGAAAATCTCACTCTGTTGTCCAGAAATCTCACACTTTAAGGAATTTAATCCTAGTTGTAGCGTCCCGAGGCTCCCTTAAGGCAAAAGAAGGCAAAGTGGCAGGGTAGAATACATATATTCACCGGACAGAAGGGGAGAAGGCTGCTGGCATGGCTCAGAGGCCAGCCCACGCGGCTAGGGCAATATGGCCACCTCTGTGACCTTGACAGAAAACGGCAGTTCTAACAACCAAAGTATTACATTGCCCCTCTCCTCTTTCGAGCGGCGTCCCCGACGCGCCCCTCGGTTATCTCCCGCGTCAGCCATCACAACATACTCAGTGCTGCAAGAGGCACTCACGAGCTAACCATGCCAGTCGCCAACATTCGACGCGATTGAGGCGATGCTTCACACCAACGTCAGTGATCCCTCTTGACAGTGCATTGCACTTCGAGTTTCGTTTGGCTTGGAAACAAGCTTCAGAATAAGTGGTCCTACCGACGATCAGAATGTCCGTAGGGGGGGCGTTAGCGCGCCGATCTCTTTCCGGGTGGTCCATGGCTAGTGTCGCTTCAGCTGTTGATAGCTTTCTTGTAGAACACGGAGAAGGGGTGGATGCCGGAGGTGGACGTCGTTCGTGGCCCATCCGTAGCACGTGCACTTCCTTCGCATGCCGCAGGCGGTAGAGATCGGGATAGACACCTATAGAGTCGGGTCCGCTTTCCGCTGCCACCAATGTAGCGTCCCGAGGCTCCCTTAAGGCAAAAGAAGGTAAAGTGGCGGGGTAGAATACATATATTCACCGGACAGAAGGGGAGAAGGCTGCTGGCATGGCTCAGAGGCCAGCCCACGCGGCTAGGGCAATATGGCCACCTCTGTGACCTTGACAGAAAACGGCAGTTCTAACAACCAAAGTATTACACTAGTAACAATATTTTGGCGTAGTTGTAAACAAAATAGTCTAATGCTCTCATGTAAATTGATGATGCATCTATCGGTTCAATTAACGCTTTTACATTAATATGTAACTATCTGCTTCCCTACTGCAAATCATTATTTCTTATTTTCTAATTTATTTTGTTCGCTGTTACTTGGCATCTTTTTTAATAATTTTGAAGCCGTTTTATTTTTTTTTATTTAGAGCCTAACTATTTGAATTGCCTTAATTTACGGCGGAGCGTTCGAGTATTTTTTAAGTTTCTATTGCATCTGTTTTCAGTTTTGCTCTGGTGGCAGTTTCTCTACAAGTCCGAAGTGCAAACACTAGTTCCATTCAATTTATTTACGAAAATGCGATGGTGGACCGTCGGTCTGATATGCGAACATGGCAAAATAAACGTAGTCGCCTTCTTGGTTAATTTTTGGCCTCTTTCTAGTCTATAATTTGCAACAAGAAGCGCCCAAACCGTTTCCGATAGTGCGTTCAGAGCATCTTAGTCATGTACCACATCAATATGGCGCTGCTTATCATGGTCCTTTGAGCCGGCAGGGGACTGAGGAACTTCTGAATGGACAGCCTTCTGGGGCCTACCTTATTCGAGATAGTCAGCGAGCGGACGGAGCCTTCACTTTGGCCATCAGGTACGAGGGTTCAATAAGCCATTCCTATCGATAGATTTGATGACTCAACAAAGAATTATAAGCTATTTTACGATTCGACGTCTCAATTGCACTATGTTGGAGAAAAGAAATTCGAATCTGTTGATCAACTGGTAGCTGACGGATTAATTTATCTATACATCGAAACCCGTGGGGCCGATATTTTACAGAAATTGTCAGAAGCTAGCAACTATGAACACTCTCCCTACTACAAGGTGTGTTCATTTGAGATTCCTCACTGGGCTTTTGTTACATTTCTCGACTTGATTTTACTTTAAAATCATTGTGGTTTGCCTTTTTTGCTTGTCATTACTAGCGCAGAATACACTCTGTGCCTTTGTTCTTGATTCGCATCACACTAACATCTATCATTTGATCTGTTTACTCGTTACCACACCCTTCTCTAGATTAATACTTCTCTGATGCTTGTGATTTTTTCCGTCGAATCATCTGGAAACGTTGCAATTAATTGTTCGTAATGCTCACATTGTAGGTTCAGTACCTGTTGAATATTCGGCATCTATTTTCTTCCGTGTGGCGTCAGTTACTGTAGTCCCTTTACTGTTGCCCTCTCAATTTCTTCGGTTTTCCTGAAGTTCATATGTTTGCTTAGCCTTAGAGTCGATGATCAGTTATGTACTTTGTAGATTACTTCGTTTAATTCAGTTGCCCGCTGTGCATCTGGTAGAGGTAGGTGATTTTAATACAGAGGCTAAAGAATAGGTTTAAACCTTGCGTCAGTTCAACGACCCTATGTTGAGATGTAATGCTTTGATCTTTACGCAATTAGAATCTCTAACACTTCCGATTGAGTGCGTTGTGATGCTTTAGACACGCTACCATACAGTGAATGCCGTTCCCCCGCCTACCAGGCCTTCAGTCGCCTCCATCAGCAGCGCCAATTACCGACGTCAATCCTCGCTCGAACTGTTCGATGGTTCTCAAAAAACCTCTGTCCGTCTCACACAATCAATCCAGAGCGCTGCCACTGATGAGATTGCCAACGGTGTCATCAACGATCCCACTAAGAAGCCCCCTGCTGTGTTGTCCACATCCGTTGACAAACCTGTATGTAATATTTTCATTCCTAATGCACAAGCTTCAGATGCACTTATCTTTACGGGTAAAACTACGATCCACCTTTTTTTAATCACTTACAATGAAAGATTTTCCCTGTGTAGCTTTTTACGGTGACAGGACTGGTACCGTTCCTATTTTCAGGAAAGTTCTCAAGCTATCGATCTATTAGGTGCGGTACTTAGATCTGAGCCGACATCTTTGTTAATGGGACTTTCAATTTTGAATTTTTCATCAGCCTAATCCTGTGCAATTTAAGGCCAAATAACCATGCGTATCAATTTTCGCTGGTGAAATGATCGGATGCCTCGCAACTTTGTGCTCATGTTGGTTAGTAATTTATCCTTTTTCGGTACCATGGGGCGATCGTGGTGCTGCATATCATTTCGGGTATTTATCCATGTTTAAATGCCAAGATACTTTTGATATTTTTGCACTGTGTGTTTGTTTTGACTATCCATTCTTTCAGTCAAAAAATCAACCGAAGTCACCGATTCGGGCACAACCGGGTCCATTGGCCCTGCTAAATAAGAAAGCCGGATTCTTCCAGTTTATTTGGGAGTTGGTAAAAATCCATTAACATCTAAATCAACTAATTTCTGTAGTTCAATCTTCACTTGAATTTTAGTACTAACATCCTGTTTTTTGGTGCACTGCATAGCGCATAGCGTCACTGAGTGCATGAAAGTGCATAAATAGCAAGTAAACACTGGCGTAAGCCTGATTTCCTTCGAAAAAAATTGTTTGCCTTATCCCCCTTGAAGTGGGTGTGTTGTCGCGCTTGCTTATTGTATGTGCAAAACCGTGCACACTGATATATCCTTTGGTCACACATCGCTTTCGTAAAGCATAACATGCTACTTAAGCCCAACTGGTCCTTATTTTGCCCAGTTTTACTTTTTTCCTTATTGCAATAGCTTATCTTATTGGAAAGGTCAGTGGCAGCTTAGATGACATTACTAAAATTTTGATTTTGAAAACTTAAGTTTGCAATGTAATAATTTTATTGGCACGGCTAATCTTAATTGCTGCTTCACTCTATCCCACGTATTCAACTCCTATTTGACGGATGAAGGATACTCTAACCGCGGCCAGACTTGTAGCATTTACTCATGCCATTGCTGAGCTTCCTCCACGTTTTTTCTTGTACACAGGCCCGTAGTACCTCACTACCCTTCTCTAAACCGCGGATTGAACTCTCACTTGGATCACCCACTGCACCGATTACCAAGCCCAACAGCACCACCGAAACCACCGGCGTCACCCGTAGTAGCACTAGTAGCGGTAGCAGCAGTGGCCACGCTAGTCTAAAGAGTCGTCAGTCGGGGAAAGAGGAGGATGGCGTTGACGATGGTGGCGGTGAGAGCCGCCGCAGAAAGGTGGTTGGCAGTGTCCAACATCACCGCACTCTCGCATCCACTCTGCCGGTGAATCTGGATGGCGCCAACACGCATACACCTGGGCGCACCAGCGGTGAGGTAGCGACTACCCCTCCTACAGCCACGCCATCCTCCACCCTCGTGCATGTTGACGTGGAGAAAGCGCATAATTTCCGTGTCCACACCTTCCGGGGACCGCATTGGTGTGATTTCTGCACCCACTTCATCTGGGGCCTTGTCTCACAGGGTGTGAAATGCACCGATTGCGGTTTCCAGGTGCGTTTGACTAAATTTCGTATTTCATCAATATTTCGGACTTTACAATCGGTTTATTTTGACTCTCTTTTGACTGCTATTTCATTCAATCTGAAGGGTGTGAATTTCCGGTTAGTGGTGACCATTTAACCTTTGAAGCTTTTTATCCTTTATTTTTTTGGCGACCCATGGTGCCTTTTCAAGTCCTCTGTAGGGATTGAAGCCATTGCACCGCAGTAAGCTTCACCATTGGTGTTTGACCGCCTGGGCTGCAGATGTAAGCGATAATAGTGGGTACGCTATGGTGTGTGCATCGTGTAGCCACTTGGGAAGTGACAAATTGCCCCTTCATGTGCACGTCGTACCGATGGGTGAAGACGAGACGGGAACTTCTGTCTCATCGCCGTCGCTGTCCGTCTCGCTGCTGCCACCGCTACCGGTGTCTGTCCGTGTGGGTTTGTGGGGTGCGTGCCTCCCCTGAGTCCCGCATCATGAGTATTAATCACTTTCCACTTCGTGCGTCCGTGCTTGTATACGTGCGCGGCATCCCGACCAGGCCTGTCGGCCTAGCCGTCATTCAAGCGCCGCTATCCCCTATTCCCTCGTGTGGATGAATGAGCAATGCATCCCCGAGTTTTGTGCTGTCTGGCAGACAGACCACCTCAAACACTTTCAATGGAATGGAGTTTTTTGAACTTCCATCAGCGCGGTTGAAAGCACCATTTCAATCCACAAGCAGTAGTCACATCCTTGCGAGATGCGGTCACAAAACAGTTTATTTGTTACATAATAGACTGGGCGACGTCGGGTGCTAAATAAAAGTCCATCCGTCCAAGAATTTTGCCAACAAACCTACCTTAAGGAATTGAGTTCTGGGTTGGGTGTACTAGGCGCCTTTTCAATTAAAAGGAGTCCTCCCGCCTCGGCTGTGATGAAAGCGGCGGATTTTGGTTCTTACATCGATGGTTTAATTGTTATGGCTCCCCGCTCTTCACGTGCCTGTTATCTTCTGTGAGCGAACCGGGTGATGCCATGCCTTAATAACTGTGAGGTGTGTACTGCCAACTGCTCACTGAGGCTATACAGAAATCCTGAGATAAACTGAGAGAAGCAACGTTGTGGCCTTTTGTGAGCTGTGTGCCATCGGAGTCATTGGAACGGTCGCAGAAGTTCCATTACCCAGACCATGCACAGACCACTAAGCGGCATCATATGGGAGACGAGATCGTGCAATGCATCTGATGCTCGGTTTGATACGCGGTCAACGCACTAAAATCCAACATCTAGGGCATTTATTATTAGTGGGGTGGAGGGAGGGAAATAACTCCTTTTAAGACGTCAAGTTAGATACGTGGAAATGGCGGGTCAGCTTTTAGTGGCAAAAACGAAGGTAAATGAGTTTTCATTGAGTCGAGAAAGCCGAAACTTAACACACTGCCCACAGTGCGACCGTTCCTAGTATATCCACCACTCTAAAATGTACCCAGTATGGAAAAAAATGGGTCTTATGTTGGTGTGCGGGTTAGGGCGATTTTTTCAGACGACTCGACCGCAGCTTGCTAATTACGCCTTCCGGGCTGGCAGACAAACTCTCAGGTCATCCAGACACGTATATCAATTTTTATTTCCGCATTTTGATGTGACTAGGCCGTGGTTACACAGCCGTGCATAAATCTCTCCATCGGTGGACTTTTTATCGGTACCCATCGTCCATCCTTCCGTCTGCTTCCCCTCTGCCCATCCACTCGCTCATTGCTCCTTCCATGTGCGTTGCACGGATGAATGCACTTATGAGGGCGGATGGGTTGGATAATTGAAGCAGCGCTGACATTTAACCCAGGAAGTTGTCTGTGAATCACTGCATGCAATTCTGTCGAAAGCTCATAAGTCTAGGATCTGTTCGTGAAAGGCTCGAGCTAACTGCAGGAGGTCACTGCTCGATGTTCACTTCGGAATTGCTCTCTGACTTAGTAGATGGTCTTTGCAATCGTTCAATGGAGCGATCTTGGTTACTACAGTTAATTTGGCTGCTTTCTGCAGAGGTCAGCCTTTATTTAATTGTTCATAGAGAGGGTAATTGAATGCACTTTTGTGTCCGACTTATGCTTTAAATTTTTGTTGCTCATGGTGCCAAGGGGCTAAAGCGAGGGGACGCTAGCTAGAATTGGCGCTCATTTTATTTTCGCTCTGAAATGTGCGTCCTACCCCTCAAAGTTGTTCTTGAGGGATCAAAAATTCATCTTCTACCTCGTAATCAACTCTTCTGGGGAGTCACGCCTCGCGACAGAGGCCCATCTTGCCATCCCGCTGAACACAATGCTTTCTCTGAGTAAACATGAATTTACATTTCAGGTTTCTCTTTAAAGCATATTGGTATAGTTCTAGTTCAATTGAACCCTTGAACAAGCATTTCGAGAGCCAATTTGATTTATCGTTTGAGTGGAATACTCCTCTAAACACATCTCCCGTCTGCCAACTTTTTCGGGTTCAAACCAGATTTGACCGAATCGAAACTATTGACGATCGTTTTTTTACTTGGTGTTTTGGCATTCCTGTGTTCTAATTCAGGCTCACAAACGCTGCTCCATAAGCGTTCCCAACGATTGTCTTCCGGATATGAAACGTCTTAAACGCGTCTTCGGTGTGGACCTAACCAGTTTGGTTCGTGCCGAAAACAGGTGAGTGCATTGGTACTTTACAGTCCCCATCTACCAATATTTTCACCTCGAAGGTTACGTCATTGGTTTTCGATTACGTCTAGCATGGTGGTAAAATGACAATGTTAACTACTCATACAGCTCTTCAGCCTAATCGAGCTTCTTTCCGTTTCTCATCAATTTTTCAACTTCTTTATAGTTGGATCTCCAATCTCAAGAGCTTATTTGCTAAGCGCCGTATGCCTTGCCTTCTTTATCTTCGGCTTTCCCAGCATCATCACATGAGGCTTATTTTAAATCAGTTCAAATACGTTCTCAGGGTCGCATGGTAAGGCACGTTAGGTTATAAACATCATCAGTGGATTGGGTTTGCAATGACATTGCGATGTTTGGTCGACAAGCTTACTGTGAAGCATCTAACATGGTCGCTGCATATTAGAACTACTCCCAGTTGCTGCCACTTTAAAGGTAACTACGACTTTACATAGGGCGGCGTTCTTTTCTGCAATCAAGATTTTCTGCTGCATTAAAATGCTCTAGTTTTCCGCCTTGTCAGCGCCCCTTCCTCTTTCGACCTGTTTTGTCTAAATAAAGTCTCCTTTCGCCGACACATTTTCCTTGGGATGACAGCTGCTCATCATATGGGCCTGCTTGTAACATGCATGGCTGTCTACTCACATGCCTTATCGGCACTATTTCCCACCGTGACGAAATTTACTACCCTCGAAATTGTGTTTGTGATTCGTGCTAGTCTGTTTCCGCTGTCTTAACCGCGTTTGCAGGCCTCAAGTCCTATCGTGATGGCGCACCAGGGCAAGCAAATGCGAAATAATGGCATAGTTGAGGTAATGGCATCTTTGTAAAATAGTATTACTTCTTCCTGTCTCGAGTGCTACTATTTTTAATCGATGTAGTTTTAAAAGCCTCTTCTACTTTTATTGTCCATTCGACTGAAATCCGACCCCTTCAAACATCAAAGATGTACCTACAATCATGTGCTCGCATGGCCTTTCGTGCAGTTCCCATTGGGTGACAAACTTAATTACACTATTTGTTATTCGGCATTGGTATTGTTAATTCCTAATGGATTGTTATTGCCCAAGTCGATTTCACATTCACTTACTGCCATCACGGATGAATAACGGCGCGCAGGTATTGTCTATATCCTGGCCAAATCGGTGCCATTTTAAATTTAAGTTGCTCCATCGATAGACTGGCCTTTGGCTAGATCAACCGAGAGATGAGTTCCTTGTGGTTTCGAGTGAGCTGGTGTATTAGGTAAGTCCTTTGCTTTAGTATGGTTTCTCAGGCTGTCGTGAAAGACGAGTTGGTGAATTCACACATCTGCACACACCACTTCTTATTATATCAATGAAATCTGCACATCGAGGACGCGTCTGACTCACTTTGGCTAGATTGTCCACAGTGTTTTGTGCTATCACGATGTAACTTGATTTTTAAAGAATCTTTTCTTCTAGCTTGCTTAGGACTTGTATTTGGGGTAACTCGTACCTCTCATTCCAATGGTACATCTCGTTTCATCATTGCACTATTTCACCAATGTTCGCAACTAAAAATCATCCATTGGAACATGGATGTCGTAAGCGAATTCAAATTGGAATAATTTACTAATTTTCGTATTGGACTAGCTCAATTCCTGCCTTCCATGAGGCATTGACGATTCAATTGACTCCAGGATTTTTGAGCGGCAAACATTGCCCTGTTCTCCAATGCTTAGCAGTCTTCGTGTTCACCAGACACTAGTTACCCATTCCTTGCTGCGAATCGCCACTAGACACGAGGCTGGGTAGCAGTCAAGTTATCGAGACAAAAAATAACCATGCGTCCTTTTCTCTGTGCGTTTGTACGTGTGTGCGTGTGTCTTTCTCATTGGCTGCTTATGTAACCGGCCGGCAAAAGCACATGCCACTCTTGACGTGCGTCGATTGGCCGCCAGTTGGTTGCTAACTCCGGAAGTCAATTAGAGCTCCCTCCCTCGTTAACTCTCTCTCTCTGCCTGTCCCTTAGCCCCAAGCATTTGTGTTCATAAGGCCAGCAGATCCAGTGGATGGTGTGTGACTAGTTTGGTGCTATCTTCTGTGCTCAATCATGATTAAGCACACGCTGTGATCCCTCAACTCTGCACTTTCTTATGTTCGTAGGTACAGTTTTTTTCTAATGAGTTTTTCTATGCAGCACGTTGAGTTCTTATGGTGGAGTCGCAACAATTTGCCCATTTTGGCAAAGATAAATTGGTGTCGGTGCCCCTCATCCACGCTACATCCCCTTGAGATCATATCGAAATGTACATACACCACGCCAAGGAGGTGGCGCGTTACCACCTCCCTACATGCCTTTTATATTTGCCCAACAAAACTTGGCATTGATTTTGAATGCTTAAGGGGAGAGAGGATTAGTCATGGCGCGTTTTAGCCTCCGTGCTGCGGTCTGCTGATCAATGTCATCCACACCGCATCGAAAGCTTTGATTAATGCGGCGTCTGAAGATATGCATCTGCGTCCGCTAACTGAGTCCTTTTCAAGAGCGTACCCCATATGCAAAATAAAGGGAATGACTTGTGACCTCACAGTTTTTAAGTTTGTTCTTAAGCGAAGCGTAAAGGCAAAGTGTGGGCATGCTGCTTCAGTAGTACTGCTTTAAGAATAAGTAAACACGTATGGAAGGAATCGGAAAAAAGGAATTTCAAACTAATTCGGAAGTTGAATCTTGCATGGACGAATGCGTATTTATTTGTACTAAATTTTCATTTTCAAGTTCCAATGTGACTACATTAATTTGCTTAACCTTTTAAAATCGGTCTCGGATTCTCATACAACGATACCATTTAAGCCAACCCGAGAATTATTCACCACACAGCCATACCGCTTTGCTGTACACATGCCGTCTCACTAGCCTCATTTATTACTCGACTGAATCTTTCGGATTATCTCAATAATTGTGGGCATCCTGCCGTAGGGCATTAAAATAATTTTTATCAATTTCAAATCGTTCTGACGTCATGCTTATTTAATTATGCACCTTACCAAGTATTGTTCATTAGACTATTATTCCTTGCATTAGGCTACATTTGAGGATAAACACGGAAGCAATTCTGACCACTTCCAAGACAACAGTAACCCCTCATTGATACTACTTTTACTTTTTTTGAGAATATAGCACCCGTGTGTACCTTTTTGTCTCAAAACCCATTGTTTTCATTTCTTGAAGGACTGTGCCTCAGGTGTTAGTCAAGTGTATTGCCGAATTGGAGCGACGAGGTGGCCTCGTGACGGAGGGGGTCTACAGGGTTCCCGGGAATCAAGAAATCGTCGAGGATTTCCGCATTGCTTTGGACAAAGGTATGTGACCTCTACCATCAACAAATCCCTCAATTTTCTCTATGCTCAAAAAAACCTTTGCCAGACGTTCACTCCTCCCAATGAGTTAGCTCATTTGCGCATCCATCGGATTATTTAACTTCGGTTTTGCATGTCTTCAGGGATAGTGTAATATTAGCCATTAAGGTTTTTGAATATTGCTAACACCCACCAAACACCATTCTCATTTGCCACAAACAGTCATCTATCCAGGCATAGTTTTAAGATTTAATCATGCTAGCTTTTAAATTAAATAACTTCACTTGTGCACGTACACCCAAACCCATTTTCTGATTTTGAAGCGTTGCTCCCTCATTGCTAATGTTGCGTTTTGATAAGCGGTCCCATGGGTCATCCCGATGATTGTGTTTGTTTTGGAATTTGCCACGCTGACCCCAACCCTCGCTGCACTGACACCTTCCCCTTCGTGTGCCTATGGCATGGAGGGACAATCCACTTCCGCTTTTCCTTTTCCTTCGGCACCTCGATTGCGATGGCGTTGCCTTGATGTGGCATCCACGAGTCACGTCTAATGTACCACACGGTCGGTCGTTTTAAAGCTCAACATTCTCGAGCATGTTTGGTTGTCTGAGGTGTGAGATATCACATGCCACTCGTAGGACAAACTGAAAGTGGTCTCAGGCCTTAGCCTTGCGTCAGTTAAAAGCCTTGGTCACTGTGACACAGTCACTTGCTAATAATTATGAACAATAAAGGCATTTCAGAGCACACTTTTAGTGCAGGCCGTGGCGAAATGTCATCTCGTATCCACCACATTTATTTAGACTTTTGCACACAATGTGCACAATTGTTTGCTCATTGAACACTACCCTATCCTATGCGTGGGTTGGTTGATTTACTTCGCATGCTTTCGGACCTTCGTGATTTCCTCACGCCCTGCACCCGCCTCGTTAGCACGACCAATTATAGCGCACCACGTCCATTTTGTCATCTCGTTATGCCTCTTTTTCACCTGGTCTACTTTGCGCGAGAGTTGTGTACTGGAGAGGCGCACTCTCCGCTTTGTCTCGTTGATACGTGGTGCATGGTACACTTGCAGATCCACATCTTGTCTGGCTACTAATTCCCCCTCTTGACCTTTTGGTGTTCCCGTTGGTGGTGTTTGGCTATCGTTTGTTCGTGTAATCATAGCTAGCCATATTTTAAGGCGTTTTCACGACAATATCAATCGGATCCTGAACAGCACCCCGTCTTTTCTTCGAGACCGATTCATATTCATGAGTTCAATCTGCGCCACTCGGTTGCCGAGGTGTGCGTGAACCAGCCCCTTCCGCGTGCAAAATCGAGAAGATGGGGGACTTGAGACGACTACATAGGCTGTAGAAGGGTATCCATTTGTACCTAGTGGCATCACGACCTCTTTTATTCCTAGCACCTCCAGCGACTCGTTTTGTCCAAACCCACTGGTTACAGAAGGCCCAATCCCAGTCGTCACGCCCCATTTGCTAGCAGACATTGAGTGCGCTGTTTTATTCAAACAGTCTGAAAGCATAGCCCTCTCACGAATCGCCCTTATCCGTTGTTGTTCCTTGCTGAGCAGAATTGAGATGTTTGTCAATGCAATTTAGACGCGGTACACTGTGCGCTTTGTTGCCCACACCTTCTGCTCGGCTTCGTGGTTTGTCAACCTCCAGAGTCCTCATGATGAATGAACCGGATTACTTTTCATCTCGACCAGTACCCGGTCACCAGAAATGCGTGGAGCCTTGGTACTGGACCTCCTCCATAGATGTTTTCTCACAGTGATTCGGACAATCAAGTTAAACGTGTCCGAATGCTAGTGGCGTATTTGCTGGCTGTCCACTGTGGGGTTGTAGTGGTGCTTTTACATGCTTAAACTGCCGTTCTCCTCAGTTCATCACTTTACCCCTCCACATAACTTCCCCACACGACCCCAAACAATGCATCATCGTCACTATCGTGACCCACTGCACCCACTCTCCGATCATTCAATTTGCTTTACTCTCGTTTCTATGTCCTGGTTGTATGTTAGTCTTTTTTTCCTTATTTCAAAAGTTCCTTTGAATTTTAGAGTGGCGTCTGCCATCCCTCACCTTGTTGTAGCGATTTTCCCACTCCTGGTGGTGGATCGCAGCTTTGAGCGCACCTACGCACCTGCTTCGGGTGTATGTTGGTGCTAAGCGTTTCTTTGGGTGGAATATTTAAAACCAAGTCAGAATGGTGGCGGTGTCCCAGAAGCTTCATGTTTTTCTCGACTACTTGGAGTGGAATGGAATGCATCAGAGAAGTACCCCTGTTCCAAAGGTCACAGACCAAAAGCTGTGGAATATTTGCAAGTCTAGGTCATCCACCACACTCGTAAATACAAATGAGGGCAGGAAATGTGCACATCCTTTTGTTGATCAGACGCCTGACGTGTGTGCGTGTGTCCGTTGTAGAACAATAAACCCACTTTTGTATGCGGTTGCGTGTGAGGCGTATAAATGTAGCCGCCAGTTAATTTGCCCTTTATTTACCTGCATTTCACCTGCATGAAATAAAAGCTGCTCATATTAGCGAGTGTGTTTGGGGAATGGATGAAATGGGTGGCTAGGATTCGAGCGTGAAGTCATCGAGATTATATTTTGTCAAAGTACTGCCTCTGGCGTTGGTTTATTGTTCCAAAGACAATTTGACCCAATGCAGCACATGTTGGTGTCAAATAAGTTCAGTCACGTGTAGTGCTGATTGCTAATGTAATTTGTCCTTTTCAGCAACTTTATTTCACTATCATGTCTCCTTTTAATCAGCCCATTTACCAACTGACTATTAGCCCTCTTTACTCCAGCATAATTGCGTTATTTGCTAAAAATTGGTTCATAATTCTTCGCAATTTGGAGAAAGTAGAATGTTTTTAAACGCGTTGTTTCTAATTTTATTTGCCCATTTCAGTTAGCTTTCACACGAATTTTGCAGCAATTTTTTGATACTATTTGTTAGAGACTATTTTTTCTGCTTTAAAGGGATAGTGCATCTGTTGTGAATTTCGCGGATGCCTTTGGATTCACTAAACTTTTGATATTATGGAAGCTGACAATCGTCTAACCATAGTTACAAGTTGCTAATAACACGTTTATTAGTTTGGCTTAAACTTAGTTGACCTCTCTGCATCCATTATCAAATGGGAGTGTTTAGAATAACTGTGCGATTTTTTTGAAGCAACGCAAAGTTACCTTTTGGCTATATAAGCTTACAAAGCCTCTATTCTAGACTGCGAATCGGTGGATCTATCGGAGAAGCGATGCAACGATCTGAATACAATTACGAGTCTTATCAAGTCCTTTCTCCGTCAACTACCGATTCCCCTCATAACGTACGAGGCCTATCCCGAACTCATTGACATTGCCCGTGAGTTCATACCCTTTAGCAATGCTGCCATCTTTGTTGAACCCTGCGTGCCGTTCAGAGTCAAAAACATGGTAATTTTTACCTAAACCAGCGCTCTGTAACCTCTGTGGACTTGCTGTAACCCAGCACACCGCAATGCTTCATTTTCTGTTGCTCTTCTGCTCTTGTGACCACACGGCGAATCGCACACATTAAGATCCAACTTTCACTGCTTTTGTTTGGAATGGTACGCATACATTTTCTCGCGGCAACATATGCTTTGGATGCGTATTCATCCAAATCTTACAGTGAGTTTTTTCTTCCGAGCGAATATACTATAATCACCATGAGAAGTTAGTTAATAATCATACAAGGATCATCTCTGAAATCCCTAGCATAATATCCCTAATTCAGCTTATGGAGGTCACCGCCGTCTTGTTATTTTTCCTTTACCCATTCCGAATTTTAGAAGCTAAGTAGCAATCGTGGTGGTAGCCTCTCTCTTTTTTGTAAAGCTTCTTGATGAAGTATTTTTTTTTTGCAAAACGAACTCATCTTTGAACTTTTCGGTATTTGTTGTTAAAAATCCAAAGAAACTGACCACGTTTTGCAAAAGCAATCATAGGCTTGCCTTCTTTGGAGCTATTGTTTCTTTCAGTGACTCAGTGGTACCGGTATGTTTTGGGGCCTAGGTAGGGCTGGTAAAAAGGCGAGAGGCGAGCTATTTCCATCCTATTTCCCTCACCTCTGTGAACGGCAGAAATGTAAAGGATCTCCTACTTCTTTGACGGTTGACCTTCGAAAGCTGCGTTTCTTTGCGTTCACTGTTAATCGCTTCCTCATTTGCGCACAATTTTACTGGAGTCTTCTCATTGGTAAACTAGTTTAGTACTTTTCGATTGGTATAATTATTGTCGTGTAGTTGAAGTCGATCGAAGCTGCAACAGCAATGAGGTATCGTCAAAGTTTTCTCCGAGTCGGGAATCCGAAGTGCTGTTGCTGTTTTTCAACAGGCCAATTTTCCAAGTAAAACACATGCATATAATTCAACCTTTATAGCCTTATAAGCATTTCACCTCCTTTATACAAACGAACATTTCTGATTATATGTCAAGTACGTCAATGCACTGTCTGTGAGTTTTCCTTCACTGATGTCAATGTGGCACTGAAGCCCTACCAACTGTGCCCAATAGTCTCCTTTTCGGGCAATTTACTAGTGGGCAAAGGAGAAATAAGGTGAAGCGATCAGGACACTTTATTCAACCATTCCTGCTCACTCCGTGCGATCCAGCCGGATAGCTTGCGTGCTTTGGTTATTATGTGCTTTTTTTGCACAAATCTGGTATCTTTGAGCGCGATTTTTCTATCGGTTTGCTCACTTCTTCTTAAGATGAAAAAAATTTCTAGGACCCTGCCTCCCTTTTGGCTGCCGCTTGAACTAACCTCGCAGACGTATCTTTTAAATGCTGTTTTACTAGTGCGTCTGCTTTACCGATTTAAAATCGACTAAGAAATGTGCCGAATTGTATTTAGGTAAGAATATTCTTACCCACGCTACATTTGCGCTGACATTTCCTATTTTTAGTGTCAAAAGCTGCTGCTTCCCTAAATGTCTTCCTCATAATGCTTCAAAAGTATTTTATTCGCATGCATTTATTCCTCCTTCGAAAGGTATAACATGTCTGGCGATTTGACCTTATTTCACCTCGAAGTAAATTGAGGCTCAATGGATGATTGTGCCTTTTTATTTTTGATAGGCATGCATTGAACTTAACTTTCCGTTCTTTTACGAAAGCATGGCCATGCATTGATGTGTTTCCTACATTCATTCATTGTATGCTTTTTTTTGTCCGCATCTAGGCCTTATTCCTCCGTGCTTTGTGCACATGTGCCTTCCTGCGTCACTCTTGAATCATCATCCGAATTTCTTCCCTCCACGCGATATAGCATCACTTTCACAGCTGCATTTCGTGTGTGTGCATTTTCTAGATGTGTTTGTTCGCGCAGAGCTGTTCTTTAAGGATCTGTTAGTCGGTGTGTCTTGTCTCTCAAAGTCATGCATACACGCCGTTCTCCCCTGCTACTTACCTAGGTGGGCTGGTTGCAGTGTCCCTCGTTTTCTTTGCTGTTACCGTGTTTGCTACATTGTAGGCTAGGGCAAGTTTTTTTGTGGTGCTACTGGTGATGCTAGTGATGGTGTAACAGTGCCATATCGTTTGCGCATTGTTGACTAGAGCTAATACATCTCATGCAATTTACTTTAATTTTTCTCACCCTAAGCTTTTGCTTCTTTTACCCTCCTCTCCCAACTGTTGAGGTGACGGAGAAAGTAACGTTGTTGAAATCGACTGATTGGGACACTTATGATGATGCTGCAGATGCATTCCAAAAAACTCTGAATCATGCATGTATGTTTGATTGTCCCTTACCACTTAAAGTAGGAGGATTCTTTAAATCCACTTCGCACCCCGTTTGCGCTAATGCATTTCAAATTTGATTTTTTGTTCATATATACGTAGTCAGTGAGCTAATGTAAATGTCATCTTTTAATTTAACACCAGGACTCGCCTGCATTAATAATAGGGGCAATTGGCCTCAATATCATGAATTTCAAAAAACCATCAAATCATTACCACGAAGTTAGGAATCCTCTTTTTTACTTATCGAATAGATTCACTAAAAGCACTTAGATTTTGTTGTCTTAAATCAAACTAAGCTGGATACCAATTAATTCGACATCAACAATGGGGGATCGGCAGGCTTAATGGGTGCCTTCTATGCTAATGTATATCCAGACTCCTTTTGCCTTAGCCACTGTGATGTCATTTGTCTCGATTGCGTGCAGTCAGGTTTGAATGTCCTTCTAATTTTGAAAATGTAACTTATTGAGTGCAAGTGTCTGAGTGCCTAATCGTTTTTGCACCCACTGTATGATCAACAGACTTCCTCTTATTTCTCCCTCTCTCTGCATTTTGATGCTCAATTGGATGACGAGGTGTAATAATCGTCGAGTTGTTGCTGTTGCCTAGTTATTATGAGCGTGCGCTTCCATCACGTACGGTAGGCACGCCTTCTCTTGCCTAGCTAAGTTGATAGGTAACATGTCAGCCAGTTAAGTAGGCCCTATTTTATAAATCGTGCATTTTATTTAAAATCGTACGGCCACCAAATTTGTGCCAACAATACAAGCAGAAAACCCACTCGTTCCCCACTAGTTTGATGGTTTCTCAGGTTGAAACAGGGATTGTAATTCAGGTAGTTCTCTAAGCCCAGTTCTTATGATTTATTTTCCTTCCGAAATAGTGTCCCATGTCTCGCAAAGATTAGCGTAAATTTATGAGACACCGCCTACACTAATGATGCGCATTCAATAGCCGAACGTTGGTTATCTGATTGTTTACATGGCGGCTTACTGCCCTGCTGTTGCATTCTTGAAGGCGATGAACAACTCTCAGAAGAGCAGAAACACGACTTTCTCAAGGGGTGCATCCAGCGGCTTCCATTGGCTCACTACTACTGCCTCCGGTACCTGATGGCCCACTTGAACAGGTATCGACAAATTACTCTTTCTGTGGTCATGCAAATCATCGTTTACATAGAAAGCTCTGAATTTGCGAATTGTTCCCAATCACACATTGATTCAGCTTGCAAGCGGCCTTAGCTTTCAGGATATGCTGTTACATCATTTTCAAGCACCGAGTCGGCCGCTTTTATCGGAGAGTTTTGTCTGTAGGTAATGCATTACAGATCGGTTTAACTCATCCCACATTTTTCGATGGGGTCCAGCATTGTATTGCTATTCTCGATCACTGATAATCAAGCTTTGGCCATTTAGCTGAACTTAAGCGATTCACTGAGAACAAGTTTAGTGGGCTTTTTGGATACTTTGGACCTAGTGCTTGAATGTACATAATTATGATGGGGCACTATTTGTCAAGCAAAACCAACGCAGCCTAGACTATTTGAACGCATTGCATCTATAGTTTATCTGCAAACTGAAGGGCCTTTGTATCGCTAGGGTTGCAGAGCACCAGCAAACAAACATGATGTCGTCGGAAAACCTGGCCATCGTGTTTGCGCCCAGCCTGATGAGCTCCTCCTACACAGATCCACTGAGCTGTCTTGCAGGGGCCAAGTTCGAACAGGCAGTGGTTAATCGACTGATAACGGACTTTCCTACCATCTTTGATGGCGACGATTGTGTGCCCATCGCGCCTCTCTCCTCCTCCGCCTCCACTACCACCTCTCGCTCGACCACTGCCTCTTTGCGCTGAACTCGTCTCTTCCCCTTCTGTACAGTTTTCCCTTTCTCCTCCAATCCGGCTACCTCACTCGACCGGATCTTGCGCGCAAGTACTCTGAGAGTACAAACACCGCTATTATTGCAGCAGCAGCAATTGCTCGCAAATCACCTTCTTCCTTAACAGTCTTTCAAACAGATAACTGATTTTAAGTCCCCTCGACGTCGACACTTGACCTGTTTGCACAACTCCATGGGTTATTTGACAACCTCTTTCCTCTCTCCATCGCCCCCGAATGTGCTACTAATCCTGAAAACTCACATAACTTTCTATTTGTACGATCAATTGTTTCTGCCCAGTGGCTGGAGTTTTCTGTTAATTTCACATAATTATTAGTAGTAAATTTTACTGGGGATAACGTACTTTGTCTTTACGCTTTGTCTCTAATTTAATTTCGGAATGAGGCACCTGAGCGCGGTTTCGACGAGAATCATGCGAAGGTGAAGAACTGCCTCTGCTGTAACCGCCTTGTAGGATGATTTCGTGTGTTTCAATTTCCCCTTTTATTACCTATCACCTACGCTATCTGGAATATGAGTCCCTCCAATACATCAGAAGGGCATTAAGTTAGTGTCACAATTCAAAGCCGATTCTTACGCGTCGTCCAACATTACGCCATTCAATGAATTCCAGGACCACGTTTAGCCAAATTTGACGGCGCTGATTGTGCAGCTCCATGCCTACGCGAGGACCGTTTACGTACATTTGTGCGTCATAGAGCATTGGTCTCGTCCCCAACTCACAATTCAGCCTCCAAGCCAGTCATGGTGGCATCAAGCTCTAAGTATGCATTTATACTACTAGTCATCCAGCCGCCCAGACGCGTATGCTCTAGGGTATGCAACACCGCGAGTGTTACCCTCACCAGTGGCAGAAATGGGCACCTGTGAATCATCGTCTGCTGCCTTCAAGAGAACGAGAGTAGAGAATCAGCGTCAGTGTTGGGAGCTTACTTCAACAGAAACAAGCGTCCTCATATATCGCCGCTACCCTCAACCTGTTCCCAGAGGAAGACCAGCTCTCAAGCTGCGCTAGCTATGCCTAAAAGCGCATCGCACGAGAAATTACACCCTTGGAAGCTGTGCCAGCAATCGTAAGTGCCGTCAACTTTAATCTTTTTGGAAGAAACAAATGGTGTGAGGAGTATAAATGATGGCCAATCAGCATTCCCCACCTGGATGAATATATTCGCAGTTTCAGTGTCTGATTTCCATCTTTATCGTAGCCAGGATTGGTAGTTTGCTCTCTCCAGAGCCTCGGTAGTTTCGTCAGTATAGTTATCAAAGAATTTTTGGAAATCTATTTGAAATTATACTTGATACCTCCTAGTGAATCCTCCTTAGTCATGATGCCCCCTTTTGATCCTGAAAGTAGCAAGCAAGTAGAGGTACATTGTAGAAAGCACTATCTCGTCTTTGATGGGTCGCCAATTACCACATGAGGCATCGTTTACACACGACCGACCAACTGAAAGGTCTGATTTCGAGGTGTGTCCACCATTCGGTGCAGTTGCATCGCTCACGTCCAAAAAGAAGGTTGCTGGTGAGGCTGGAGGAGGGATGGTGGAGAGACGAGGAGGCATTCCAGCACATGACTAATTCACCACAAGGCTTAAGTAACCAACCCTGCACCAAAACCAACAACCCACCAGTTCTGACCCCTGCCTGCTCCACTGGTTCCTCGTACACACTTTTCCTGATATTAGAACTGGCAAAGTCCCAAAGCTTTTCTCTACACATTGCTGGAGTCGATAGAATTGACAATTGAAATTTGCCAGAAAAACAGATGGAACGTAGACTAAGAAAATCTTATAATAAGTTTTTTAAAATCATATCATACTTCTCTTTTTACGAAAGCTGATAGAAAAAGGTTTGCGATTCAGTGGGGAGCATTGCTCAGCAAAAGGCGAATCTTCCTTTCCTAAGCCTGTGAAATACAGGCTTTTAAGCTGTTTGATAAAAAACCGCGTGCTTCGGACGGAGTTTAATCAATTGCGTCTTTTATTGGCTTCTAGCTAGGCAAGGGAATTTAAGACAATGTAACTCCCCTATAGGTGGATACGAAACAAAACTAAATAATAATGAAAGGAAGACATAACCTTACAAATGCAGTTCACGAGTTGTACAGACATTCCCATTTCTTGGCTTTGAATTCCGACTTCATACTTGCATCGTAAATATCAAACCACTGCTCCAAGTGAACCCCGTAATTGCTAGTCTTATAATAAAAGAGGCTGCCGGGGAATTGCCCAGTAAACCATTAAATCACATAAGATATCATTATAATCCAGGGCTATTAAGCAAAGAGACCTCGCTACCTTCCTAAAAGAGGCCTTTTTTCGATAAGGAAATATTTAGTTTAATTGGACCATTCCAAACCGCTTTGCTAAGGTTAACTGGCGGGAGAACATTATTAAACTAGTGACCAAAGTAGTAAAAGTGCTGACCATGGCACAAGAGCCAACGCTATGAAAGGCCTTGGATTTTTGAATGCGAACGTAAAAAATACTTTTGAGAGCAAAACCTCAACATGACGGACAAAAATCGGGACCGCAGAGTGACTCACCACTTATATCCACTTTAAATCTCAATCCACGACGCACTGAACAAGCGAATTAACGTGTTTTATAGTCTGCTTTCGAAAGCATTTTACTGAACTGACTAGAACAGCACAAGAAATAATGCTCATAGGCACAGTTGGAAGGACATGGAATGAGCGTTACCGCTCAAACAATTGGACCTAACGTTGGTATCTCAGTGCAGTGCACCATAGAATTATAATTCGTTGCATAGGTAACCCATGTGGTTCGGTAAAATCACGTTGGAGTGACCTAGCACATGGCTGGGTAACCTCAACGAAGTTCAAGGTGCCGATTCAAGCTCTTTAACGGAGAAAATTTTGCTTCCTATTTATTTCCTCTGAGTGGAGAAAGGCGCGCTTATCTCAGTGCAGAGGACGACGATGAGAAGTCATCATTCAGCTGCATTACTCACAACAGACGTAGAAAGAAGGAACTGGGTGGAAGGTTGGTAGACCTTTCTGTGAGGAGTGCTGCTCGGGAGGCTGCCTAACGTAGATGTTCCACTAAGAATTTAAAACTGGACGGTCTCATTTGCAGCCTTATTCATCTTGATTTAGACGGTGGCGCTGTAAACATTCATTCAAAGTTTCACACATGACTGGTGCCAAAACAGACAAACTATGTTTGGACCATTTTAACGCAGAATTTCAACTCCAAATTTTTTGGAAAAATGTCAGCAACTAAATGATTAAACATATTTAAGGTGATCGCAGTTTTCTCCAAAATGGCCGACTAGCATTACATGACGAAGATAGGATCACCAAAACTCGTAATAAAACGAGCATGAAATCAAGTGTAGAAAATCCATAAAATAATCCTAATCTTTGCCTGAGGTGGCAACTTTTATTGCGCCATCTCATCCAGGCAAAATCAGCATAGCACCCACATGCAGGTCCGGAGGCTTTACTCATATAAATTAAGTAACGTATATTCCTGCAGGTAACGTTGCTAGCATACTTGCCAAGATCCCATGTTTTATCAGGTAGAGAACATATGTAACCAAATAACAGCAAGCTTTTTTTATAACTAGCACCAAATTTATTGAGAAATCAAGTAAACTTCCGATCGACCATTTATCGTCGTAAGATATAAGTTGCCAATTTGTTGAAAATCTAGAGAATAGAAATAAACGCATTTATTTTCGCTCTCATCAGAACGGCTCTTGCACATTCGGTTCCCAATAACGTATGATTCGTGATGGAGGCGATACCAGGCATCGCATTCGTGCTATAGATGCTTTTCATTTATTTCAAGCTAGGAAAAAGGGTAGCCGGACTCAAAGCGACATTAAATCTGCGTACTGCAACACCAGCATGAACGTACAACCTTGCTATGTAGAAAATATTTTTTATTTTAAAGATTAAGAATGAAAATAAGAAGCAATAAAATGCACAATAGAGAAGGATTGACAAATATCTTTCCAACGTCTGCAGTCAGACCGCACACACACCATTGAACTTGTGACCAGCCCTAGACGCATTAAAATAAATTTGTGGGTGATTTATGCCAATATACAGGTCTTTAGGGTGGTGTAAAATGCCCGAGTGATTCCAATCCATTAGGATTGCCACCAGCCACATCCGTATATAGAGGCTCCGCGTGAGAACTAACAAAGCCATTGGCTATTTACCTCACCTTTTCAAGCCTTATGAAGGCATATTGCGAATATTTTAAGGATACATAAGGATCCATAAATAAGATTCATGAAAACGATTGGCGAGAGACACCTGGGTTCAAGGGAGATGACGTCTATGACTCATGCGCATACTTATATAGTATAATTAATGAGCTAGCTACTGAATTTGCATCATTTTTGCACGATTTTGGCCCCCCAACTGAGGCTACTTTCATTCTAGTAGATTACATTGAACAGTGAAAATGAAGAGAGCACTAGAAAAAGAAGGATTTACCAACAAGGCGCTTAATAGTCAGTTTAAAAGTATCAGGGGCTAGAGGTTTTACCTGATTGCTGGTGAGGAAGTAGGCGCGGCAAAACTAAGGCGATGAAGGCAAAAGGTCCCTACTTCTTCGGAGCCCCTAACTCATCGTTACGAATTTTGGCGGCTTCGACACAAGCAATGAAAGCGGCACGCACACCAGCTTTCTCCAAAGCAAAAGTCCCCGCGATGGTGCTACCACCTGGAGAGCATATTTGATCCTAAAATGTGACACTCCATGCTATTACTCGCTAAAAATATCAAAGTTAGTAATAATTCCACTTCAGTCAAATTCATCTGAGACTGTAAGCATAGCAACTACGGTGCACTAAAGGAAAATTTCCCAGTATTACCTACTTGAACGAATCTTGCCAAATATTCTGGATTGTGTACATTTGATAGCATAAAAACAAAAGTTTAGTAAAATCCTAATCTAGTCATTTGTTCGCTAATATTTGATAGTAATCAAGAAGAAAGTATTTGAATTAACAAAATCTTTTCAACACTGGCGGATCGCACACTATAATATTTCTGAAAAGAATTAATGGTAAAAGAAAAACAACTTCATTTGAAGACACCTTTGGACATAGAGCAACAAATCAAATGCTCTGGTAAACCATGATATTCTTAGCTTCCATGGATTGGCGACCGGATGCTGGTGCTGACACAATAAAGTACCACAGATGCACTTATGGTAAACAAACCCTCAATTGAGCTGGGTGGATTCTAGAGTCGCGAGCTAGGACTGCTGTGCCAAGAACCGTCTGCACAGCCAGTCGATGGGCCATGTCACGCGTCAGGCCGAGACGCACAGCTCCGTCAGCAAGGCTCTCAATCACAAGACAAACCTGTGGAATGCGAAGACATCAGAGCGCCATATATCTATTGAGTTTACGAACTTCCTAAGACTGTAGATCTTACATAGGCAGGCCCACAACCGGAGAGCGCAGTGGCGGCGTTAAATTGGTATTGAGGGATCTCCTCAAGAACGGGAATGATGACAGAGAGGAGGGTCTTCATGATGTGGACGTCCGCGTCACTGGCGCAATGGCCGCGGGCGAAGATGCCTGCGCCCTGCTGAACAACACAGGGCATATTGGGCATCACTCGAATAACGCGAGTGCCCGCCGGTAGGGCCTACGACCGAACGGCAGAAGAGGACTAGCATAAACTGCTTTAAACAACTCGCCTAGTGAAATTCACATACGAAAACGGCGATTATGCAGTAGAAGACCTGTTCACGAAATAATTATTAAGATACAATCAGATTGACAAAAACAGGTTGAATCTCGCTGAAGCGACACTATGATCACACGCTTAGAGCATTGGAATTGTTACGCTTTGAAGAAAACAACAATAAGAATGAGGCGAAAATGGAATACCTCCTCTAAAGTCTCAATCGTGATTCCGGCAGCAATCGAAATGACTAGCTTGTCAGCCATCACGTCGGCGCATTCCTTCAGCACTGGCTGAACTATGTTCGGCTTCACACATAGGAATATGACGTCACTCTTGGCAGCCATTGGAATGTTCTCGGTGAGGTATTCAACTCCGAATTTCTAGAGACACCCACGAATAAGTAAACTTACAAAATATGTGCAATAACTTTCATGAAAGTTGCCGTCCCATTATCAAATAGAAATGGAAACAAAAATTTAACATGCAGAAAATGTGACAAGGAATTAAAACACTTTACTTACGTTCATAATCTCTTCGATAGACTTGAAGGTCTAAAGCAGAAAACAAATGCATAATTTCCATCACCTAAGATATGTTAACAAAAATTAAACTCACTGGTTGTCCTGGCTCCACCTTGTCAGTCATTGTAACTTGAGATCCCTTGACGAGACCTAAATTTGTTAAAACTAGTAAAAAAGTTGAGAGAAGAATCCAGAGGAACATTTCAAGCAATCATAAAATTTAGTACAAATTTGAGAAGTTGCGACAGTATCCGCAAGTAATAGAGACTGGAAGAAATATTGACCTCAGCCAAGGTAAAATACCAAACGATCTAATTGTCGGTAAACATATGGCGATATTGCACCTAACTTTAGCAAGGCGAAAGATATTATTATAAAGACGGTTTTTAATTGCGGTAATTATATAAGGGCACTAAAGGGTCACCGGAATGGAGAAGACCCCCTATAATCCCTTGAGCCATCAATCCGGAGCCAAGGAATCCAATGTGGCGGTCAGCAAGAACATTTTGGGTATCAGAACTGTCAGTTGCGGCCATTGTTGCGAATAGCAACGCTATAGAATGAAAACGCAACGTAAGAGAGAATTCCTAAAAATGAGTTATCAAAAGCAAATACGAACGGCTATCCAAGAAAGCTTAAACATCACAGTAGGGCAGTTACCCACAGGCTAGCAAACAAACGTCAATAAAGTATTGGGGCAACTCTTAAAAAAGAGTAAGGAGTAATTAGAAGCAGACCTACAAACTAGGAAGGCATAAACTATGACATGATAACATATGTAACTTCTCGACAAGTTTACGGCTCAAACAGCTCAATATCGAGAATAAACCGGTTGAATTAACTAGAAAAGCTAACAGAAGTTAAGCCACGCCGACAACAGACTCAAGGGATCATGCGGTGAGCCAAAAACAAAAGATAATCACGACTGCAGCAGAGCAAAAGGACACCAAAACCACTAGTCTACGAAGGCTATTTCAGTTAAATAACTCAGGGTCAGTGGAATCCAGCAGAAACATCTGTTAAACTTTCCAATAAACCTTTCACTTTATGAGTGAGATCAAGTAGTTCCTGTCGCTCAATCATCTGATCAAATTTTTTGTCGTTACCCATTAAGCGTTATAAACCGAATTCTGCTAGGACTTTATCGTATCCTCTTATTATGCTCATAAAAATTTTTTTCTAAAATTATAGACTAATTTTGTACAAATGATCTCATGTAAACCACCGTTGAGCAGGCTTTTAAAGGCGAAGATAAGCTTGTGAACTCAAGTATTTAAGAATCCTAAATTGTGTGATATCGAATTGTAAGCTCTGCGTGTGCACAAATGTTGGCAGTGTAGGGTCCCGAAGATCTCATGGGGCAGTAACAAGCTACCGTAAATGTGTTTTATCGACGCTCAGAAAAGCCGGTGAGCCGCTGCGTGGACTGAAGGCTACACTGCAGAGGGTCCTTCCTCTTCCTTCTGGTCGCCCTTGTTATTAGAAGTTGAAACACGCTTCGGCATACTTATTATGGAGAGGGATAGTACAGCGAGGCCTAGTACGAGAGTTTAGGACGGGGATGAATCACGATCCTGGAAGCCCCCACACCGCCCCGCTAGCAGGTTCAAAATTGTTTTTCCGCCTCTGGCTCACAAAGCACACTTAAAGAATATAAGTATTACATAGCCCCCTCGTCTTTTGAGCGCTGTCCCCGGTGCTACCCTCATTGGCTCGCTTTAATTAAACCATCTGGCGGTTTTCTTTCTTCTACGATTACATAGGTTTCGTCCTCGTAACCGATCAGTGGAGCACCTTCGTAAGGTCGGATCTTATTATGATGGACGGTTATAGGCTGGGTACGGAGTTCTGCATTCCGGACAAGGTAGTCCATGGGAGACAGGACTTTTACTACGCGGAAGGGGTCTTTACTCCGAGGTTAATAAAATTTGCGATGTGTCCCAGGCAGCGGAATCGGCCGATGTGTTTGAACGGGATCTCCTTCGTGGTAGACGGTGAGTCGACTGTGCTTGTCGTAGTACTTCTTTTGTCTGGTATGAGACCTTTGCAGGTGTCGACGAACAAGATTAAACGTCTTTCTTATCCCTTCTTTGAGACGTAGTACGTACTCCGGGGCGTTATCAGTAGCCACTTCCTTACTCGGTAGGAATACATCGAAAAGAACTCTCATTTCGCGGCCTGTGAGCATCTTGAAAGGAGAGACACCAGTTGATGCGTTTAAGGTTTGAATCCCAATCTTCCGGTCGTGCCTCCTTCGTAAAAGCCTTTAGTAGCCCCATCAGGATTCGGTTAGTTCTTTCTACTTGTCCGTTGCCCTGAGGGTGTCCAGGTGTCGTGCGCGTCTTTGCGATTCCGAGGAACCTGCATAGTTCAGCGAAGAATCGGCTTTCGAAATTAGGGCCTTGGTCGCTATGGGCTGATTCTGGCACTCCGTGTTGACAGATCCAACGATTGAAAAAAAAAGTTGACGCGACTGTCTCGGCGTCTTGTGACTTCATGGGTTCTGCTTCGGCCACTTTCGTGAAGTAGTCAACCATAACTAGAATATATCGGTTTCCCCTCCTGGTAAGAGGTAGAGGACCCATGATGTCTATACCCACTTGTTCGCCCGGAAACCCTGTAGGCATAGGCTGCAGGGGTGCAACTGCTGTGGAATGAGGGTTTTTGAACCTGCTGCAAGTAATACAGGTTCGGCAGAAGTCGTGCGCGCCTGGGGAGAGAGAGAGCCACCAGTATCGTTTCATCGAGGCCCCCACCATCTTTTTCGCGCCTACGTGGCCCAATTGTTCGTGCAACTCTTGAAGGGCTGTTTGTATCAGGGAACCTGGAACAACCAGGCGCTTGGGAGACGTGACGTCTTCTTGGTACCACAAGACTTCATCTTCCAGAGAGAGTTTGGACCATTGCTGCCATTTCTGCTTGGCTACCTTGTTGGTTGATTTCATCTCTTCCGCAGTGAGCTTGGACGAAGATGCCAGAAACCTGTCGTATACCAGAGACGTGTCGAGATCTGTACTCTGTGTGTCTCTCCACTGATGTTTAGTCGGCTCACTTAAAAATAGGGTTCCCACTACACCGCTATGCCTTCCCACTGAGAGAGGTCTGCGGGATAATGCATCTGCGTTGCTATGCGAGTTTCCTTTTCTGTACTGCACAGTGAAGTCATATTGTTGCAGTTCCTCGTACCAGCGTGCAACCGAACGATCGATCTCCTTCATTGTTTTCAACCAGGTCAGCGCCTGATGGTCTGTTCTCACTATGAGCTGTCTCGAAGTATCGCACCATTGTATAGATGGCGAAAAGTTCACGTTCTGTTGCACTCTTCTGTCTCATTTTTTTTGTTTAGTCTGGCACTAGCGTAGGCGATGACGTGTTCTCTGCCTTCTTTGTCTCTTTGCAAATGTACACCGCCCACGGCCACGTCACTGGCGTCTGTGTCTAGTGCAAAGGGAGGTGCGTCGGTCTCGAAGTTCGGCAAAGCCAAAATCGGAGCGGAGCAGAGCATTCGTTTTAGTTCTTTGAAGGCTTCATCATGTTCGTTCTCCCACTTGAAATTCTTTTTTGCCTGCTTCTCGGTTAGCCTGCGTAGGGGACTAACGATCTTGGCGAAGCCTTTAACGAAACACCTATAGTAGTTTGCCAAACCGAGGAAGCTGCGGAGTTCCGTCCGATTAGTTGATGTTGACCAGGTTCTCACTTGTTTTGTGCGATCTTTAGTGACTGCCATCCCGTCTGACGAGACTGTGTACCCCAAGAAGGTGACTGAACGACAAAGAAAATGGCACTTCTTTAGATTCAAGGTCAAACCTACATCCTGCAGATTGTCTAGGACTAGTTTAAGATTGGCGTTATGCTCGCGGATGTCTCTACCAAAAACGAGGACGTCATCAAGGTAGATTATGCAATGTTTCGGAAAAAGCCCAATCAGTGCTGTCTGCATCAGACGCTAGAAAGTGGCTGTGGCGCTACAGAGTCCAAACGGCATTGTCTGGAATTCATAAAGCCCGTTGGGTACTATGAAAGCCATCTTCTCTCTATCTTTTTCCGCCACTTCTACGTGCCAGTATCCAGATTTTAAGTGTAGTGTGGAGAACCACTTTGATCCATGCAGAGCATCCAAGGAGTCGTTGATATGAGGTAAGGGAAAGGCGTCCTTCTCAGTTACGGCATTTAACTTCCTGTAATCGATGCACTTTTCTTTACCAGTGCGATTGGAGGAGCCCATGGTGACTTGGATGATTTTATAACTTCATCCTTGATAATCTTTTTCACAAGACGGGTTCACTTCGTCCGGGAGGGGCGGAGGTATACGTCTCAGTGGTTGCCAAATGAGCCTAGCCTCGCCGGTGTCAATAGTATGTTTGACTGTTTTTTCGTCCGAGTTTCGCTCCTTGCCATGAGAGCATGCTCGGATACTTGCTAAGCAATGAGCGCAGCTTTTTCTCTCGCTATCGGTGATCTGTTTTAACTGGGAGCAAACCTCATCTAAGTTGTTGATCGGAATGTCCGCAGCCTCGAAAAGGGCGCTACAGATTTCGTCTGCGTCCTTTATCGGAGAAGATCTGACTGGGGTTGTTTCCTTATACTGATGGGGGCGAATGTACCTTCTGTGAAATTCAGGACCGCCTTGGTGTTACGAAGGAAGTCAACGCCGAGTATCGCGTCCCAAACTAACTCAGGGCACATAATAAATTGAATTTTCCTCTTTTACCTTCATCTTTCTCCCTTCTGCTGAGAGAAGTTTTGCAGAGGAAGGACCATAAATGGGAGGGAACCATGGGAGGGTAAGCAGGATAAGGAATAGTGCGGCTCAACTGCCTCTGAAGGCCCGTTCGGCGAGGATTTGCAGGACTCCCGCGTATTCCTCGTCATTTTGCATGGATTTGATCGCGGAGGAAAAACTCCCTAGCTAGCGACTCCTCTCGCCGGTCGATAACGAGTTGAGCCAGTATCTCGCAGTACTGGTCAAGATCGGAGTCAGGTGAGACTCCGGCATCAATCGCTGTGGAGAAAAGCCCTTGCGAGAGAGCATGCAGGGTCAGCGGAATTCTCTGCCGCTGAGGGTACAAGTGAATGTAAAACCTCACGGTTTTCATCCGATCCCCGAAATTCACTCCTTTCTTAAAATGGGGAAGGTCCACCAAAGCTGCCACCAGTATAGAGGGTTCCTCCACTTCCTTCTGGTCGCCCTTGTTATTAGAAGTCGGAACACGCTTCGACATATTTATTATGGAGAGACATAGTATAGCGAGGCCTAGTACGAGAGTTTAGAACGGGGATGAATCACGATCCTGGGAGTCCCCACACCGCTCCGCTAGCAGGTTCAAAATTGTTTTCCCGCCTCTGGCTCACAAAGCACATTTAAAGAACATAAGTATTACAACACCACAGGGTGGGCCTTCAACCTTCAGGAGACAAAGTTCCCGTCTATTTCAACGTCCAGTTATTCAAAACATCAAAACACATACTTTACTCGCATTAAGTTTGCCGCCAACGTCTTCCTACTTAAAGAAGTATGTCAACGTGATTGACTCCTCTTAAGGTATCATTGTAGTACTTTGTTTGTTGGAACTACCGGTTTCGGTCAGGGTCACGGGGGTGGCCGTATTGTCCTAACTGCATAGGCTGGCCTCCGGGCCATGCCAGCAGCTTATTTTCCTCTGTCCGTTGAATATATATACTCTACTCTAGCATTCTGCCTTCTTTTGCCTTCGAGGGAGTCTCGGGACGCTACAATCATAATTTAAACCAATCTGGCTTAACCACACCGATTAAGTATTTAGATTGGCGTGATGAGTATTTTATACTGGGACCTATGTTAACATGTAAGAAATTTTATCGAAAGGAAGCCTGGAAGTACAAAAGAAACTTTAACAACACTTTATAGGACGAACATCGGTACATTTAGAAAACAAGTTCCCATGGAATACCGATGTTGCGTATCTGATTCTTCCCTGAGGTCGTAAAACCACATGCCTGTATGTAGATTTACTACTGACGTACATAAAACAGGTGAACTCTGTGCATGTAATCAAAGTTGAAGCTAAGTAACAATATGTTCGAATCGTATTTGAACAACAAAAGGAAGTGGGGATGCTAATTTGCAAAATTTGTTAATCTAATCAAGTGTACGCAATGGCCTCTATACTGTTTCATAGCACTATCCCAGAGCCTTACTTTACACCACTAGCGTAATTTGAATGCCGAAATTGTAACTGATCGAAAACCACTATCTCCTGAGGAGGAGATAAACGCCGATTCCTCACAAAAATTTGATAATCTATAGCAATGCTATTCTACCCAAAGTATCTACAAGCCACTCTTCTCGATTAAAAGGCCTGAAATTGGAGGTATAGAGAAAAAAAACGCTACTAATCTGAGGTCGGTAGAACTTTCTTCCTTCACAATGGGGGCAGACTTCGACAAATGCCTCAAGTTCGTTCAGTTTAACGTCCGGTTCTAGTTCCCAACGGAAAATACGGTCGCCGTAAAATAACGGCACAACTTCGGATACAGATTTTTGGAAATAATACAACAGTTTGGTCCGGATCGACATCTCGAAGGATGAACAGACGTTAGCCCAAGAGTCCTTCCATCTCAGCTGGAAGATGAGAAAAGACAACGAGGAATATGTGACTTGCAACCACCAAGACACACACTTTACCCAAGCTTTTTGGTTGGAAACTTTGCTGTACAGACATAAGGTATTTTGGTGTGTTGGTGATGTTTGCACGGAGGAAACGCCGAGAGTTGGGGTATGGCACTGCGTTGCAACACCAGGAATAGCTGACCATACATAGCATCCTTCTACCAGTATCGCCCACTCATTCACAGCATCGGTGTACTTAGGCCACTTGTTTCTCAGGAGGTACATCCAAGTCAGCAGTTATTGAGCAATTGACTTTGTAAGGTAGATACGAGGAAAATATGAACAGAAAAGAAAGTAGGAGCACGACATTTTGTTATAGTCCAATATGCCCATTTAGACAAGAATTTAACAACGGCGTTGGAGATTAGCAACTGAGTAAAGCAACAGAAAAGTACACATTTTAAGCAACTTCAGGAATTTTTGACGGGAAAAATTCATTCGGACAATTGGTGGTAAGCGCTTTATTTGTAATGCCACAAAGTCATGAAGGCCTAACTCATTCTCACGAAGTCTACATTGCATTTGAGGGGGATAGAATTACTAATGTGGTCCGTTTGTGCATTGCTGCGTTTTACTCTTTTGGTACTTTGTGCAGATAACGCAATTTAGGCAAAACCCATCGGTACGAACAATGAAAAACTGCACGACAAACGTGTACATTTGCATTCGAATGAGGCATTAGCTAATCTCGAGCGGGCGCGAATTGAGAAGCTTACAAGTGATACGTTTTTATATATTTCAGACATTTGATTTTGTTTTAAAATCATGATGTCTCTAAAGCGCATTTACTTTATTGCTGCAATAGCTTGTTTCCTCGGTCAAATCATTTAATCCGGTTGCAGAAGTGCACTTAGGGGTGCTCCTCCTGCCTTCAAAAGTCACAAAATAAGTGTACTTTTTGGTAGTCAGCCCCCTTCTGCTCTTCTCTGCCTAATAATTCCCCTTAAACGTAGGCTTTGCCAAAAGTGGCTCATTCGGAGGGTAGAGAAGTCCGTAACAAATACCATGTTTTCAGAGTCAAGTTTTAAAAACGGCAGCAAACTACATGTCCCAGGGCAAGGCAAAAAGACTAGCACAAAACTTAATTTAGTGAAGCTGAATGAGCCTTCTGAAACCGATGCTTGCAAGTTTGGCATAGCATAGTACTTGAATTTGGGGCTTTCTTATGAGAAACCTAAGTTTGTACTGGAATGCTCACTAAAAGCTTCTAGATAGCTCTTTCTAATCTCGAGAATCGGGTAAATTAATCTGGTAAATGGCTTAAGCCATATCCGTGAGCTTTACAAGGCAACTTTTTAGCTTTAAAAGACGAAGTGATATTGCTTTCCAAAGGCCTTGTTTGCACTCAAGAGACCACATCCGTACAAGTCTCAGCTGAACCGTAGCAAAATGCTAGGTGCGCAAAATATTTGGGAGCAAGACAATAATGAATGCAATTATTTGGAAAGCAACAGAGTGCGTTTGCGGAGGGAAAAAAAAATCACTTTTGAATATTCATAAAGGCAGAAAAATTAGCCTTACGTGAAACAAATCGACGTTAATAAGGTGGTGGTTGGCTTTCCGATTCCCTCAAATGCACACAGTCAGATTACAAGCAATGTGCTGCCCTGCTATCTGCTTGCTTCTTTAGACAATTACACTCTGCATTAGCTCCGTTAGTCAACCGCATAGCAGGACCCATCCCATCACTCGCGAATTGGCGTAATGTCAAACTCTATCGCTTGCATACGCTGACCATTAATTTAACATCCAAGCTCTGAATGCCAAACTGAATCTAAAATTTTATTACTCACAGCTAAAACAGGATGTTAAGCAAAAATAGAGGCGAGAGAAAATGCGGATTAAGGCGGAAGTGTTAGGCTGACACTTTGTTTTCGTAATGATTAGGACTGACAACTTTCAAATCTTTTAATTTTAGCAGTGAGCGTAAGAAGTGCTTCGAACGCTGATGTACTAGTACAATAGGCAAAGGCGTCTCTTCAGCTCAACAAAACAGATGCATGTGCATGAAGTGAATTGCAACGACATGACATAAATTTATTTTCATTAACTGACCGGAACAATTCGTACGATTCACAAATGCATTTGTACTTAAGCAGAAGGGTAATTTCCGGATTAAAACGAGTGGATGAAGTTAGACTGAAGCAAATGTTGTTTATGGGATGGATTACGCGACAGAGCTGCAATAAACCACACTGGAGATTGTTATCATTCCCTCGCGTTTATTAGTGACTTTCCCCATGAAAATGAACAACGACCCTCTGTAAGGAGCAATAATACTTGGAATTATTCAGTCCACCCATGTGGGAAGATTAAAAATCCCACTTTTATTAAAACCCATTCTAAAAAATGGGTGCCTTACGAGATGACACAAAAAAGCAGGGCTGCAAAATACTTTTTGGATGCGTTTGGCTATCAATTGACAAAAGTAGCACAGCAAGTGAAATTATGGCGGATTTGAGGCTTAAATGTTCTCACAAAAAAAACAATTTTGGCGCCTCAGAACTTCCCGAAGACGAAGGAGGGCATTGTATTCGAGCAGAAAATAATTATTCGACATGCAAAAGGACTGAGAGACTTTTGACCTGGCTCAGAGGCCAGCTCACCCGACAAAAGTGTAGTGATAGAGACCTTAAAGAACCCACTACCGAGACAGCAAGTTAAACAACCAACGCATTGCAACAACTATTAGTGTTAACCTCTTTGGTTCCACAAGCTGTCACCATGCTTCAACACTATTTTCCTCACCATGGAGAATTATGTTAAGTCGGTTGGTTACAGTCTCCTTGCGAAACAAAAGATATAAATTAAGTGGTCGGAGGGAAATCGCCTTAAGTTCTGAGTTTAAGCACGTTATTAATGTGAGCATATAGTGTAACAACTGCTTCTACAACTTTAATTCACCAATATTTACAAATTAAACAGTTCAAATAATGATGACCCGAATTTAGCGATCCGATTTACCTCCAGGACATGTTTCATACCACCGAAACGTGTCGGGTTCACCCCGCGGACGGGCATCCCTGCGCTTATATCTGCGATTAACTCTCTCCTGGATGCGACCTGTAAGTACGAATCAGTCAAAATGGAGCGCAATAAATTTCTGTTTCCCGTAATTCTAGAGGAAATTCCTTCATCCGTTCTTAATCCCAAAAAAACTATGCTAGACTTTAAAGAAAATGTTGAATGAGCAGCACCCGGCACAAGAAGTTGCGTTAAATTGGAGGGTCTTGGTCCGAAGCCACTATGCTAGAATTATGTCTCCAGTTGAAGCATTGTTTGTGCAACATGTTTCCACTTAAATAGCAAAAAAATTGCTCATTGAAATTTCAAATGATTTTATTTTTCAGAAGTGTTTGTTTTATTGCCGGTTGCGTTTCAATTCCGCACAAAAAGTTTATTCGTATTTGTGGTTGAAACTATTCATTAACTATGTGTAACCTTTATTTCCAATGGGAACTATTCAAATCATAATTCAGCTTATAAATCTAATGGTGCTGTTGTGCAATTTTCTCGGACTTTCAAGGACGAATAACGTGGACCTCGTTTATCAGAGAAGGCATCTTGCAAAAGGTATTTGGCTCAGTTCTGAGAGGCATCTGCAGTTGTCCTGAGCTCATTTGTACTACCCATCTGGGATCTCCACCATAGGGCTAGGCATCAGCTTCAAATGCTTGTTGCGCTTAATAACTCCTCAAAATAGATAAGAATGAATGACGGATTAACAGTTTAACGGTTATGCGATAATAATTAAAATGGCTCTTTTAGTGGTTTGCTTTTTCTTCTCTTTGAGACAAATAAATAGTTAACGTAGCAGACAGCCGTTGGGGATGCGTGTCTAGTCCGCCACCAATGGTGTGATATTAGCAGCAGAGGCAGGACCTATAAAATTGTATCCCATTACCGGTGCTTACATGTAGAAAAAACATATATTCTTATTATGTACACATATAAAAACTCATCTACAAGCAAAAGTTGGCTTTAGCAATGCAGAATCAGGCTAAGCACTTTACTGGATCAAGTGACCAAGAGAATAATATGCAAGTAGTTGATAGCACTTTTGCAAATGTCAATGATGGTGATGCTCTTTGAAAGCATTCGTGGAATTTTGGGGTAGCAAGTGACAGAACGCTGGTTGCCGTAACTGCACACCTAACCCTACGGACTCTTCCGTCCCCACAGATTGTACTTCTGCTTGGCCGCGTGTCCCTGGCCACGACCACAGGCGCCTAGCCCTTCTGTGGCCCTGCGCTAGTGATGACGCATCTCTTCCGATTGGCAAATTTTATTAAGAATTCAGAAAAGTAACTGGAGTTTTGCAAGCGTTTATGATTAGCAGAAGAAGAGTGGAGCATAACCTGGCGATCAATGCCAAAAGTAGTCCAAAAGCTAGTTGTGCATTTAATTTTTTTCGCCCACTGAAATGGAGCCTTTTCCGTAGACGTTTAATAATGTGTCAAACATTAAGCTCCCACGAAATGGGTCAAAATGCAGTTATCTATGGCATTTAAGTGCGTTGTTAATGCGCTCCTTAAAAACCTAATTCATTATCCCCTTTATGCTCAGGCAATGCAATCGAGATGGATAAACCTACAAGAGTCCAACTTTCGTGGGTGACATCCAACCCAGTTTCGTTGTGCTGCCTTCGGCATACCTTGACTATTCAACTGCTTCAATCAACCCTGCGATCGACAAAATTTCAAAGTGGGAACTTAAGCCAGTCGTCAATTGTGAGACTTTACTTAAAAATCCCAGAACATCATAAAGCACTCTCAAGCTCTCAGTAAACCAGCGTCTCAATCAAATAGCAAAGCTAGCGTATCGCGAAAATAGTCTACTGAATGGGGCACCTTTCACGACAGGTCTAGGTGACAATTGTTATTCGCGGAAAAGTGTCCTCTCCGATTTGACTTGGAGGCAGTTGGCATTGATGTTGTGCTACGCTGTGCTACGCTCACGGTCATTCTAAATGTCGTCTCACCTATGGAAAAATAAGCATTGTTCTATTGTTTTTATAAACCGGATAAGGGTTTGTGACTTCTAATACGCATAGTTCCTGTTTTTAATGATTTGTGGTGCATCACTTATTGTTCCTTTGAAGGTCTGTTAGTAAGTGGAGAATTATTTTTACAAGTTCCATACTCTCACCTGGAATATTATAAATTGAACGAAGTGAAAAACAGGCACACAACAAAACAACTCTTTCAGTGGTATTGCATTTGCACAATTTATCTAGAGCACGTAATCGCGCACTTTTTTGGAATTGTATGAGGACCAAGATTGGAAACTTCTTTTGGAGATGACCAGTCTCGCAAAAAATACAAAGAACCTACCTTCATTTTGCTGTTGGGAAAGTGATAAGCCTGATCTTATCTAAAGAGTACCGATATATTTGCGACTGCTAGAACTCACGCAGTGCGCTAGTTGAACAAAATTAGCAAATCACAAACAAAGACAATAGTCTCACCTTCAGCTGTTTAGCCAAAGGTCTTCAAACATCCCATCGTTACGTAGCTCTCACCAGCAAGTGAAGAAAAAAATCCTTCCTCACATCATGAATACCTATAGGTGCTGCAGGTGATTGTCTCCCTCATTTGTTCAGGTGCCAGAAAAAGACCTGATTTATTGGGATGCAGATCGTTTCTGACATTCATTATATGTAACGCTCTCCATTCATCTGTATCCACATTGGATCTTGCGCCCTCACGGCTTCACAATCCCCGTCTGAGCATGTGACTCAAGCGTGGACGCAGGCTGACACGCGATTGGCTTTCCCCGCGTCTCCCAATTTCCTACATTTATCGCTCCCCAGTTCAACGATATAGCTCTCGGTCTAAAATAGCCTTGTGTAATTCGGATTTTGGCATATGCAATAAATGCAAATAGATGGGATCATGCTAAAAGGTGTTTTTTCTTATTTTGCAGGAGAAAGATTTATCTACTGGAAGAGCGGGGAGGGAAGCGTGCTAATTCGGATACAGATGTAGACCAAAATCACGAGGACCACTCCCACGCAGACAAAAACGAGCACGCCTTGGAAACCGAACGGGTTGTGATCGTGGTCGGCGTAGCATGTTACGGCTACAAAAAGGAGGAAGAGGCATGGGATATAATTAATCACCACATCATCTAAGTTTAGAAGGCACCCGTCTTCGGTGTTTTCTTTCCATGCCACGACAAGTAAAAGTAAAGAGGGCACCTCTTTAAACTTTGGTTTGGGTCGACTGGAATATTGTACAATAATAAGGCTTCGCCAACTCTAGTAAGGTACAAACCAGTCTTAACGAAGTAGATTCGTCGGCAAATTTGGATGTCTGGGCGATGCCAAAGTGATTAAGTACCGTGGCTATTTTACGCTCACCTAAACCTTAGTGATTACGCATTCATAGGGCACAGACTCATTTGACCTACAGCAATGCGTAAGTTCCTCATCTTTGCATTATTCATTTGCAAAGGTTTTGAGTTGCACAATAATGTAAATAGTTCTCGTTTGCAAAGTTACACGGGCAAGATTTTTAGAGAAGTAGCTTATTTTTATTTAACAGGGTGGATGGGACTTTAAAAGGTGTTTCCATGTTTTCCCCATCGATTCCTCTTTAGTTTCACTGACCTGGTCAAAGCAGACTTTAAAACTAACTCAGTCTTGGTATTGTCCTGTAAACTTGATGAGTTCCTACACAATACACCCTGTTTGCACAATTTCGGTTTTTATTTTTTTTTACATAGACAAAGGGGACAAACGCGTCAAAGTTTTAATCAAACGAGTTCATTATTCATCAATCCAATCTCATTGCCGAAAAGTACAGACAGTCAACACCTCAGACCGGCTTCAAGTCAGGATTTCCAGTGTGAGATGAAATTAGGACACTTGGAAACTATCGCCTCCCGTTGAGGTTATATGTTTTCGATCCTTGTCAGTGAACTGTGTAGATTGGGTTAAAAACTCAACGCACTGCTGCACTTAGTTATGCTTGATCTGCATCCGTTGAAGATATAATTTTGCCTTAAAAGTAACACAATTAGAAGAATGCATCCTTCATTTGTCTTAACTTCATTCAAGTAGTTGTTAAACAATCTAGTTTGTATGATCTCGCAGCACAAAAACAGCCTGTCTTGAAATGCTGAGTACAGTTTTAGCGCTCCACCTCCATGCAAGAGTATCATCTAAACAGTGTTGGCCCCTTCAACCGGAAACCGTCATCAACCATTTTAGACCTGCCATTTATTTCAAGTAGAGTAAAATTGCAACACCACAAATATTTACATGCTGTGGTTCTTTGAATGCAGAGGTTTTGGACAAGTCTTTTGACGTAGTGCTAATAATTACAGCTCCGTCATTCAAATTAGCAGTCCTGCGCAAAATTCACGTCAGTCCTTAACACTCATGCCTAACCCATTTAATCACGGCTTTTTCGTGATTAATAAGCCCTTTAAGTTAATTCCACCGATGATTGTGTAGATCGAAGACGTTAACAGCATCTGAGTAATGCTTTGACTTTGGGGTCGAGAAAGATGGATGGGAATGCAGAGCGCATGTGGGTATGACAATCACAATCGCCAAAACAATCACTCACCATAGCCACTAAAATTAGCCGCTGCTATATCTGGGAAGGCTTGAAACTTTACGCTACCTAAACGCAAGGTTGCATTGTATTTCTCTCCATAAAGTGCGACGTTCCAGCCCGACATGCAGCTGTAGTAGTTGCCTGCGCGTATGAGAGTATCCTGATAGGGCTCCTTCACCTGGCCTGAAAACAACACACAATATGCATGCTGTTCAAAACATTCCGTGTGGGCCAGAGGTTGCAAAAAGTTGACCCTCTACTAACGAGTAAGGGCAATGCCTGTGGTTTCAACCATAATTTAGATTGGAACTCGATAAAGGCGGAGATGTTTTGGCAAAAATTTGTTAACACCAAGCAGATGTCCCGAGTTATTTTTGAGTAAAATAACTGCTCCGGCGTTGTGTGTCATACATGTTAATGTTCGTATTCCAGCAGATTGACTCACTCGTCTGCTGGTATAAGCGGCTCAGTTGCCTGAAGACCCCTTAATGGAGACCTAAAAGGTTCTTTTCATCAACCTTCAAAACAGTTTTAAAGTGAACTGTCTAAGCACCATTTCTTAACGTGGTTGCCGTCATAACCATGGGGCGTGTCTGGTATGGCTCCCATGCGCACAACATTGGTTACTGCCCTCTCAACGAGTCAATTTTAGACCAAAAAAACGAAAGAAAACGTTATGCTTGTAATCAGAGGCGATTTAGAAAGTAAGTTAAACCATGTCTGACGTAATCCAGGTTGTTAAAATTAACATTCAAGCGTCTGAAATACTCGTGTAAATGGAAAATTTGTTTTAATTAATGGGGAACATAAGAAACATTGTGAAAACTCCATACTTGGATCGAAATTTATGAATGCTAAGGAATGCGGTGTGGTTTGGGGAAATCCCGGAATATGCAATAATCAACACTCATCATCTGGAAGAAACTTTATAATGACATAAACATTTTATCCATTATTTGCTATGGCGGACAAATCACAACAAAGCGTAAGACATGCATCTGCAAATCTTGTGATCGAAAGTATTTTTTTTCGAAATCGGGTCAAGAGGAGATGCACTCCTTTTCGATGCTTTTGTAATATTCGTTTAATGCGAATGAGCGTTTGGAGTTCTTAACGCTGAGCCATGGGTTCGCCTTATAAACCTACTTACTCATAGCCAGTGAAGTCCCAGGGAAGCAGTCTGAGACTCAAATCTCAGTTTAAGCTCACAAATGGCAGTGATATATGTATTCTGCAAGCCTTTGATTTAGACTTTTCAACTAGCGCTGATGTGTGCGGCAGAAAGTAGTCGGCCACGTGAAATTGCAACTCAGATCAGATCTTCTGGATGAAATTACAAACTAGGTGCAGTAGATACTGGTAAACAACAAAATTTGCCACCCCGTTATAATGCTGCAAAAGACGACTTTAGTCACCATTATTAAGTCCTTCGAGCAAACTTATTGCTGCAATAGACCTTAACATTTTAGTAAAAAATAACTCCTTTTAAAGCCTTAGGTTATTGTGTCGGTAAGCGTCCAACGCCATGCATAGAAGTGTTAGCCAAATTCCGGTAGACAGGCAGGCGTTCTCAGACGTTCCGTTTGAATTCTGTCACGGAGCTAACGGGATGCAGTTTTAATCTCAGATCTACGTGTGGTTATCCACAGCATTTCATCAATCGTGAGATTAGGCCCCATCAAAAACCCTACCTGCAATACCAACAAGTTTTGAGCAAAACTGGGCGTTTCACGACCAAAAACAGTTTATCACTTCACAGATAGTTTTAATCTGCAAAAAGTGGAGTCTACCGGTTTCGAAACCGAAATTCCCTTAGTGTCATTTCATGGGTGATCGGGCAGATAGATGATTTAAACAATTTTTGAAAATTAATTCAGTTCAATCACGTGCAATTCAAATGTCCGTCAACCGCATCAGCAGTTTGTGAAGATAAGTAGACATTTTATGAGCACCAAAAGCTTGTGAGTCCTTTCAAGAGCAGGACATGGGTACGACTAAATTTAGTACAACTTCAACATGTTTTATTAGTGGACACTTTTGTAGTAAATACAGCCATCCGCCTGAGCTTTCCCATTTTAAGTAACAAAATAAGCTTTTATTGGCCGTACGAATTTTATTACCCAGTTTAATGAAAAAAAGTATTTGGTGTTAAAATGGACATAACTGGTTTCCCATTTGGCGCAGTCGAATCAAATCAGTCCCTCATTTTACGATCGAAAATGTATATTACTGGAAAGACTAGTACCTTTTCTAAATTACGACTTAATTTCTAGCTGACTTTAGGCGATCCCAAGGAATGTAACGAGGCGGACGCAAGTTGTCAAGGCAGCGGTCTAAATTATTTCTCTCTTCGTGCAGGGTCATTCAAGTAAGTCGTTATGCCGCTCAAGCCTACCTGATGGGGGCTTGAGGGAACATCAACACTCAGTCATAGCTAAAGTGATAGGCTATTGGGTGTAGCTGTACACCAGAGGGACACTTTGAAAGGCATATTCAGACATCTCTCTACCAGATAAAGATGGGAGTAAAGGGCAGGCTACACTGGGGAAAATAACCATTAAGGTGAATAACAGCCAATTCAACATCTCGCCTTACTAAGCAAATTGCACAATTATGCATTCGAATGATACTGACTTCGTCAAGAGTTCGCCTAGTTCGGCAGCTTAGTTCTGCCGTCCCATGTTTGCACGTGGAGTCGAAGGCAGCAACACTAGTTAAAACTCTTTTCAAATCCCATAGGCCATCAAATGCGGAACCCGTTCAAGCTTTTGAATCATTCAAGCCACGGACAAAAGAGTTCCGTGATTCACTCATTTGTTATCAACGAATTTCGTCTAGAAGGAATGCAAATGAAGTGCTGATTTTTAATTCGGCCAAAGTGTGTTTGTTGCAATGCTATGCACAATAGCATAATAAATTATTTGGGGATTTAGCTATTCTACACTTTATTATCACCAGACCCTTTTGGCAGAGCTGTTGAGCTCTTGCAAGCGCTATGATTAATTGATGAGAAGCCTGCTTTGTACTTATGATTCCGCCATTTCATTTTGAGTCCCTCAAGTGAAACATTGTGATTATTTCTTTTGTCAGTGATGTTCTGAATAGGCCACTTGGACGACACTGGGGATGGTTATTCTCTGACAGTTAGATCTTTAACAGTGTCAAAATACATATTTTTGTGAATCCTCTGTTCCGCACACTCTTTTAATTTCGTCGCAAAAGTCCGTCACCCAATGTTATCTAAAGGCGCCTAGACTCAAAAACTCCAAGCCTTGAAAATAAAATTCTAAAACGATTTAAAGGAGTGGATATACCTGAAATTTTTGGTAGTTATTGATAAACAGTTAAGATAACAGATGTCATGCTCCAGCTGCAACTGGAAGAAATAAACTTTTTGCGATTATGAAAATTTGTAAACTTTTGGGGGTTCCGCCACAAATCCGTTCTGACATTTCCCCCTTATGGCCATTTGTTGATTTATCTGCTACCTTGTAGTCAAATAAAACGGTTTAAACTAGCACTGTATTCGTGCTTGTGATTCTCTGGCCCCGTTCAAATTTTAAAGAGGCTCCCTTCTGTGCAATGTGTCACAGTTAGGGCCTCACCGTAAATCCCACAAACCTGTCCCTATCGTTGAATAATTTATGACCCAACTTTGCATATGGATAGTGGCAAGATTTCATGTAAAACTTTTTGCATGTTTGCCGATTAAAATGTTTTTAAATAAAATAGCTTATTTGGAAAGTTCTCGTACTAGTTATTTTTAAACTGTCAGGTGGGCTAGCTTTCCGGTAGTCTACAAAGACAGGTCTGCAGAGAAAGTTAAAACATAACTAATAATTTGTAACCGGGATCTAAATACTTTGTTACATTTTTTGCCAAAATTTAAGCTCATTCGCTCTGGCTGTAGTTATCCTTTTCAGTTTTTAAAAGGCAGGATGAATTATTTTTGGGCAACTAAATAACGCTTTGAATAAGTGACATTGCACTTTGATACTTCATTGCTCCAATATAAACTACATAAAATTTTGACAACCGGTCATTCTCAAGTAGGTAAAGTGGTAGAGGTGTCTAAATGTTACCAAAAGCTGACAACATAATTTTTTGCCTTTTCCAACGCATCCAGCTGTCAAATGATAGCACCCCATAACTTTGGATCTTCATGAGTTTGGAAAGTTCATAATAAACAAGATTTTACCCCTAACTTTGCCGAACACAATGCAAGTTTTGGGAGCTTTTGCAAAGTGAGAAGTCCAGCACTGTTGATATCGTAAGAACCAGGGAAACTTTACCATTTAAATGTTTAGTGAATCGCCAATGATACAAGGTTATGCGTCCTTACGTAACCAAACCTTATTGCAGCAGCATTTCAGCTACACTTATCAAACGAAATAAGAGTCATTGCTGTTTTGTTAAGTTCGTCGCTTTACTTTAGTGCGTATAGAGTAAAATTGTCGCTGCTTTTAAGCCAAAATGCAGTTTTTTCCACTGAACAAAGGTAATTTCCTACATTTAATTATCAAAGGCTTTCGTAATTGATGGGTGTATGGGAGTCAAACTATTGAGTTATATGCGGAATCGTACATCTTTCTGGCTTTTCAGTTGTGCGTGTTAATGGCTTTAGGCTCAGGAGAAGTATTTACACACATTCTAGTACGGGGATGTTTGACCCCTTTTGCCCTGCGTCGTTCCAAAGAATTGGAACGATCTGTACTTTACGTTTTGATTTACGGATTTTCTGCGAAAAAGTACACCAGTACTTCTAGTTTATCAAGTTAAGTTTATATGATAAATTCAATTTAGACTAGGACACAACAAGTGTGCCTCCCTCTAAGGAGCAAATCATTTTCGTCCTTTCAAAAGTTAAGGACACCTATTACCTATCTTCGATATATTTGTTATAAACTGTGCCTTAAAGCAGAATTATAAAAACAATTAGGAAAATGCAGTTGATAAATACACTTGATAAATTATACCTTGTTAGAACTTACACTTCAATTGCGTGTATTTAATGGGGGCCTACTGACCTACCAAAAATCTTAAATGTCGAGTGCATGGTTTCCAGCTGATCGTTGGGAACTCCACTGTCGCAATTTATTTATTCACAGCAATGATTACAATAATTAACCAACACAATGCAATATGGTCTTTCATATTATTTTCAATCCTAATGTGACCATGTGATCAGTCAGGATCGCCAATATTTGCTTGTAAGAAAAGTTGTTTGGAAGAATAAGGAAACCAGAACCTCTCTTATCTCAATCAATTCGATTGAAAGCACAAAAAGCACAACTAGGTTCACCGTAAGAATTTTTGCACTTTCTGGTATAAACAGCATCGTTTGACAGGTTGTGCGATGACATCTATACTGTCTTAAATTTTATTGAGACGTGGGTATTATTAGTTTGTAAGAAATACCATATTAGAAGCCATTCAAGTAGATAGTATTCGTTTATATCTGTTTGCAATTCTGTGCATGAAAGTAATCATATTCAAAGCTAATGACAGGATACTTTTTCTACAATTTACTTTCTTAAATTATCAGGAAAAATTCGGTCGAACAAGTACGTAGCGTTATTAAATATTGGTATTAACGTAAAATATTATACGGGTTGGCGATATTACTGCTCCCAAACTATGTCCAGTTCATTTCTTTATGGTAAAATACTCGGAAGAATCGACATACCTGAATTCGATTTTACCTACGTCATAAACCAAATTTCCAAAAATATTGGAAGTTGGCAAACAACGTCACGTAAAAAATATGCTAGTTAGTAAAATATGTCCCTACTGAGGCTGTCTATTTCAAATATATTGTCTAGCTGATCTGAATGGAAAAAAGACATAATATGTGAATTGGGGGGTTATACTCCTAGATCGATATTTATTTATACTGTTTATGACACATATAATTGGAAATTTAATAACATACCTGCCATGGCAGTAACGTTTGCATAATATATTTCGTTCGTGTCTTCATTATAGACAGATAGATTTGTGAGGGAATACGTTCCGTGTAGAAGATATTCTTCTGCCCCAACCGTATTGAATCCTTGCCCAAACATTTCCATAAAAGGCTCTGGTGTGAAGAACCAAAACCAATGGATTATGTATCCCTTTTGAAGATGCATGTTTACAAAGCTTCCGTTCCGAAGGCTACAGCCACCACTTCCTCTATGTGCGTAATCAAAAGCAAAGGAGACATTCTAGAGATTGTACGAATATAAACAAACTCACTTTGTCCTTTTTATTTATGGAAAATGAGGAGTTACAGGAGACTTCAATGACTACGCAAGGAACATCCATATAATCAGTAAATTCATAGTGAATTACGTACGGATTGCTCTGAACAACAGGGAGAAGCATGCATTGGATAAGAATTAGAATCAACGAAAGCATTTGAAAAGCATTTCCTCCCTTCCTTCTAAACAAAAAAAGGCAACAGCTAAAGTTCACCAAATAAAAAAACCGGAAGCCTTTTTGAGCTAATTATGCTTACTGGACTCGAACATTACAACAACCTCTTTGGACTAGGAATTATTTGATAAGTTGCCAACCGACCTTGACTCCAATCAAGCCGCATAAAATAAATCAAGAAATTCCGGATTACCAATCAGGCAATTTTTACACTCATCCGACACAATTTAAGGTGCTTAAACGAGGAAGTTATAAAATAAACAGAATTCAACCAGGTTACAGTCAACTTTGGATTTTCTCGGGCAGTAAAAGGTAAAATTAATCCTCAGCATTGGCGCATGGTATACCATTAAACCTCATCATAAAAAGTCGATGGATATCTCCTTCAAACAAAAGTTGCAATTTTATCATTAAGCAACTATTTTTTCATGGTTGCTTTTTTCTGAACTCCAGGGGCACCAAACACTTTTCGATACAAAATTGATGTGAATCTTATGTTATTTTAATGACGGAATCTAGGTGAACCCGTGGGCCCAAATGTAGTCCTTTGTTTGTTTGTGCTACCGATTTTTGGTCAGGATCACAGAGGTGGCGATCTTGTCCTAGCTGCGTAGGCTGGCCGCTGGCCCATGCCAGCTGTAGTACTTTGTTTGAACTATCGGTGTAGAACTTTGTTTGTTAGAGCTGCCGGTTTCTGTCAAGGTCACAGAGGTGGCCGTACTGCCCTAGCTGCGTGGGCTGGCCTCCGGGCCATGCCAGCAGCCTATTTCTCTCTGTCCGGTGAATATATGTATTCTATCCTGCCACTTTGCCTTCTTTTGCCTTAAGGGAGCCTCGGGACGCTACATTGGTGGCAGCGGAAAGCAACCCGACTCTATAGGGATTTTATTCCGATCTCTACCGCCTACGGCATGTTGCAGCGGTGCGAAAGAAGTGCATATGCTACGGACGGGCCAAAAACGACGTCCACCTCCGGCATCTAACCCATCTCCGTGTTCTACAAGAAAGCTATCAACAACTGAAGCGACACTAGCCATGGACCACCTGGAAAGTTTCGTTCCAAAGGTTACCCCTAATATACTTGCTTAAGGAGATCGGCGTACTAACGCCCCCTACGGACATACTGATGGTCGGCAGAACCACTTATTCCGAACATTGTTTCCAAGCCAGACGAAACTCGAAGTGCAATGCGCTGTCAAGAGGGATCACTGACGTTGGTGTCAAGCATCGCCTCAATCGCGTCGAATGTGGGCGACTGGCATGGTTAGCTCGTGGGTGCTTGTTGCAGCACTGAGTATGTTGCGATGGCTGACACGGGAGGTGTATGAAGGGGCGCGTCGAGGACGACGCTCGAAAGAGGAGAGGGACAATGTAGTACTTTGTTTGTAAGAACTGCCGGTTTCTGTCAAGGTCGCAGAGGTGGCTGTACTGCCCTAGCTGCGTGGGCTGGCCTCCGGGCCATGCCAGCAGCCTATTTCTCTCTGTCCGGTGAATATATGTATTCTACCCTGCCACTTTGCCTTCTTTTGCCTTAAGGGAGCCTCGGGACGCTACAATCGGTATCGGTCAGGGTCACAGAGGTGGCCGTACTGCCATAGCTGCGTGGACTGGCCTCCGAGCCATGTCAGCAGCCTATTTCCTTCTGTCTGTCTGCCTTCTTTTGCCTTCGAGGAAGCCTTGGGACGCTACACCAGCGGCTTATTTCTCTCGGCCCTTTGAATAGATATATTCTGTCCTAGTATTCTGCCTTCTTTTGTCTTTGAGGAAGCCTCGGGACGCTACACCAACTGCTGTGAAATACACCGCTACACTAAATACATTATCCTCAGCAGCCATTTAAGATCCCACCCTGGGCGTATATGCGTATAGACCCTAGAATATGCGTTCCCTGTAATACTTCGTCTCTTTGAGCTATAGGGGTGGCCATATTGCCTTAGCTTCGTAGCCATTCCAGCAGCTCATTTCCCCTCTGTCTGTTGAATATACGCATTCTGCCCTGGTATTTTGCCTTCTTTTGACTTCAAGGGAGCCTTAGGACGCTATATTCTTACTTCTAGTTTTTACTGAAGTCTTTATAAGCCAACACCGTATGGGCAGGATCTGTTACGAATCTGTAAAAGAGCCAAAATACCGTGTCACGGGATGAAAGTTTCATAAAGTGGAAGTTAAATCACTTGCGTGCTCATACACATTGTTAAAGACATACAAATGTAACATGTATTTCTAAGTAAAAACCCGTTTTTTGAGCAGTTACATTAGACTAAGTTATAAGGCTCCCAACAATCAACAATTACTTGTTTTTAGCATTAAATACTAACAGCAGCTAATCATCAATGTAGATTTGTCTTTTTGGCAATTATTGATTTGAAAACACTTTTCTTAGTGTGGAGATATTGTGTTCAGTTTGGGCTTGGTTATCCAAATTAGCTCGTAAGTTTATTGGTCAGTAGATCAATGCGCTTTTTCCAATAACTCAGCCTTTTCGTCCTCCATTACCCTAGTACACAGTTCTTTTCTCTGAGTTTTCGCGAGGTTCGTAATTTTGATGGAATCAGGGAATAGATCAAGTCCTTTCCTCTACATGAATGAGTGTATTCAATGCCAAAGCGCTAAGAATGGCGGTGTGGAGGCATTTATTGCCCACCTAGCTTTTGAACACAGCATACCAACAGAATGGCCGAGTGATAGAGCTGCAAGGTTAACCGGGGCAGAGGCGAAAAGGCCTTACACTACTGTTGCCGCCACCCGAAAGAAACGAAGAAAACTTACAACGCCTAGGCCACTTAATAGTTTTATGGTGGGACTTTATCATTCTTACATTTATTGGCGAATTTGTTGCTGGAAATTAGCTAGGGCTTTACAGTGGTTTAAGTGAGAACATATGATGCTTTATGGTCACTTCTTGTTTGCGTGAACTTACATATTTATACCCATTCTCGCTTTGGTGCACAATGCGCAGTGTCATTGTGCGTTATTATTTTTGAGGCCTTGAGCGCAAGGTGTGAATTTTTCCTTCCACACCTTATCTGAATCAATGTTTGGCCTCTAGTTATTGCAGTATCGTTTCAGGTGTTTTGTTAACTATTAGGTAGCACCAACAATTCCTTCTTAGCTAGTGGGTTAATTTCCTGATTCTGAGTTCATCGGTTCGTCGGTGTCGGTGAAGTGTTATTCCCTTTTTACTTCTAGGTATTCGCTCAGCATATTCGTCGTAATGTCTTGGCTATATTTGACACAGCTTCAAGTTCAAATGTAAGCCGATTGTTGGGTGAGGCTTGGAACTTGATTCCCAAAGAAGTTCGGGCTTTGTACGATGAGGAAGCTGCTCGATTATCAAAAATTCACAACATTGAATTCCCGACTTATAAGTACCAGCCAAAACCTCGTCAGTGGCAGCCGAGTAGTGTCACTGCGTCCGCCTCTCCCGCTACAAGCAATTTTGATGAATCGCCTCCATCTCGAGCCCACCCGCCATCAGTTACGACTCCCGTTTCTTGGCTTCCTTCTTCAGCTGTCCTGACGACTCCCACTCCTCCTACTACCACATTAGTCGAACGACCTTCATCACCGGTGACAATTAAACCGGAACCTCCTAGTCCCCCTCCACAAACACTGCAGCCATCCCCTATACTACCACCTTTCCGGTCGGCCTCTCCCACGCGACCAAAGGTGTTCATTCATGACATTCATCCGACATCCGTCGAATTGTGTACACCCCAGTCGACTTCCAAACTGGTAAAAATAGCACCGGCAATCCCAGCCCCCATTGCGCCTCCTAGAACTGCCATCAAATCGGAACCCTTAGGGTACTCGGAACAAAACTCAAATGATCCATTCTCACCCTGTCTTTCGACCTCTTCTCCTCTCTCTCGTACACCATCTCCCGCCCAACAGTTCACTTCTATGCAAGAGAATATTATTTCACCAGTTGAAAACCAGTTGCCACAGAAGCCTCCCATTGAAGCCACAGTACAACAGACACTCGCCTCCGATCTGACAATACTACATAAGCTAATCAATCAAGCAACTACCAGTTCCCAACAAACGCATCAGCCCCAAGCGCAAAGCGACTCAAAGCCTTGTATTCTTCTAACCCCAATTCAGTCCGATATTGGGCAGCGGGCTATTATCTCGTGTGGCCAGTCCTCAACCGTGCCCACTCTGATCACTTGTGGTAGTACAATTTACGTTGCTCTCACGGTTCTGCCATCACCGCTTGAACCAGCCTCTGAGGTGCGGATTCCGGTGAATCAGGAGCAGGCAATGCTTGAGAAGCAGCGGTTGACGACCAATGACGACGATCTGTCGGGCTCCAATTTGGTCAAGTTGGTGCGCTCTTTGGATGCAAATCAGCCGCAATCCGCTGCGAACAGTCGGTTGGGCGAGCTGTTGCGAGCAGCCGCTGCCGCTGCGGCTACTACTAGCCAGTGAAATATTTCGTGTTTTGCATTTGACGATAAATTCTCCTCCTCTTCAGGTCACCATCTGTACATACTAGTTTATGCTTGTTCTATTTGCAATTCTTATTACCCAATTTCCGACCTTCTAACCTTTACCAGGGTTATGTTGTTCAGTCTTTTTGTATATCTTTGTATTTAGAACTGTTTTAACGCATTTCATTAGTCAATTCCGCGTTCATATTTTAATACTTGGGCCACTTCGTGGTTTTACATTCTCAGTACAAGTGTGCTTAGGTGGTACACACTTGTAGTCTCAGCTCCTTGAATCAGAACTGTAATGTTTATTTGCCTAAATTTGAGTTCCAAGTAACCCCTTCATTTCCATTAATTGCAAAATTTGAGTGTGGTGAAACCATTTATTTGGCATGAGTAGTTTGGTTTCATGACCTAACCCTGTAAATTCATTTCAACCAGATTTTACACTCTTGGCCTAGGCAAGTTACTCTTATCGAATTTTTGACCTATGTGCTCCGAATAAGCATAAAGCTATGGAGTAACTTGGCAACCACTGGCAAGTGTTGTAAAATCCATTCTTGAAATCACGACCGAGGAGGTGGGTGATCCATCGAACGTTGTATGTACTTTTGAACTTCTTATTATGCGTCATCGTAACGTAATTTTACGCTATAATGTGCGGCGGAATCTGAGTTAGGCATCACAAGAGCGTCTTTCTTCGCGTAATGCGAGCCACTGATCCGTAGTTCAGTTGCACCTCTGCTCACATCATATGTATGCAATTTCAATGCAAGCTACAAATAAGGTTCAAACCTTGGTGGCTTCGACGACCTCATTCCTACAGGACTATCCGTAGTCCAAAGTCGTCTTTGAATGATCTTAACTCATGCAACACTATCCTATCAGAAGTCCTTTGATCGTATTGGTTGATGTCTCACCAGATTGAGTGGTCAATTTCGATTTGTGATTTATAGTGCTTGTTGCTTCCCAAAATTGTTGTTAAATGAATTCAAAGTAACAGTGATTGGCTAAAGGTTTTCCGATCATATATGTTCTGAAGGTCAAAAATTTGTCATGCCCAGTCGGCTTTGCCTTGAGAGCCATTGCCTGGGTGTGGGTGTGTGTAGTAAACGATGGATCCCTTAAGAGATACAGCCTTTTGGTTCAGTACGGAGTACTATGAGTTGAGGTCGTAGGCTGTCATAATGCCCACTTCAAAAACCGGGGTTTAGAGGTCGTCTCTCTCCAGAGGCATTAGTCGCTTCTTTCATAATTTCCGGGTTGACGCAGATGAAGAGAATTGTCTGCTAGGCATTAAATCGTATGGAGCATCTGGGATTTATTCTTCAACCAGCGAGACGACGCAGACCTGTCAATGATGTTTGCAGAAGTCTACTATTCTTCCACGTTTTCGTATCTTTGAGTCAGCTTCTCATCAACATGGCGAAGAGGTGTACTTGCGGAAGTTCTCCGTAGCATTTAAGGCTATTTCCTCTTCTGCACCATTTGCCGTTCTGCAAAGCTCAGTGATTATTTGAAGTAGCAGAGTCAGCTGTCACTATTGAAGAGCTAAGCACACACCCATTTGCAAAAAAATGTGCCTTATTGGTGTTGAAAAGGTAGATGGAAATTTTAGACAAGAAAGAATTATATTTTGGATAAAAGGCCAAAAATGCATGCATCTGCTGGCGTTGAATAAGCTTTCACGCTGGCGACCAGTTTGTGCTCGTTTTCGATTGGCTGACTGTCGGAGGAGCAACTGCCTTTTATCATGTCATGCCCCTCCGTCGGGATAATGATGGAAAACCAAAACTTCTGTCATGTTCCCCAAAAAGTCAACACGCTATGAAGATGACAGTGAAGTGTGAATACTTTTGGTTTGACTTCAAAGCAAATTCTCAAACACATAATGTACCCTCCGCCTCATGCTTGCGAGTCAATTCTACAGTGGCTCCCAATGGCACCCTTCAGGTATTTTAGTAAGAATCATGCATTTGCGGTTATAAATGATTAAATCCAAATAAAGTATCAAGTGTTAAATACGATATAGATGAGAACAGGCTAACATGCTAGATAAGATTTAACTGCTTCTGCTCATTCTAATTGGGTCATTCACTAAAAATTATCAAGATGTTGATGTAGTGAAGGCGATTTTTGTGTAACCGCCTATTCTTGTGGCATATAGTGCTTTGCGATACTTTTTCTTTTCACTTCCCATAGAGCCTCACGAAATTGTGTTGTTGAGTAGTAGACATCTATTTTTAAAAAAATATGCACAAATAATTAGCTATATTGAAACACATCTCCCACTTGAGGGGAGAGGTTCAAGCTTAGATAAGGTTTCTACGCGGTTTTCTTGTCGTTTAGGACGCATCTTCAGGAGATCCTCCTCCTCTTGTTCCACAGAATTGCTCTAACAAATCAGGTCATCGGTGGAGCTGATAATTTGAAATGAGTTAATGCATACTACTTCCAAAATTTTCACTTTTGTTATTGCAACTACTTTGAATGAATCAGCATACTTAGGCTTTTTTAACACAGCGGAACGATTTCATATGCAATAGACGTGGATCTCGTGCCCATGCAGAAGGGAGAAGGAGCATTTTCAGTCGCCGCCGTACGCTAGAACAGAAATTGCACAGACTTGATATTTTATCCACCTTTTAACCTCTTTAAGTTCATTTTTTACTAAAGCCAGTGGATGTTGGTGAGTTGTCTTTCACCTACCTAGTAGTATGTTTTCACTTATGACTGGTTAGGAGGATTTGAATGAAGAGCCCAGATGAGCTCCGATACGTAACACTACAGGGGCGCTGCGGCAAATTCATGGGATTTTAAGGACAAATCAAGGACGTAACAAAGTCATCATTTCATAATTTTTTTTAGCGCTGGTTTGTTTCCCAAACTGGATTGTTTATTGTCTTGCAGGAGTGATTAGAGTCAGAACCCATTTAAATTCATTCAAAAGACTGGCACCGCAAGTGGGTGGGACCAAATTCAAGCCAGGTCACAGTGGTTTCTTCATACTTGAGACATATGGCATATTCTAAGGGCTCCACGGTAAAGGCTCAGCATGTCCCTTGTGAAACCACCAACAGTGTGCCTGCGTAGACGTAGTCAACTCCCCATCGTCTACAGTCATTACTAAACCCTTGAACTGTATGCATGCATCCGAGGCTTTCTAGTTCTCCTTTCCCATTGTCTTTACTTTACTCCTGGATGTGTGGCACAAAGCCGATAGAGAAACTTGTATTGAGATAGTCCAACAGAGCACACCCCAAATGCGTCCTACTCGCTTCAAATTGTGAACTTATTTACCTATAAATTTGCAAAGAAAGCGGAAGTAAAATCCCACCTGCATGAGCTTTTGTCATTAAATGTAAGGTATGGTGTGGAATAGCCTACAAGATCGGAGTTTGCGGACTCCGTAGATACAACAAGTAGGCGCATGATAAATAACACTAATTCTGAGCATAAGTGCGGATGTAGTGCAGAGATCGTTGAGCTATCTTTACAGTGGGGATAGGGTGAATTAGGAGCCACTTCTCTGGTTTTGCTAACAAACAGTCTCTACTGCCGTTAAAATATGGCGTTTTGTGTATGTCCTTTGAAATCTTTTTTGTGGCATTACTTTGCTCATTTTAAAATTGGTGAGACTGTAAACCAGTGGCAAGCTCTTTTCCTTTTGATTGCGTGAAACTCATATTTTTTTACCATTTAAAATTACACGCACCATTGCCGCTTTACGCTTCCGTGATAAATGTGACGCGGAGATGGGCGAGAGAGAGAGAGGGATGCTAAGTAAGCCGTACAGCTGTTAGTCGGAAGAACTTTAGAGTCCTCGGCTTGTGATGGTGTCTAGTGCGTACACAGGCTCAATGAGTCACAACAGAAGCATCCCACACAGCATGTCCTGCCCCGCCCGAGAGAAGGGGCAACTCTGAGACCAAAGAGCTGGCCAATGGCAACTAGTCGCTCATAAAGGCAGAGCGCGAGAAGAAGGCCTGACGAAGGGCTCACATCCCAGCACAGGCGCTGGTGCAGTCACATCGCCCATCAGAACGGTCCTCTCTCCACCAGACGGCTGTATTATGTGTGTCCCTGCTGCCGACCAAAAAAACCCTCTTATTTCAGTGGATGTGGTCACGTAGGAAAACACTTACACTCGCACTCTGCATTTATTCTCGGCAAATTATATTTGTTGGAATTGAATATTTCGCTACACCGACATTTACAATCACCACAGAACTTAGCAGCTAGTTTCTCGGTCCGTCCATGGGTCCTTGGTAAAATTTTTTCCCGTAAAGGGAGATGCAAAAAGGGATATTTACTTGCCCAATCCGCATGTTTTACGCAAATGATGACATGACTGGAGGTTTCCGCTACTGGGTCTTCATACATCTCTAAAATGTGTAATGTCAGCTGTAGCAATTCAGTCCAGCCTACAGGGTGGAAGTGTGTGGGGGTAGATGCCTTTAAGGCGATGGGATTAGCATGTCTATGAGCGTGTGCACTTGTGTGCCTTGGTGTGACAGCCCCAACAAATCATATGTCGTCGGGTGGAAAATATGTGAGTGAATAACTACCCCCATTAGGGAGTGGACTTTTCAGCCCCATAGTTAAAATGGCCTCTCTGTTAGGTGGGCACACGCTGAGACAGGCAGTCACTGCTCATTCACCTGTTTCACAGCGCGGCGTTCAGTTACGGTTCCCCTCCTTTCTGAAACGTAGCGGTGAAATGCATGAGGTAGTGAAACAGAAAAACTATCGTAATGCCCTTCTTGATGGCGAAAAGCATTTTGCCAAGGGTTGAGTGACGATTTCAATTGGAAATAGTCGGTCTATTGAACGGGTGCCCCTATTTAAAAGGAATACATCACTAAGAATAGGTAACATTCAACAGATATAAAAAACACCGATATGCCATGATTTGAAACTGAATAAGTAGCATACCAAGAAAAGAGATCGTGAGTTTACAAACGCTTTTCATAATTTTTCAAAACTGATTTGATCCTTTACTGCACATTCAATGCACATTTAATTGCGAGACGTAGTCGGTGGCCCCTAATCAGTGCTTCAGACGACGCTCGATCGCAAAAGTTAACCTACTTTATCAAAATCATTCATTTGTTTGTTGTCTTAACCCTTCGCTCAACAAATAACTGAGCTATTTGTTGGTTAGCATTGCCCTGACATTGCCTTCGCAACGGCTCAACAGTTTGAAGTCATAGAAGCGTTAAGCGTAAAGACTGCTCTTGAAGTTGCCCCGATGTCTGAACTTCTAGTCTTTATCCAGGATCGGAGTTCTAAGAGTGGAGGGTGCATCAAAGTGCAAGTTCGGATTTGATCTCGGTCATTCATCCGCATGCTGGTTTTGACTCCGGGATAAGCAGAGCCTGTCATGGCAGCCTGAGCAGAGACGTTCAACGCACGTTGGTGAGGTGACCCGGCAACAAGGGCGTGCCTGCATGCACGCACACGCACGTACGCACGCACGCCATTGAGAGTACGTGAGTGCATGTGCGTGCACACGCGGACACACACCAACCAGGCAGCCAATGGCAATTCTGGCTGATGAGAAAAATAGGTTCGATGCATGCTTCAAGGCTTGGACAGGCAATGCTGCCGCCTCGTTCTCTTTCTCTATTAGTGAGCTTTGTTTACTCAGAACAATGGGATTGTTGTTGTCTAGCTACGCGCTGAGTCCTTAAATAGCAAGGACCGGTTTGAAGTACTGGGCAAATGCCACTTACGTGGTAGCGATTGTTCCGGGGTATCCTTACTTTGCCAAAATGTAAATGCTACAGTAGTGAAGCTCATTTAATAGTATAATGGGTCATCTTTTTGGCGTCTATTGACATCAATAATCAAATTCGATTAATAAGTTGCAGTGTCAAGCCGTCATATGTCCAGTTAATTCACTTTCACCATTTCGGGTATTCCTTTGAGGTTTGACTTTGAATGTCTCGTTTGTTTTACTATGTTGCAGTGTAGTGCGTTTGCAGCTGGGAAAACTGAAATAACAAACCAAGAGTATACATAATGAAAGAGCTTGATGAGTTAGGTTAATGAGATTACACCACAACTCCATTTGCTTCACTTGTCCATTCAATCACGCGGGTCTCTTTAGCTTCCTGAGATAGTATGTTCACACTGATGACATGGATTTAGTTCATCCTGACTTATCAACGGGGCGAAAGTTTTAAGACATCTAGCCTTTGTCCTTTTAAGCACTCAATATTCTTGACGAGCCTTACAGACTGCCCCATTTGCCGCCAGACGCCACTTTTACACACCATTGAACAATAACTAACAAATCCGTAAATACCTGCCTTCAGGTCGCTTGCCGCTAAGCCATGGACAAGGCGGCTTGGAAGTGCACCAGACGACCGCTTGCCGTTGAAACTGTGCTGTGGTGCGAGGCGTGTGTACGGCCGCGAGGGCAGAGCGGCCGGTGAATCACCCGATAGTGTTGCCCGACCATGGGAGCAAAATCATGCTGGTCGTGCTTCCTACACATCCGCACTAGTTCATAAACATCGGAAATGGGAAGAGGGCTGCAAGGCATGTACTATTTCGGCCGAAAAAGTAACGGTTTAGGCAGGCGAGACGGCGCGATTATTTCATCAATACGATCCCTCCCACAGTTATTTAGCGTAAAAGTGCATCGATTTGTGAGATTTTTTGAATTCCTGGATTGGGGAAATCTTTTGTACGCTTCTGAATAGTGCACTCTTATTGTCACCTTTTAAGTCCCTCAAAGAAAGTAGGTCGAACTTATGTCGAAGGAAAAATATGATATGAATGTTGTGACGATGAAGCTCCATGAGGCATGGTCTACTCGAAACCTGATGTCAATGTACGCACCAAGCATCACCTAATAGAAGTGTGTGCCCAACACCTTAAGCTTTGTCAACCCAGCATCCCCTTATGGAGGAACTTCCACTAATACACCAATGCGGCAACTACACTGTGGACGCAACCTTCAGACTGGTTCACCGCCACTTCTTTCAAAGTACGACCTTATTTACCAAGTTCGCGTCCATTTTAGAGGAAGCAAGTACGATGTATGCTCGACAAATAATGGAGCATACTGATTGAAGAAGAAATGCCAAGTGAAGACGGGGAAGTTCAAAGTAAATTCTTTCGAAGCATTTCGTTATGTTACGGATAGAACTCAGGGATCAACGATGTGGAATATTTTCAATGAGGTGGACACAGGAAGTAGACGCGCCATTGGCATAGGTTACAGTCCTAAAGTAAAGGCTAATTGAAGTGTTGCTCATCGCGGTTACTTGCATTAATAAGTCATGAAGCACTTCAAACGAAGGTACCGAGGTGGAGTGTGGGTATTCTTTCCAACGCCAAAAGCATTTTTGTGTGCAAAGTTTGGGGGGCGTAAACTCGCAACCCTTGCTGCGGCAATAAGCGAGGCATAGTGAGGTGTTTTAGTGCTCTAGACATTCAAATTTCTAGTGAGTGACCCCATTTCACGCATACAAATGCCAGAAACCACCTTAAAAAGGCGTTTTGTTTTGCTCACAAGCCGTAGTACCTGTTCAATCACATCAGATGTGGAACACGTGGGTCTGCCGGTGTCTAGCCCACCGGACCTATCTCTATCCCTGAGATCACCGCGACATCTGTTCAGCATGCACATTACGGGTACGACAAGGAGCGCGCGTGCGCCTGGCCAAGGTCGTTGCGTGCTCATTGGCCATTCTTAGTCTGCGATTCCGTAAATTACTTTGTTGACTCACCACCGGATTCTAAGTCTGCCTGCTGTTTAATTGACCATTCACATCTGACTACAATCCAACAGCCTTGTCTGGTAGTATTCAAAACAGTGAGAACAACTTTGACGTTGAGGGAAGTGAGCATAGCGACTTGTGCATATTTCAGATCCTGAATTAAGAAAGTTCAATGCATGACAGCATACTGAACCATAGAGAAATCAGTTGATTATGCCAAAGGCACGGTAAATATAGTATTTAAAAAATAATGTCCACATAAATGCAACACTTGGAAGCCGAGTCTGAAGACCCCAAAGTGCCGATGATTCCATCAATAAAATTATCATCAGCTTAAAATTGCATCTTTTTGTGTTTACAGATAAGAAGAGGAAGGTTAAAATGACGGAATTTCCGGGATCCACAGAACTTCAGTCTCCAGACGGAGTGACCTTTGTCTAGCATTCTGGTCCCATTCTACTGACACTATGAACAAAATCCATCTAAAGCTGCATGCAAAGACAGTTGAGTGCCTGTATGCTTCAATCTCTGGTAAGAGTAGGTACCGTGAAGATCGCCGGCATCTCAAATGAACTGAATGGATGCCTGTCAGAAATTATGAAATGTAGTAGACTGTCGAATACCCAAAGATATGGCGCGATAATTGGAACCTTGGTTCCGAAGGCAAGGTGTGCATGCTAGAGAGCTTATGAGGCATCCAGTTATTCATTGAAATGGAGGCAGACGTGAGGAGTAGAGTGCTCACCATTGTTCCACTCCACCGGCAAGCAAGAAATCACGGATTCACAATCTTCTACAAACATCGGTTCGCCGTTTTAATCACCTTTGTTCAGGGAGGACAAGATCAGAACTTCATTAACCACCAAACTCCAGATAATAATATCATGCTAATATATGATGAATTCGACTAATTTCTTTTGCATACAACAATGCCTGCGCACGGTTTGAGGGACATGAAAGCCAATAACGCAAAACAATACAATAAATCTTTCAAATAGGTATGTCTTCTGAGAAATTTATTTCGCGTTGCTCAAATTAAGTAATCTTTTGACTGAGCTGGAAAAATTCTCGAGTTGATGGAATGCACTTGTGAATGTGACTGTCTCCAAAAGTAGGGCCTTACATTGCGGGTGATCGGTGAGAGGATTACGAAAGTTGCCAACGTGCGGCTCCTAGGACGGAGCAGAGGCGATGTCTTTGACCGTGAAGGAGGTAAGGCAAGGAGAGACGCAGGGGGAAGTCGACAGTCCAAGCTACCAGGCTGGACTGAGAGGGACCGGAGCCAAAATGGTGGGAACAAAGGGGACAGAAACGCGAGCAAGCGTGATTCACCCGCCGGTAGGCATGACTCACGACATTGGGTCACCCGGCGGAGCATGCGCTTTTGCCGCTGGGCGCGTATTTTCGTTGGGGAATAAAGTGCAAACAAAACGGCTAGTAAGGTCAAGCATTAAGCAGCAAAAATCCAGTTGCGTAGTCCTCATTCTTTCCATGCAAAAAATTTTTAATGTCTTGTAAGGCAATCTGGCCTTTGTCCATTTTTATCCTGCAATCACAAAGTATTTTACATTTGTAGAAAGGCTTACGAATAACTTATGAATTCTAGAAACATGATTTGTCAAATGAAAAAGAAGACAATTCCAAAAAAAGTTAGTCCGTGCATTTAAACGATTACTCTGTGCCTAGAAATTTGTACTTTTTAGATTGGTTGATGAGTGAAAAAGTGGCATTTTAACTCACAAAGACCAACTACCTATTCATTTAAGTAGACAAGTGATTAAAGCAGTGGCGGGATTCGCCGAAACATGCTGCCAAAATTTTCACTCTTCACTTAAGGCGGAATTTTGAAAGAAGTTGATCGATTACCCATGGTAGGCCCAAGTTTGTGAGCAGGACTTGGCAGTGCTGAGAAAAGGATTTGGGCGATGAACTACACGCAATGGAATGATCTCTGTCCGCTAGACCGGACGGCCAACCGTGTGTTTTTTGCCCTGACCGTGGCGCTAAATCACTTGTTATCAATCTACGCGATTGTTTTGAGCATATCATTTTTCATCAAAATGACAACGTTAAAAAACAACGGCACTGGAATAATACAGCGCTGGTCGTGCTGTTGTGCGATAGCAGGCACGATACCAATTTTGGTGCAGAACTGCATCCAAATTGTGCAGAGCTCACAGCTCAATATGGGTATGGTCACTGATGCACGCCTCTTCACTTGGACTCGACCCTTTACTTTGGCCGTACAATTCCTCCGCAACTGGACCTATGTCTGCGCCGCTTGCATAGAATGCTATCTCTGCAAAGGCAAGGTTAGCCACAAAATTCTGGAGTGGCTCAGACTTACCTTCTATGCACAAGTGGTTGCAATCCTCCTCTTTAGTGGTCTCTTTTACTACATCCTCGTGAATTGGTACCCATGTCGGGCGATAGCATGCACAGGGGACTTCGACGATTTACCAATATTATTCGTAGTCCCAGATAGGTTGGTGAACTTCGTAGGGGTATCCATAGTTCTCATGAGTACCCACTTGCTGCCGGCATTCGTCCTCGTAATAATGAAGGTGGTGACCGTACACTATCTTCTAGCCCTGCCCGCTAGTGATAGGGGTCTAGACACGCGATGGTCCTTCGTCTCTACGCTGATCCACACAGCGGTAGCAGTGTGGGGTTTGGCTGTGGGATTGTTGGTGGGTGAAATGGCGAGTCCCTGGGTCCTGGTTTGGGCGTGGGCTAGCGTGGCGGCGCTGGCGGACACGGTGACAGTGATTTTGTTAGTGGGCGCGGCGAATAGCGAGGCGGCACTAGCGCACGCAGCCCACTCCCATCTGGTACACCTTGAAAGGCCTGCTAAGGATTTTAGAAACATTCTCCACGCCTACCTCTGCTTCTCACTGTGCGATTACTGTCTGCATATTAAAAGGATGTTTGTTTTCAGATTGTATAAACAATAATACAAGCATCTGTCGTTTCCTTTGCAAGGCTCTCAAAACAGTATCGATGGGAAGAGTCTTGATTTCTCACAACGCATGTAAACTAACTCGCAGCAATGAGAAATGCTTGGATGGAGACTATTTGATGTGATTAAAATCTAATTATGCATCAGCACTTCCACATAAATTAAGCTTTTCAAAAAAATTCCCGTCCACGCCTGGGATAATTTATTCATGACACTTTATTCGGTAATAATTGAAACTTAACATACTACGTTAATTTTGTTCAAGAATTGTCAAGTCACTGGGCTATCTGGGCCTGGTAGCCCTCTCTGTTTCTGACTAAATGGTCCCAACGGGGGCTGTGGGTTGATCTCGAATGTAAAGTCGCACGCCCAAGGAGTCTGCGACTGATAGTTGAGCTAGGGAGTCGGTGTTGACCTTGTTTATGAAACTCATACCTTGTGAAATATGGCTAGCTTGATCATATCTTAACATGGATAAAGCAAACTAAGCACGAAATTTGCTAAGAGTTCGAGATACCAACATCTCAGTGACCGGCTGCCGTGAAACAACAAAGGGAGCAAAGCTGCCCACCCGAAAATCCAATACTTAGAATACCGAAAAGATCAGCCCAATCACGTAGGCCAAACCCAAGCAATACACTAATGATACGGTAATACCTAAAATAATATTGCAATCATCTTAAGGAGCATCGTAAACAATAATGACAAACAACAAGGACAAAAGGAACGTGATTTATATTTTGGGAGCACCGAGAGCCATCGGCATCTTCTCGATAGTGACCCGGTGGTTGCGAATGTACATGATCGGTACGCCAATGATCTTACGAATTCGACGTCGAAGGTCACGGTCACACGTGGCGACTATGTAACAGCGCGCCTGACACCGTTCGACCAGACAGTCGTCAGCATACGTTCCTTTGTGCTGGCAGGTCAAACGCTCTATCCGAGGATCACGAAGGATTCTGCGATGGAAAAGTCATGACAATGTTGATATGCAGAAAGGAAACCAAGACTGAAGTAAAAAATCCAGGCAATGGATTCTGGTGAGATTTATGACACTTATAATTTAAACGGGTCAATTCGATTATAAGATTTTGGTAGAATAAAAAGCGAGTTCGGAAAGTAGGCATGATAGAGCCGAAATGGTTTAAAATAAGTCGACATTTGAATGGTTTCAATGAAATCATTAAACACTTCAATAAGATTGTGCCGAGAACGCATAACCAGTGAAATAAATCCTGAATTCAACACCAAAATTATTGGAAGTTTCCGGAAATCAACTAAATCCAGAAAAGCGCCCAGCAGACTGCTGTGTAATACACCTGACAACACTTAACACTCCCCCGAACTGGTGAGTTTGTAGTAAAATGAATAAAATGTTATCTTGACTTAGGAAAAATTGAATGAACCAACCAAAACCTACCTTAAGGCGACCCGATATCTTTCAGACATCTTCTCAATTTCACCCATAACACAATCTGTTACGTAGAGGAAGCCTATGAGCAAAAGGACAAATAAATACGAATGCAGAGCTCACACTTCGCTAATAAGCAGTCCATTATGGAATTGAACAAATCAAGTCTGTTTTTGATGCTGAAGTTCACATAGTTTGTGTCAAGGAGAATGTGGTAGGGAGGACCTAGAGCCTCATTGTATGAGTCTCGTAAGCAGGAGACGAGCTCGCTTCGATTTTTAACCACCATACGAGTGGCCGCCTTGGCAACCTTCTTGGCATCTCGCAACTTATCACGATCAAGTTTTTTGCTGATATGGAAGCATTAAAAGAGGTTAAAAAGGCAACCTACATTCTTGTATCCTTTAAGTTGAGCGTTTTCTTCATCACTGCGAATTTGCGCGTTCGCTTTCGCTTACCCATTTCGATCTCATAACCTGATGGAACAACATGAAGGAAGAATAAGACATTCCCACATATGAGCAGCAAAATAGACATAAGAGGATAACCATTACTCCAGAGAACAGATCATCGTGGGTTACAAAAAAAGTAGGTCGACACTGCCACATGTAGTGCTGCGGTTGTAAACAGCTTTTGGGGAAATCACCAAAGTGTGACGTACATTAAACGAAAAGTAAAGTCAAACCGACTAAAAAACCCCAAGGAATGATAGGATATTTAACACCGAAGCAAAAGTGAGAAGTGCGGTAGAAGTACCTACTTGGGTTAACTGAGTCGACCCACGTCAGGCTTGAAGGCTAAGTTGAGGGGAGATGCCATTTTGTTACTCAAAATACGATAATTCAAATAGCGACGAATTTAATTATACCCATTAGCTTAACACAAGGAATTAGTGCATTAAAAATTATTTAGTGTTTTGCCATGCATTTATTTGTGGCGGCATTTAGAAACGTTGTGCTTTGATGGGATGAAGCCGTACGACGAGGGCGTGGATTACGGAACGGCTCCTGGGATAGATGATGTAAATCTGATTCTTTGGTTCGTCAATTTTATGCATCTAGGAAGGGATACAGGCACGCTTTGAGTCTGATGGCCTAGATGGTCCGTGGGATTTCATGAATGGTGCGTGTTTATTATTTCAAGATTGCTTCTGTAAATAGGTATGAGCCAATGGAATGAGTGGCTTTTATTATTACATGGCATGCCTTTAGCAAAAATTTGATGCATTCCATGAATTTTGGAGGCGCTTTTGTTAGGACTCAGGTTCCCTTGTGCACCACTCCTGAGGAAAGGTATTTTAGTCAGCTCTTGCACTTAACAGCTACACCTCAAACTTAACTTCTTTAACTATTCGACGTTATATTTCGTTTCAAGATGTGTGCACTTTGGCCTTTTTTGTTGAATTTTTAGATTTCGGCTATGACCCCTTTGATGATGAGGATCTCGAATGAATAAATGCATTTTCACTGCTTTGAGATGTGATAATTGAGTCTGTACTGTAAAATATACCAGTTTTGAATAGTCGACTTCCCATCCCTAACCTCAGCTGCTTGAATTGAAATTGCTCCGCTTACCCCCTCATGCCACTGTGGCTAATATTTGGTCATTAATGGTAGGCTTGGTCTGTTAGCATTTCGTTCGATAAATACTTCATGGATGTTAGTAAGTTTCATTTCTCAGTGACAATGTTGTTTTGTGAATACACCAAGGTCTTGCTTAACCATTCGTATAATAATGGACAAATAGGGGGCTCGAGGGTACCATCATGGGTGGAATATGTATTCAAATCGCAGCATGTTGCACTGCGACGAGTTTTTGCCATCGTTGTGGCAGCCATTATTGTAAGTACCTTCGTCAGCGGATTGTCTACTTTTCAGCTGTCAAAGATCAATGAAAGTGGGAACTTTAGAACGCCTACAGAGAGCAATGGTAACAGGGAAATTGGATGCGGGTTATCTTTGCCGTTTCCTGCTAAATAGAATCGAAATAGATAGATCTGCTAGTTTAAAAGGCCAGCCAACATCTGGTCTTGCTTTACCCGCTACCAATTCTGTCATCAGTCACTTGGCAGGGGTTATCCCGCTTTCTTCTTCCGGACTTCTGAGCGGTATACCCTTCTTAGCGAAAGATAACTTCTGCGTTAAGGACCTAGGCTCCACCACATGTGCGTCCAAGGCTCTGCACAACTACTCATCACCGTTTAACGCATCAGTGAGTTGTTACCGTACTTTATGAACCTCACACTCTCTTCAGATACCATTGTCCGGCTCTCATCACTGTAGGTTGTTCAGGCTCTGATAGATGCCGGCGCTTACTGCTTGGGTAAAACTAATATGGATGAATTTGCAATGGGCTCGGGATCAACTGACAATACATTACACGGGCCCGTGGTGAATCCATGGTCGCCCTCCTCATCTGACGACCCTTGCATTGCGGGCGGTAGCTCCGGGGGCAGTGCAGCAGCGGTGGCTGCCGGTCTTGTGCCCTTCGCTCTCGCTTCCGACACGGGCGGGTCGGTGCGGAACCCGGCGGCTCTATGCGGCGTTGTCGGCCTCAAACCCACTTACGGACTGGCATCGCGTCAGGGAATGATCCCGCTTGCCAATATCATAGACTGCCCATCTATTACGGCTACTCGAGTTGCGGATGTCAAAACGGTGCTTGCCACGTGGGTCCAACTGGGCAGTGCGGCTAGATGCGGGGACGCCACTCTAGCCACTATCCGACCACCTCTTCTCCCTAATCCATTTCGCATTGGCATCCCCAAGGAGTACTACGTACCCGGGATGGCTCCAGAGGTGGTGGAGGTTTGGGATCAGGTGGCATCGTGGCTAGCAGATGATTTCAAGTTATCTGTCGAGTCTGTGAGTCTCCCTCATACACCCACTGCCACCGCGGTCTACTCTGTCCTATGCTCGGTAGAGGTAGCATCCAACATGGCACGGTAATTGGCTGCAAAGTCATCATTCCGTAATAGTAAGTCAAAACAGAGTGTAACACTACTATGCATACGCAGTTACGACGGCCTTCGATATGGTCTGCGGGCAGAACCCACCCCGGATATGCGAGAAGCACTGACTCAACTGAATTTGGACACCTCGGATGGACTGGCGGCGGGGTCCCGACAGCTAGGCTTTGGAGAGGAGGTACGCAACCGTATACTGGCTGGGAACTTTTTCCTTCTTCGTGGACAAAGACATCGGCATCTGGACGCTGCTCGGCGGCTCTGGCGTCTTATCAAAAACGACTACTTGGAAGTTAGTTTTCAATCTTTATTAAAGCACAATGATACGAGGCTGAAACCTGCTTAATTTAACGTATACAGGGTTAGAGAAGTGAATGCGCTGCGTACTTACAAGCAGGCACATTTTATAATGCGTTTACGCGCTGGCCCTAGAGCAAGTAATCCAAATGCGCCGAGTACACAGTTCGACGAGATGACCCATCATCTTCCAGGTCTTCACTAAAGTGGACTTCCTGTTAGCTCCAGTGACTCTACGCCCAGCGCCTAATCTACGCGAGTTTTGCCAGCTGGATAGTCGTTCTCGAATAGCCCGAGAGGACCCCTGCACAGTTGGAGTCAACCTAGCAGGTCTTCCAGCAATCAGCATCCCAATTAAACTGAGTAATTCGAAGAGACTCCCAATAGGACTGCAGCTCATCGGCCCTCCATGGTCTGAGAAGGACCTAATTTCACTTGCGGGGCGCATCGAAGAAGAAGCGGATTTTCCTCTACTTGTGGATATACCCTCTCTCTTAGATATCGAATAGCACCCGAAGGATTAAAGTTTCCACTCACAAAATAAAAATTATTTCGACAAACGAGTTTTATTCGATAACATATGTACAAACATCGAGGTATACCAACAGTGAGGTTCTCATTTAGAATAAAACCGTGTTATGAGCACCAGGGATGAATATCAGTGGAATGTTTGGTAGAGTCAAATGCAAGTTACGCATTGGTATTTTGATGGCAGGAGGCACTTACGTTTTGCTCCTATCGCGTGACTGATATTCGAGGCCCCTGCTTCTGAGGTGATCTATTCTGCTCTTTGATAGCTTTCCAGAGACACTCATTGCATAAACTCCCGGCGTTAACTTGTCTATCCTCAACCATCGTGCAACCCAGCTCTCAGGGGGATTCATCATCGCGACCATTCCGTCGAAGTTGTTCGAGGTGCACTCATAAACAGACTCTCGGTCTCCTTGAAGGTTTAGGTAGTCCTCACAGTTTTCACAGCCATTCATTTCAAATTGAGACATCGTTTTGATAAGTCCACACAATAAACAAGCTCGTAGGTGACGCAAGTCCGCGGGCACTATATGTTGCATGTCCATAATGACCGAGAGATGGGGAGTCGAACACGAACTCGTATATTGTCGACGAATAAACTAGTTTAAACAAACACCTTTTATATAATCAAGGCTTAACTAAGATGCATGCAAAACGTCGTATTTTTTAAGGCGGATATTCTGGTTCGCCAACCAATAGGCAAGATTTCAGGTGGTAATGATTAATGTAAATAACGGAAATTTATGGCTTCATGTACATGAGACGAAAATCCAATTGTTTTACTGTAGGTCCTTTTTAATGTCAAAAGGAACCATACTGGTACAGAATAAAATTCTATTAGCAAAAACACAGAAATCCGTGTCTGATCTGCTGTATCAATCATCACAACGGCTTTGATGTCTTCCAAATCCCTCATGAGACAAGGGTGGAAGTCACTAAATTTTTATTTAGAAGCGAAAGCATTCAACCCTAGTGTCAATAATACATCAGTGCGATTCAGTAGCATGTGGCGCCTTTTTACCTTTGAATTTCATTAAGGGAGAGGAACTGAACCGGCTTCGAGCAGTGCTCTAACAAAAGAATCCTTCGCATACCAATTAAGAGTAATAAGATTAATGGCCCAAACCAGAACTGTCCAGTAAAGTGGATGCCTCATTGGTTCTAGAGGCCAATATTCGTAGCTTATCTGCCTTTATTACTTTATATTCATTTTAGGCTTCTCTACTTTTTCTTCCGGTTAGTTCAGTTAGTAGGTATGTAGTGTCCCGAGGCTTCCTCGAAGGCAAAAGAAGGCAGAATGCTAAGGTAGAATATATATATTCAACGGACAGAGGGAAATAGGCTACTGGCATGGCCCGGAGGCCAGCCCACGCAGCTAGGGCAGTACGGCCACCTCTGTGACCTTGACCGAAACCGGTAGTTCCAACAAACAAAGTACTACAAGGAACGCTGAGAGAGCTCCGTTTGTTCTCGTAATTAGCACCTTCATTCAGCTACTGCAGACAGTCACATTACAAATTACGCAATTTGCTTAAGACCAGCATTGACTTCAGCGTCAAGCCGTCCTGAAGAACACGAGGGTAAATTACTTTCTATAAGTAGGATCTGCCAAAAAAATTCTCTATTAGGAACTTTCGCAGATTTAGCCATCACCAGTGAATTTCTCCCATTCGGTGAAGTTATAGTTTGCTGATAAACTGATTAAATCACAATGTTTTTGTTTTGAATCGAATCCTCTTTCTGCTGCCACTAATACGGCACCTCGAATTTTCCTCGAAGTAGTAGTAAGTTATCTTTATTATGCGAAGCTATTAGGGTGAAGAAGAGCTGGAACCTATAAAAATGGTAAAGGCTGTCGCCGAACGAGAGTACGGCCTTTGACGTCTGGATGCATTGCACAGTTGAAAATGCATCAAACAAATGACCAAACCACAAAACAATGCCTGTGATTATCATTTTATGATACTTTTATAAGATTCTAGAGGAAATAAGGGTGATTAAATACTTCAGATTCACAATTTTGGTGAATTGCAGTTTTAAATAGCAAATAACTGAACGACTAGTGTTGGTTTCGATAGATTTATAAGACATTAATAGGCGAAAATTTTCAAAATAAACCATCGACTATGTCAAGTTGAGATTTGATATGTAAGCACAAGTTGAATATGGTTGTTCAACTCCCGATTTCGGTAAAGGGCCAATTTAGGTCTCTGCTATTGGGCCTTCGCCGGGTGGGCTAGCCTTTGGGCCATGCCAGTAGCCTCAGCTCCATCCCTATGCCAAACATACATATATTCTGCACGAGTACTATGCTTCATTTCGCCTTCAAAGAAGTCTCGGGGCGCCATAGTAGCTCTCTAACATTTTATCGTGTGTAAAGGTGTAATACTTGGAGAGTAAACGCATTGCTGAAATGCAATTGAGCCGTTAAGCACCCGCTAAACCAAAAAGAAGAGCTAAACCAATATTCAGTTTTATTAAAAAAACTCCAACGCTCTATGATCAAAACCCTGTTACAGCGAAATTGCTAAAGAGTAGTTCTGCTCTTATAATCTTTGACAAATGACTCAAATTAGTTTATGCAATTAACTAAAGTCTTTACCATTTTTTTGTTCTTAAACATAAGTATTAGCTGGTACAACCATTAGAATTTATTTACTTTATCCCTCTCGATCAGTCAGTCATAAAGCTACAAATAACCGAACAGACTTCTTCAAATTTGCTTCCCTGATCTTTATTGGCTTAGTGAATAGAAGAGACCATTATTTGGTATTTTTTTGCGATAAAAACTCCACTCAGTTCTTGTTAGGTTCATAGCAGTCCATAACGTTTATCCTTGCTAACAGCTGCTTCGGCTACAGTGACCATGTGAAGATCCATATCATTATAAACTATAACAGCCATTCCATTTCGCATTTACTGCAGTGAATTTTTTGGTTGACATCAAAAATGGAAGGAAAGTAGAAAAGGACAAAAGCACTCCAGCATGCGTCTCTACAATTGCCTAGCTGAGTATCAATGTGATACGCCCAAGCCTTCTCTGAAGTCGTAGTAAAGCGTAACGATCTAAAAGAGGTGCACCATTGACGTGCGGATGAGCGGAGTTGTTGCAACAGAAGTCCTACCTACGAAAACTGAGGAGTCCACGCAGCCAAATATGCATTTTAACAAATTGCAGTTCAATTTTGGAACACAAACTTCAGTTCCTCAGTCTCAACCATCATTTACGGTTATGACTCTTACGATTCCTCAGCAAGCCACACAAGAACGCCTGATTTGGCAGTTCCATGCGCTCATTTTTAGCTCAACGACAATTCCCCCTCAGTTGTAGCTTCCAGTATCCCTTTCACAGTATTTATGTCCTAACAATATTGCGATATAAAATTTCAAACTCATGTTAATGGCTTTAAATGAATTCGACTTCGTAATTCCATCAAAACCATTTGGTAGCCTACCATGGTGAAGATGTCTAATTAGTAAGGCTTCATATATTCTACTGATTTCAGTGGCCAGGACTATTTGTATGCTTGGAAACATCGGAGCACCTCTTTTGTAGCGTCCCGAGGCTCCCTCGAAGGCAAAAGAAGGCAGAATGATAGAGTAGAATATATATATATTCAACGGACAGAAGGAAATAAGCTGCTGGCATGGCCGGCACCCCTGTGACCCTGACCGATACCGATAGTTCAAAGAAACAAAGTACTACACTATACAAGCTATAAGTGATTACACGTTATGGAAATTAGTGTGAAAATCCAGTGAGTGCTAATGTACTCGCCTTCAAAAGTAATTCTGAATGCGATAAATGAAGTTGGAAACTTGAAGAAGCCTCATTCCCATGATAGGAAAAATACATTAGTTTCCCTGCAATACAGATAAGCATAAATGAATTACAGTTGAGGTACTTATAGGTAATAGATAGGTGGAAATAGCATTAAGCATTAGTGAAATACGTGAGTCGTTTGCATAACTCCACCGGGTAGGATGGCCTTTGGACCACGTTAGTAGCCCCAAGCTCTAGTAGAGGTCTCGGAGTGCTGCATTTTCGCCGGTCGCTATGTTAATGTACAGGAGTTTTGGTTATATAGCCACACAGTGCAGTGTTTTTCAGCCCGATTTAACTAATACTCACTAGTCTCACAGTTTTGCAATCTTATATAGTATTTAGCAAGAACTGGAAGTGGTTAAATTAGGTGTGTGATGAACTCTCCTGCCATAAGTGTCATAACGCGACTCTGCATTGCCAATTGTAAAGCCGTTAATCGCATTCTCCTGTAGAGGTTTTAATACACCGCAAATAAATTAAAGGTGGTGAAACCTGTTTGCAGTTTTATGGTTCGCAGAAGTCTTTTGAAGCGAGACGCTCATTCCAATGTGTTAGCCGCTAGACGGGAAATAGAATGCTGAAGAAATTTACAGTGGTTTGTGAGAATGCAATGAAGCTGTTTTAAAGCATGTAATTTCGAAAATAAATGAAGTACATTGTCCTAAAGGATTCAAATTATACCGCAAAGCAGTGTTTTAACTTAAAGAAAATGCAGTTTGTTGTCGTGTCTTAAAGGTAATTTGTATGATTTGAGTATGTTGGGTTAATTAAAGTTAATACTCTTGATGAGAAGCATCTGCGACTTGCTGTTTTTTATTTATTTTTTGTCATGGTGAACAAGTGTTGGGAGGGGTTCACCATAACGCTAAACTTGCGTTACTAAACTAAGGTAATTTTAACTTCTTCCATGAAATTCTTTCAGCGTCGTTTCCCAATTTTTAAAACTTTACGCCACAGATTCTACAGCCTATTTTGCCAAGGTCTAAGAGGAAGTCCATCCACCACTAGGTGGCTTACTGCTCTAATACGGCATTTTCCTTTATGTTGTCTTTTCACTTTTTTGTTTAAACCAAATATGTCACTTGTGCGACCTGCAGCCAGTAACGGCTGTGTTCGGCATTATCGGTCAACTATGCCTGAAACTGTACCACTTTTTATCGAAGAGACAAAACATCCGCAAAGGCAATTGAAAATGACATTGAGATAACTTTTCTTTACTAATAAAGATCGCAGTGTTAGGTTTGCATCAATGCCAACACAGCTGCAAATTTAGCCAGCGTCGTTATAGCAGTTTTCGTCATTTTTTAGCAATGCCATCAAAAAAGCAATGGGAACTCGTAGCTTATTTCTCCAGACTGATTAGCCCACTTCCGAACAACAAACAACCGGTTGAATTATTGGCTGTCAAGACAAACGAACTCTGGACGCCAAAGGGTGCAGCACCCTTTGCAAACAATGTTGCTTTAACCCATCGTCCGCATCTCACGGAGAACGAGTAGTGGCTTGCGCTTTGACAGTTGTCAGCAGAAATAGTGCTTTTCTAAAGCGAATAAAGACCACAGTTATTTCCACAAAGCGATTAATCTTCGTAGCACTTTTTATCCTTATATATGAAAGATTGGTGGTTCTTTGCTCGACTTTGGAATGAATTTTAAGGAACGGGCGACACTATACAACTTTCTGAATGCACTGGTGACACTAAATTTGTTGTTTGTACTTTCGCGAGCCCTAGTTTCATGGACTTTGAGAAGAATTGGTTTTTGAAAACCTCTGCTGTTACTTAGGGGGCCAGTTCATGTTTCACTTTTAAATGCTTCTGACTTTGCTTGAAACCTCTTAAGCAATAAAATGCTCATAGTGTAATATTTAATGCCAGAGCAACTTTTAAACAAATTCGTTAGTTATGTTTTACGGAATTCCAAATAAAATGCATAACTGCACCAGGCGATTCAGAGTGCTGTTTGGCTTAAACTTTATAAAGTTGACCGCAGGGGCGTGAAGTGAAATTATTAGTAAAACCGCGAGTCAGAATGAATTCTATGAAAATGGTAAAGCACACTTAGAACCATTTAACTACCGGACTTATTTAAAAGCGCAATTTGATGTCGCCGTTTACTTTCAAGTGCCCGGAATAAAGATGGCTAGAGGACATTTTAAACGTCCCCGATTTAACAACAGAGCAAGAGTTGTTAACTGAGCCAGAGAACTGCGTTCGGTTTATGGAAAGAAAACGTTCCCATTAAAATGAGGGAGAAGAAACCTCAAAATCTTTCAAATAAGACAACTATTTTTTACCAAGGTGCTGCATCAGTAAACCCATTGTTCAGCCAATTAGGCTTGCTAAAATGCGAAACTGATGAGATCCAATTCCCCTGAGAATATGCGTCATGCATGCTGGAAAAAGCAAAGCAAATGGGTTTTTTTGCATTGGTTTAATACTTTTGCTAACGAAATGCGATTCAGGCTATTTGATTTGCGCGATGTGTGTGGAAGAGCACAGGTAATGGAATAATGTGGGGAGATTATCATTAAAGCATAACTCATTGCCTAGTAATGTGACAGCCTAGCCGGTAAACACCCGTTTTAGAGTTTTTGAGGCTGACAAAACAAGTGAATTGCGGATCCTCTGCCACTCTAATTAGAGGCTTCAATGAAATAACTATGTACATAGTCATCACTGTAAGAAAGCGTTTACTTCAGTCAAGTCAGTTTTAAAATTATGGAGCATCTAAATGCTTCTAATCAGTAGCCACGTATTTTAAGAATCATTTGGTGATGCAAATAGATGAAGAACTAGGCGAATATTCATTTTTGAGATGTCATGTTTAGTGAGATAGAAGAATTGCGGTTGATAAAGAGCCGTAACAGGAAGATTTTTTGACTAAATAGGGTTGCTGCCTCGAAGTGGCATTAAATGAACACCGATGGTTTCAAGATTTCAAAAACTCAAAAGTGCTAATTGCGCATTAATCGTTGATTTTTTGTGGCAATTCTCATGTAAACTATGTTGTCCATGGGTTAATGTTTGGCTTAAGTGTTCAACTAGCCTGCATATTAGTCCGTCCAGCAAGTATTTTTTTCTGTTTCGAAGGGATAATTCAGTACTCACTTTTTCAAACTTGTCTCCTCGACGAATTCCCAGGCAGTCTCTAAATGTTCAAAGTGAGGTGTGCTTTGTATTTTTGAGAATCGCAACCTTTACAGCCACCCGGTTCTACTTTCTCTTAATTTTAGCCAACGCATCATGCAAATGCCGAGCACATTAAAATTTTAGCCAAACTAAATTGCAATGCAAAGTATTAACTGCATCTGACCATTGAGAACATGAACTCGTTAATTACCTCGCAATTATACATTAAGTTCAAAGGTAGAAGTGTCTGATCTCTTCAAAAACGAATTTCGCGTGCAATAAGTTATTATAGATACAAGTGTGTTGGATTAAAAACAACACCAATCGTTATATATATTTTGATATTTTCAATGGGGTGTGTGTGCATGTGTGTGCTGGTGTGGGTGTCAAAAAGAAGAGACTGCTGTGAGATCGATGCGAAGCAAAGAAATTAAGACGAGGAATGTTAAAGGTGTGCCTGCTTGTGTTCGTGAGAGACCAAAAAGGTGAGTGAGCTTGTCAACGTAGTACCCCAAATCATGGTGACAAATGGTAGGCCGCACCTTAATTCACGCTTATACAATCATGAAAAACGGTTCTTTCACTTCTTTGAGCAGAACCTAATCTTTGTAAGCCTGGATTGTGTCATGATTACTATCCCAAGACCTTTTTTTACCAGTTCAATTGTACCGTCTGTCAGCTTTCGAAATTGCATGTGCCAATCAAATTGCGAATTTGCAGTGCCAATAATACGCAGCATTCAGGGCTGCGATTCATTTCATTACCCAAAATAAAGTGACACCAAAGACACCTTAGGTGTACAAATTTAATGTATGTATAGTCATACAACTTTGCGCATCCCCCTAATTATAGCAAAGGAGCCCTGGTTCCCTTTAACTCCTTTTACTTTCGTTTCTTTACACTCCTAAAGTACCATTTATCAAACACGAATACTTTACTCACGCATTTGGTTCTTTTTGATGAAATGGTGAAATTGAAAACATTTAGAGGGGTACAAAGGACTGGTTCTACAGTTGGTAAGGGGATGCTTGCATTAATTAGCTTTAGGCCTACCTTTATGCGTGTTCCTTCCTAATTTTTACATTGTTCTTGTCTATGCAGTCTTAGTTTGTAAAAAGTCACACCTAACGATTTAAACTATGGTTTTGACGAAACAAATTTATCACTTATTTATTTCACAGAAGGCACGTAGATGCACGTCCTTGCATTTTAGCTTCCGGCTTTCCTTTGTGAGCGTGTGTGGGTGAATGTTGTCATCTGTGACAGTTTATGTCGATCCTAATGCCGGTACTGCTCGAAGCCTGGTGCGAATTTTCCCGGTCGAGGTATGCATGCTGGCGCCACTGCTACTGGTCTTTTCACCATTCCGACGACCTGATACGTACGAGCATTTAAAATTTATAGCGCTTGTCACTTGCGCATCGGCCTAATGAGTGTACCTTTCAAATATGGCTCGTTCTCAAACGTCCACTGCGCCTGACTGCGGAATAAGTGTAACCATGCGATTATTAATGCGGTAGCAAAAGTTGCTTCTTTGGATTACATATAATCTATTGTGACGGTTTTAAGTTGATTAGCAAAGAAACTATTATTTTTGTCAGAAGCGACTTAAGTGATCTATTAAAAAAGGGTCTGATTGGATTTAGAATGCTTACGCCAAAGGTGGCTTGGATGAACATAGCAGAGAAGGGGCGAAAATTTTATAGGCACATTCGTTCGGTAAACTATTTTTCACCAACTCCCAATGCAACATTTAAAAGAAGGGGAACACTCTGACTATATAGCAACGCTTAAGTGCGAATCAAATTACCTATCTAGGCGGCAAACCAGATTTTAAAGACCTAATTTAAATGGTGTTGGCACTCAAGGGCAGCTGCAGTCAAAGTATTTGTTGCTCGAACATTGGTGTCTTTTTTTACAGCTGTAGATTTTTCATAATTTCGTCTCTTTTTTCATTAAGAGATAAACTTATGGAAAATTTGGAACTTTTTTTAAAAATACACTGTTTGACTACGAAAAAATTTCTCAACCTTACTAAACTTTATCGATGGTAACATCAAATGCCAGTCACTTAAGTTGGAAAGTTCAAATAGGGATTTCCACTAAATCGACCCATTTTCTTAGAATGTCATGAAGGTTTGGTTCTTTGAATTCCTCTCACAGGTAACGCGGATACTCTGTGGAATCAACTTGGCTCTATCCTTTCCAGGAGCACTCAAAACAGTGCTCGTGAACATCACCATTCGGCGTCATCTAGCGCGGCTTTGTGGTACCTACACAAGTCTGCCTGTGTGTGCGTGCGCAGATCTTGGTGATTGCGTGTTAATGCGTGGGTTCGCTGGCAGACTGCATCAAGGCGACGACAGCGAATGTGGTGGTGTTATAGGCAGTGGTAGCACCACGTGTGCGTAGTGTGAGTGCGCAAGTGCGTGTGTATACCAGCGCCTAGGCGTGTGTATTCCACCATAAGTGCTTTTGGCCTTAGTGAGAAATGGAAGAAGTGGGTGAATAGAAGAGTCCTCCCCGCAGAACAATCAAAAAGGAATATCCGTCACCACCACAATCAGCCAAGCAGGCAGATAGGTAGTAGAGGATACAGTGGGGGCTGACGCAACTGCTTGACACCCTCTGTGCACGCAATCACACCCAGAGCTATACACACATGCGCACTTATCCAGACATAGGTAGTATGGCGTCACCCCATATGGATAGCAATGCTGCTCCAGACATCCCACTGGCTCTCGATTCAAAAAAGACCGGCAAGCAATGGGAAGAATCGGCCGAGTTCAAACGAGAAAAGGCGGTCTCTCTCATAGACGATGAGATTGCTGGGAACAGTAAAAACAAGTGAGTGGCTCTTTCTTTATGCATTCGCATCTGCTTACACTACAGACGTGCAATCTCCTGAAATTTGACACATTCTAATACCTAACAATCTTAGATAATGATGTCAAAAGTTTTGAAGAAGACTGTAAATGGTGTCACTGCATAGTCTAATTTTAGAAGAAAATCGACCGAATGCACTGGTTAAACGAGAATAGTTTAGCGACTAACACAGGTCCTTTTGTATTGGGTGAAACCAACAGTGAATCATCTGAGGAGTTGTAAATAGTAAAGAGCTCTACCCCTTCACAAACCTCAAAGAAGTTTGAATACCTCACTCACTTACTCTATGCCCTGATTTCCAAAGACTTTAAAGTAAAATGCTTAAGATGGTATGACTTCCTCCAGATTTTTTCATAGCATTTAAGCTACTAATATTATAAGCTCCCAAAAAATCCCCAAATGCCAAGCAATTTTTGATCAACAGTAATTTTTCAGCCCAGCTAGTCCTTGCAAACTTTACCAGCAGCAAATTATAATATGAAACAAACATTTATTATCATCTGCCTATCAACAGTAAAATCAAAGGTTTGTTGTTCTGCAGAAACCATAGAAATAAACTTGAAAAGTAAAGAAGGTACCGTGGATCTACTTCCAAGCAATGCATGACAAGTGGCAGGTATATTGAAAGGAATTAAGGCTTGGTGAACCAAGATCTAAGGCTCTTAAAGTCCGAAAGATGACACATTAATGTACAGCATGAGGGAGATCCCCACAGGTACTCCATAAGCTTATCCGACAAAGCGGATTGATAAAGGCGGATGGAGCAGTTGATTCACCGACATTTCATATTATCAATCCACCAGTGAAACGACTACTTACCGCTCTATGCAAAGGGGAAGTTATGCAACGTACCTTTTTAAGCAAAATTTTTGCTTCCGTAATGGTTAAATTAAAGGCTCTGATTTGAAAGTTGCTCACAAGCCTGCTTAAAAGTCAACCACAATTTATGCCCAACATGCGGTCGAAGTCAAGAATTATGTGGCTTTCCTCGCATTTCATAATCAGATCTCTTAATGGATGCAATTTCTCCTGACCGCTAATATTGGTAATGCACTGTGATGGAGCATTAGAGTAGATCCTGGCGTATTATATGGCTCAGATAAGACATGCTCGACACGAGTGCCATCGTGCGCAAGTTACACCAATCGAATCGGCAGATCCATATGGAATTTGAGTAAATTACTACAGCCACTCATCGAGGCTTCATGTCGTGGAACTTTAAGTACTTCTTCAACATGTAAAGCTTCTGCTTTATGGCTTTTTGGTGTCTTCAATTATTTTTCACTTCATTTTTATCCCATTGTCGATAATGGATAGAAAATTGAAATACATATTTTAACTTAATGCCTCTTGCAACAAGAACATCCTACACCTTGGCAGGCTCCGTGGATGAAATGGCACCTAAGCGATTGTATTTTTACTTATATCTCCATCTCATTTTGTTGCCACATAATGCTCGATAAGGCCTAGTCAAAGGGGAAGAAGTGCTACCGCTTAAACATCAACAGTGCAATCCTAGGTCGTGTATTAGTGTCCAAATTTAACAAAGCCAAATGCCATTTCTAATAGTCTTTATACGAGATTCCGGTGACTTTAGTAGAATAGCATCAGTTTGAAATGGTTGGCAGTTCTTTAAGGAGTATATTCTAGATGATTTAATGCCGAGAAATAAAAGGTCTAGTTGTTTTATCAGATAAACTTGCAAACGGATTATATGATTTGGGAGGCCTTTAAGCGAGATCGAATTTCTCCATCCCCACATCCTAAAAGACTCCAGCTAAGCACGATTATCTAAACAAGGAAGAAAAGTCGTCTTTAAATACCAATAAACTTGCGCTTAGGCACAATGCTAAGCTCATAGTTTCCATGCTGACGCTCCTGGAAACCGCGACGGGACAAACTGATTTCGAACTTCCGAGGGTTGTAGCACAAGACTTAAAATATGAAACATACTTTGATACCTTGGCGACGTGGCTCCTCAATCCCAAGCTTTAGATGGAAGGAATGGTAAATGTAAAGTTATGTGTCTAACCTTTTCCATTAAGCCATTTGCCTCGTCTTCCTAGTCAAAATTTGGAATCCATTGTATTCGTAGTTAGGTGTGCACAATCATGTGAGATTTGGTTTAAATGCGTAAAAGTTCTATCCATTTAATAGGTAAGTTCAAGAGAAATCTATAAGCAAACAGTAAGACCTCAATGCCCAATTATTTAAATTCGCAAGAGCAGTCCATAACTTTATTAAATAAAAACGTTATAAATCACCTGCTGATGTAACGAGATCTCAAGCAATAAAGAAGAGAAACGCGGGATCCTTCATTCTTAAGGAGCATTGACTGCGGTACCCACCACCATGCCGTTATCCACTATGGCTCACGCGACCCGTGCAATCATCTATTTTCCTGTGTACACCTCGGGTCATCCTTGAAGGAGCACCACAGAGTATCTCAGTCTGGAAGGCGGCAAGTTGCGGATTGGCGCCCTAGCTGGCATGATTAGCGGCGTGCAGAACGATTCGCATGATATACTTTTGGGATTTAAATAGATGCTTTACGAAACATCACAGTCCTACTTATGCATACAAATGCTATGCTTGTTTTGTCAAATATGAATTGAGATATTTTCACTGTCTGCTAAAGTAAATCAGACGAGACGCCTAAGGCAGGCAATACGGTCTTGATTGCAGGCATAAGAAGTCAGAAACATTTTGTGCCATTTTCTGTTTTACTGTCAAAATAGAGCTAGTTATCGGCTGTGACAGTCTATTAACTCAATTATTAATTAAAAACAAAAGCATTATTAATTTGGGAAACTAGTTACATGGTATTAAAAATAATCTGAATCAAGCATTCTTTCTATTTAGAGAATGTTACACAGAATTCAAGGCAAATAGCTTATGTCCAAAAGTTATCAACCTTAAACACATGGAGGATAATGGCATTTCTTTTTTATCATGCAGCATGAAGCCAGATAAAACACTTAAACTAAGATTGTTCGCCTCTTTGAGCAACTACTTTTCCTACGCCTATGACTTGTGAATGGATGTTTGGCAGCATCCTAAATGCCAAAGGAAGTTTTGCTGAATTCGTTAAATAACACAACATCGTTCTTCAAGTTTATTCCATTATAGCAGCACTACGAAAACATCACTTATGGGTTTATTCACGCGTAAAATGAACTTGTGCGTAAGGAGCAGCGAACTGTGCTTAGAGTAAAAAATTTTATTTTGAGATATCCTTTTGCATCTGACCTAATTCTCGTGACCCATTTTCCAACGAAATAAAAGCAGGCAAAACTTGGCAACACCGAGGAGAACTCATCCCTAATTATAATGCATATTGGAATTCTTTTATGTGAAGATACCCGCAAAATGTTTTTAAAAATGTTATTTCTATTTCTGGTTACTTTTTACTGAAAACATTGCAGTAGCACAATCTTGATACGCGTGTCCCATCTTTTGTGAGACGAGCATCGTATTGAGCAACCATACATCTAAACGCGAAAAAGCGTTTCTCTCACGCCTTATAATGCTGTCCGTTGATTACTTCGCGGAACGGAAACCAAATTAGAAGCACTATAGCTTCGCTATAGATTAATCAAAGGACAATCAAATAAAGTAAATTTATTATTCGGAAGGCGATAAGGGTTTGATTATTAATCTGCAAAAACGACAGCATTTACTCAGAGGTTGTCAATTTAAAATAACCATAAAATTAGTAGATTGTTAATTGAGCTTTAAGACCTTTCGCATGGCTGCGGTCTCAGAATGTTTCATGGTGCTATTCACATAATACAGCTATCCAGAGAATAGTTCCGTTTTCTACCCTTTATCCTACTTCACTGTCAGCCTATTTTGGGCTGAATTAACTCAATAAAGTGAAAGTAAATCGAATCTTCGTTCATTTTACTCGTCCTCATTTTAACAAAATTTCAGTTGTTTCAATGTCGCAGATCTCCGTATGAGAAAGGAAAGCTTATTTAATTATACACACACAATCAAGATGTGGGGGTGGGTTAGGCGGAGAGAACACAATAGAGTTAGAGCGAGTGAGCTAACACCAAGCGCACATATAGTCTCGAGCGCGTTCGCGCACTCGTCTGATTGGTTTGCTATTCCGCGCGTCTCTGAGCTGATTGGTCGCAATAGAGACAACCGAGGTAATGGACTTGAGATCAGCAGAACAATCATTTTCCATCTATTGCCTACTTCGAGTGCTTCTCTTAGTCCTTGAACACTTCAAAGACTCTACATCGGCCTGAAGTGTTATTGATTGCATTCAAAAGTCCTTTAGAATCCCCCTCCTTTATTTTGGTTGTAAGTCAAGTATCCTTTCGCGTTTCTTGTTATAGTCTCCTCTCCTTACATTCATCTACTCTGCGATAACTAGTCATAAAGTGGCCTCTTGAATGCATTGTTTCACCTAGTTGTTGAAAATGTTTCACACAACTGGGTCAATTGACATAGCTTAAGGCGCCAAATTAAGATATTTTCGATACTCTCCTTCAATTAATGACGATGTGTTCATAAGACGCTTTAAAAATTACCACGCTCCTTGTTTCCTTTGTTTCGCAAAACCTAATCATAGCACAGTGAGCGATTGCTCTATTTCCTGATTTACAAAACTTAATTTTGACCAGCGCCTGTGCAGTAGTCACGCGTTATATGGACGTCCCTAATGGGCTACAGTAACAAAGTTGCAAAATTGAATGAATGATTAGCACGCTCTCTACTATCGCATAAGACTGTCTAACAATTGTGAATTATTTGCGATTTCAGACTAAAAATGGATCCTCCGGAAAACAGATTGACACTGCTCCAGAACTCAAACCAGGCGATGGGATCGTCACAACCACCAAATTCCCTCTTTCCACACTCCTCCCATTGGTACAATGGGATGACTGATCCTCGAGCACTTAGCGAATATGGTTACCGTAAGCGTTTAGCTCTATTACACACTTTTTCAGATCTCGGTCACCTACTCAATGGGCGTAATCGATCTTAGCTTATAACCCCTTATGGCTATGTACCTTTTGTTGTTTTATGCAACTGCAGATTAAAAATCTGATTGAAGTAGAATACGGTCTTACTTAACAAAGAGCTAATAAGAGATTTGAATCCATCCACTTGTAGCACATTTTATTTGTCCATTTATTAGCAATCTAATTGATGTCTAGCAAAGGAGGAAGGCAGTCAAAGCTACTTCGAATGCAAAAAATAGCAATAAATCACAATCCTTAGAGTTAAATATCAAAACAGTTTTGTTTTGTTCAACTTAAAGGTATTTTAGAGTTGTGAGTGCAAGATTAGTTGGATTCTTGCCGGTCTTATTCACAGATGTAATTTTGTGAGAATACTGGACAATTTTTTCCTCAATTAAATGATATGCTGGATTTTAATATGCCTTCACTGTTGTTTAATGTGCTGACACTAACCATTGGTATGCAATAATTGGACTTCCACTTCCATTGAAGCACCGTGCATACCTAGGGTAACAAATACGATATCGTCGTGCCCATGAAACAACGAGTAAGAAAGGGAGAGTTAACAAGACGAGCAAATTACCCAACACTGTACCTCATTTTATCAGCATTTTGTTTCGGGTCATTAAAGAGGCGGCCCGACTCACATTTTTTGAATTCGACAAGGCACACTGTACGTCGTTCTCCCTCGGCATTTATCGCTAAAAGGTGTTCAAATTATGTGGAAATATAGTTTTTATCAGCAATGTCATGAAACAGACGCCAAAAAGGGTTTTGCATTTGAGATGATGTTAGAAAAATTAAAGTCATTTTTAGTGATACTATAGAATAAGAAGGTACCAAGGTTTCTAAGCTCTTTGACAAAATGGTGTCGTCTACTTAGAGTAACAATTATATTTAAGTAAGGGCAAAAAAATGCTTGTAATGCCACTGCCGACGCTTAAGAATGAAAAACATTGTTCTTTTAAGTTCAACCTTCATTGATATGTGGCAAGAATTGACTGATCTTCATCTAATTCCATTCGCACATGAAGTAGTTCAAAAGACGGGAATTCATTGAGATTTTACTAATTGTTCTGATTTTGGTTGTACCCAAAATCCCGCGTTATGTCCACAAAAATTTCCGTTTTGGGATTCTTTTGGTGTTTGTTTTGCCACACCACTAAAATACTTGTGTAAGAATGAATCAAGGATATGCAATGGTAATCTCTTGCTAGATCTTCGTTAACTTATGGGCCAAGTGGTGAATTCTGAAGACCAATTAGCATCAGAGCTTTTCTTAAGAAGCTAATTTGGTTGCCTTAGTTTAAAGAGCAGTTCAAACTCGACTGAATCCCCACCTTCTATGCACAGTACTCTCCTGAAGTAGGACCCAGCAACCCAAAGTAGCCACTTAAGCTAACGAAGATGGAGCCCTATGTGCTCGAAACCTCGTCAGCATAGTCGCTCTCAGGGATTGTTAAAGTTTAAACCGGACTTAATCCCCGTTGCTATACTCCTGCAGGTTAAACCATGCGATGACCTGAATCCAATCGTTTAAAGGATTTAAAAATAGTGCACAATACGTGACCATTAATTTCATCCCTAAATTCCCAAAGTTTGAAAATTTACTGTAGCTCTCTTATACTCAAGTGAAGTGATTTGAGATGGCAATGCATATTGGCCATTAAGTTTACATGCGTTAAAGAATAATGCCAATTCGAAGTTTCAAAGTCAAAGTTAGAACCTTGCAGGTAGTGACATTCGTAGTGTTGCTAAGCCATTTTCGAAGTTTTGTCACGCTATTCTGAACTGTGCTCAATCAGGTCACAGTTTTCCAAACCATTACTTAAGCCTTGACACTACGTTAAATAAAAGGAGCTCAAACTCGGCGAAATAAAAAGAATTCGATGTAAAGCTTAGAATGCATAAAAGTACACCTTAAAGGCAAAAATGGCATAATTATTTATTCTATTAAGAGTAGATGCTCAGTTTTGTTCTGAGTAGAAGTGCATATTCACAGATTTAGCACATTTGAGGTGATTTTCAGTTGCCGCCCAAAATCACAAATTGCTTACGCACGAGAAAATATTTGTTGCCAATGCCAAGTTTGTGTTCTCGCCACACAACACGGCAAGAATGCCCTATTAAATTCTCCGAATCTGTGTTTTGCAGAAATTGTTAACAGTTAAATGTTTGCGGAATTCACCCGACATTATTTAAGTTGACTCGATCTGAGGGAAGTTAGAATGAAAATATGCCTTTGAGTTTACAAAAACAAATAAAAATATGGGAAAGAACTTTTAAGAATGTCATTTTTATTTATCTAGTCAGCTGTTTTATGGGTGCAACAAATGCAGTCAATGCCACCAACCCCTACCCGATGGCTTTCCAGTCTCGCAGCACACCGTTGGAGGAGGCAAATCTGCAACAGAAAACAGGTCTTTCCATGCCCTCTTCTTCCTCTTCCTCGACACCCTTCCTCTATTCACAGTCCTCCAACGCCTCTGCCCTATCTTCCTACGCCCCTTACACTCCTGCTTACGTCTCACCACCGATACAACAACCGCCATCACAGACGTCGCCGGCTCTTATACCAAATGTCTATCAGTCGACCAACAGGGACTACGAAACGCAGCGAAAAGCTGCTGCGATGGCTGTGGCCTTGGCAGCACATCAACAAACTTCACAGTCGCAACAGCAGCCACAAGTTAGCTCTGGGCTCCATCCGCAACAATTTAGCCAGAGAAGGAAACGAAGAGTGCTCTTCAGTCAGGTGCAGGTGATGGAACTGGAAAAGAGATTCAAACAGCAGAAGTATCTCACCGCACCCGAGAGAGAACACCTGGCTCAATTGATTAACCTAACGCCTACGCAGGTAAAAGTGATAGAAAAGTTCCACTTGGGTTAAATTAAACGACTTAATCTTTATAATATGTAAATGCTCAAAAGCGAGGAACGGAAATGGCTATGGTGATTGCATCGCCTGAAGAGTAGGTCATCGCAAGTCACTTATCCGATACCATCCCTCCTTAATTCACTTCCTAAGCAATTAGTAGGTGTATAGGCAAGTTACCATCTCTGGTGGCAAATGGATTTCCATTTAAATGATTTTACGAGAAATTGGTGTTCCATAAAAGTACAAAGGATGCACAAAGACTTGCAGAAATAGTGTTTAGGAAAAATGAAATCGGCTTATTAAAACCCTGTCATGTAAAATGTGGAAGATAATAATAATAACATCAGGCTTTGACTTAAGACTCGCAATGCAATCATGTATTACTTCACCTGATGCTTGCACCATCAACCGGATGTTGGTACCCTGACTATTAAATAATATAAACGAATTACTTTTTAGATTGTGCTACAATTAAATGTTACAGCTTAAATGTTTAGGATTGTCCCTGTAAAGCATTGCAGACTTCGAAATTAGGTCATATTAGAGAAAACACACATGGAGTAGGATAAAGCTGAGGAGATCCGTAAACACTATTTCAGGTAAAGATATGGTTTCAAAACCACCGCTATAAATGCAAACGAGCGTTCAAAGAAAAAGAAGATGGATCAGTGACCCTACAACAGTCATCTAACACCAGCGCCTCACATGAGAACAAAGATGATGATATTCTGAGCGGTCGAAGCTCATCGAATGATATGAATAGCACGAAAGGCGATATACAGGCGACGTCTGAGATGCTTCAATCGCTCTCCGATGAGGGTCGTTTCTCGCTGACGTCAGAACCAAAGGAGCGTTTCAGTGCTTTCGAGATTGCAATTCCGCCACCCGACACCAAGTTCTTTCCGGGTTCTGCCCCACCCTATTCGGGTTACAGTGGGCAGACGATGTTCCTCTCCAGTCTAAGGGACCCTCCGAGGGAGTGTGAGAATGGGTGCTCTGATATCTGTCGATCCTATTTTAATCACTGCATCTCGGACTGCGATTCTTCAAAGCGGCTTGCAACGAGCATTTTCAGTAGTAATACAAACTCTGGGGCTCTCACCTCCACCACGGACTATCCGCCACAGTCTACGAATTTGAAACCCGCCTTTGAGGGTTACCAACGTACACCTGCTGGGGAGGCCGCGGTCCCACCGAAGCATGCCTTTGGAGTGGAGATGAGAGACAACGAGTATGCAATGAGAAACATGGATTTCTACTGAATGAAACAATCAATGACTAAATCGGAATGCATCCAAAATGGAACAAATATCCCTTGTGAGTGTAGAATACTTAGTGGAACGTCCTCCCCATTTACGATCCTCCAGCAAATACCCAAATCGAATGAAGCGGTTCCAGCCCTCAACCAGCCCAATAAACTCCGAATGACTATTTTCGATATTCAATTTTGTATATTGCTTAGGTTTTGTCGTTAAATGCAGGTTCAGCTGATGCAGCATTATTAGAATGCAATAGGTATGAATAGAGAAGGCTCATTAATGATTGAGACTACAACACTTTTTGTAAAACTCATCTCAAAAACAGGTATTAAACAAAATCAGCTTATACGCCATTAAATCTTGTGTTTCTCTTTATACACTCACTATTGCAATCCTAGCTAGTTTTAGGGCTGGAACAAAACCGAAATTCCAATCGAGGGGTGTAAAAGGGACATGCAGATTTAATCGGTCCACAGAGGCGTTGCGTGCGATTGCATAGGTAAGGGTTAAGTGTTGAAAATAACACAAGAAGGGCCTCTTCTCACAGAAAAAGAAAGCCTTGATGCTTGGTCCTTAAGAGGGATCAACATAATTAATCGAACCTTCCCTTTATTTAAAGCAATCATTTTCAAATAGATAAAGCAGCATTGTTCCACAGATAGAAGTCATCATGACTTATATGTTTTCATGTGAAATTTAAAAGATCCTTTATAACGACCAAAAGAACATCAGTATAAAGTTTTACTGTTAATGCAGTTTGTTAAATTTATGAATAAAAGGCAAGCCCTTAGTCTACTACGAGCCCTATAGATGTAAGAGCGAGTCGATGTTCCACGAATGAGTGTCTGACGAAAAACTTTTAGCAAGTTCCCCTCTTCAAGCCACGTTTCACTTCCCCCTTGAAAAGAGGCTCCATTAAACGAGGACCTACGACTTTTCATTGAGTAAAGGAAACAGGGAAACTGGATTTTAATGGAGCCATTAAATGACCTTAGTACAACACGAAAAGAATTTACTTTAAGTGACCGCTGACTATGGTCAGAGAGACAAGTAGTACGCTGGTTTGAAAGGAGCGATGGTGATTCTATGCTCCATGAGTTATGCTGCTTCAGGGTGAGTTCCGATAAGTATACACCACAACCTAGTGCGAAGGTCATGTTTGAACGTGACGCGCTCAGATGTTTGAGAATGAGGACATCAGTGTTCTTCATTAACTTCTGACGTAGGAATCGGGCCATCCATTCTGGATGCGTGAGCACATACATGCTTACAGTTAAATGTTGAAAAATATGAATTAATTTAAATACTTGGACATAGTTTGACTGAAGCTTCAGTGATAGAGCAGATGTGGTGCAACACGTAAAGGTCAATTGTAGATCCATATTGATATTAAAATGGGGATGTACTACTTGAAATAATTCAGACATAGTAGAGAAGGAGAATATGAGTCGCTTTTAAACATACCACGATTCAATCGCTTTACTAACTTTCGATGAATCTGTCGTAAATAGCCTTGCCTACGAGGCGGCTCATAATGAAACCGCACCCCTTAGGTCATGATGCAAATAAATATTGGCAAGACATTCAGTTTGTGTAAACGCTGAAATGCAATAAATCATTGATGAAACAAAGAAGAATGTGGGATCCCAAAATCGATCTAACTTGACATTTTTGGGAGGTTTTCGGTGGCAAGTCATCAATTTAACTGTCATGACCATGTTATATGGGCTGCTTTGATGGCAGCCGAGGAATACTTCCAACTTTGAAAATAAGCAGACGTGAATAGCTTTGGATTTAATAATTAAAAAAAAACAAACTAAAACTTTTAAAGTTCTGCATTAAACGACTGTTTTACTGTTTGAGCATATATTGTTACTGGAGAGTTAAAACCTTTTAACCAAAGGCAACAAACGTAGCGACACCTCTAGGAGGCAACAATTTTGTAGCTAAATGCGTTTCCCTTCAAGTACCACCTGCGAATTCTTGAAGTGGAACAGCTTGCAGACTTTGCATCACCAGGAACTTTAAAATAAAGGACTCTTGAAGAGGTCCTATTTAAGAACATAATTCCATTCTGCAAAGTTATTGGAGGTTACCATCCAAGTGATCGGTGATTTTGCCCAAATGTGCATTTAATCGCAATTCAACGTCTCATTCTTCCACAACGGTCTATTTCGATTCTCGTTGTTCCTTAAAATCCAAAAAAGTTGTGAACGCTACCTTAAAATCTTCATAGTTACTTTAAAAACGATAAGGCTGCTGCTGAATGTAATATAAGTACGGTTGTGTCTGCGGAACTTAATCCATTCTTCTTGAATGTCAGTAGAAGTAAAATTTGTTAAGGGGAGACCATTGTTGTTGAGTCATTTTAGAAGCAATTTCCTTGCAAATTCAAAATTCTATGCTTTAGAAAATATTTGACTAGTTCTATGCAAATGCTAGAAATTAATTCACATTTGAAATTCAAAATACCCACGCTACAACGCGCCGTCACAGTCGTCATTAAAATCCAAATTTCCTGAGCGGCAACTGATAGTCATGATAGAACAAGAGATGTTTCAGACTGCTTTGCGCAGTAAAAACGCGATACACTTGCCACCGCTAATTGTTTCACACCAAGCCCTCTGATCTTCCATCCTTAAGAAAATTGAAGCCTCCAATACAGTCACCTTGATCCTAAATTATATCAACGAACAACGCGCAAAAATTCTGCTTCTGACGTGTTCAATCAATTCACTGCATTTTAATGTATGGTATTAAGCTTCCACAGAACACACAAACGGTTTCTTGTGGTAGTTGTGAGTCAAGTTGTCACAATTAAACTAATGGCACACCTTGCCTCATGCCTCGTGAGCCATAGCAATTTAATTTCACGATCTGAAGCGTAATGAAACCCACAAAGTTATTCCTCAAAAAGTCCGAGCCGCGGATGCAAACTATGAAACTTTTGTGGCCATAATTATACGCAAGCTTCTACCAAAAAATCTCGTGAACATTGTTCCACTGGTTCAAGAACGGAAAGGCGGTGACTCAAAAGGGAAAATTGCATCGGCAATAAAAAACATTAGACGACATTTTCAAGCCAATTGCATTTACTCCTGTTTCAATTTGTGCCTTTTCAAAGTATCTTTTTGAGGCAACAATCTTAATATATTTATAAAAAGCAAAAAATCCCTTCTAAATCATGTTATTTTGGACACCAATTTTCAGAGCAATAGCATTAAGTTATTTGCAGGAAATACGAGTCTCAGTTAATGTAGGAGAGGACAAATGGTGACAACAGTGTCTAAGTTGAGGGATATCAAATGAAGAGGACTTAGTAAGGTCTGGATTACTCATATCGGCTACTCCACTACAGCCGATTCTCATTAATTTAGGTCAATTTCGAGTGTTTCAAACACACACACACATTTTGAAAGCACACCTCACATGCTTCGACCCATTTATCTGCATTAAATCACACCGTGACAGCTCGTCGGTAGAACAAAATCCCATGAAGCATGACAAACTCCAACTCCTATATATCATATGTATTGTTAAATCAGGATAAATTTTATCTTTCAGCCATGTAGAGTTGGGTAGTTTTGAAATCTAACTTTAAATCCGGCACAACCGAGTTTCATCTCTAAATAATACCAATCAAAGCGATCAAAGTATAAGCAGGGTTTATTTATAATGGGGAATTTCGCTTTTCCTTTCTTTGGACAGGTCCAACAGAGATGAAGCCTAATTACGATACGTCCATGAATGCTAGTGAGGTTCCAAGAATTTTGTTTTTCTAAGGACGACTCAAAAAATAACCATGACTTTGATATTCAGAATACAAGGAAACGCAACGGTTACCTTGCTTCACAATACAAGAGGTACGTTTGCAGACAAAATTGTAGCTTGCAAGCTTTGATCAATAAAAAAACCTTCCTGAAAAAATATGATAACTTTTTAGTGCTCATGAAACCGGTTTCACATTGCTTTGTGCTTTAAAAAGAGCCCTTTTTAGCTTATTATGAAAGTATTAACTATTTTGTTAAGGCACTTTAAAAAAGTATAAGTTTTAAGCACAAATAGAATTAATATGGACACGTCGAATTGGAAAAAAGAGTAGACTAGTTACCTATACGTTCAGTCAACAATAATGACTGCTTGACTTAGATTAAGAGTATTTTCTACGCCATGGTAATTAAAGTACGCAATATTTTGACTTAGAAATATCGCTTTAAGAAAGTACTTTTGCAACTCATCCCACTTCCATTCCGTGTTGGGCACACCAAGTGAAAGCCTGTACAATTTCTGCGTTCGAACCGCTGCACATATGTGCCTCCCGTCTCCGTGCTTAGAAAGGAGGTCCTGCGATTGTAACTACATTCGTGTGCCTGTTCACACGGTCAAGCTCGGTCTACTCACACGCACAGGCATACGAACACACAAATAGGTTGGCAGTTAGGCAAACACTAGACCTTCTTCGGTAAATAAACACACACCATGCGTTGCCTATACGATTAGCATCCTTCCTACTCAATTTCTTTACAATGCTTAGATAGTTAAGACACATTCTTAGCACCTGCGCACCTCAACTATTTTGGAACGTAACTAACCAGCTAGCAACCCAACGCTTTAGTGCGATTTGGTTTCTTACAATTCTAAAAAAGTGAAAAAAAGGTGAAAATCCTTTTGTACAAATATGGAGGAAAAGGAAATGCTGTACGACAGCATTACTACTTTTTAATATTAGTAGCACGTAAGTAAATTCAACGTTTAAGGGTTCACCATGACTAAGTTTGGTTTAAAATCAGCATCTCGAGCTTAAAGGGACTCTTTTCAACCACACCGCAATTTTTATGACCATCGCTTCTCTAAATATCAAGCCTGCTTTGCGGCTTGCTATTGTTTTTAGCAAACCCCACTTAGAATTTTGTTACTTATTTTAGCTTAGAGTCAATAAGGAAAATGAATATTGATGGATCAAATAACCTAAAAAACTGATAAATGATTACGTCAGAGGAGGATCAGTGGCAATGTCGAATGTTGTTTAGTTAATGGGATGTAAAGTTAAGGGAACTTTAGAATTGTTATGCACAGCCAGTGGTTTTATCCTATCCTCATTCAATTGCACACTATAGACAGAGCATATAAAATAACAAAAAGCCAACCAGCTTTCATGCATAAGCTGATGCATGTGTTTGCTAAGATTTGCAAAATTTGTAAGGTTTGGAGCTCCCGTGGGGGGCTGGCCTCAACCGAGGCAGCGTTGTGGGAAATATAAACAGTCGGTGATGTGTTTGATGTCCTCTTGATGTCGCATTTGGGCTTAGGCACGTAAACACCTCAGAGCTGGATTTTTGGCGTAATTTTCTTGATGGAGAGAAGTTGACACAGACGGGTATACTATTACTGCCAGCAATCACAAATTGGTTTACCGGATACATTAAATAGCTATGCGCAAAAATACATAAAATAGTCGTTTAAAAGAGATAAAGAAGCACTCTTCTCTAATGATCACAGTCTGCCATTCCTAACTCCTGCTAATTCCTTAGGTTGAATACTTACTTTGCAATAATGGGTACACATATTGAAGCAAAAAATAACTTCTTCTCTCCCAATTCATAAACGCTCCGAAAAATGTTTGCGAGTTGACAGAAGTGACGGATTCAGAATTTCCCAAATTCAAGACATTTATACAGACTGATCAACAACAAGATTGTAGAGTTTTGCGTGGTTGCTGGAGAAGGAGGACATAATTTGACATCACTAGTGTTTTAAAGGTCTAAAAGAATGCAGGCCAAATTTTACATATAAAATTCGGAATTGGTGTATTGTGTGAATGAGTGACGCTTCCAGTCGAAAGGAATGCAAACTATCACCAGTTTCTAGTAAATATGGACAGAATTTTTCGGCGTGTATTTAATTCTGATGCTACATCGACAAACAAATGATGAAGCAATGCTTCATAACACCAATTTGTTTCATAAGTTCCAAAATCGCTGAAATTTTGGCGATAATTACTCACATTTCAACGAGTGAAGCCACGAAACTCATGAGCATTTTTTAGTGTAAATCGAGTAGAGGCCTGAAAATGTTTAAAATAAACTGTATCAAGTGAGTATCAGATAGCAGGCTGTGTGGTAATAGAAAAATATAGCGAAGTAAATTTAAAAACTTATATGTTTATATGCCATACTCATTTCAATTTCAATAATGAAGTGCGTATTGTTAGAAGTCTTTGCATATTCATTTCTCACTAAAGAGGTTTTAGTTAACCCGGAAAATAAGGCAGTTTTGCGATTTGTCTTGCTAGGAGCGAGCTGCGGTTTTCCCCACCATGCGTGCGGCAGCATTCTCGCTTGCGGCCGCACTCTCTCCTCACCCACTGTCTGAAAGGGTCCTTGTTTCTAAAAAGGGGATGAGAATTTACAAAAAGTCACTTGCTTTGGGCAACGCTTAGAAGTGATGGTTTCACAATAGTTAATTGAGTAAGCTTATAGTAAACAGATTTCTACCTCCGACTCATCTTACAAAACACTTTTCAGGAAGAAGTTATTCGTTTCATTTTTTACCCTAAACGAGCAGAATTCTCAAGAAATGAACCCTCAAGCGTCTCCAAAAATCTGATTTTTATCAAAAATGTTGTAGCACAAGCTTACAAACTGGCGGATCCCTGTCTGGGAGACCACTGTTATCTTTCACTCAGTAAATGTTAACGAAATCAAAATTCTTTTCTTTAGCCGAGACTAACTAGGACTTTTGTCGTTTGGAATTTTTACATCCTATGAAAGCTTACCTTGTTCTGATAGCTAGAATTTTTAATCTCGAGCTGCTAAATCACTTGCTCCAAGTCCTCTAAGGTAGTGCTCCTATTTGCTGTTAAAAATTAGGAGGAATTCAGTAGCAACTTTATGAATTTGGGCACTGCAAATTATTTGCATGATCTTACCTCTTTCAAGATCGTTCCCAAAAGTGATTAAATATCTGCAGATGAATAAAATTTTACAAAGTTACATAGGCAACGTCACCCATTTTACAATATTAGCAAAAATAATTTGTCTAAATCTATGTAAACAGTATCTTAGATGAACATTACTCGCCTGCCAGTGTTGAAGGCAACAAAAACCTTGCTGGCGCAACTTTTGCTAATTCCTACGAACTGCCTTACACCCTATACAAAAGTAGGGCATACTTATTACCTGCTTTCTTATGTTTAATCTGATGGTATAAGATATAGAAGGAATGCTATGGCCATGTTCTTGTATGCACCATTCCAACAATTTATTGCTTAACTTCTGTGAGGAGCTCGAATATTAGACAAGGAGGCCATTGTAATTTGCCTACCTATTCACGATAAAGTACATATGTCTTGTCCGAAACACTTAAAATCCATTCATGGGACAATTGTTCGGAATAATAATGCTGTGCATGCATCCATTAGCCTGGAACCAATCAACGCTCTCTCACTCAAGCAGCCAATGATAAGTATCCACTCGTCAACACGTGCACAAGCAAGCAAACGGATCATGGAAGACGATTTTCCACTGTCCAGAACCGGTGCATACATAAAATTATCAAGTTTGGATTCCTCCAAGAAGACAGCCTTCCTCACTCTGACACGGCATTTATCTTGCTCCAAACGGCAGACCTTTAACTGATGGTTCCATTGCGGACTTATCACTTTTCCATGTCAGTTGACTAGTATGTGCATAAGGAACTGCAACCTCTTGATCCTTCTTCTCATTTTGGAGGCACCTCCCCTGGAATTGGCAGCAGCTTCGCCGATTTTCATCAGTACGAATTTTAGTATGAAAAATTCATCAAAGGATTACTCCAAAGTATTTATGAAGAAAGCTGCATCTTCGACACGGCATTATTGCAGCTGTGGAATCCCTCTACTTCAAAGCAGATATTGTAAACAGGACTTTGGTGCGTTCCCTCCCCCTTTATCTTTCGCAAACTATCGTTTCCTGGGCAAGATAATGCAACAACAAAATCGTGCACTTCTTACGATACACCTCGCAACTGCATTTTTAGCGATGCATAAAATCTTATGGGACTCCAATAATTAAAAAAGTGTTGTTCTGCCTAGAGATACACTAAGAATAAAAGCACATTTTTCGAGAATACAATGCACGCGCCTTATGCTACAAGTATTTTTTGATTTTGTTCATAGATCCTTCTGAAACTAAAACAACTGACAATCACATAATCTCAAAAAATGGGGGCGCCTTAGTGCGCATCGTTTCTTGTCTGTTCTTTTAGGTGTTAGGTAATTTAGCCTTTTCCTGCACATGCCTCCTACAATTTCGATGTGGTTAGGAGGAATATAACAAAACATTGGCAAGCAATTAAAGTATCGGATCCCACTTATAATTGACAAACATTGCTTCATAAGCGAGAACAATAGCGAAATAAATAGGTACTGGTTTGGGTAAACATGGGTTAATTTTTATTCAAAACATAATGCAACTTAATAACACCTACTACAGTCGGAAGCGAATTCTCCACGCTCACCTATTTTTAATCTCATATCTAAATAACAAAGTCATCCGTCAGAACCTTCCGAGTGGAACGCTCAGGGCGCACAAATGATCCAGGCTACAAATTCCCTCAGAAGTCTGGCATGATAAGCAGTAGAATGGTCTCTTGGGTGGTCGTCACACCCGTTAAATGAAACCTCAAAGACAAGTGGAATAACTGTGGTCCCATTTCAAAGTCAGGCGAGACTAACTGTTCAGTGATACGATAAATAGCTCGAAAATGGGGAGTCCCCAGGAAGTGTTAATGGCAAACTGTATTAGAAAATGCCTAGGAAAATCATTTTACTTGTAAAATGAATAATGAAGACGTTAATGAGGCAAAAAAGTCAGCAAATTTTTACGAGTGAAATTGTTCCAAGCAATGGTACGTCTTAAAATATAGCAGATGTTAGGTCTATATTCAAATTTGAAATCTCATATTTGCAGGCACCAGTCATTGGACTTGGACCGACCGAACATTTAGGGTAGTGAAATCAACGCGACGCCATTTCGTGTTTCCACTATTTTACCTTCCGTTTCGATTATGCACGTATAGAATCATGTGCCAGATCGAGAAGAAAATGTCGTGTAAATTAGCAAAAATGGCAAAGGTCTGGCAAAAATTCCCTCCTCCGAGACGAGGCAGGTGACTTCTCGATCCCTGTATGCATGTTTGCGTCCCAAGATTACTGAACCAACAGTAACGCCGTGTCAATATTTTTTCCACACGCCTTTTTGACAGCATCCAGAGAGTGGGATACTTAAAAATACCGTCAAGAACAACAGTGGGTTTGGACTGGGAAATATTTTGACTGAAATATAGACCAACTGTGACATGCAAATGGCAGGAAAAATCGTTACAGTCGCCATCAATTAGTATGGATATATCTGCATTCCAAAAAATTAAAAGCAACGAAATTTCTGAGGGTTGTAAGGCCGTCCATAAACGTTGTGTCCATGTAAATTTGGGATCATCCGACTTGTAAAGCACAGAAATCAACGCTACTTTTATAAATAAGTTCCATTTTGGATTTTTTCAAAAGTGCAATCATAACTCCAAATAGTTAGCACCTTAATTAAAGCCTTCATCTTTTAAATTTAAAATACAAGCACGCAGACATATATTTAAAAATGTCTTCCAAATTCAAATCTACAAATATATGGCATTTTCGCTTGAATCCCGCACGCAATCGAGGTGAGCGGTCGACGACTTTACCGACAATTCGAGGACTTCAGCCATTCTATGAAGGACAAAAAAGCTCTTTTTTAAGTCTAGTCACTATTCTGGAATTTGAGTTGCATAAATGTGCGTCAAAGCACTGATAATGTCTTGATTTGTTTGATCCTTTTGGGCTCAAATTAAGGTGAAGTATTAAATACGCTCATCGTTTTGTGTGGTTGAAGAAAACGCCTCAGCGCACAAGAAGTAATTAAAAAATAAGTAATTTCGCTAATTTTAAGCTAAAGTCGAGGTTTCCAAAAACGCAATTCTCATCTATCGGTTCCTATTTTACACCACGAAGGCGACCCTAAATTCCAAAATAACTCCTTTTATAAAACGAAATTTAAATGCCTGCTTACTGGTGATAAAGACATGCAAAAAGCACTTTTTTGTTTGTAACCATCGGCTTACCTCTTAATCACCAAAAAGTAAAATTGATTACCTTTCTGGGTGACATTTCAAACGCAATACTCATCGTGTCAATGACTGTACGCTTCAATTGCTGTTCCAGGATTGAGTGATGAATGCTTTTTTCGAAAGAAGGTGTTCCCACAACCTGCTGAAAAAGCCGCTTCCATCGTCGCTTCTTCGTTTCATCCACGTAAATTGTCAAGCATTAATCTTAACAACAAAACAAACTAGGCTTGAAATACATGGTCGCTTAGGCAGTGGATGAAATAACATGGCAGTTGTAACGGGTATTGGAAGTAATGTGCCTCATCTACTGATAAGATGGTGAACTAGTAAAAGTTCCTCTTCTTAAGACTCATAAGTTATGATTCAACCTCTAATTTACGTCCAATCATATATAACCGAAAGAAATACTATCAAAAGCCTGGGTATTTTTGTGGTCATTTGCCCACATTTTTCAAATGATACCAAACTCAAAAAAATTAATCCGCTACAGAAGGAGTTAAAAATGAGCAACTTTTGCTGCCCACATTAAATGCCTTTAGCTTAATCCGTAATCATGGCTATGTTGCAACTCTTTCTATGCTGCACTCTAAAGGTAATTTTGGGTCGTATGCTATGGGAAGGCTTTAGGGATTATTAGCGGCCTCTGAACTGTGTGTGCTGCCCAAAACATTTGCCCCTGTTTTAGGGTGCTAAAGCATTAGGGTTAAGGCCATTTACCCACCCGAAGGATGGTTGCAACCAGCACCCACTTTTCATATATATCCCTAATTAATAAAACTATCGAAATACGCTCAAAAATTTGTACTTAAAGTGTGATCTTAGATGCGGTATTTTAAGAGATGTTTGTAAACACGAAGATAGCCTTACGCAGGGATCGTGAAATGAGGGGAATGACGAAAGCTAATCAGATTTACCTTGAGATGATAATATTTATTCAAAAATTATGCATGAGAAAGGTTAAACTGAGTGGAAAATGTAACTTGAGTTAGTAAATAAAGAACCAATTTTGCGCAAAACATTGCCATGCACTGTATTGGTGAAGACTTTACAACCTGTGCCATTTAAAGTTATGCTCTGTGCATCCATATTTCAAAAATCTCCTTATACGCACTTAGAATTGCCCTGCTTATGGCGTTGCCATAGCTGACCAAAATGATGGTTACCTATTCACTGAGTTATTTCAACAGTCATAAAAATAAATCCAAGATGAGAACGACATTTGAAATAGCGAACTTCGCACTAATCTGCGTCGCTTTCCTTTAAAAAACCGACTTTTTAAGCGCATAGCAGCATTTTACATATCATGCCAAAGTGAAACCTCGATGCACATGCAAGCGTATCACTCAAAATAAATTTCCACCAACGATGCAGCCTTTATTGTCTAGCCTATAATGTTGTAACCCTATTCACCACTCCAAAGGTATTTCACTACTAATCCTTTTCCAGGAGGGAAATAATCAAACGTTCAATTAGTAGCCGAGCCCAAAAATACCCATGAATAAGTATGTTTTGTTATATTAAGCAAAATATCTTTGAAGGTTTATTTCTTGGCTCAAAAATTCTTGCTAAAGTGCATTTTACCAGATCTGAACTTGGGCGATGAGACTAAGTCAAATTTCCTTGTCACCACTCATCGGGCAGAACATCTAGTTTTCCATCTCCCATCAGATTTGTGGCTCATAAAGATCATTAATATCCGAAATAACTAATTACTGAAAGAATCACATTCTATTACCATTCATTATAAGAACTTTTAAGTGAAAGCACCCATTCACTGTTGTTGATAAGATATTCAATCATTGGGACTGCTGTAAACCAGCTTATACAGCATCGATATAGCATTTAAAACACTGGAATATTCGTTTTGCTTTCATTTACAGTCAGTTCTGTTCTAGAATTTGACTTAGTTTTGAGGTTAAAAGCCAGCCTTGCAAACAGCCAATCATGTATTGCTACACATTTTTAACAAGGGAGGATAGTAAAGCATTGACACTCTATATTTCTATGATTCCAGTTGTACTGGCGGAAGTAGATGTCCTGGAATCGAGGCCATTCTATGGCCTACGTGGAAGTCATTCCAACCCCGGGTGGCCCTATTCCGGAGCCAGCATTCCTACCAAAGTCCTTCACTCCGTTAAAGGATCTTTGCGGTTACATGAGCGCGTCGATATCTACTTTATTCAGGGCACAAGCTGTGGCATAACCAGCGCAATGTTTCCTCGTCGCAAAGGCAAATACCTCATATCTGGTAAGCAAGAAAGGATTTTTTAGATGAGATTATAATTAATTAAATTTCACACATAAATGTCAACGAAATAATCTACCGTCATTTCAACGCAAGTCTATGTGTCCATACTCAGTTTAAAGTAAAGACTATTCAAGAGGTTGTCAGAGGCTTGAGTCCAGGTACGTTGTTGCCAATTAGGGAGTTGGAATTGTGTCGAGCTAAGCAGGTTTTACATATTTGCTTTAAACTAGCTGCCTATTTTTATCGTGTGGAACACAGGTTTTAGGATAGAGGCACCTGGATGCAAGGAATTGGGCCCATATTGCCATCTGCCTGCCGAGATGTACGTTGTGACACGCTGTGGATGGATTCAGGCGGTAGAAGACCTCACTGTCACGCAAATCGCTGGTCTCTACCTAAATATGTACTCGTGCGGTGAGAAAGCCTGTTCCGTAAGTCTCACTACGTGTAATCGAACTCTCAACTAGTGTGACTGCCTATCCTTGTACTTCTCCATCAGGGTTAAGAAAGTTTCCGAATGAATACTGTGAATCAACTACACATAGTAAGGAAGCCGTCACAAATTTGACTGCAAAAGAACGTCATCTATCATGTGACATTTACGAAGGGTTGGATGCAGAGTCTGCCAAAGAAATGAGTGCTTGGGGATTACACCAACTTGCGCTATTCGACATTTGCTTTATTCCACTACTAAGAAAATGCTAATCAGCCAGCATAAGTGTTGAGATTATAGTAAAATAACCAATAGAAAGTATAGTGATGAGTCTCACCCTCTACTTCGGTATGCTGTTCAAGTTAAAGAGCGGCATTTTTTGGAGCACAGCACCCACAGTCATTTGAATTCAGTAGCTAAGCATTTTGGCGGAAAACCTCCCTGAACAAAAGGACACAGTTATGATGATTGCATAATTTCTGACAGTAAAAAGGGAAACAGACCGCACTTATGTAGGAGCCGGGCTGAATCTTTGCAGGCTCATCACCATAAGGCGCGCTAATGGATCACCACGCCCTTCCTGATACATACAAACACACGCACGCAGACACAAAAACGCGCGTGAAAATTAAAGGTGAATCTGAAATGCTAAATAGGTCCAATATATCTTGAGCTTTGGGTGTTTCTTTTAAGTTTATCGTGACATTCGCATGAAGTGCAAAACCATTATGGAACGAACATGATAGTGACAAAAGAACTATTTTCTACAATTTTCTCAGCACCTTTTCTTTGAGGCTTTAAATCCGCTTCTTATTTTACTTTTGTTATTTGTGAAGTGTGTTTAACTTTGTAGATAAACTTTAATGGACATTCGAGACTTCTAGGCTTGGGATTCAAACATCGTTAAATTGATTAATTTGAAACAAAATTCCATAAATTGTAGTCATTGCAAGCTTCTATTGGTTGCGAAATGTTCCTCTTTCGTGTCCTAAATAGCGGCATATGTATGGATGTATTCTGTAATCCAAAATGCCAAATTTTTTAAATTTATAAAAGCCAGGTGCGGCTTATAGTCTTGATAAGATCTTATTTATTTTCCCTTTCCAAGTTTTTATACGGAGAATTTATTTTGCTTGCTTGACATGGTTCATCGAAGCGGTTTGTCAATATCTGATGCAAAATACGGCTGGCGAGAAAATGAATAAAACACGCAAAATATGGTGGGCTGGGGAGTAGTGATAGCTGTTGCTGTGGTTGGCCGAAATGTCGGAGTGTGAGGCGGAAAAATGTCATAAGCCCAATCGGTGGTGGTCCATTGTTGATATTTCCCAATGGAAAAGGGAGCGATCCCACACGTACACATTTACGAAAACACACACCAATTCGAAGGTTACAAAAATATCAAGTTATTAATTTAAGACTTTCCGTGAAGCTCCCAGTCGACGCAGCGCGGATTCACTAGATTCAAAGTTGGTGTGCACGAACAAACACAAACACAATATCCCAAGTTTTAATTTCGCAATGCTACGACAAAATCAAGTGTTTTCAATATGCCCTCAAAATACCGAAATTCAGTGAAATTTAACCGTAAAATTTTACAATGTCCCGATTTTAGGCATGCATTAAAATTATTTTACATGGCTTAGACGAATTTCGGCTGAATTTTTGCCGACTTTGCCAATACAAACATTGTTCTGAGCTTTGCCGACTTGCCACAGACAAAAGCAAATATCTCTGTTAGTTAATATTCGCTCGCAGAATCAGGACAATTGACCGTTATCTACTTGAAAAGTAATTGTGAGTCTGAAAAACAAAAGCGCTTTATCTGACTACTACAAAACAAGTACCAAATATTTACGTATTGTTGATTTTAGTACCGAATTATACTAACAAGAGTCTAACTTGATGTACCGTGACTATCGGTAACTCTTTGAAATAACCGTCCATGATTGCATGTCCTCATCGTGAACGATTAATTGCTAGATTCATAAATTTTGAGTAACTGTTTGTTCCATATCAAGACCTATTTAACTGCTTTCCGCAGATGATATACTCTGCACAAACAAATGTAGGTTAGCAAGCGTTGCAAGTCCATAATAATCAAACCATCATTGCATCATAACCCGATCAGCCCCATGCCACGTCAACTGTCATTTAGTTACATGAGGGAAGATTTTGGGGCTGGTCTTCCTTTTGCGCCTTCCAGTACTTGCCACGTAAACAGCCTCGTTGAATTGCTGTTAGCACTGCACACCTCGCATGCACCTCAGGTCCTCCCCCATTCACTCGGCACTGTGGCCTCCGTGCATTTTCAGATGCAGCCGTCCTTCACAAAGCCGTCAGGTGGCCTCTACTCGGACACTAACACGTGCTACTACGACTACCGGAGGTCGCGATGTTATTCCCGTTTCGCCATCTGTACTCGAGTCCTCACGAGGACTTCAGACGGTGACGCGTCCGTCTGCACACTACGCGCGATCAGGCGACTACCTGCCACCCCACAGCTGCTCCAATACATCCCTCCTCATCTCCACCACGTCCTATACAGCGCACAGCTCGCTCGAACCAACGACGAGGAACGCTTCTCCGCTTGTCTAAGCTTCAATCCATAAGGATCGCAATAGAACCCACGATCCTCCATCCTCACCTCTCCTCCCTTCTCCCTTTTTCTCTCCTCCAATAAACCATTGAACATTTGATAGGGCTCGCATTCCTCCTTCCTTCCCTACTTTTCCATTTTCCTTCCCTATCCGTGGCATTAACGAACCCCCCAATGTACATATTGTGTATATTTGCAGATCCCTTTTGGCATCTTGTCTATATGAAACATAGAACCCAACTAACTTAACTGCTTTTCCAAACCTTAAAACAACTGCAATTACCCCTTCAGTCCGCTATCCCGGTGAGCGGTCCTATTTTACTAAAGACCTTATAATTTTGAAGAGATCACGCAACTTGTGCTGATACTTGCTCGGTGTACATCTAGCATACGATAGCTGTGAAAACACACAGAGCAACGTAAATGAATTAAAGTTTACTTCTTCAGTGACCACTTTACAGATTTAACCCTTCAATGGTCCCAGTGCCACTACAGCTACCTAAATTGTCCACTGGTTATCCTTTCTCTCCAGTGTGTAAAGCACAAATGAAAGGGTCTTTTGTCTGCAGACCGCCCGCCAAAATTCCTTACGTACTATGAATGACAATGATGGGACGCTCATGACCGCACCGAAGGCGAACCGTTTAAATCCACGCTAAAGATAAAAGTAATGCGAACTCGGTCGTCCGTATAGCGTCTGAAAATCCATTAAGGCTCCTCTTTGGCATTGTAAACAACTTCTTGTATCACCATACACTCCAGAAGAAAGTATGTTTCATAAGAAGCGTCACTTTAATCAACTTAAATACGCGTGTACTTGTGTTGATAACTTTAGGATTGCAACTTCTACGTCTGCTGATAAAACCTTAACTGCGACCTTACAACTAGACCTATATGGAAAGAACCATCCATCAAAGCCAATCTGAGCACTTGTTTATTTGCCTCTTATTGTGTTCCCGATTCCCACTTCGTGAAAAAAGTCCACTGCCATTACTAGAAAAGAAATAATTGCAAATTTTTGGTCGCGATTAAAATAAATCTGACATTTTGCGAAAATCAAATTAATTTTAACATTAATGGCTACCTATTAATCTTGAAGTTCAATGGACTTCAAAATTACGTGTCCCCCATTCAAAATGTAAGGTAATTTGGGCTGAAAACTTAGTGGCTGTTCAGCACGGAGTTCAAGTTGCCGCACGATTTTTCTTGTGGCATTAATTTATAACACAACTAATGCGGCAGATTTAAAAGATTTGGACTAACAAGAAATAGACTGAAGCTTAAAATATGGGCCAAAAATCCTTGAATGTTGGTGGTATTCAGTTCAAACGGGTACCCATCTTACCACCATTCAGATGAAACTCATTTTTTTCGTCCCATCTTCAATAAATTTAGGAATAAATCACCATCGCCATGTTTGCTGCAGTACAGCAAAAATGCACTAGAATGTAGATGAATTTTCACTTATAATCTTGTGGTTAAATTTTATTGACAAGTGAGGACGTGGGTTTTTCCCATCGGGCCTCGTGAACTAGCGGAAGTGAACTGCAGCGATCCGATGCCTACGCGCCGGATGTGATTGCACTTCGAGTGGAAACAACACAGGAGGGTAGCTTCAATGTAACCAGGGCTACTCCTAGGCTACTTTTCGAATGAACACATGCGGATCCATTATTTAAGGCTTATTTTACGATGAAGGTGTAATTTATTAATGGGAGAAATAATCAAATGATTTCTCGCAATGCAATTTCGATGGACTTTGAAATTTATTGCAATGGGTTAAATGAAATGATTTTTACTCACAAACTGGTCATTCGAAGTAGTGCAGGACCATACAGTAGAGCATGCCAGTAAGTACATTTAAGAGAACAATATTGCAGCAACCAAAAAGGTGCATTAATTTATCGTCTGAAGTCCGCACATTATACTTCACCAGAGGCGAAATCAAAAACCGTTTCAAATGGTAAGGTAGGTAGGGTATAGAACCATTTCCAACACCTCTCACGCAACATTATAGGCACTCCTTGAAGATAAGGTCTGGCACAAAATAAATTTGTATATTTAGTACTATTTCGGCAGTCCCCTCTAAATTGTTTGCGCTGTATAGGACGTGGTGGAGATGAGGAGGGATGTATTGGAGCAGCTGTGGGGTGGCAGGTAGTCGCCTGATCGCGCGTAGTGTGCAGACGGACGCGTCACCGTCTGAAGTCCTCGTGAGGACTCGAGTACAGATGGCGAAACGGGAATAACATCGCGACCTCCGGTAGTCGTAGTAGCACGTGTTAGTGTCCGAGTAGAGGCCACCTGACGGCTTTGTGAAGGACGGCTGCATCTGAAAATGCACGGAGGCCACAGTGCCGAGTGAATGGGGGAGGACCTGAGGTGCATGCGAGGTGTGCAGTGCTAACAGCAATTCAACGAGGCTGTTTACGTGGCAAGTACTGGAAGGCGCAAAAGGAAGACCAGCCCCAAAATCTTCCCTCATGTAACTAAATGACAGTTGACGTGGCATGGGGCTGATCGGGTTATGATGCAATGATGGTTTGATTATTATGGACTTGTAACGCTTGCTAAACTACATTTGTTTGTGTAAGGGACTGGACTCGATTATTCTGTTCGCATTTCATTTATTACTGTTGCAAATTACTTCGTAAAAGTTTGGAATCGAATAAGGGAATAGTTCTGTCTGTGAAAGGTTCTTTTGCACGAATAGGGACGAACATGTTATTGTAGAAATGGGTAAAGAAAACAAGATAACTTTTGTGATTTCTATGCTTAAATTTTTCCTTTTCCTGTTCCGCTTCAGGCATATTTTAGGTGTTGTATCCATTTATATCCTTTGCGCAGAATTGGCCACCATTTGCTTAAATTTTACAATCTTTTGTAAAGGTTAATTTTTAAGATCCGATTAATCTTATTATGTTTTTTGCTTTTGTGTCCCTAGTTAAATAACTACTCTTGTTTAGTTAAATATAGCCTAAACTCTGAATGTCATGAATTTCGCGGCAGGTCATGCGCCATGTACTGCCATCATGGCTTATTAATCCGCGGAGGTGCGGGTTAAAAGGCGCTTCTACACGCATTCACCGCTGCCATTTCACCCCTCAAAATCGCAATGCGCATCTGGAAACCACTTGATATGCAAACGCAAGTTAGTGGTGGGTTCAATGGTTTAATTGAAAGGGGGAAATCCGGAGGTGTATTTCCCTCCAATAGGTCGGATGGCTCAAATATTCTGTGTTTCCATTGGCCTCATGATTGACTTTGAGCGTGGCGTTTTGACGGAATTGCACTCTTACAACAACATTATGCAATGGGATTCTTGTTGGAAGACAAATTAGAAACTGTAAGAGAACCGAATATGATTCTTCTCTGAGTATTTAAAAGCCCTAATTTTTTTGTAATTGGAATTTGATCCCATTTTACGCATTGCAATAATTTATATTTCCCAATGTTTTCTAAATTAGCAAATATATTTTTACTGAAAAATACAAAAGTAATCTCTTATTACTTGGAGTCAAAACTCCTAAAAAGGTTTCAATTCGATTAGTTTTTTTAGCTAAGACGAAAGTTTAGGCGTCGGAAGCACTTTCCATGCTACGATTACATCGAAGGGCCCGTAAATACATCCTACCATTTCATATAGACTTGTCTTGTTGAATACTTTCCATTCGTTTATTTCATCTGCCCTTTTGCAATGATTTCGTCATTTTGTATTTAGTCGGGGATTTTTTAGACAAGCTATAGATGACAAGAAGGTTGAAGGAGGTTTTGTTAATTCCTCGTCAAGTGCAGACGCCTATTGGATCCTTTGGTCAATGTTATGACCTTCTACAGTATACCTAAAAGCATGAAAGCTTTGTCCGGAGCTAGTATTTTCACAATGCATGAATAAAATAGGGTTAAAGTTAGAAATTGCCTAATAAAATGACGGGTATTTGAATAGGAACTAAATAGACATTGTGTCTAAATGGCGGCCGTTGCAGGTTGAGATGATTTTACGGTTCCCGTTATCTTATACAAGGATGGATAATTTATGGAAATTCGGCGCTTTCAAATCTCGGAATGGGCCGGCGCCGTATCGGAAAAAAGTGATAACCCAGTTAAAGGTGGCTTGTCGGCAAATAGCGCAGGTGTTTATCAAAAAATTTCCACAGAATAGAAAATCCTGAAAAAATCAACTCCTGTATTCATGCAAAGTCAGGGATTCCTTGAAGTTAGATAAGAATCGGTTAAAAATGGATGTGCAATCAGACTGAAATTAATTTTACCAACTCGGAGCAAAAGTTTCTTGAAGGCAACCGCACGGATAATTGTGTTTAGCTGTGTTTAATCTTATTTCGTAGGAAATTGACTTAAGCCATATGGGCTGGTAGTACGTTGAGGCACTTTGACTTGCGTATAAAGATCGCAGGAACTTGATATTGTTGGTTCGCTTAATGTAATGGAGCTTCCACAAACCAAAATAGGTAGAAATTTTAGATTCCAAACTTTCAAACACCTGAAATTTGTTATTTCTGGCTGCAAAGAAGTAGGGTTATCAATGGCGATGTGTGAAGCTAAACCTCTTCTTAGGCTTGCGAGCTTGATTTTTAATTATCCATGCGAGATTCTGCTAGCATTTGAACCTTCTCATCAAAATGTGACAATGTCTCAAATCATGCATTTTTCCGTCAATCTAAATAGAAGGAATGTATTTTATTTAAGGGGCAAATCACAGCTTGCATTGATCCCTCCAGCTTACAGTGAATGGGTAGATCGTAAAGCGTTGCCACGGCAACGTGGTGATAAGATCGCATCAAATTATTGGCGTGTAGTATTTGGCTTGAGCTAATCAAACATCATAACCACGATTTATTTCCACCTGAGGCGATTTTTAATTTGCACTGGGTGCTTTAAAATGGGGACAGAAGACAGGAGAAGTTAATATGACAAATACGTATTTAGTTCTAATCAAGTATCACTAAATCCACTAGGTATCGGGAATATTGAGAGGGTTACTTTTAAGGCTGATGGCACCTTGTATTTAGTACAGGATTATTTTCGTAATTTCAATGCTCAGAGTCCGTTTCCCATTAGGCGGTATCTAGTAATAGAAGAAGACCTCTTATGGTTTGGTTAATTGAATCGCAGTAATTAGATTCTCCACTGAAAAGAATATGATCTCATAATAAATGAAATTTGCTGACACAGTGGTTATGTTTACCTTGCCAATGATACAACGCCTTGTTGTTTCCCGTTCTTTATTTTTTCCTCGGTGAAGTGAAGCTTGGATACAAGTTTCGAGTTCCACTAGAACCCTTTTATAATGCAAGAGTTCACCAGCGCAAAATAAGTGGTGCAGCGAGGTTTAAGGTCTTTCAGCGGTTAGAAATATTATTAATGCCCATTACATTTCATATGGGATAATAATTCACTAATGTACCATTGCTAGTGGACTATCACAGATACGTGTAATGAAAAAGTGCAGTTGAAGATGATGAAGCTTTTGTTACAAAAAGCTATTTACACTAGCAGCTTCCCAGAATCCATAATTCGGTCATTCAAAGTAATGGGTTTTTTTTTTAAGAAAAACTTCTCTGCGAAAGTCACTATAATTATCTGTTGGAATAGACGTTTTATGTTTATTCGCTATTAAGCACTTATCTTAAATCTAGTTTTATTCTTCTGTAAGCATTGTGACCACCATACCCAACTTGAAGTCATTAAGAATATTTCCACACAAATGTGAATTTTACTTTTATACTACGGGAGTGCCGTAGCATCCTAATAAAACTATGTAAATTCGGTGCTTTGATTAACACTTTTTTCGTCCGAAGAGTGATGAAATTCCTCCACTTGTTGCACTTTGCAAGAGAAACATGGCGGACAGTTGGGCGAGTTCTCTCTCTTGTGTTGGCCAGCCCCAGCAAGTGGCAAAATCGCATCGCACCTGACCAGGTGTGAAGTTGGTGGGACAGACAGGTAACCAAGCCTGCGTGCGTAGGTGAGTACATGCGTGCGTGCGTGCGTGCGTGCATACGTAGCCTGCGATGTGCAGATGGGGAAACACGAGAACGTTCACTCACCCGCTAGTATTTATGCTACCGCGACACTCAAGGCTCGGCGATTATCGGGGATTGTGCTGCTTCCCAGATGGCACCTTCCGATAAAATAGCTGAAGCTAGCATTGGTTTAAACAACAATGTGGTATGTTTAAAGGTTGCTCTCTTTAATCCAATTCTCATGCTGATTAAAAAATGCATCTCACCTGAAGTACTTAACAGGTTAAATCAGCGAATTAACTGAGCTTACGCAAAGCGTAGCATTATTATTAAGCAATTTAGTTACCAAAATGCATCCTCAAATGCCAAAGAATCATTTTGTTCGTGGTAATTAAACTGCTTATTTTTGCAATGCTGCTAGGCAGGCATTTCAAGTTACCTCATTTTCCGTTTTGTGATTATGTACAAAAGTGGAACCATGTAACCGGGAATAAACATCTAGATATTCCCAATCGTGGTTAAAATAAAAGGGAGCATGTGGTCCGGAAATGAAGTGGGACGTGCCATCATTGGTGACATTGAAAGGTATAAAGGCCATCAATTTTGATAAAATCATTTTTTAATTGGCAGTACTGTTTATAATCAATTTAAACCTCGGTATTCGCTTTTTTTAACTTTGCCATTCGGTCTCTGTAACTACCACAATTCGATGTGGAGTTTCGTGTAAGTGATGTTCTTGGACGATTTATTCATTAATTTTTCAGAATATTTTAAACCTCAAAATGGCATTAAAAGTTGCATGCATAATTAATCAACCATAAAGCATAGTTTTGGCTGTGGCGTCGAGCATATGAGCCAATTCTCCGAATAATCTACGATAATAAATCATCTCTATTTATAGGATCAGTTTCCCCCAAGCCACTTCTCGAGGGGACTTATTCACGGAAGTTAAAACAGTAATTTCTGGGAATAGTTCTCATCTCGTCATTACAACAATACCGTTTCACAAGCGGAATGTGAAGATGCTCCTGCATAAGCTCTACTATCTGTCTCCAAGCACAAGAGCGGTAAACCAAGGCATCAGAAGTTTTAGGCGTCAAAATAGAGCACAGAGCACAAAGGCGAGAATGGTATTTGTCCCATCACATCAATATGATATGAGTAAAAAATAGCTAGAAGAAATGCAAACAGGTTTACTTTATGCTTACTTTCTACCACGAGAAAGAAATCCGATGTAGCGTTTGGCGTAGGTTAAACGGGTTTTACGAGATAGGAAATAAACAAATCCACTTACTTCCTGGATAACTGGAAACAGACTTAGATTTTGGCACCAATGCGGATGCTATTTTCGCTTCTTCAACGACAATGAATTCATCAGCTTGATGTGCTCCATTAAAAACAGACATGTTGGTTAATTCTCCGTAAGAGTTTAGTGGCAAGAGTGCTGTCTCTCTCGGTTGTACCCAAGCTGTTAAGAGTCACGCTGTCGCAGCCAAAATGACCTAAGCTTTTCAACACTGTGTGGTGCTGTTTAGCCTTTAGAGAAATTTTTTACAGATTTGGCATATTCAGCTGCTCCAGTTTGTCGAGGATAGGCAACATTGTTGGTCTAAGTTGTTACCACTATTATAGATTATGCAAATGCATACTAATGATTTTGATCATTTATGTTGAAAAAGTTATGTCCCTCATTCAGTTGAATTTAAAAATAAATACGCTTTTCAGCTGCTAGAACAAAACTACGCACTTCAATGAGCTACGTGCATTATCCTTTTTGGCGCATAGACAATGATTTACATGTTTTACGCACTACTACCTAGTAATAGCACAGAACACCTCGTGCAGCATAAAATAAATCAAATGTGACTGCGTTTAGTCAATTGAAACCTTTTGGCTTCGTTTGCAAATCTTTAGTCAGTAATGCAAGAAGATTCTCCACTTTTATCTACAAAGAGCAAAACACTTTCATTACTGCAAGTCAATAAAATCCGTGAACGTTTTATGTTTATGGCATTGTTTGGATTCACACGGTCTTACTTCACAGTATCTCGCATTGCAGTCAGACTGATTTGCCGCCTCCGACTACATGTAATACCTAGAGGTGGCATCCACTAGCTCAGATTAATTCTAACATGCCAACAAATGGATTGGGCAGTTGTGAGCACTTAAGCATAACTATCCTGCACTTTTTGATAAGATAAGTCCTACAAGCAGACGGTGGACACATGTAATTCGCTTTGCCTGCGAAGAGTGGCGTTGCCTGCTGTTGACTCTCTTAATTCTCGTCTGCCTCATCTCCCTGGTCTGGTGTTTCAACCTCTTACGATTGTCGTCAAGGGATGTTTGCCAACCCGTTCACTACTCTCTTGCCGCAATGATGCTTCTTTTGCTTTACCTCATCTATCTCTTTGAATGTCTCAACTGCCGCACGCGATTGGAGCTCGCTACGGCCACTAAAGTCACCCAAATCTCCGCCCGCATTGCTGTGGCAGTGAAACACGATCCCAAATTGTGGTGGCTTTGCTTTTCCTACCACTTTTCCCGACGTCAACGACGCAGATGCCACTGCCGTCCGAGGTATACAGAAGAAGTCCGCTTTGCCGCCGGCATGAAGACTAGTTTGCAAAGTGGCGAGACTGCAGTGTTGAGCACAGAAGCGCATGATCGTGTTATTACTTCCGTAAAGCAGCATTTCATCACCGAGATTACTAATTTCCAGTGCGTTTGGTGCGACAAGTCGCCGAGGATTAGATGGGACGGCCGTTGGGACGCTGCAGTCCGTCTAACGTTTGTAAAGGAATTTGTCTTTGCCGATGAGGCCACCAGACATAAATATGAAGAGTATAAAAGCAATTTCATGGAACTACAACAGTCCAGTGATGACTTCATGGAGATAAAGGAAGGTGTGTTGCAATAAATGTTTACCAGAAGTCCTAACATTTACAGATACTGCCTTTTTTGTATGCTCCTCTACCGCAAAAACTAGTTGAAGGATCTGCGAAGGAAGTTTTGCACAGTGTTGTAGAATTAATAGGTACCTTTTGCTGCTTTTGTTGGCGAAAGAAGTTGAGATAATTTTGGTCTGTTTTTTACAGTGGGAAGGAGATAATTGGGATGCATGCATTGAAAATGAGCCTAAAACTCATTCATTCACCTGATTTTATTGAAAAACTGTAAAACCCCTCTCCACTGTTAATCTCGACAATTACAGTTGAAGCTGTTCCAATCGTTTTCATAATGCTTTATTTACATTGCCAACAATTTGATAGGCTTCTGTTTTGACCCAGACAAAAACATTCCCTCAAGTTGTTCCCATTAACATTGGATAGTAAGTTTTTTGTTTCATATTCTTAAAACTTGTAAAATCTTTGTGCTTACTTTTCTAGGGACTAGTGTTCTACTTCCTGATACCCTGATGGGCTGGAAATCTGAACACCTAAACATGAAACAGTTGTTGAAATAGGAAGTATTGCCGAAATATTGTGCTGACCCATTTATGCTTTGTTCTCATTAAAAATGGTTTGAAATTAGGCCTTCTGGCTTTTTGCTCACATTGCACAATTAGACTAGCATAAACCACAAAATTTTCCACCATTAGCCATCGTGAACGTAAAAGGGTTCCCCTCGAATGCTGATATGGTCCACGTAACAGCGTTAAGCTTAAGGTGAGGCGCAGAGCTGTAAGCGGCTGATATACCTAAATCCCGGCCATTATTGGCATCACGTTAGCTTATCACTTTGGGGCATCCATGCAATCTGCCAATTTTGTCGTGAGTAATTCGCTTCGAAGTTTTAAGTTGTTTACAACTTTTGGAACTAATGGAGTTTACAAGGAACAAAGATTATATCGCAAGCTCCTATCTAAAAATTACTCTCCTAGTGTGTTTTATGCGAAGACAGAAGGTTGGGCAATTTCTAACCAATTGCTGTTCACCCCCTAAATTTCAAGAAATGTTATATAATCGTTTTTTGTTCAGTCTAAAAACCAATGTGTTGAATATTCAACTAGTACTTCATCTCAATCTTGCACAAAAGAATTTTGTAGTGAAGGGATTTCTGCAAATTTCAAATTATGAGAAAATTTCCTTTCGATGGTGCCACGGATGCACCCAACAACAGTAGTGAATTGCATTCGATGAGACGGTTAAAAGGAAAAACTGATAACTGTCACCCTATACAGTTGATGGGGAACGCCTAACCATAGCCTTCGGGTAAAGTAAGGGACGAGTAGGCTTACTTGCCTGCTCTACCCATAACTGTTTGAGCTAAATCTACCTAACAGATCTGACCAATTTATTTGGCTACTTATTTCAAAAAGAACTTGAGTCAAGCAATTTCGCTTGTTCTATTTTTCCCCGCTGTAAAGTTATTGCTTCCAAATGAATCTTCTCAATTACCTATTGTGTAAAACACTGATTATAATTTTGTACTACTTCGATCAGCGTTTACACAGCCAAAGCATTTATTGTTACATTTTGACAAGGCTTTAATTTGACTTTTAGTCAGAAAGAGAATAACGAAAAGGAAACAGGTTAACCAAATTGCTAACAATTTTTTCACAAGGTGATAGTAAAGTACTGTCTACTCGATTACAAGCCCATCTCTTCTTAATATACAGCTGGTAAACTTGCTCCGAGGTAGTAACACGTTTATTTGCAAGTAACAGTCTGGCAAAATATTTCAGACGCTCATAAAACGATTTATTTCCAAAAGTTCCATCTTCGGGGTCTTACTAATTAAGCTGATTAACTGGAGTTAGCACTTTGCACAAAATTTAATTTCTGTGGGTTTGTTCCTATCATATTTTAGTCTTATGGAAGTCGCCATCATATCGCTACATCGTTTTCCTTCACAGTCTACAAGTAATTTTTATCGATGGCAGCGAAAAGTCATATTAGTCGTTCACTTGGGATATAGAGGTGATAAATGAGGATTTTGTTGTCATTGCTATATGCGGTATCACCATCGATTTCATGAAGTGAGTGATTCTGTAAATGCAACCTCATAACTGCGTTGTTTCTATCAACTCTGTGACAGCCAACTGCGTTTTTATATGCTCCAACCTTATCCTTTATCTTCAATTGCTTAGAAATATTTTATCCAAACAGTTCGCATCAACAACCATGGATAAGAATAGATAGTTTTGATCAGCGCCACGCACGTGATCAGAAACATAAAAACGCATCTTTTTGCAAAAGAGAACTCATATCTCTATTCACTTCTTGAATGTTCGTATGCGTATCAGTCACTTGCTGGTTCAGCAAATCTTACTTTGCGTTGTAGTGCTCAGATGATTTTCATAGCAATCCTATCATACTTTTAAGTTAGGGTCGGGAATTATTTTGGGGATTTTAAGAAATTTAAGGCAAGCATGAACTAGGCATAGAAATAAGAAGACGCCCCGCCCGGTATCCGGATGCGAATGACTCCAAATGCGTATGTGTATCTAAAGAAGGACGCAAGAACATATGGCCCTTACAAGCATATGGTGCATAAAACAAACACTTTTGAGGTAGCACTTTGGTAAACGAATAGTTCAGTTGTGTTGCGAGACCAACAGCCATGGTAACCATGTAACACACTGTGGATATTATTCGTGCATGCAGACAAAAGTAGACTAAAATAACTAATTTTATTTAGTTGGATTGTTATAAAGAGTCAGAATTATAGAATATGATAAATGTCAGAGGACTTCAAGTGCTTGCGTAAGTAAAAAGAGGAACCAAACAAAAAATCAAAGTTTTACAAGGGTAGCAAAGCCAAAAACATTAACCTGATGAGGGCCTGTGTTAAAAAGTCAGGCGCTTACCCAATTAGCCGAAGTCAAACGATATAACTATAAAAAATGCAGAAGATAAAGGTTGAGTAAATGATGTAAGGGAACTTCGGAGAGGCCATGGAAACACAGGAGGAGCCTTGTGTTCTGCAAAGAACCACCTGCATAAAACAACAAGTCTTTCCACCAAAGAATCGCGCATTCAGTTAATTAGTAAATTTGGGCCCTTCAAAGGCAATGCAGGTTCCGCCTAGCGTGCCGAGTGACACCATTCAGGTGAGAAAGGTCGTCGCTTCTCAACTTTGACATTGCGTTACACATTGCAATTAGCGTCACCTTAAATCTTGCTCATGACCAAGTTAAATGCTTATTTTAATCCCGAACATTTTAGTAAAACGAGGTTCTGCAGGCTTAGCCTAGTTCCCGTCCCTCCCAAATTAACAACTGTTCTTTTATTGATACTTAAGAATATGATTATGAAGACGTTGCTATGGCTGGCGTTTCATTGAAGTTACCCATTAAATGGTTTAAACGTTAACTTTATATAAAACATCCAATTTTCTGCTTTGATAGGTTTTCAATTACATAACGAGGCGGATATTCAACCTTCGGTTTTGGTGGTGAAGCATAAATCTGCTCTATTTCGTCAAAAGACCTTCCTTCTAGCCACATTATTTCTCCTCTCGTGGCCTTATCGAATCCTGATCTATTCACGGACCTCCGAATTGAAGTTTCCTTTTCGAAAGGTGCTTAGGATTCCACCGACAAATCTGCATCGCTTTGGATATAACTGTCTCCCCAGGTCGAGCAGTAGTGTTGAATGGCGCAACAACCCAGCATATGTTATAGAGAATCCCCTTGTTGACCGGAATTCCTCACAGCGTTCCAGCGATAGCGATGGTGAACTTTTATCCATCGATATCAGATACACTGGCTCGGATTGAGGCTGACTGTTTATCCCACTTGTTCGTTTTTTAATGAATGTTTTGACATTAACATTCTAGGCCTAGTAAACTTGAAGATAGTGTTTTAAGGGTGCACTCGGGTTGCACTATCCATGCTTGATGAGTCTAGTCGTGTAGAAGGCGGTCTAAAAAAATAATTCAGGGGGCAAGATGATCATGAGCGTAATGTAAAATGTGCCTTTATGTTTCAAGGTTCCCAAAAAACTTCCCTTAATTCAAAACGCAATGTTTGGAAATTTTTCATAAGAAATTAACCATTATTTATGACTTTCTGAATTAATCATCAAACCGTAAAGATGTTACTTACTTATTTAATGTAGGGCTTCGAGAGCCCGCTGAAGACGAGATGAAGACATAATGCTATGGTGGAACATACATATTTGACATGCATCAGGGTTTGGGATTACTGGCATGGCCTAGAGGCCAGCTCACCCAACAAAGTCAAAATGGTATAAATAAGCAAAAAGTTATTCCTGGAGAAAAATGCTTAAGAGCCAACCGTGACAATCATCGAATTGTCCCTCCAACAGAGAACAGACTTGGCCGCAGCGTCACTGACCCCCTCCTGGTAGTTCTACTGCATTTGGAACTTCATACTGTATGGGAACTATGTTGGGAGATAGAGAAATGTGCTAGCTATCACGCATGTCTGCAGCTAGTCGTAGAGAATGCTGGCCCAAAAGTGATCATCACACAAAGGATGAATTTAATTCAGTTCTGTGAAAATAGGATTTTGTATCTATTCCTCCTTTCCAAGTCAATCTCACCTCAGAGCTGTTTGGACTTATCTTTTTAATTTCTATCCAATTAGTAGATGTCTTCAAACAAGAAAGGCAGGCAGCTCCGTAGCGAATTTCTCCGTGTGCTTTTACATCCAATGTAGCTTTCATTTTTTATGGTCCCCCCGCAGAATGCGGGAGCGGAGTAGCTACCAAATGTAGACGTCATGCTCAGCCCTTCTGCTATGAGGCGTCACCAATTCTTCCGTCCGTAGCATACGCAATTTTATCGCCCAGCTGGTTATCACTTAGCAGTGGAAATTAAGGCATTTGTTCTTTAAGAACAAATTTGATTTCCGTTCCCACCAATGTGGCACCCAAAGGCTTGCCTGAAAAAGAAAGATGACAAAATACTAAAACGCAATAATGTGTCGTCGACAAAATGATACATTTTTATGTTTTTATTTTTATGCATATTCACAAGTGTATTTTCGCTATTTATTTTTGAATATTTACTTGAATATATTTATGAGAAACTGAGTGCACACGCATTTACATTGTATACACAATTGTGCATTTGCTTATATGCTTTTAACAGCTGGATTTTTAAAAATAGGTTGGGATAGTTATTCGTTCATACAAATTTTATTCGCATTCGCTTTAAAACCCAGAAATGTCTAACTCTTGCACCTATATTTTGTCTCAATCATGGTTAAGTGCTTAAAATAGTCTCATGAATTCATTTGTTATCAAAAATATCCAAAGGAACAAGAGATTCGCCAAACACTGCTACTAGAATTAGCTCAGTAACAAGTGAACCACTGAACGTGATTTGACAATCTACACACTCGTGGGGAATTAAATCGCGGCATTAAGTATTTTTCTGCTGTAAAAGTGGTGAAACCTCTCATTTCGAATCGAAATGATTGCGACGGACATTAATAGTATAAAATTGCTTTATAAAATTATATAAAATAAAGTTATTCCGAATCTTATGCAAATACCTAGCCAAAATGTTGAGAATTTATACGATCTTAGGCCACCGGTCTGAGTTTTGAAACTCTCCCAAAGCATTTGCTGAAGCACAAATTTTGATAAAAGTAGTCTATGGCTACTGAGATTTCTACTTAAGATCTAAGAATGGTTGGGGATCCTTATCCATTCTAACATCACTGATCTTCCAAAAAGTTAGCAAGATCTTATTATATGTTTCATAAAAAGGTAATTAACCAGCTCTTGGTGTTTGCATCCAAAATTGAAATCCCGACTTTCTTTAAAAATGCTTCGACATTTGAGGTAAAATTCATTTAGCTTTTTGCAGAACAACAATTTTGTTAAGTGTTTACACCAAAATGTTTCAAAATTTGAGACTTTATCTACATCAAGTTATAAGCCTAGCTTTCTAACCTACACTTAAAAATCCTACTGGACCATCAAATTTGCTGACGTTAGTTCAAATCCTAACTCTCCATTTGGCCTAAATTTTAAATTGTTAAGCAAAAAAATGTTGGCATTTGAATACTATGCATGATAAATATTAGTCAATGGTTATCTATCTTTATTCGCTATGAAATTGGCATTGACTAACATCTAGTGCTTTGGGCCGGCAGAGGTAACTAGCATACAGCATTATGATTTATAAAATTTTGCTAATTTATAGAAACCAATAATCACCTCTCTGATTATGTTACTTCGATGTTTATAGCGTTTTGAATGTGCATGCAAAGCTAACAGAAAGATCCAATTACTTCTGCTCCATTGTGGGGTAAGGTGGAATTAAGTCCTCCCAAAGCGCTCAATAAATTGTGCAGCTCTGCCTATTTTTACATCAAAGTGGCTTCATTAAGGCAATCAAGACCAGGGGCTAATGGATTTCGACTTTTACCCAGCAGATATTTAAGTGTTTTAAAAAATTGCTAAAATAATTCATGGTAGGTACTCCGGGGTGTTTCTGTAGTCAGTATATTCCCGCAAAGTTTCATGTAATTTAATTATATCAAAATGGTTATCTTTTGCTATGATCCATTTGAATTAAATGCGCTCAATGCTTTTTGCATGGGGTCGCGTCTGCCCTTAGAACGATAAGGCTAGTTCCAACTTACGTGCTTCTGCGTATGAGTGCAAGAGGCTCCGTCTACTTTTCTTCTTGGCCTTGCGTTTCCCGACCGATGAAACAATAGATATTTGGTTGGTCTGAATTTTAAGGCTCATAAGCACGTATTCAAGCCATTTAATTTGTCTGAGGTGACACAAATTGTTTAGTTCTTGGTTAGCTCAAAGGGCTCGCATTTAACCGCAATCTTCTACTTTGAACTCTGCCCAAACAATGGTTTTGATTTTCGAATGAAACTCGTAGGCGTTAACAATCTTTACAGGTGGGTTCGTTTCACCCGAAGCAGCTGCTATGTGTTAACAGCCGAATTCCATATATTAACATTTTAAAGGGTAACTTGATGCTGCTTTCGCTTCTTTATGTGCACTTCAACCAAGTGAACTCAATTAGCTCATAATCTTCATAAATCTGTCCTTTCAATGTTTTTTTCCCTTACATTATAAGCGTTTGGAAACTAGCAATGGCGTAGGTTCTTGTCGAGTTATGAAGTCGCGGAACTTCAAATTTTGTGTCAAGTATGTTGTAACTAGTCAAAGAATTGCATACCATTCTGAGTTGTTAAAATCTGCCAGAAAAATTCACGTAAATCAAATCTTTTAGGTAACTTCGAATTCCTTGCCTGCCATTTATAACTGTCGACTAAAATTGAGTATTATAAAGTACTTTTAAAAATGGCACATACGTTTTGCCCTTCTTGAACCGATGTGAAATATGGCTTTCTTTATCTCCAAAATGGCAATCTTAAGCAACTCAGCTCAATTTTTATGAATGGATATTACCAGTGAGTATTTTTATGATTCCACATTGTTCATTTTAAGCAGTCAGTACAAATAACTCACTCGTCTTTGTTCAAACCCATGTCTAGCAGTTTGAGAATCTGATAAATCTCCGAAATGCTCAGGAGTACTTCTGGGTGATCTTTGTTTCCCCTCAAATCCATCCGATTTTGTTTGAATTGATAAAATTTTAACACTACTTTCCAGAGGATCGAGTTACTGCATAAGGCTTTAAACAGTATGCCGAATTTAAAAATTTAATTGTGCTCTGCAAAACTAGTGTTTTAATCAGGAATAAATAGTCAGGTAATCCCACTAAACCGTAGTGTGCAAAAATGAATTAACTTACTTGAAGTATGATCCTAAAAACACATTCTCACTGCAGAGAGTTTGTTGGGCATATTGTAGCTGTTGCCTGCAAAATCCTTTGGACTTAGTATCACTAGCCTGCATGTACACCCAGGACAGAACATGGAACCAGGCAGGCAACCAACTCAGGCAAGGGACCGCATTTATTTAACCAGATAAGTGACGCGTTTTGCCAGGTGCATAACCATTACCACAGGAAAGCAAAAGTGGCATTGTTGACGAAGTGAGTTGGGGTCGGTTGCTCTGGGCGTGAGCAATGGAGACAATCTAATCAAACAACGGACACCCCCTGGTAAAGGGAAGTCCGCTCCAAAGATGCGGTGGCTAAGGGTGCGATAAAAATGCCCGGTGGTGCTTTTAAACAAGCATGGATTGAGAGTATGCGGACGTGTAAGTCACAATCTTAGCTAAAGTTTGAAATTGTTCTTGAACTGCATTTAACTAACTAAGACTGCACGTCGCAACTTCAAAATAAAAAGCCTTTAATCAGCAGACAAATAAATCCGTTCACTTGACTTTTCTATTTCCGGTAGTAAATGCACTCGAAACAGTTGTTTACGCCTTCGAACCTAAATATGAAAATTAAATTTATAACTGCGTTATCTTCTAAAAATATCCACTTCCATACCAAGTTAGATGTATCCAATCAAATTGAGCCTCGGAGAATTTTAGCATTGGCCGCATACGAACCAATCACCAATAAGGAATGCCCCTTTAAAAGACATCCTTATGCAAGGTATGCTCCCAACTTGATATGGCTGAGATGTGATTTCTTGAATAGAGGCAATGTCTTCGAGTGCATCATATAGCGAAAGTCCAACATTGTTTTTCCAGTTGGCCCTACAGATCTACACGAGCCTTCTGCTTGTTGTAGGCCTGCCGGGGAATGCAATCAGTGGCTACATAATGGCCACAGATCGCACAAATCGTCTGACTACCCGAATACTGATGGTGATCATCGCTGTCTCGGACACCGCCGTCCTTCTCACTGCGGTGACTCGCTACTGGGCCCTAGAAGTCCTCAAATCAGATTTCCGGAACTACTCCGATCTGGTTTGCAAAATACACGTCTTCGCCGTTGCCTTTTTTACGGATTTTGCTGTTGGTTCCCTCTGCGCTGTGGCAGTTGAGCGATTTTTAGTTGTTGTGTTCCCACAACGCGCAAATATTGTGACATCGGCGAAGACAGTAATCATAGGAATGGTCGCATTTGCAGGGGCTTTATCCATCAAAAACGGCATCCACTTCCTCATAATGGGTCTGCAGAAAATCACTACAGAAGGCAACGCTACGATTTTCGTATGCGCACCTGATGAAGACTATACCAAATGGACTGGATTCTTTAAAAAGATGGACTTTTTCAGTTTCGCTGTTCTTCCCTACGTTATTCTGTTCTCATGCAACCTGTACATATATTGTGTGCTGAAAAAGCGACGCAAGCTTTTGTCTACAGCGATCAATCAAAAAAGAGTACAGAATAGCATACCCGCGCTGCAAGTCAATTCGGCTCCTCCAAACTTCCTCTCTGCTGCCGACATGGTTGAGAGAGACAATCGAGCCACAGACATCCCAACGAACTACCGCGCGATCGATCAAAAGAAGTCCTTGTCCGTTAGTGGTGGGGGTAGTGGATCAAAATCAGAGCGGAGAAAGCGAAAGCCAGAGGATGTCATAAAGATTCTTACAGCCCTGACAGTAGTTCACGTGGTGTGCACCCTGCCCGGAACAATATTCACTCTGCTCGCGGAGTATACGGACCTGCGCCGGCAAAAATCGACCAAGTACGTGCTGGTGATGCTCATCTTCACTAACAACGCAATCAACTTTTTTGCCTATCTGGCCTCCAGTGAACGCTTCCGAATCCAATTTGTCAATCTACTCTCCTGTGGCCACGCAAACCGCCGTAGGCGGTGGTAATGCCAATCATCTTGCCATTCACTACTGCGATGTTCTGATAATTTGAGATTCCGACAGGTCACTGTTGCGCTCTTTATTTTCTATTGACCTATGAAAAACACCTACGCGAGTGCTTTTTGGATCCTTAAAAACAATAACTGTAGAGCTTTTTTCAGATCTACTTGTTTTCCATTTTGCAAGCAGATGTCTAAAAATGGATATTTTTGCCAGGGATTTTGGCTAAGTTAACTACTTATTTTAGGTTGCCTTATTGTTCCAAGTATCAGTGAACTGTTTGCCACTTTTAGCGAAGTCTGCCAGACTGTTCGTAAGCTTTAATTGGCTTTGACATCACTAATACCGATCCTCTTCACGTTTGATATAAACAAATAAGCTGTTTACAGGTTGAAAGTCTTCAGTCGTGTGTTTGCTCTCAAAGGCAAAAATAGAACTTGTACAAATAAGAGAACAATGCATTAACATGACAGATGTCTGTATTAAAAATCAGTTGATTGCATAATCATTAAGTTGCTCCAATTTTTTAATCCTCGTCTCATGGGAGTGGAGATTGGAGGCGTTCTGGTGTGCCACATTTTCATCGATCAGCTAGGCTGCACGAACGTTATTTTGTGTGAATCATGGTCGTTATTTATCCTGTATTGAATCGCAACAACCAGCTAGCCAGCTTAAATGCTTGCTGACTCAGGACTAATTGAATCATTTGGAGGGATTTTTTTCATTCCGCAATGAAGTTTCTACCATATTCTCCTCTTGATCAAGGATTACATTCGTTGCCTTTCTCGTATCTTTACTTCTCCATTGCAGCGTCTATGGGACTTGAATGAGCAATGCATAGCAAATATAATAACCCGTGATTTGGCACTTGATATGGGTTGGTACTTTCCTTTCTTTGTCTATATCTCTAAAACTTTTAAGAACCCATCGTTCAAATGTCTTTTTTGATGTAAAATAGCGTTATCACCCTTAAAACCCACCATAGCTGAAGAGCATTAGACGGAGTCACCGATGGCTATTGAATTTATTACTGATTTGAGGACTGATCAAAATTAGGAGGGTGTGATTGTCCGCAAATTAAAAACATCCCATATCTCTTTGATTGTTTGCGAGTCAACCACTCCGTTCGAGATGCGATCGCCAGGGTTCAAGGGGGGTAATTGGGGTTTCACGCACATGTGACCTTGCTGCAAAGGCGTAGAATATAAGTGAGAGTAGGTAACTTTAGTTAATTCAACTTACCTCCCTGATCTCTAGTAATGCGCGTGAGTTGTGTGGCTGTAGAACGTATTTTAAACCAAGGTAAAGTTCAAGGTGTATTGACATACAGTCATGTGTGATGAAAACACTGTTGGAAGCATATAAATAACGTTGCATTTATCTGCTTATTTAGATGACGCCCCAGCCGACGGTGTGGTTTAAACACTATTCAATTTTTCCAGTTTAAACTTACACGAATCGAGTGTGCAGTCACCCAGCCATATCTACTTTCCTTGCTTCCAAGTATGGTTGTTTAAAAGAGACTGCGTGGTTCTTTAGTAACTAATACTTAACTATAAACTACTCCTTACCGTATGGGAAACCACCGAATTCCCTTCGATAATGTCGTAAAACCAATTAGCAAAAGCTCTCATTAAAATAAAAAATCGACTTCAAACGTCACTTGAAATAAATTGCTCAACATATTGTTACTTGACTACATGCTTATGAGTAATTCCAATGGCAGAAGTAATACCAACCAACCATATTCATAAAACTTCTGATGACATGAGGCATGTTTTTAAAATACTTATTTGTCTTCAATATGCTGATAATGATACTTTAATTTCGTTTTGTCCTGTATTGCTGATGATAAAAAACGCATGGTTAATGTGTGCAACGCCCAGGACATTAACAGCCTAAACTAGGCCAAGAGAATATAGCTTGCTGATATGTTATGATAATAGCCCCACTTAAGTGAATCTACGAAACCGTATTACCTTATTTATTGAAAAAATTGTCTCCACTGATCAAAATTGTCACCTGACTCCCATTTGTAGCCTATTGAACCACGCAAATTGGAGCCATAGGATCTGAACATCTTAAAATAATCCAAAAAAGGCGCGATCATCAAAATTGTCTAGTTCATCCATGTTTTGGCACTGCGTTTAACGCTTTTCGAAAGTCGCCTGTTAAAATTCGACCTTAGGTAGGCTAGTAGTACGCACACATGCGGATAAAGTCATGCCAGGTATTTTCTTGGTACTCCAATGACCAGTCATTAAACAACCGGTGGATGTTGTCAGTGCTTTCCTCTCTACTCGATGTATCATAGGGTATGACCAGATTCTTCAGCGGTATCAGTGGAGAGTATCGTGCAAGCAGTTGTGGTAGCTGATCCTTTAACCTTATAAACTAATGAACTAATCAATCTCGGTAAGCCAGTGAAGATAATCACTTGTTCCCACTCCTTCTACTATGCGCTTTGTTTTCGTGATATATAAATGCATCTTCCACTGCTTCATCCCAAACACATTTAAATTGGGACTTGGACTTTGTCTAAACTGCAAAATATATAAAGGAGCGTATTTTGCTTATGGATTTGTCGGCTCTTTCATCCCCTTAAGCATAAATAATGTGACTGTCTCCTTGCAGTTGTAAGTCCAAAACACAATTCTTTTTGATCCAGTTGAGGTAATTCGTATGCTCAAAGTTTTATGATCTGAGCATCATAAACTACATCTTTTTGCGGTGTGGATCACTGCTCTGTACTGCATATTTTAATTTTTCGTGCCGATTCTGAAAGTCACCATTATAATCGTTAAAGTTTCTGTATTTCATGCGTAAAAAGCTTTTATTATTAACGTGGATGAAAATGAACTTGTCCAAAAGGGGTCCAGCGAACCGAGTTCTCATTTCGTGCCAATTATCACCCATGAATTCAATAAAATGTGCTTTTTTTCAAATTTCGCACATCTTTTTATGAGCATTAGTTTCATGCGAATCTTTACTATAAAATAGTATTTAAATTGCTCCACAGAAAACTGCGTTTTCATGAGGACAAGTTGAAAATCACCAACAAGTACGCTGATACTCTTGGGAGAATAAAAAGGGAACGAATATCTAAATTGTACTGACCTCATCAATGAGGGTTCAAAATGGAAAATAAATTAGGGACATCATTTAAGGTCGTAAAAACCTTGAAAGAAAACCCACTCATCAGGCTCACTTACGCATGTAAAGCATTCACTTTGCATGACCAAGTTTGTAATCAACAGAATGGATCTACCAAGTAAGATTATTCTGGCTGTGATCACATTGATATTCTCCAAAATATCTTTAAGCTCTGACTATCATGGTGGCGGCATGAATGAGAACCGTGTCACGTTGAATGGTTTAGTTGGTCCTATTTTTACCATGGAATGGTGTAGTAGTTGTGGTGTATTTCCATTTCCTTGTTTTCATGCAACAAGTAAAACCATACTCTTTATAATGCGCCCAACAAGAGTACCGTTGCAAATTAACCTGCAGGAACAGTGAGTGTTATTTGTCAAGGCAACGGAAAAGAAATTATTCGACGTCTAGGCCAATATTTCCAGACACAAGCTTTGTTGGTAGATCGACTTACTATCTTTGGTTATTGCTTCAATAAATAATATTTTCCTGAAATCTTAGTTAAACGAGGCATGTTTATGTGATGTCGGAAGGACCCATGGACTTCTGTAAAAAATTTACTTTGATCAAAAGATAGAGAGAAATATTGACTAGATAATATTTTCTGTAACTTAATAACATGTCGTTTATGGATTATGACTTGACAATTTGAAGTGTGGGGTTACCGAAAAAATATTAGCAAGATGTGAACGATGCTGGATTATGAAAAATTGCCAATGCTTAAATAAGGAATGCGTATTCCGCCAACGTTATTTTAATTAATACCCTGGGAATAAAGTTACACCTAAAACCAACAAAATAAGCAGTGATTATGAGTCGTCTCGGACGATCTATGGTTACTATGGTAAATTTTACTGCAACGATTATGCAAAAATCTTGCATCCAAATCAACCTCATTGACGTATCAAATTTAAAGGAAATTCAAAGGGCAGTTGCAGAACTAGCAGTAGCGGATTTAGGGAAGCATGTAAAGGATGCGCCATTTCTGGTCTACATGCAGGCCAAGTAGGCCTGTCAGGTGCGATGGGCGATAAGCAGACGAGGACGGTAGTTCAGCCTCAGCACAGTGTGACCCGAAGCGGACGCTACGTTTGACCGTCTTGCCAATAGCTACAAGTTTATTATCTGATTTCCCCCGCTCTTTGATTCCAGCCTCGTTCGGCTTCACTCCACTCACCTTTTCATGTAATATAGGTTTCCGGTGGGGCTTTTTGTTCAACCTGTAGAGAAGGTTTTGTGTTTTCCAGCCATTTTTGCAAAACAAGGTCCTTTTTTAAACAATGTGTGCCGTATTTGAGTCATTTTCATGTTACCAATCATGTCTCATCAAATGAGCGTGTTGTGCAATTGAAATTCGTCTTTTGAATGTCGACAGGAAAGGAATCAAAAATGCATGATTGCATTTTAGACCCATCAATCTGCAATTGACTGAAATTTATAAAAAGAAATGCAAAAATCTCTCCAATTTGATAAATTTGTGTGCCTGGAACTAGACGTATTGCCATCTTCAGGCAAAAAAGACTTCATGAGATGCCCCTTTTGTGCTCCTGGAAGGCGTGCTGAACGATTTGAAGGTCTTGCGTGACATTCCTATTTTAAAAAGTAGAAAAAATCATTTCTGCCTTTACGTAATTTTTGGTGCAATGCGATGCGCTCACATAATGCCATTCTCAGAGCCGAAGTCGAATAAACTCGGTAAGTAAAAATAACGAGTGGCAAAACAGCGACTGTTGATAGTTTCAGGGGTATATTATACAACTATACTGTAGAAAAGGCAAAGTCTACTTAGGTTTTCATGTTTAAACATTTCTGGTAAAGCTGTACTTCTGATCTTTCTAAGCTACCTGCAACCTTGTTTTACCGTGTGCATTTGACGTATAAATGGATAGAATGATTGTGCATGTGTAGAGTTTAATCGCTAGCAAAGTGTGTACTTAAAACCTGCGAAATGATTTTAGAAGTCAGCAAGCCTCGTTAAAAGGCTTTTTAAGAGACGGAATAGCTTAGCTTGGAATACACGGTGTCTTGATATCATTTACATTTTCTACGGCAAGCAATATTTTGAGTTCGACATCCTGCATTTTTTGTGTTGAACGTTAAACGAGATTCGGACACACTGTTTTATGCCCTAAAGGCATTCTGAGTCTAGATAGAAATTAAGTTGAGTTCGCCTACGAAGACCGTAGGATTGAAAGCACGTTTTGACAGCTTTTCATATTGGTTACAGACTTTGTTGTCACATGTGTAAATTAACCAAATTCTCACACACAGTTCTAAAGGTTCCTAGCACAGTAGAATAACCACATTCTACATTTTTTACGATGCCATAAGTGTGAAAAATGAAAATCCTTCATCTGTGCTAAAAATACGGAATGGAGCCGATTCTATTTATCTCGGTGAGGGTGTGGGGAAGCTGTTTTTCCTTGGGTTTTTAAAAAGTACTTAACAACTTTATTCGCCTGATTTCGACGTAAACCCCGTTCCTCCTCATACTTACCGTGAATTGTCAAGGTGGTTCATACACATTAACATCGAATCACTTCTGGAGGTAATGCAGTAATTTTAAGCTATTGTTACAATGCCTGGCTTTAGTACCATTGGCATAAAAACCAAGCTACACTTTTGGCTATGCAGTAGTAAAAAATTTCTAAAAAGACAAGGTGGAAGTTGCTAGGGGATAAAGTACAAGCAATGATCTAAAAATCATTGAAAAACGGAGTGGATTATGGAGATGTATGATGCTTGGATGAGAGTGTTATTGGAGCTGGCATGCATGGTAATTACTAATAAGGAGCAAAACTGTTTCTTAGGAATAGAGTCATCTAATTCTAAGTAAAAAGCAAGGATTTTGCATTAAAGAAGAAAATTCGATCAAATATACTGATACCGCCGTAAGCCTTTTCTATGGTAAGAAATCGTCGGGCAGTCTTGCTACAGGTCGAAAAACTGGTAGGCATTCATTGTTCATGCGACCTCCATTAACAACTCTATCCACCAAAAGATGGGTGGCGCCGTTTTATTGTGAAGCTTTCAGTTTGGATGTTAAGCATACCGCTGTTAGGACAAATAATTTGTTAATTAAAATTGCTCCTAAAATGATTTATCTTAACGAGATAAGAGTGTGGGAAGCTAAATCAAAGCAGATTATGTGAGAGAGTGTGTTAGGTCCACTTGATTTTATTCCCGTCGAAGAATTAAGTGTTAATGGACTCAGAAAATCTCACGGTCCTCCTACTCGGGTGCAGTGAAAAGTTCAGATGGATTATGGATGTTCTATTGTAAAAAGCACTTTCTGCTTCTTTTACTTTACCGTAAAGATGACTGCCTTACCCCATAGAGCTTTGCTTTGTACAAACAATGTGAACCAGAATTCTCATTTACGGCCAGATAGTGTCAAAAATTGATAAAACGCTTTGCGTTCCCTTGTTTTTGGAGGCAATAGAAATTTGCTACTTTACTGCAATTTGGCATTACACTGACATTTGGATTGATTTAACAATTGGTAGATTTCTCATAGCATGCAGCAAATAGTTTGCTTCAAATTTCTTACAAGGTTTCTCTTTGTTCGAACCATTTTCGTAACTCCACCATCACAACTTAATAATTTTGGGTGTTGACATACTATTCCGTTAACTTTAATTGCACTAAAACCGAATAAATTCCAATGTCAACGCCTTTTAACTCACGTTGCGCTGTTTACTTGCATGCTAACCCTGACGCATTCGCTTGTCTACCATTAATCTACGGCTTCAACTTATAACCCCAAAAGGAGCACGTCCTAGATTGTTAAGATTCTACCACATAGTGGCTGCTTTGAGAGACACGGTTCTTAATGCTATTTAATTTTGACTGATAGTGGACATCCTCGAACGCTGTTCAAAACTGTGAAGACAAAGGGAGATGTGTGGATAAATGTGATTTCTCTTTCTCACGACACCATGAACGCTATCCACCGCACTAAATTTACAAGCTCCGAAATGCTCACACTAAAGTAGATTCGACCTTTAAAATCATCATTTCTTTCAGGAACGTTAAATGAAGTCAAACACTTTAAGCCTTACAAGTGCCTCTCAGTTGTTTGATCTGCTGCAAATAAATGTAAGCTTTTACTTGTAGTAACTGAGAATTGAATGTGATTTAAAGTAGTATTGCTTAGTATTTGGATTCAGAACTTATTAAGTAAATCTTTAGGCAGAAAATCGCTATTCAGAGCGTAAACCCCACCACCAAATGCTTCCCGACCAAGTAATAAGTCTTGCATTACACTTTATTACCGGTAAGTATTTAGCCTTTAACTACTGAAACCCACTCATCTTTTGTGCCAGGATAAGGCTGGCGCATCTTGAAACTTGTAGAAAATAAACGCATATTTTCTACCGACTGATATATTTTTGACTCCCTCCGAAGCTACGCCCGTAACACCTGGGGATAGCAGTTTATAGTGTTTATTTACATCATGAGTACTAAGCAACCTTGCCTAATTCAATAGAAATCATTGAAATGCTTCAATGGCATATAAGTTCATTTAACGTGCTTTTTTGCAGTAAAAAATGCATCGAAAAATAGGTCGGTACACCTTCTTTCTTAGTCATGGTTCTCTAAGGCATTGATGGCCTGCCATAATATAAAATCAAAGTATTGCCGCTTTTCTTCAAACCCTATCAGCTGCCGTGATACAGAGCCCATGAAACCCTTCTGTGATTAATAATTTGGAGTTTTAAAACATATTAATCAATCAGGAGTTAAACTCATTTGCTAGTGCCATTTGGCCATTTCGAAATGACACTTTTCTTGAGTTTTCTCATGTTAAAATCAGATAAATTATCCCCTTTCTACTATCTCTACTTCATAGTTTCGGTTTCATGAGGATCAAAGTTAACGCATACGAGAAATGCCGCGGTTGAAGATGTGAAATTCTTGAAGTTTTAAGTTCAAGCATGGCTCGTAAATATAGCTTCTGTGCGAAGCAGATTAATTAAATTTCAAAGGAATCAAGAATGCCACTCTAAGGCTGATTCCTGCATCATAGCCCACCTTAAATATGAGATACCGAATGAGGAACTTGAGAAGGAAAAGCAAATTGTTTTGAATTTAATGTGGCAAGAAAACTTTACAACCATGTAAATCTTAAAGTATACGTGCAAAACTTTGCCATTAATTTGTTTTTAGGACCTTAATAGACCAGTAAATGTTATTCAGTAGCGTGCTTTGAATTCACATACGCTAACGCTTTTCACTTTATGCTACAGTTTATTTATCTAACAGCTGGGTGCAAATTTTAATTTGAAGGAGGAAAATTGCATTCTATTTGCTTGTTGTACAGCGTTTTTTGTCTCTACTGGGATAAAGACTTTCTGAGCTAGCAAGTAAGTAAATTGTGTTTATTTTTAGCCATTTACCTTTTTTGGATTGCGGTTATTTCCAAATGTTTTATTCCATTTGGCAGCAATCCCTAGGCTGGGAACTCAAGCCTAATGCAGCGGCAACTTGACATTAAAGTCTGTTAAAAATAATAATTCAGTAAGCTAATTTAGTCACTAGACTTCACTTAACGTTCACTGCGTCTGGGAATTCAACTTATGGACCAAGACAGCGAATTGTCTGTGTGTTCAACTTTGCCCCAACCAACTAAAAGGCGCGGAAATGCAATTCTGACATCTGTTCACAATACTCATGGAAAAGGGATTCCTCACATTTAATTGCTTCCCAAGTTTAAAATGTGACATCGTGAGCGATTAGGTAAATATCAGACTGCTGATCATCAACTTTGAACCATGATTTTCGGGTGGCCCTAAATCACTTGCGATTTATCACCAACTTCAACCATTCTTTTGGGAATTTCGCCCACATCTTTTAAGGGCACTCACTCAAGCACTTTATGCAAAATTTGTACAGAATTTATTGAATTTTGTCAGTCATACTGTGAAGTAATTTGGTTTCGACGGTCATTAAGAATTCTTAAATTATGCAAGTTCTTCTCTACCACTTTGTACATTAGTTGCATAAGCTTTAGGAAATTCCTCAACTCTGAGAGGAGACGCCACTGATCTTGCTAGGATCTCGTTATCTGCTGCTGTGAGATGGAATAAACACGAAACAATTCTTTGATGTTATCATTTCCTCGTTGTCAAACGGCGACATTAAAGACTAATGCAACATAAAACAATCATTGAAAACAATGAACAACTAGTGAGTGTGGAGTTTGTAACATTACTCTTTCCTACATCGTTTACATGCTAGTGTAATAACCCTCAAGTTATGCCTTCGTTTTTAGTCTTAAATACAAAAGGACGAAAAGACCAATGGCATTGCCGGTTGTGGAATGACCCCGATCCCCCTTGAAGGGAAATACTTGAATACGGCGAGTACGTTTTCACACTTGCTCAAGCATTCTCAAGTGTACTAGTTGGAATGAAATAGTGCAAGAGTCTGCAACACTTGAGCATTCGTATTCCCATCTTTTACAAAAAATTAGCATTCAGCAGCACTAATTTTGCCTTGACTGAAGCATGAGATAAAGTGACTTTAATTTCTTGATTATCCTCAGGTCCAAATACACGATCAAGTAAATGCTCAATAACACTTTCTGACACAACTTGGCCTATTGAATTGATAAGGGAAAATAGATTATTGTCCCAAGTACTTTCTTTCGGAGTGGATTGGTGGATTAACTGCAGCGTCCTGTGCCGTAATAGGAGAAAGTAGCATAGCAGAAGGTACAGTACTGCCGTGCATGAGAGCTTTGGAGATAATAGCATATCCTAAAGGCCATGCCACAGTACAAGCTGCAAGGACCGATGCACCAGCCTTGTTAAAAACAGCTAAATGTGCTACCAAGCCGCTACATGCTATCACTAATAATGATTCACGTCACGTCACTTCATTTGTATTAGACTAACTCAGTACGCTTATTTTTCATCACTCTCCTTAACGGATTTTTGTTCATTTAGGAAGAGAACATAAATCAAGATTTAGCTGACAGGTTTTGAGAGATAATGATCCTGTAATTGCTATTCGGTCTTAGTTACCTCGTCTAGTCAATTAACGTATACAGCATCTTTTCGAGCAAAAGTTGTCTGCTTCATCAGCATTAAAAAGCCCTTTCGCGAAATCCCTAATTCGATGCTAAGTAGTTTGTCATTTATATCTAGATATGACGCATTATTATTTGGCGAAGCAAAAACATGGGTTGGAGCTCCAGATATTTAGTTTGATGTTTAAAATGCATTCATTAAATAACAATTGTAAACTCCTTTTAAATAGAAGTAAGCTATTCCATGACCTAAGAAAGACGGTACCATCAGGACTTAATTTATTTTAAAGCCCGTTTTTGTACAAGAATAATCCACTTTAAAGGAGGGCGCAGGTTTCCAAATCTTTGATGGGATGTTGAGCTACTTTTAAGGAAATGAAACAAATCATGGCCAATCGGATGGCCCTTTTTAATTAATAAAGCATAGTAACCTACCTTAGGTACCTTTTAATTTTAAACGAGAAATTTCACAATAAAATAGTGTCCGCGTATCTTAAAATTATTTGACAAAGAAGCGCACGTTATGATCAAAATAGTTTCAGTGGAGTGGTCATGCTAACGCATAAGTAACAAACCTTACGAACCTGGAAGAGAGACGAAACATGCTTATGGTACAGTTTTAAGCTAACATCGCTCATGAAAGAGAAAACCTGCAAGTTCAACAATATTGACACGTCCATAACCGTCCACAATAAGTAACGCAAGATTGTATTACCTAGCTTGAAGGTCAGGATTTGAGCCTAAAAGTCGGTTTTAGCATTGCGCAGTTAGCCTCCGATTAAGGAAATGCACCAAATTTAGTGCTGAAAGGTCATTAGAAAAGGACTGTTTCTTTTACTTGATGGCAACATGAACGCTTTCAATCAAGAGCTTTACCATTCGGGAAATTTTAGAGGCATTTGGCGCTGTAGTGACAAAATGAGGCCTCCACGATAAACGTTTGTAGTTTTTATTGAGTCTGCGTGATTTAAACTTTTAGTGAGTAAATAAAAACGTGCTCCTTACCATGTTTCGTTACTTGTTATTTTAGACGATGAAAAGTATTGCTCGTCTCAATCAGCGTTGTTTAAGAGATTTAATAGTGACTACCTTATTTCAAAAGACAGGCAGAGCGTGAGGGCGCGGGGACACAAACGCGCTGGCAACCATTTGAAACAATACGTTTACCTAACGATCCTCCTCTCTTGTCGTCAATAAAGTTAACTAGCAGCCTACACTGTATGAAGTTCATTTTATTACGCGCTGAGCGTTACAACTTTGCAAACAGTTGTGACAGGTTATTCCCAAACGTAGGGGACCTAAGCAAACACTTTTGTTGGAGCATCTTTGATGGGCATTACTGAGGCGAAATTGCACTTGTAGTCTATTCACGCCAAAAAAATAAGCGTTAGTGCTGTTCAAAATTAAAGATAATTGCCGTTCTGAGAAAACAATGTAAAATGCGCCGATTCGTACCAAACAAAAAAAACTATTACGCCTTGTTATAGCATAAACCTTCACTAGAATGGTTCTGGATAATTTGTGAAATTAAGTCTGGTCCCGTAAAGTACATTTAGAAACCCTATCCAATGGGAGTATCGCATCTTTTGAGATTGCCCAATGCCCCTATCATCAATTGCGCATATTTTCTACAGAAGATGAATCGTAATTTAAACTTTTCCGATTTGGTACCGTAAGGCCTTTTAAATATTCGATTTCAGAAAAGTGAAATGTGTAGCAACAATGACGCAAACTGTTCGCTGAAATTTTCCCAATTTGAAATACAGTTCTCGTTGAAAATCCTTATTATTCGCGACATCTGTCAATCCTTTTTAGAAATCACGTTTTAAGACTACCGTTCGTAGTTAAACTAAGAATAACCAGTGCAACTGACTCCACTCCAAAAGATGAAATACGCCACTTGACCGCAATAAATTCAAATCATCCATCCATCCGTTCAAGCGAAAACAAAGCCGCTATCAAACTTCAGCAATAATGAGCTCCCTATCCACGCAAATGTGGTTTCCTCTGCCACAAAAGGCATTTGAAGGGTCATGTGCCAATCGCATTATTCCTAGATCGTGGCCACACGCGAGCTAATCGCGTGCGGCGGAAACAAAGCGCAGGTGTCTGATGAAAGGCTGTGAGTACTTCAAACCTTCTCCATCTCCTGTCATAGATGTGATACCTTTTAACTAAAGAAAAATAGACCAACCTCCATGGTCTACAATCCATTTTGTCCATATTATTGCGTGAGTATCGTCAATATACCCTCCACACATCAATAAATTTGTCCAGGTTCGTACTTGAAAAAAAAATTTTTTTCTCACACGGCGAGATTCCCCATGGGAAACCTAAAATTCAAAGTGAGCTCCCTTTCGAGCATCAATTTCATTTTTGTGAAGGCATAAAAAAGCTCTTGGAAACATTGCGCTTTACACATACTGAGGAGTGAATGATGGCATCGGATTCTACAAACTAGCAGACGGCAAAAACGTGCCTAAGTATTTTCGTAATTTGTTGACCGCAGCCTTTTAAATCAAATATTTTCCTTTGTAATAAGCAAGTGACCCGAGTACGGTAGTTTTATGCTGTAGACTGCAATGATTGATCAAAATCTGTACTGGAAACTATAGTTTATGGTATCTGGTTGCTGCAACAGATGTACCATGAAGATAATTTTTCATTCAGCCAGTCAGCAAGTAAAGAGATAGCCACCCCATCCAACAAATCCATTTGGAGTTATATATTTATCATGTTTTGTCCATAGCCTTTACAAACTGCTACATCAGACAATGAAAAATCGAGATTCTTCTTGCTTGGACTGCTGTGCGTAGGGAAACTAAAAAACCACCATGTTTTAAACCTGTTGAAAAAAATATCACTTCATCCATATTTTGGAATGGATTACATTTCAAGATAATTTTGAATTAGAAGTACACAATTACGCCAATCAAAACTTATTTGTGGAGCGCTGAGATGCGTACCTGGCTTGAAATAGCAGTTTATGGTGAAAATAAAGGCTTGGAGTTGTTGTTACTAAGATGGCATAAGGTCACGAAAGTTTGCTTAAAAAGCTTAAATAATTTCGCTTTTACCGCAAAGATGCTAGTTAATTGTCGAAATCCCTATCACATCATTTCAGAAAAGGAGGGTATTTGTACCTTGAAGCTCAATACAGCATGACCCTGAGCGTCTACTTTTCCAGCAGTACGGCTTTCTGATACTATTCGTCGAGTTATAGCCACCCTACAACATGCTACTTCGTCACATCTAGCTCACAGCGTTCACCAAATGAAATTTATAGCTACTTCAAAATATGTTACTTTTGATGTACACGGCGTGATATTCTTTTTCTAACCCGTCCTAATCCGTTTTCAAATCAGGCAGAACCAATGAGCTAATTGCGGTGGATAGTACAACAGTAGTGCGGTATCCTCACCCCCACGAGTAGAGGGCAAATTTTGGCACAGGCATACGTGTCTCCGTAAATTATTCGCATACGGAGAGTCTGTGCAGTGCTATGGCTAGACGCTTGGCGGAAGCTTAGTGTTTGGACCACTACTGTTCCTTAACATCCTAGCTATGCGTGAGTTGCCCGTAAACTTGGACGTCTTCACCAGTTGCCAGGACTGAGGACGTATCCAAGCCGTGGCGTCTGCACGATCAATCTGTGTGCGTTCCCTCAGGCCGCAGGTGTGGTGGTGCGATGAACACCACACAATACGGAAAGGGAACGTTAGCCAATAAAGATGGCCACTTCTGATATGATTTTGCTAGGCGTATGCATCCGTTGTACACTGCAAGGTCAAGCTTATTTCAAAGCACCTGGTAGTGTTATCAAATTGAAATTGATGTTGTACGTATTTTTCCCAAAACCGTCGCGGAAACAAAGTTGCTGCATAAATACAAATGATGACGAAAGGACTGATTACAAATTTACAATTTCACATGGTTTTTAAATATTTTGGAATCCATTACATTAACAGTACAGTTATTTACTGGCACTACATTTATGATTTTCGGAAACGGATGAGATGAAATAGGTGGATTTTCGGACTATTGTAAACAAAATCACAAGAGACAATTGAAGACCACTTGACTAGCACAGCACAGCTTAATTCATTTATTACAATAAAACGGCATATACTTGAAAGGCACTAGCTTAGCTGATGCAACATGATTTCACTAAGGTAAAGTACTTGACATCATCAACAGTTCTAGAAATCGTTGATACAAATCTAACACTTAAAAGCAAAGTGAACTAACCTTTCAATCAACTCTGAATATCAGTGTTTTGAATTAATGCGAATTTTTCTGAGGGGGAGGGCTTTGAATTTTCCATTGAAAGGTGTTTTATAAAGTTTACTACTTTGAAACACCACCACTATAAGAAAGACATGGAGCAGTTTTAAGGCTTTGATTGGTTTGCAGGTAAGATAAAATGTATGTGCGTTGACTGGTGTGATTATTTCTTGAAGTTTAAAAAGCTCGTCACTTCTTAAATGCATGCGCCATCGAAACAAATCATTTACCAAAACCGGCTCAAAGGAAATCAGGTAATTTGTATCCAATCCGTAAGATGTAACGAACGGCTCTATCATGACAAATCTGGCTAAGTGGACACAGTGCCCGCATCATGTAGAGCAACGTACAACAGCAAATGCATCACACACAGTAATTGAAAACCACACGCAAACTTAACACAAGTACCAGTAAGTAGTTCGTCTCGCCTAAGATATTAGGATTGATATAAACCCCCAAAGATAGGCTAGCCGTGGTATCCCGAGTCATCTGTTGCGACACGTCAATGTGGGTGTAAAATTGCCACTAATTACTGTACTGTGACTGACTAATGCGGTAGACAAATGAAATTAGGCTATCAGCATTAAATGTCTAGAAAATTGGCAATTTCATTCGATCAAGAAAGAGTGAGTGTGGTGCGCCTCTCCAGTGAAATAAGTTTTTAACTCCATTGCAGGACTTTCATCAGTACGGTGTGTTTTCCAACGTGAACCGAAATACCGTGTTAAATAAACAAAGCTAAAGTGTGAGGTTAAGGTACCTTGAGTGAAGCCATCGGTCAAGCAGAAAGTGGTTGTTAGTAGGGCTAATCCAAGGAAAAGCGTGTCCTCAAACGTGAAGTGGCTCTCGTTCCTTTCATGTTTATTCAATGACTCTGTAGCTTCTATACAATGTTGAACATCGCTCTCAATGCATAAAATAGAGCCTTATTTAATAGTTCATATTCCATTGAAACTGATTATTTAATGTGCCCTTTCCCAAGGCTCGCATGGGAATAGATAGTCGTAGATATATGTGCCTATATCGTGTCAGTTACCAGTTATAATACAAAAGAGAGGCAATAACCGAAGCGTGTGATCGTAACACTAGATAAATCGCTAGATGGTACATTTTTTATCATGAAACACATGAAAAACTGCTGCATTAATTAACTACGTTCTTATGCTAATTTAAATATTTGAGGAAATGAAAGCGCATCCTTGGACCTCGTGCTTTGGACACTACTCCAAAACAGCCAGGTCACACTGATCGTTCGATGACAGTTCTTTTAAATAAGGAAAATTCACTTAACCATTGTGGTCTGCAACTTATATTGAGCGATATTGAAATGTTGTCCAGTTTAAAAAAACAGAACAGAAACTCGACTACAAAGCATGTCTGTTTTTCAAGTAAAAAATTATTCCTCTTCTTACCATACTTTCAATAATGGCTAGAACTTTCACAGTGGCAATGGTCAGGAAAACTTTTAAGAAAATCTTTTTTTAGGCGAATCTAAGGTGGATAGCGGTAATAGGTGGCACACCAAGAAGGCTTTAAGGAGCTGAAATAAATTGACATGCATTAACATGCATTCAAGTGGGTTTGTATAAACTTCCGCCTGATATTCTGGGCTTAGATGGGAACGTCTGCTTCATCTCTTCGTCGGTGCAGGAAGTCGCTTTGGTGCTTAGTACACGCAGTTGCGAATCGTCTCGGAGTACAGTGCCCACTGTTTCCACACAAAGACGTCCTCTTTATGCAATTTCACCAGTTTATAAACTCCACTACCCAGAGTTAGGTGATCCAGGCTGATGAATGTCCACAAAAACGATTGCACCAAGTTCGAGATCACCAATTGCACGAAAATATTCAATCGAATGTCCCACTGTTGACAAGCATTCCACCACCGAAGCACGCTTGAGATTTTCTGCGGATACCTGCAAGTTTGACGCCCCCGTTTACGGGAAGCTCGGTTTATCACCTCATGTTGCGCCATACAAGCATCATGACAGTTTCTCACTCCTCAATAGCAGATGAACGGACGCATGACTTTTGAACAGCTATTGTTGTGTAATAGAACATACTTGCCACTTAAGCTGTTTGACTTTAACGCCTCCCGGTATGGACAACCTAGCAACACATTTGTACAAATGCAATTAAGCTCCCCTCCCCCACCCACTTCAATTAAACACTACCACAGTTTTCAGTGAAGCGTCTTTTTAAAAAGAGGCAACCTCTCAGCGCAGTGTACGCATGTGCACCTTTATCACTCCATGATGGCGAAAAAAGGACTAAAATTCACGCAGATGAAGTGCGCAAGAGAATAATAGATCATGGAGAGGAGGAGGTATGCACCGGGGAATCACTACGGCTTGTTTAGCATGGAAGTTACATCGGATAGGACAGTGCTGACAGGGGCTGCCGCTAGCGTCGCTGCCGGCGCTGATAATCCAGCCGCTGCGACACTGCCACCATCGCCAACAGTGTTGGAGGCGGAGGGGGCGATCATATCAATGGGATCAAAGACAAAGCAGATGCCCGAGTGCACCTCGAGGACAATGAGGGTAGAGGGCAGATGGGGGCTGCCCGGTGAGGCGCAGGACACGAAGAGACGGTTGCGACGGTCAATGGTGTCGAAGACTCGGACCACACGAGAGCGATCCAACACTTGGTGCAAAACCCCGCCGCTACCACCGACCGCACTGCTGGCGTTCGCTCGGGTGATGAGACGCCAGCTGCAAAGGCGATCCGAGAGACCGGCCAGCGTGCCTCCGTCCGCTGACCAGGCAAGGCACACAAAACCCGAGCCACCACAGCCCGCTGCATTCGAGGAAATGGCGCTACGTGACGCAATCACCGACCGATCTCCGCCCCTGCAACTCACACACACACACACAGCATTACAATTATCTTGCCGTCTACATCTCCCAAAGCAAATGCGCGAACGATCCTAGGAGCTCCGATAGAATAGTGAGATCGTCCACTCGTAGATAAGTTCAGTATACGCACATGCATACACATATGTGCATGTACATGTGCAAATATACATTGCTGTTGATTGTTAAAATGCTGAGTTGTTATGCATATTTATTTATACGATGAAAATGAAGCTTTACTATGATTTATTTATTAAAATAAAAACACTGGAAAGAAAGTGCTCTAGCCCTCAGCTTGTGCAATAAGATGATGTAGATTGACGGAATAATGCTGCTAATACAACCATTAAGTAAGCGCCGTGGTCTAAAAATTGATTAGATACTCAAGACCGGCCGAAGCGTGGGGGCAACAAGCCTTAAAATGTTGCCACCGCTTAATTTGGGTGTATATCCAATAAGATGTCCACAGCATTATTCTGATTAGTGCATTTCGGGTACCGTGCGGCTAGCCTATGCCACCGAAGTTCGAAGACGACAAAAATAAACCGTGTGTCTTCACTAAATATGTATCAAAGCACGCTGGATGCCACTCAACGTAGAAAGACGCAGCGGAGGGCAACCAGACTGGCGTAGCACAAGATCGTCCATCGATATTTTAAATGCGAAAAGCTGTCGTAAACACGAAGACCATTCTTAACAGTAAAAAAAGGATAAATGAAGACCAACGGAATGATAGCATTTCAATCAAGATGACCTGGCTCAAATCAGCACATTGTTCATGCTAAGTAAAAATGAACTCAGTCTAAAATGGATATGGTGTGGAAATAGCAGCAGTCGTGTGAGTAGGGAATAAAGAGAATGGATTGTAGTTTGAAAGCGATAGCATTGAAATGAGGAATATCTGTACTGCAAAACAGATACAGAGATAGTCCAGAATAGCCGAATCCTTCATGATAGCATTAAAGAGAAGTTTTATTAAGTGTAAATTAGGCCCTAAAATCCCCAAATATTTTTCCATCATTGAGAAATGTTGTCCAAATGACTGTTTCAAGCCACGCTGGACATTAGTAGGGCCTTCACTCAACACAATTTGCCTGACCTACGAGGTTTTGTTGCAAAATAGAGAACTACTGACGCGAATTTGAATACGATGCATGGATTACAAAACAAGAATCACAGGGATTCATGCATTATTATCGGCTACCAAATATTTAGAGCATATTTACATAAGAACACCTTGATTCGCACCCGTCCAAAATTTGTTCTGATTAGACACGAAAGTAAGCACGCCAGGATACGAGTGCAGAATACATGAACACGCCCATTTTTACTACGTTGACATGCTGCAGGCTGATTACGTTTGAGCTGTAAACCTCTTAATACATCGAAGGTTTTTGCTGCAGTATTCGCCTAAAAACATTCCTGCCATCAGTCTAGCTGTATAATGAGCACAGGGGTGGTGGCACGGCAAATGAGATTGTAAGTTAGGAAATAAATCAGTGCCGGAGGCATCAGCAGAGCTATTTAAAATAATAACAAAGCAGATGGCACCGAAGTTATCTTTCGACTCTTAATAAGTCGCGGACCCAGTTGAACACCCATGAAACGCCTTGTTGTGGAAAAAAAACTATGCGCACTCCAAATTCTCCACATAAAATGTACTTAGGCCCCAATGAGATCAGGTGTAATCCCTGAAAATGAAAATCATTCAAATGATTGACGCTAAAGAAAAAGTCATACAGTAAAGCTGAGCCAAATGTCAAACGTTATGAAAGAAGAAAATAAAGTAAAAAAATAGATGAGATCAAGTACAAACACAATATAAATCAAAAGTGGGCAACGAGTCACACGGAATTCAATTTGACTGTTTAAACAGATGCTTAAGTTCAAACAGCAGTAGCAACATTAAAAAAGTGGCTAATCGTACTACCAAGAGAACAGAAATACATTCGAAAAACCGGGATGGAAGCTAACTTATTTAGAGCACAAAAGTATGATAATACTTTGAAACCATCAGAGAGTGGAAGTGGTCTAAAATTCACCTAGTGTAGCCATCAATATTTTCTCCAGTAATATTAATTACAACTTGGAAAGTTTCCAAGACTCAAAATCATCCCTTCAACACAGAGCAGCCTGATAAATCGTATATTACGAATCGTCAAAAAATATGATTAACCACAAACCTCCCATCAAAAGAGCCTCCAGTTCCCACCAATTTTCATGAGTAAGGGCGCTGTTATTTTCAACAAGAATTATTTTTCCAAGCCAGAGAGATAACACTTACTTGGGAGCGGTGAGACGCCAGACGAGAAGGTTGCCAGCAGCGTCGCCAGAGGCCAGCAGGATCTCGGTGCCCATCTCTGTGGTGGTGGCTATGGGCCGGAACTTCACGCAATGCACCGCCAACGATTTGTGAGAGCCTTCAAACACCTTCCGTTCCGTGCAGAGACACCATACCTGGGAGATATTTCAGACGGAAGACAAATCGGTATGATAATTGGAATTGAAATACAGGCTTGTTAATACACGATCCACCGTAAAGGGTATTTAACCATCCCATCACCACACCATTCATAAGAGATTTATCGAAAGACTAAGCATCTCTTGGATCCCAGCTAGGGCGAGAAGAGCGCTCAAGTTTGAGTATTTATCTTAACTGCGTCGTTTTACTCAGACACCAGTTGATTTATTCATATAGCGATTAAATTGATTAATAAAAAAGCTTTTTGTAGCCTTCACGACGCGAAACGCCAAAAAATGGAAGCCGATATCATCGCTTAATCAAAATTAACTGTCTTAAATAAAAATAAGATTTATTGAAAGCAGAATTGTGGGTGAAGATGGGGATTGAAAAGGGACAAACCTCCAAAGGGATGAAGTTGTCAAACAATTATGATTAGCGGTGTGAAAACATTCCCAAGTGTACATTGTATTAGCATACCTAGGGGAAGATGGGGGCGAAATGTGTGTATATGCGCGTCCACTCACAACTCAGGACTGCTCTAAATGGAAAAAGGTGCTCAGAGCATGATAATGGGAGTGTTATTTTTTGGGAAAAACCAAATTTTCTTAAATGGGGGACAAATGAACAGTCGAACCTTAGAGAGAGAATCTGTCCCGCCTGAAATGAAAGAGGTGCTATGTCTTCACAAACGCAGGAGTCGAATGGCTATGGAGTTTTATTTGTCGACTCGTCCATTTTTTTTCCAATGAAAAGTGGTAATAAAGTGACAAAAGTTAACATAAACGGCATTCTTTTATCCACTGAAATGAAATATTCTACATTTATTTATCGACAACATTTTAACTACCTTAAAACGGAGACACAGATTTAGTCATCAATGGCGATTCTACCTAACAGCGACCAGTTAATTTTTTGATATTTTCACTCGCATAGTCGCAGCACTGTCAAATTATGAAATTGTAGGGTGGGAACTTTTGAAGTAAAGGTTAAGTGACGAAATACCGTTCTAAACGTCCATGAAAGGGAACACTTGCTATTCTAAAGTGCAACTTGGTCATAAGAATTCTGCGCTTCTTCCACCTTAAAACCATTACAATTGAACGGGCCTATGTGGATTGTTTTCTAGGGCACCAATGAAAACCAGCGTAACTGCAGCAGATCATTTTCTAACTATTTACATATAAAGAAACTATCTTTGGCTTTCAAAGGAGCGAAAATCTAAGTAGCCCCGTTAGCACAGGCTATCAAACGTCTGTGTAGACCAATCGTCTTCACGGGTAGCTTTCACAAAATTGTGCGGCCAGTTAATACTAAATGCAATAGTCCAAATACAGGTACAATATTTGTTGGGAGCAAAATCCCAAAACTTTTGAAAGGGAGAGGGTTAATGTTCACGCGTAAATAGAAGGTCCCACCAAAAAACATGAGGGCGGGTCTGATTGGTACAATCGATTCAAGTTGTGCTGATAAATGAGGTTCTCTCACGGCTGAAAAGTCCCACTAAAAAAAATAAATATGGGTGACTCCACCACATGACGAGAAGAAAGCTTAATTTGGATAGTGTTATTTTGAGCAATTCATGTTCGGTGGGACTTAAATCAGGAAGACGCCATCTCAATGCTAACCTATCCTGTGGCAAAGCGCTAAAATAGTGAACCATGGCGGCAGCAAGTTGAGTGAGGAGTGCAGCTCATCAAAAGCCCATCGAATCGCTGCACAGTAAACATTCAGACCAGACGGATTGAGGTAAAGTATTCGCACCATTGGTCCACCAGACACTTTTTTCTCCGTAGGTGAAAAAACCTGAGTTTACATTCAGTACTAAGGCTAAAAAGTGTCATAATTTCGGGAGTCGGAAGCTAACTATGCAGCGATTCAAATCGTCGAAAGGAATGATAACAAACAAACGAGAGGATAATAAAATGAGGAATAGTCTGGTGAAATCTGCTCCAACTCTTGCGCTTATCGGATTCACGACAATTACTGGAGTGTGCCCCGCTAAAAAAACATGCATTTAGACGAGTATGCCTGTGTGATACCGGGAAAACGGATGAAATTTATTCAACACCAGAGGTTACAAATAACAAAACATGTATTTTTTAATATGGAGGCAAGAATCTAGCATATAATTACTGTTTTCAGGCATTGCCACTAGTGGAAGTCGTTAAGGTTTAATTGCCACTCGGTTGTGCGACAATAAACCGACACTCTAGAGTTCCAGCAGGGTGGGTTAAACGCCTAGTACTACTTCGGATGGAGAGAACGCCTTAACCACACCCGACCAGGCAATAGGAAACGGAATGAAAAGTTGCTGAAGCAGAAGAAGAAAGGCTACAAGAGTTTCGCGAGGCAGTCAATAAAAAGTGAAGTATTTAGCAGAGGCACAAGTGGTCCATAAGCTCAACACAGGAACCTCGCTCGTGCTGCAAGATCACATATGGTGACGACTAAAGGGGAGGCAATGACATCTACCTATCGCCATCTAAAACACTTCTTGCTGAAACATTACATCCGATACCGTTGCATGGATGCCCAAAACCAAAGCGCTTTTCATAACTGTTAACCATTAAAACATAAAAGAGGCAAACATCATATACCTCAAAGTCAATAATATTCTCATTTCGTAAGTCATTTTAGAAAGTGCTAAATTTGTGCCGAACACTCAAAGGGCCCTTATTCACTATGGAAATGCGCAGCATAGTAAATCCTTTTAAGGTTCAGATCCAAGACCGCAAAGTCAAGTCTGTTTCAAAGTGACTTTGAAGTAAAATAAATTCACACACAAAAGTAAGCTTTTTCTCTTTTGAGGCTGTTTTGACGTCAGAATGTGAATAATCAAGTCCATTGTCTGCACCGCGGACAAACGTTCAGCCTGATAGACGTATTTAAAAAGAACAAATAGTTTGAGGGGGAGATCTCTAACGAAATAGCTAAAACATGTGACCCATATATTCACTTCCGTTGGTTCATGGGCTGAATGTTCTGACAACGCGCAATGGCCTTACAAGAGAGGTTAAAGGAGATCCTTCTTCCGGCTTTCTCTCTCTATTAGAGCAGAGGCAATGAAGCCAACTCCCTCTAAACTATAATACTTCGTATTTGCAGTCACAGTAATTTTATTGGTTTTTGTGTGGAAGTTCCGTTCTGTTTTCCCTTTAAAGTGGGAGAAATTCCAACTTACTTTTGCTAATAAAAACAAAACTTTCATAAACAGATTTGTAATTACTTAAAATTAGGGAAAATGGCATTGAGGTAGAGATTAGTTTATGCCTTTGAGGTTACTAGTGGTCCAAATTGCATCAGGATCTGCGAGGGTATTCGTGGCTGATATCTTTCAATAAATAAACTTTACGCCAAATAGCTATTCACTCCAAATTACCACTGCTTTTGAGGCAGACATTATTACTAGATAAGTTACCTGATAGTGTACTTGTGAGCGGAAATGGGCAAAATATTCAAACTAACAAGCAATGTAGGTAGAAATGAGATGTTTTCAAACTTGCAGTGAATGTATAGATAATATGGGAGTGCATGCACCAAAACTTGTTTCAACCAGCTAAGCAAGTTCCGCAGCCTCGAATCCATTTCGTTTGAATTTGAAAAACACTAGCAAAGGAAAGTCATGTAATTGATGTAGAATCAATTCAATCCACGCGGGTGAATGCTTAAATGGCCAGGGTAGATAATTAAGCTGCGATTCGCAGCCCACAGGGAAAAAAGCAAAGTAGCAAGAGAAATGGTAAATTCCAACTGTACAAAAACTGGCAGATAAAAAGAGCGATAGAGAGATCTTGTGCATATAACCCTGAAAAAACCATTGAACCAGACGTTGATGACATTGAATGCATGAGGTGGATGATGCGCTTTTCAGTGGGGTGAGACTGATTAATTGGGATAAATCGTTGTTTGCATTAGAACTTTTACGATCGACTGAACTCTTTTGCCCGAGTAATTCTCTTATAGAGGTAACGCAGAAAGATAGGTTGAAATGGATGCACCACAAGGAATTTCCATTAACTTACCTACTAATTACAAGGGGTTTTAATAAATGCTAGTCAGGTATCTGTCAAATGATTTGGAGAATGGGTTTACAACTGAACAAAGTTGCAAAGCGTACTTCCAAAGCCTCGACCTACATAGTTTGGTGGCATGAATCTAACCTGGATTGCCTCTGAGAAGAGAACTATCGGTTAAAACTGAGAAATGTTGCCTGATCAGACACTTAAGGCTAAAAATGGTCGGAGATAAACCATAAGTAGACAAGACAACGTGCTTCCTAAAGTTGGGAGATTCGCTGATAATTGCGCTTGCCCAACTCGTAGGACGACAAACGTTTCAAACATTTCAGTAGGCGAGAGTGCTAAACATCAACTCGAGCATGGAAAGAGCTTATTATTATTTAGGGCCACACATGTAACGAACAGAAACCAAAAGGGTTCTATAGCATATGAATTTAAAAATTATTCTAAATTATCATCAGTCAAGAGAAAAAGAAACTTGTGGAGCAAATCAAAAATAGACTATTCGTTCTGAGCTCTGATAAAATAGATTAATCGCCTTTACGCCGGTCGCGTATGGCTCTCCCATACCATCTAAGCCGACAGCTTCCAAACCATTGCCCACGGTTCTAGGGAGGCTGGTTCTTGGCACGCATAGTTCGTAACTTGAGTGCTTTAATGCCCCTTTTCCAGGGTTGTTAATAAACAAAAGGTGTTTAAACAAACTACAACATGGGAAGGTGATTTTAGGTAATGATAGGACGAAAACTTCGATTCTTATTAGTAGTACTATCATATTGGGGTCGCATTTAGTGAATAATTGTACAAATGAGTCGGTTTAACTAGGACGCATCGAAAAGAAGTAATAAGCACACGGTTGTATAGCCACCTACCTATTCAACAGATGCATCAAATGCACATTTTCATCCTTAAATGGGTAGTAGGGGCAAACTATTAAGAAATACACGAAAAACCCAAGTATTTGCTAGGAAAACCACAATAGTGCATTTTTCAAACCCAATACCAGTAACTAAACGCTCATGAAGGTACTTGTAATGTCCGGAAAAAATCCCTTAGTTGCATTGAAATGCAAGGGATAAGCAAGCATACTTCCAAACTGAGCCCGATTCGTGAAAACCAAAGAAATACGGTCAAATTGAATTGAGAAAATTGATGACAAAATAACAAAATAATATTTTTTGAAATTCGTGACCAGTCAACAAAGGTGATAAACTTAAGTAATGTGTACGAGACGCTCAATAAATCGGAGGAATAGTGATTCCCATTCACAAGATTTATTCGTGGTAGAAAAGGGTAAGCATGCCAAAAGACGCCTAGGTATTCAGAGGAACATGAATGAAGTCCAAAACCGAATAACGAAGGCCGGGTCCGAGCAACTCACACAAACAGTCCCATCAGTGGCAGCAATGGCAATCCAACGACCATCAGGATCGACATCGACGTCGGTGATCTCGGCAGATTTTTTAGCGAGGAGGTCGAGGGCCCACTGGTCGTCGGCGAGGCTACGACCACAGACGAGGCCGTCACGGCCGGCGGAGAGCCAGGCGAGTCGGGCGCGCCATTCGGTGTACTTTTGCAGAGGTTCAAGATTGGCGAAGAAGCGGAACCACACCACTGGCTGGTCCGCTGCCTCAGCCTCACCAAAGAGAAGCGGAGTGAATGTGGGCGTGGAGTAAGAAGGAGCAGCAGACGTGGACATCGGCAAGTGCATCCGTACCCATTGTTTCATCGGGGCTGCTTTGGTGTATGCGATCCGATCCACCTCCTCTTCTTCCATTGCTTTCGCATGCATCACCTCCCACACCTAAATGGTTGAAGAGAGGATGCTCCTTATAAAAGCGCTAACTCATCCCGACGATAAAATATCGAAACCTCACAGAACGATTACGAAAGTGTCGAATTGTCACGAAGCAGACGAGTGATCGGTAGAGGAACTAAGAATAGCACTATATCACATAAAGCTGACTCATAGCTGGGATATACTAATGCTGGTCAGGTTGGGTGCATGTCTTTTATAAGGTATGTAAAGACGTTGCGACTTGCACCGGAACAATAAAGATGGCGAGGTACCATGGTACGAATGAATAAGGTAGGCATTGTAACAGCGTTTCCGACCTAAACAGAGAAGCTAAATAGTTGAGTCTGTTGCAATAAACCATGAACGTGTGATAAAAAACCCAGCCAGAATAAAAATAGGAAAACTAGACGATTAGATGCGAATTCTTTCCACTTTACAGTAATTTACGAGTTCGGGGCAATGATATTGAGGATGTGGGCAGTAAGGACAAACAGTAGGTTCATTTGACATTTGATCGCAATTGTGCGCACAAGCAGATGTGCTTCAAACATACATAGTATGGTGAAATTTTCACTTTTGAATCCCAACATGCAAGAACATCAATTGTAACTGGTCTAGTAATGTGAATTACCTTGCTTCAAGCAAAATACAAAAGCATTGCTCCAAAATTCGCATGTGTTGTATACAATTAACAGAAAGTTCTTGGACGTTGAAGGAGAGGCGGTGGACGGCTAAGGAAACGTTCACTTTAAACAAAGATGCCAGTAAGACACGTTTTTAGAACTCTATTAAGCATCCCCAACAAGATGCAGCTTAACAAGTTCGCAATCAGCTTCCCATATACGGTTTTTCAGTTTGTATCATAGAAAGATAAAATATCATGGTGGCTGCGCTTATAGATTTTCCTCTGAGAACACGAAATAATAAGCCACTTCACAAAGCAACAATGAACCTAAAACTATGCAGCGATGAATAGATAAAGCCAATAAACAATAAAATTAATGAACAAAGAAAAACAAAACCAAAAAATAATATAAACTTTCCGATTAAAACAGCATTTCAACTGCGGCAGTACATATTGTAAGCTATTCAACTATCTTTTAACCAAATTCAGACAACCACTCAAACTGTTACACAAATGCTGCAAAAAAAATTCGAATGATTTGGGGATATTAACAAGGTTTACATGACCCCACAATGTATGGAAACTGACGAGCTCAATAAGAAGCGCCAGGAGCTTCTTTGAGTTAATCAGACAAAACATAAGGATGGGAGGCAAGGTATTAACAATGGTTGTGTGATTAATTGGTGTGCTTCCCAGGGAACAAAACTAGGGTAAAACAAAGGTGACGGTGAATATTGGGCTTTTGGAAAAAAGAGATAATGAATTACACTAAAGTCGATATTTTCGAAACGGGAATGTGCGAAACAGTCGTGTTAAGAGATCCTGAAAGATTTTAGAAGGTCCATTACCATCACGGTGCCGAAAGCCAGAGGAAAAAGAGAAAGGGGCCAATTAAATGAACCTTTGCAAACTAGGAGTCACGACTTAGAAAAAATGTTAGTCGAAATTGGTGAGAAACTAGTAAAAAAGTGAGACGCAATTATTCAGCGTTTATGATTCCCGCTGCAATATCTATCGTTAGCAGTAATGATGGTATCACCTTGCTGCTCAATGAAACCTCTGTGCAAACTGGTTGATCCTATAGGAACTCTGCCCCTTAGCTATGCTGTCGGATGGAATTGGCTTAAATTCGCACTTTGTGGCATAGAGAGTAGCCACGAGTGAGAGGGTTTTGCAGCCATGTAAGTGAGTACTCACCCCACCCCCTAACAAGCACAGGAAAAATGGGCAGCAGAAATGGTCGCCGTCCCTGCGACGACCACAGGAATGAATTAATTAACTTTGTTTATTAACGTAGATCATGCAAAAATGCTGGTAGATCGAATAAATGCCCTAAATACCTCCTCTAGTGCTGGCACTTGATGATGCACTGGACAGAGAAAAACAGCTACCTCAAATCTATAGTAAATGCTTGGAGTTATTCATCAAAAGCTGATGCGAAGTATAAGGATAGTGACTCCGGGCATTTCAAAACCCACGAAAGCATGCACAGAGCAGGGTGCACTCAATAGACAGATTTCATTTTATTCGACTCTCATGTGCCAACGGGGTAATAATTAGAAATACGTGCATTCGATAAACTTCCGGTGGCTCGCATTTTCCAGGACGTCACTGAGGCAAAAGGGAAAAGCACAATACTGAATGTTGTCTCAGGCATTTGAAGTTAATTAAATCCAATCCAATTGAGTAAACAATTCTGTCGGATGAAATAAGCACTTTTGCTTTGTCTAGCAAGGGTTATTACAGTCGCATAAGCAGGCGCAAAACGCAGTTCCACACTTGGGCGTACGTGGTGAAAAAGGGGAACCGGAAATCTTCTGGAGACTTATTTAGGGAATTACCAATCACAGTAAAACCGGCTACCAAGGCACACTACGTAGGCGAAGTACTGTAATGCAATACAAATATCCAAATAATGCTTAGATTGGCTAGAATAGAAATTTATAAATCTACATCTCCCGACATCACCTTTTTCTCACACAAAAACTCGGAGAATAGGGGTATCGGTCTTGTGAGTACACACTAGGTTTGGTTAGAAGGCTAATTGAACCTGACCTTAGTGGCAAATAAATGGCATGGGGTGGAAAGTGAGGTTGCCTTTGGGAAAAGGGGATAATTTTATTTGCCGATAAGGACAGCAAAAATTAATATTCCCTCAGTATGGGACTGAGCATGAAATGAAACTGTTAAAAGTTACAAAAAAGGTATTAGAAGTCCTCAAACAGAGCTTCAAAATAAATAAAGCAACAAATGAAACAGTAAAAAAACTTTCATGGAGTGGTCAAACAATAACTACGAGTCAAACTGGCTGTGCCCTTCAGCAAGACAGCAAGGCGGAATTTGGAGAAGTGCGTAGGGAGACAAACACCTCAAAATACGCATCAACCGAAAAGTGAGAGAAGACGGCTCAGTTTTAAAACATCCCAGCACAGGAAGCGAGATGACGAAAACGGCTCAATTGCCTAAAATTTCACCCATCATCACAATGGTCAGATGAAACGTGAAAGATGTGTACAAATGTACTGAACGAAAGGCACATTTTAGCTAGCTAGTCGATTTTTAAAATACCCTGACATTCCGTTTAATATACAGCTATTTCACTGCACCATGACACAGAAGGCAGTAAGGCTTTCAGAATCACGATGATGTGGCAGAATATGATAATGGTCAAGAAACACTTATTAAGTAAGAGAATTAAAGCAATGAGAATGCCATTTTCAATATTGCTAATAACTCAGCACCAAAAAATTTCATGATGTACGATCCTCGTCAATGTAAGGGAAAATTTCTATTCGGAGAGGCTCGAGATTGGGTTGCGTAGGTTATAAGGATGAGTACAGGTAGACTCCTATGGATCAGCTACACTGCAACCTGCTAACTAGCAAAATACTTGATTTTTTTCAACTTTTAGAGACTATATAATTTTGCCAATTTATTGAGTCACGTAATGGCAAGTAGGGTCGAATGGGCGGAATTTACATGCACGGTGCCGCCAGCAGTGGCGACGGCTACCACGAGTTCGAGTTCCGGCTCCTCAAAGTCAGCCGGAGGCGTCCACAAAGAGAGGTGAATGATCTTTACAGCTGTAGAGACGATATCGAGAGGTAAATCGCGGTTAATGACGTCCAGACGGCCGCTACTTCGACCGCAGTCGCCACTGCCACCCTCAGAAAGGCTGTTTTTCGAGGAAACGGAGAAGTTTCGGTAAGGCTTGAAACCACGCAGTGGGTCCTTGGGACAGTTCATCTGCAGTACCTGTCATACACACACACGTTATGGGTAGGGCGTGTGACCTTTAAATGATGATTAAATGCTCGAATATTCCTTACTTTCCTGGGCAGAGATTGCCCGAAGGTAAAAGCCAATCATTTCAAGGTTGTAAATCAAAATATCTAGAGTTGATTAACGTGTAAAAGCAATTTGCCTGAATTAAAAAGACTAGCATTATTCTTCAATTATAGTTTCAACGACGTCCGAGTATGCCTCCCGAATCAAAGCATAACACTGATTGCCAAAGTGCAGACGACAAGTCTACTTCAATTAAATGCCATTACGACTACGCTGGAAAACAATCACCGGACTCGCAAATTGCTTTGTGAAGAAACAATTATCAAGACTTTATTTAGGGTGAAAAAAATGATATGCGGTTTGTAGATTAATATGGCATGCATATTTAAAGAAGCTGTTATTCTTCGCTACAGCATAGGAATGCACAATCATCAGATCGAATAGTTTCACTTGGAGGAAGACGAGGTAACGCCACCAAAAATTCTATTTTAAATGATAATACGGATAAATTTGGTCAAACGATTGATGCATTGCATAGAATTGAAAAAATTGTATTCCAAAATTATGTGTGCTGATTAAACATAAGTGAATCCTGCATTTTAGCAGCCCTAGAATCAGACAGAGTGAATGTTTGGGGAATGAGTTACCTGAACGGTACCGTTCTCGAATCCCACGACAAGCAGCCGCATGTCAGTAGAGAAGGCAGCGCAAGAGGGTACAGGGCTGTGTTTGACGATGCGGTTAACCGCTTGGAAGGCACTGGTGGTAGCGGTTGCAGCAGCAGCCTGCTCGCTCGAGGTGGTCCCAACGGCGGTGGGAAGGAGCTGATTTTGGACAGGACGTCGTCGATGACATGTGGTGAGCGATAATTCCACGCAATGAAAAGACTGGCAGTCACCCTCCACGCCCAGGCCAGTGGCTTGAGGCAATCGAAACAGTAGCTGCGAGATGGTGAAAGGGATGATTACTCTACGTTTAATTTCTTAATTCCTAGGATTTATTGCCATGCATAGAACCCGTCTACTAATTAAGGTGGGCTCACTCCTTCATGGAAGAGCTAGAGTAGAGTGCAGAGCAAGCTTTATGGTCTCTATGATTCAGATGAAAATAAACCACCGGAATGATGGGGCGCTTTGATAATACTGCGTGAATAAACAGTATGTTATGGTGAAAAAAACGACGATACCAGCAAAGTGGGAATAGATTGCAGCAAGTGTCAAGTAGAGTAACAACGGATAAACCCAAAACCATCGCTAAACATTTGATCTTAAAGGAATGACGAGTCCCGCGCACTGAGCTTAATTGATACGCCCCCATTCAAAGAGGCATAGAAATGGAGGAGATAACCTTAAGAATTACATAGTTGATATCATGGAAGTCGTTGGAGCCGTGCTGTGTATTTTTAAGGTAAAAGCAATCACTCGAGAATGCCATGACATTTGGAGTGTAAATGGAAACTTTTGAAGATATCGATATGCACAAAAAGATAAAACAGGTTTGCTAATTTTATCATTGGGGAGGGCCATGGGTGAAGGAGGATGATGGCTTAGCTGAGCATCCCCAAAATGCATGGGATATCAAGCATTTAAGCAGAGAAAAAAAAAAACAAGATTCAAGCAAAATAGCATTCAGGAATATGAGATTCCTGAAGTACAAAAATGGACAAATTAACAATTCGAATATTCATGTAAGAAAAAATCCCACAAAAAATCAAACCACCAAAGGAGTTTTAAAGAAACATGCTTGGACGTCTTAAAAAAGCATTAAAATTATTCGATTTCCTTGCGACCTTCACAGAAAATTGGGAGAGATGAAGGCAGAAATAAACTCGAGTGCTACCACCAACAACCTGAAAAGGCAAATCACAATGAAAGGCATACATTGTCCTAAAAGTGCACAAAATTAAAACCAATTAATTTTTATCCCCATGATATTTTGCATGTACCCTATGTCTACGGTACAGAAGACAGCCGCGTAGCCAATTTAAGTCTTTTTCAGGGTTATGAGAGCCTTCTCAAGACTTCCATTCATGGAGTATGGTCGTCGAGACAGCAAATCGACGCGTCTTTCATAGTGTGAGGAGGCACTAAACATTCGGAAGCTGGCTAAATTTAACATCGTTGCTACCAGTGCCGTAAATACAAAACTGATTTTCTAACCAATTTCTCACAAACATGCGCTATGTTTTTGACAACTGGTTGCCAGAAATCGTGTCGGAAACAGGTTGGTTGAGCTTAAAAAGGGAATATTCCTAAAATCCACACGTCCATCTAGTTTTCAAGCGGTAGCAATATTGGAGGTAATAAAACCTGAAGTGTAGTGTCAAGTGAAATGAGGAAAAACTTCGTTGTTGTCGATGTTACCTAAATCGAAACAGCTCATCAATGAAAAAAATAAAAAAATTATTAAATTCTGCTTTTGCGTTAGAAACGATAAGTAGGGCACTAGCCTTCCATTAGCAAAATACCCGATTTTACTTGGTGGTTCACACAAATTTTTAATTATTTCCTAAAGTCTTTTACAAGAACTACTAGTAGAAAAGTTAAGAATGAATGAAGAAGGGGCTAAGGGTGATTACATGTGGTTATTGATTCGCCGGCCTGGTTTCAAGGAGTCTTACGAAAATAATAAAGTTTATGCCAATTAGTGTTTGGATGCCATTTTTAGATCCGCAAATACTCTCGACCTAAGGAAAAGATTATTAAAAAACATGGAATACTTTTAAATGGCACGAACCCTGCGAATGATTCTGCAGGGTGCTGAGACACTTCAGGAATAAGAAATAGGATTCGAAACGGTCAGGGCACCATCATGGGGCAAGCCATGTAGGATGTGAGTAGAGAAAAGCCTCACTTAAAAAATGCACGTAACCATTCTTCAACCAACAAAAATAGGTGCGGGATCAAATAACGGAGAAGAGAGGTGGTCTAGCATCATATGACTACACGAATGCGTTAGTTCGAGTGCGACGACCAATTCAACTCTGAGGGAACAGACGTGACGAAGTTCCCAAGGTAGTCATTTACTGCCACGTATTTACAGACTTCGTCAGAGCCCGTGAGGGTTCCATAAATTTTTCCACATTAAGAAAAGTAATTCTCAACGGTATCAGATTTCACGCTGATAAGACAAACAAAATATTTTGGTGATAAATGGAGAGGCTGACCTGGAGACTGCAACTGGCCTTGATACGTCCAATGGCATAGAACTCGCCTCGTGTTCCAAAAACCACACTGTAGACGTTGGCCCATAGGGGAAAGGGTTGTTCGCGCACAAATGCCGCCACATTCACTGACTTCTCGAGCCAGCCACGCCGCTGACGCGAAGGAGAACAGTCTCCCGAAAGAATCGGCGACATATTCTAAACAATAACAGCGACCGAAAAAAGAAAATCGTTTACAAATCGCACTCTCCCAGGAGGGAAGAAATGTGATGCCTTAACATCAATTAAATTCACCGACGTGTATTTCCAACTGGAAGGTAAGCAACGGTTTGAAAACATTTGCTAAGCTTTGAACTCATCTGTGCATGGGCAAATGAGAAGACCTTACTTGACATTATCCTTTAGGATTCATTGTCTTAGATTATACTGAAACAAACCTTAAACTTCAAGTAGTAACACTGCCTTAGAATAGGCAAGAGCATAAGAAGCATGCAAAGGCAGATGACGAAGAATAAATGAACAAGTACCCAAGAAACGAGTGCCTTGGTTTACTGATTGTCTCTTTCATTCACTCGGCTGACACAAGCGCAAAGGGCTACGTGGTGTAGCCCTTGCGTTACCCGGTTCGTAGGAGGGATAATTCGAAGTCGATAGACACCTCATCAGAATCTGCTGCATATTTAACAGGCCGCACCGAACCAATGCATTCCAATAAGATTTAGCCACTGTATTGCGAAAAAAACTTCCGAGGTACATAAACATATACTCATTCTAAAAAGATGCTGTATCAATTCCCATAGTCAATTGTCTAAACATAAGCATTGAATGATCCAATGTAATAAGGTTTTTAACAAAGTAATGCAAATATTCGCAATCCGGGCATTAAACTAAAGTGTATAAGCACTCTGTTGACTTCGCAGTGTTCATGTCCTCCTCTAAAGCTTACAAATAATCTTAATATGCCAGTACAGAAAAGCTTTAGATCTGAATGACCTGACCGAAATCACTCGTAATCGGTGTGAAGGACATAACAAGAATAACTGACCGCATAGCAATAAATATGATCATGGAGATATTGACACACTTTAGCCAGAATTCAACCAATCATATGTATTAAGCTAGTCGTAGTTGGATATGCTTGATGTTTTACACGGCGTGGATAGTTATTTTACCTGAAACGTAAATATGGTCATCCCCATACATCATGAGTTGCAGTGATTACCGGTAAAAGCGAAAGTGAAATACATGTTGAATAAAAACCTCCCACCCACTCCTGAAATCTGGTTCCCAAACACACAAGCTTTATGGGGTTCAGTAGGTTAAAGCTGCGCTAACATCAAGAATAAGGGTTTGTTGACAGTAGCACAAGCAAAAAATAGGCACATGTGTCCTGTACTTAAGAAGACCGTACAAGAAAACACGCGAAACATGGAGCCAGTAACCATGCTATAATTTACAAATATCACGGTAGTAAAGTAATAAAAAATCTGGGCTTTGGTGGTCGTGCCCCTTAGAGGTCAAGACAGAAGTGGCCAATATACACTCTGCTCTTTATGTCGATCTAATTGATATTAAACGCCAAACCGCCACACTCTAGATTGATTGCTAAAATCATCATGCTAATCCAGTTGTGTTTATTGGTAATTTGCGCAACCAACAGGTACACGATATTTAAAACAAGTTTAGTAAACACCGCGCCGAAATAATGAAGATAAATGACAAGAAACATCAACAACCAGTTACGAGCACACAAGGATCAAAGTGCACATTCGATGTAATGCACTGTCCATCTCTGAAGGCAACACCACACCAACGTGAGAATAGTTTCAACATCCAGTAGATGAAACACGTGCCGAATATACGAATCGGAAGTCTAAACTTTGCAACCTACACCTGGATGTACGCGATGGTGCCGCCCCGTCAAGCCCTTCTATACCGCTAATAAGAAAACTTATTATTAGACATATACGTCTTGTGTGCTTTCGGGGGAACGGTAGCGCAAAAATTTAGGCGCAGGTAAGTTTTATAAGGCTTGATAAATAAAAGATAATGTGCTATCTCTAGATCTTTGTATAAATGCAAAGTTGATTACGCGAACATTCCAGCTTCCATATAGGCGGCATAGTTCTATTTTCAATTCAATGCCCTTCTCTGTTGAAGCCATAGGCTTCAGCGATGACTAAAGGCTCTAAGGAAAATGAAAACAGCTCGGAACAACCAAAGTCTGCCAATATTTTTTCAAATATACACGCATCATTACTTGATTCTAGCTACATTTGTGTCAATAAAAAAGTAGCTTTACGAGACTGCAATTTCTGAAGTCGTAATGTGTATCTGAGGCTCTGATCACACCTCAAAACTTCTGGTGTCCAGCTATTATGAGGCAGCAGACAAAAGACGCATGGAGGGGATGGGAGACTGATGGTCTCACCGTGGACTGTGGCTCCTTGGGGGAGGGCCAGTGGAACTCCCAGGCCTTGACAACACCGTCCTCGGCGGCGGTTGTCACGGCGACGAGGTCAAAAGCGTGTGAGGATCCAGCGGGGGAGGTTGTAGGCGTTGCCGCGGGAGAACGGCAGAAGCCATAAGGTGAGAGGCGTACGCTCGTCACCGAGGTGCCGTGGGCGCACACATCGAAGATCTTGCAGCGCTCCGGTAGGCTCCATATCTATAGCCAAGAGAAAAACCCGCATCAAGGTCGTAAACGATCCACACCGTTGTCTTATACACAATTAATAGAGAGAGTATGATTGAGTAATCCAGCGATTTCATGCACTGCTCAACGTTTAATATTGAATTTATTTCATAGCTAAAGTGACCGTTTCATTGGTGCCAATGTTGTGAGATGACCTTGACACTATTCGTTTTTGTGCCAATAGATACAGAGTAAAAATCAAACTCAGACTCATATTTCGCCAAAACTTCAAATTGGGCCAGGACCCACGTGAAAAAAAAAGAGATGGAGTCCCGAAACAAATAGCCGAGAACCTGAATGACTGCTCCATTCCTTGCTATTTCCCCAAATGGGTACCACCTTTTAATGGCATCAGCAATGGCTGATTGTGTGCGAAGTAGGCAAATGGAAACATAAGGTGAGATGAAAACGGAGGCGACTGGGAATAGCTTTTAATCATGAACAAAGTGCTTCATAAAATTGGGAGCCACAAGCATGTGTCCCGTTGGGAAGGGATAATAGATTGCAAAGGGGATCATTTTAACAATCACAGTGAAAACTTGCCTCAGTCGCTTCATTCGATTATTAAAAACGGAAGACCTCGTTTGGCTATCTCATATCTCAGGACTATCTCAGCGTCAGATGTGCGGTATATGCATGGACTCTCACCACACCATTCGCAATTTAGGCCGCAAATCGAGTTATAGTGTCATGATGCGGCTAAATTTAGACCGTATATGCATCTCTTCAGAGATGAAATCAATCACCGCAGCCTTGTTTGCATCTCATTCATGGATCGGCGTCAAATAGCTACGTCATATGCAAACGCAAGGCGAGTGAAAAAGGGGTTATATCAAAGTTTTATACAGCACAAAATTGATCGCGACAGACCAAAAAACGCAATGTGGACGCTCGCAACTTCATTCCATTAGCAAACTCGATTCCTAGAGCATACTGTGCAATAAAACGAGGGAACAGGATTCAACAATTTACTTGAGTTGAATGTACGGGGCATTCGTCGGGTTCTTATACAGAGATTAAAGGTAAAAAGATACTTTTGTGGAAACATAAATCTAAATTCCCTCGGCAAAGCATAAGCACACGAACCTGCAGGAACGAAGTGGTTCAGCAAGCAGGCCGAAAGATAGCGTGCATTCAAGTGGAATTATATGTACGGACTGACTACATAAGGCACACCGACAGAATCGGCTAATGTGGACCTGAGATAAGGGTGAGGGCGATGGCACGCACTCCCTTCCCCTCCCTAACACACGGAGCTCGTTAAGTTGACAAATAAATGCAAGATCAATAAAGGAGGAAAACAATGCTATTCGGTGCGAGAAAAGCAAATGCCATCGACACAAATCAAGTGAAGTAACCTTTCCGTTCCCACAGATGGCAAACATAAAGGTAGGGCAAAAGCATAAGTGCACTAATCGAGCAAAACGGTAGTCAATTCCCTCTGACCACTCGAGGGAACTTAAGCACTTTAGCAAAGCTGAGGCACATCAACTATGGAACGTACTTTGTAAACAAGTGACATTTAGCTTTCAAATTTGAAATAATAAGCAACCGGTAGTGGTTAGTTGCATAGGAGAGAAAACTAATTGTGGAGCAAAAATTTATTCCGAAGATTGGGGAGCGGTTACGGCAAAGCAGCAGTATCTGAAGGGCGGAATGCGTTATTAATTCTAATTGCTCATTTTTGCGTGATTAATACATAACTTCAAAGAAAGGGGTACGGAAGAGCTATTAAAACCCAAAAGGAAAGACAGTATCAGTACAACACAGTAAACGTGGAAACGAGTTGAACGTACGATTGCGCGTCCGATGGTGAGGCCAGCAGCAATGAGACAGAAGTTGCCGAAGGGTTGACTGTCCAAGGTGGTGATAGTGGTCGAGGGTGGACAAGGCAGGCAAAATTGCACGCGACTTGCTGTCACAATAGTTTCGGGATTCTGCAGATCCTCCACGTTCTCAGGCAACTTGTTCTCGAAAGCCCACACCTACGGGGACGCAAGAATGGTAGGGTAATCCATATGTCTTTACAACGCGTACAATAATAATTACCTCCATTTGAATAGCTTAATAATGTAGCTAGGTAATCACAAATCGTAAACTGGGAGTTTATCTAGTCATTCAGAAGCTTGCTTAGTATAATTGGTACCTTTGTTAGTGTTATCGGATTGGGACGAATTTCTTTATAGGTTATATTAAAGTGGGTGCATAAGCATTTCTGCCAACGAATGGACTTTCACATTGAACACAAAGGATTTTTGCTCCCGTAAATTCCGACTTCGAATTCACTTTAGTACATAAGGCACACTTTTGCTTTAGCAATAATGCATTGATTTGACAATGATGCCAGTGATGGATTTTGGGTGATTTTTACGGAGGAAAGCCTCCGAAAATGTAAATCGCATTCCGATTGATTAAATTCTGCAATGCATGAAACACTGGGCATCGACAAAAAATTAGCTATGCCTGGAGAATCGAATGTGTTGCGAAAATGTTGCGATATCGTCTGAATCTAGTTTACCTGCAGGGAGCACCTTGATTAAAAAAAGCATTTAAAACAAATGTGCCCCACAATTATGAGCAATATGGAAGGAGCTTGAGAAGTAGAGATCAATAAGATCAAAAGACTGCAAATCACCAAAAAAGTTGAAGCATATGGAGTCGTTTTTTGCTCTAAATTGCTAATAGAAAGCTCACACACTTATGTACGTGAATTTTGAATAAAATGCCAGTGGCAAGGAAACATAATGTCGACATAAATTTAACACACCCTAGTTTTCTCTACTGAAATTTCGATCGTTGTTGCAACTGACGCTGTAAAGAAAAATTATTGCAGCAAATTAATATCACAAATAGGAAAACACGCCAGTAAATACACCGAGGAAAAGCGACTCTGCTATGTCAAACCGTTTCAGCAAACTCCAAAAAAATTTCCACACCATAAAACATTTAGTAAAAAAACATTGAAGTCGCAACCAATCCACCGGACTAGGGAAGCGGAATGGGAGAGAGGGCGAGGCGTCTTACCAGGACCAAGTTATCGATCGAGGCGGCCACGAGAGGGTTGTCAGGCGGGGTCCACCCACCGGGAGTGACAGGCGCTCGAGTCTGATTGGGCCAGCGGATGAAGATGCAGGCCTTGGCCACCTTGCCGTCAGTGAGTGCGAAATCCACCAGCTTCGGGTCGCAGTAGGACTGGGGGACAGGATAGAACAAAATCTCTTAACGGTGTATGGTTTGGGTTTATTTACTGTGGTGTAGGATACCATCAACAACGTGGGTGAGAGTAACTGCGTGTTTACTAGCTGGGCACGTCCTAAAGGATCGGCAAAATTCGTTATCTCATTATCACCCAAACGGATAAGGCAGAACAGTAATGAAATTCCACGTAGCGCTACTGAGCAAAAGGGAGTAACAATGCTCACAAGGCTTTCTGGTTTTGAAAACAAGTGGCTAATTAATTGCTGTATTAGGTAATACACTCATTTACTACCGTATTAGTGGCAAGAGGAGAACGTTCAGGTCGAGGGCGAGGTGTTCGAGCACTCATCAAAGCAGAGTAGAGTGGGTTTGTCTTGAGGGGAACAGAAGAGGCAATGCAGGCAACCCAGCCGATCTCGTCGAGGGAGAAGATCCATAGACGACCGTTGGAGAGGCTAGCGATGAGAAGAGAGTCGTCGAAGGAGATGGAGGCCGTAGCTACAGTCACCTGAGCAACGCGTTCACCGAGCTGGGGGGGCAAAAGGAGCTCCCGACTTTTGACTAAGGTAAACTTAGCCTGGGACTGCGCCAGTATAGAGTAGATAGTGAGAGGAATTGGCTTCTGGTCCATGGGCGGCAGGGACACTGGATGGGAGCTCCCGTGCATCTGCTGACGTGTTAAGGTCATCTCGTTGGCAGCAGTGGCGGTAACGGCAGCGGTGGGAGTGGACGAACCTGGTGAGTCGGAGAAGAGGAGGCAGGTGCCCAGAGGCGAGAGAGCAATGCATTGTTGAACCGCTGTTTCGTCGTCGGGAGTGTTTGAGTCAACCGTCTAGGTAGTGAATGATGGAGAACCACGAATGAATTTACAGCTCAGATTTATAACCCACATTATTCCGGTAATTAAATGTAATTTATTTGTTTCGTAGCAATCCTAGAACGTGAAAACAGTTTAAATAATGATACATAAAAACGGGTAAAAAGAAGCGAAAAGTATTTTTAGAATTATCGAATCATTAATGAATAGTTTTGAGCGACAGATGAAAAATAATTCAAAAACTACATTTCGATAAATCCTGGAATCAAATGCGTAGGTTTTAGGACCAGAAACAATTGCAAATTAATACCAACAGCCAAAGTTGATTACTCCTCGGTGAGCAAAGTGGGGGTAGATGGGCTATTTCGGTGTTAATTCTAAACGACATCAAGTGTGAGCAGAGAAAGAGGCAACACTCGTTTTTCCACCATCCGAGTGTTACTTGCACACGTAAGCTGGCCAAGTCGGGAAACTCAAACGTTTCGCAAAAAGTGAATTAATCAAATAATATTTAAATCTCTCAGCGCCTTCTTTTCACAAACACCAGTTTACTATTTCAGTGTTTCGATGCGACCTAGTTTTCGCAACAATCGATTTACTTTTCGCGTTAGTCACGTGAATAAGGCTACACACTCAACAACCTCGGTGCTGAAAATTGGTCTGATACAGTGGAAGGGCCAAATGGACGTAAGAAAAAAGCACATCAACTATCGAGGCCTACCTTGTGGGGACCTCTGGGATAAACTTCCAAAAGTAAACACGAAATGATTCGCTTTTACGATTGAAAACAAGCCCGAAAACTATGGTGAATGGGAAAGGAACGGATTTAAGCAATCTGTTAGGCAGGCCTGTGTTGGATTTCCCAGGAAGATTACGCAATCTGCAATAAGTAGGAAATGGAATTTACTTATGAGCCACATCGGGGGCAAAACACCTCTGAGAAACCTTCGGAAACAAAGAGTTTACTAAATTTCCGATTATAGACGAGCCCGAAATGGTTAAAATCCACTTTGTAAGGCCGATGTTTTGCTATGTAAACAGGAAAGTAGATATCGAAAGAGACGTACTTGACGAGAGGTCAGAGAGCTGGCAACCTGAGTGTTGCGCCGGATCTCGAAGGAGCTTGGCAAGTTGGCGAGGACAGTGGGTGCTACGGTGTATATAGGGAACTCATCCTCCTGCAGTACCGGCGAGGAGCTCCGCGGGGCCGCGCCTCTATCATCGGGCACCCCGACGTCGGCGAGCATTGGCGGCGCCGACGACGATGGCGGTGAGAGCGAGGACTTACCGCCCATCTCACCCGATACGTCGAAGAAGGCGTCATCGTCGACCTCACCATCGTCGTCCACGTCAATGGTGGTGAAGTAAGATTCGTCCAAATCGGTGACACCCGTGTCGCTCACCATACTTGAGCGATTGAAGGACCCACCTACACTTGGAGACTTTAAGAAGGCGTCTAGAGGAGGCAGATTGGAGACGCTAAAAGAACAATGTCACTGAATGTTTACCCGCCTTTCCGCCTGAAGAGAGTAGTCGGGTGGCCATTAAGACAAATTTGGTTGTAGTCTTCACGTGTCCACCAATTAAAATATTTTTTTCTTCCAAAAACAGAAAAGCTGCTAATTCTCGATTATTCCCAAGTAACCAAAGAAAATGTAAAACAAAGACAGTGATTTGAAAACATAGTGTATGGCTGCACGATTGATTCATAGCATTATGAAAGCATTACAAGAAGAATGAGGAGCTTTGAGGTTATCAAACTGGACTTAGAAAACCAGGAGTGATGAAATGCTGTGAATACACCTAAAATCTCACGTTTATACAGGAGTTTTACTCCATAACGCAATTACTTGATGCTCAAGGTTTCACTTCCTTACTTGAAAGAAATTGGTCATCCCCCTGACGTTGATTGGTAGACCATGAAAAGTAGCAAGCAATTCTAACACAACGATATGCCGCTCCATTATACAGGCATCCAAGCTTTTCATTCCGTGCCGTCCCAGTCAACACCATGGCGGCATGACCTGTTAACAGTTCACCATCTACTCTGTGCATTTATCACAGGGTTCTATTGAGGCTCAAAGTTTGTAGGGCATCGAGCGAGAACTTCGGAGACAAAATCTAACCACTAATTTCTCAAATGTGAGAACCGTGTGCAATTGTAGAACCAATAAACAATTTACAAAACAAGGCTTTTGTTGTTTCATAGCATAAAGGCAAAATTGTTTGTGATAATTAAGTACAATAATCATGTGAATGCTTCCTAAATGCATTCAAAACTTCCAAATATTATAAAACCGCCAATTATTATTTTTTTTCGCAGAGATTAAAACACCAGTCAGAAAAAAACAGAGCGTACATCATTCGACCATCAGCTCCACAAGAAAGACAGGACTGGTTTCCAGGCAACAGGGAGATGGCCATAACGGCAACGGATGGTCTGTGAACCTGGAAGAGTAGTGAAGAAGACTGACGTAAAGCACTTCGTTACTTAAATTATGATAAGTAAAGAGCTTATCAACAGACTTGATGAACGGCGACTTCGTAGCCGGAGGTGACATCCAGGATGATAATCCTACCGTCCGAGGTACCTACAAAGCGTCGATTAATAGATCGATCCCCACTCGGTTTTGCCCGGCGTCGCAAAGATGGCGGAAGTGAGGAGTAGTCGACTTCATGGGCGATGGCAGTAATCTTGTCCTTTCCAGTGCGTGTAGCCCACACAAGTTCCGAATCCGCACTGTTACTGTTACTGTTAAAAGAAAAGAAACGATAATAAAATCAGTCATAGCAACTTAAGGATTCACGACTCATAAAATTCAGCAAAATAAAAAGCACACCCGGAACGAATTTAAAAGACAATACACGCTAGAAACACTTAATAAGGGAAAGAGACGTTTGCTTGTAATAACCATTAATACTTGCTTCCAAATAATGCAAGGAACCCGTAGGAACAATTACAATCCACTATACATTGACCAGTTATGTCCATGAGCATTTCACCAGATTGCCAGATCCTAGGAAAAAAATCATGGTTTCAGTGGTATTTAAAATTGTTTAACCATCTATTTTTGAACCCAATCCCTCAAATATCGACTGACAAAAGCGGTAAGATTTCAGGCATTGAATGGTGATTCGGCAAAGTGACACACTTAACTTACTTGAGCGTTTCTTGTTTTTGTAAAGGTGAAAAATCCTAGATTTGCAAAGCAAATTACATTCGACGATTTGGCCCATTTACGAGAGAAATAGAGGTCAATTATTCAGGTGCGTGCTGAATATAAAGCACATATTCTACCGTAATGTGAAGATGTCTGAAAATGCATTGACGGGGGTGCCATATTATGTTAAGGAGTATTTTAAATGGCTAGAAAAGCGCCACTTTCGGAACACCATATCCTCAGCAAGATAAACAGCAATTTGAAATGATTTTAAGCATAAGCTATGTTACGCAAATCGTGTTTTGAACAGAAAAATAGCGAATCAAAAACAAACAGTGGGTAATTCATGCTCCCATTTTTGCAGCGATCCAAAAGCTATTTCAGCAGTGGGACCCAAAACAATTTGGCTGTATGTGGTTAGTATGAGCATGAAGTTTCGCAATTCCAATCAATAAGTTAATAAAAAACTGTAAAACAGCTTCGCGATTCTAAATACTTTACATATGTGAACCGAATTTCAAAAAGTCGCTTCCAGAGCAATTACAATATAACCGATTGTAATAATGAAACGGAAAGGTGAGTGACGCAAAAGCCTACCTCCAGTACCAGTAGTACTTTGGAGGTGGGGGAACACTAGCTTTGCAAGCAGCGGCATCAACAGCTTTAAGAATGTTGAGAGATTGCTGGAAGACGGCATTGTCACGAGGAAACATTAGGCCAAGTTGGAGGAGGTCGAGGCCCTTGACCATGAGGTCCTTGTGCGGAAGGCGAGCAATGCAGCGTTGACGGTCCACAGTCTCGTTGCGACGGAAAGTGGGGGGCGAGGGCGAGCTGTGGTGGTAAAAGTGATAGTGACTACCGCAGCTGCCTCCAGACCCACCGCTTGCACCACCACCTCCCATCCCTAACGCGTCTGGAGTCATGCTCTGCATTGCGCCATGCCGTCCGCCTCCACCACTACCACCGCCACTGCCGCCACTACCCACGTCGCACAGAGAGCCTGGACGCGTCGGCGAGCGTGCGCGTCGATGTAACTCGCGCACCAGTCTGTCGGGGTTTATTAACTGGTAGGCCGTAGTTTGAAGGAAGTGAAGGTACATGTGCCTACAAAACCATCATTCACTGGACTCTTTTTATTTTCAAGATGAAATATTTACTTTTCTCAGAAGCGATTGAAAACGATATAGCCTTAGCAGATGAGCTTACAAAAAAATTATTTCTACTACTCTTGGGTCCACCTATTTCTTTGAATACTAAGGTGCACCTTTGCAGAAAGAGATATTAAATACGGTTAGTAGACCATAGCACTTGTTTTCAAACGTTTAGGCATTAGGGTTAGCTATTGTTAGAAAGCAGGTGATAAATGGTCAGTTGGTAACGCCTTCACTTACCAGTGACCCTTCGTTAATCATTCCTGTAACATCAAAAAATACCAGTCGAAATTGTTTGAAGCATTGGGTTTCACATTCTATTCTTGCCAATTTGAAACTGACGATTTGGCTTGTCCTTTTAAAGCACTAGCACTAATATTTACAGAGGATGCCAAGGGAATCAGTCACGAGGGCCTTTTAACGTTAGAGCTTAAATTTAGAAGAAAATGTGGAATGTAGTATAACCAAACGTGTTTACGAGTCACTCAAAAATAATTGTAATGAAACCTACGTTTCATTAAGGTCCTTATTAGCTTTTATTAACTGTACTAAGATCCTTAGCCGCCTAGTAAAATATAGGATCTTGAACAGAAGCACATTTCATTTGAAGCATGATATTACGGAGTTCTAAAGTTTTATCCCACGAACTTTCGATCGCTTAAGCGGAAGGCCTTCCTCATGTAAAGGCCAGCTGAATGTGTTATTTCGTTCAGGCAGTAGAAAAGTTTGTTGTAAGCACAACGTGTAATTTATGGTACACGGATGCTTCAATCAGCGTTGAAACGAACCACATACTTGGTTGTCGTAAGATTTTCAGATCTAAAATTAGTGATATGAACGCCCAGTTTTGGAAGTGGTGAACTTAGAAGTACAACCACGCTATGCCAAACTAAAGGAGCAAAAAATAAGATCACTGAAATAGTAACGTAGATCGCAGTGGCGCATATTAATTGGATGGCAAATTCTGGTAGTAGTAATCCAAGTCTAGAGTTCAAACGGGACGTTCACGTAAAGATAAATTCGTAGGCTTTTGTATGAGCACCGCTAAGAATCTCGCCAAAGCAATATTGTGGGAAGTTAACACAACAAGCCAAAAAAGGACGGTTTTCAAAAGTTCGGTGGTAAAGCAGTGACGGGTAGAAAAAACAGTAAATTAAACAAATTTTACAGTTTGTTTAAATGGAGCTCATATAGGATAGGGTAATGTGGCACAACCACGCAACAGAATTGATTGATTGGAAGGCTAGCGCCTATGGAATGTGGGAAGAGAGGCTCACCAATCATTAATGCGGCCAACCCTCTGAAAAACTGGTCGATATCGTCGGAAGTCAGCAAGGACAGCAGAGGAACCGAGAACGAGAAGACGAGCGCAAATGAACTGGAGGTCGGTCAAGAGGTCAATAAGGCCGTTCAACCGTCCCGCCTTGAGCATGTGCTCCCCCACCGAGCGACAAAAATAGGTGTGGATCAACTTGAAGTCGGCCAATTGATTCCACTGACCTCCGAAACGAGCCTTGTAATTGTCCACGAATTGGCAGTGACAGATCTCAACAGGAAAAAGGGACAAATCACATACTTAAGGCGCCTCGAAAGCCTATCTTTGCTGGTGATGCATTTAATCATTATTTTAAATGCTGATTTTTATGAATGCAAGAATCATCGCGTACACATCTACGGTCTTAAAAGAAGTTTGCTGATTTATTGATTTAACAAGCAAAATATATTCACGAAATCGCTTTTCACTAATATCACGAAGACAATTTGAGCTATTCCGTCTTTCCAAGGCCATTGTGCATAGAGCCAAAGTCGTACGGATTACTGACCTGTTGCCGCCTAGTGGGCACGGTGGTTCGAAGGAGGTCCAGTTGCAAGTTCGGAACGGAGAAGAAATTTCGCCCACTCCCGTCATCTCGTCTGCATTGAACCAAAGAGAAGCGGTGCAGCCTCTGAAGCGTATCCACCGCCTCCTCCTTTGTGCATGACCAATAAATCTCATACACCTAAGTCAAGAGGGAAACTAGCCTACTTAGATTACATTTAACGAAGCATTCATAAGGTACGTAACCATGAAAAATTATAGGTTGGAAGCATATAGCGATGGGGAAAGGACCTATCCTTCATGTGATTTAAAATTATTTTAAATTAAATGTCTCGACTCATCACAACTAACAGCCATCAAACTCCATTTGTCAAGCATCTTTTAATAAACCACCATGCACATGCGTTTACCAAGCAACAGGATAGATAGCTGAATGAAATCGAAGCCGTTTGGGTAAATACACAAGGCGAATTTTTCGGCAAGACAGATTACCACTCGTTGGGCTCGCCATGAGCCCAGGGCTACATGGGAAAGGAATGGCAAAGGACAGTACCATCGCGAGCGAACAATTGATGCAGTAGTTTGCACTGAAAGTCAAGTAATCTCTGGCATATTGGGTCTCAGACTGGTGTCGCGATATGTACAAACTGCACATTACAAGTGCCAATTATACATGACCATGATGCGATCGGAAACTAAAACGCTACGTACTTCTAGATTCGAATGTATCGTGGATAAGCTTTAATAGCGAACTGACACACTGAATAACTAGAGTTCGGGACAAACACGACGAACGAACTGAAAGAAGCGGTGCAGAGGGTTGCAGTCATACATAAAATTCAAAGGAGTACACAAAGACCACAAAGATTGGTAAGAGGATGGAAAACATGAAGTGCCGATTTCCAGTAAACTCCGATTTCCTTATTCGAGCCAGACATTGCAAATATGTGAAGTTTTCTTTACCAGTTTGATAAATGCTTGCACCGCATCCTATTGCGAACAGATTAGGTTCGTGCAAGCAATGTTGGGTGTTCTTAGCCTGGAAAGAACAAAATTTAAGTATCTAAGCGGCAGCTGATTCGATTTAATCTGTGGTGCAATTATTGGTCCATTAGAATACAAACCACTTAGGATGTGGTGGAAGACTTTGCTGGAGCCCTGGTAACGAATGAGTTGATTCAACTCAGCTAGTCAATGTGTAATGAAGCGTAGGGAGAAAACAAAAAGTTGATCAAAGGAAGATCCAGTACGAGGTATGATTAGTGAAAGTGTGATCTTAGGCGGGAGAGGATGCGCAACACACGCCAACGGAGGTGGGTGAGTGAACGAACGACATGCAATGTGCATGCAAGGCAGATGAGTCAGTGCACGAGGGCAAGGCCCCTGACTGTTCATGTGTACGCTTGCGTATTTGCTCTTGCGACCGCGGACGGAGCTATTTTTGCCCAATGAAGACACATGAGTCATAAGAACACACCAGCAAGGGAAAAAAACAGTATCCAATGACAGTTTTGTGTATCTAGGTTAAGCTTATCTCTCGATTCTTTGAGGTAGCCAATGTCTGAGAAAGAGGACTTGGAGTGATTCCTAGTAAAAAATCTTCATAAAAAGAAACCGCCGGACATGGATCTAATAGAGTGGCAATAAGTAAGTCGATGATGTCAATGAGAGGAGGCTGGCCAATTGAAACGAGGGTAGATGTGAGATAATGGCCTCTTGTACCTTTCAGTAAATAGTGCCTCCTTTTAAGGAATTAAACAGCTAGTTCATATTATCGACATGGCTGGGTCTTCAGAACCAGAAGAAGTAGATCAGTTGTGCAATGATGAGATGGAGCGCGTAAAGGCCCGAACAACTCCGTCTGAAAGGATGCGATTATAACATTTGCAACCTTGCTCTCTGAAGATGATAGTCAATAAAATGTGATCGTAGCAAGGGATACCATTTAAAAACACTAAACTCCATTTAAAGATGTGGAAATTGTATCAGCTGTTGATCTAAATTTGGAGAAGCTGGAATTTGTCAAGTGATGTCGAATAGGAAGCATGATAAGAAAAATGAATACTATTTGACGAGTGAAAATGAGGCATGCAACGTGGCGAGAGTCTAGACGCATTTGCTTAAGCCAAGCAGTAAGGTGCAGAACTCATCGCACAGCAGATGGTGCCCGGCTTGGCAGGCAGCATCGATCATGCTCAGCTTAAAGCATCGCTTCTTTCTATCTCTGGTCACCAAGAGAAGCGCGGTGAAAACAAAAGCTCAAAACCCAAGAATATGTATGAAACAAAATAGATACGTTGCCTGAATTAAACCCCTAAAACAGCAAAGACTAACATAGAATGTGACTAATAAAAATTTTCATTGCACTTACCTTTCAAGGGCCCTCCAAATAACTACTACCCCAACAGGCACAATTCAAAAATTGAGGTAAAATAGTGGATAGAAGGATGCACTACCAGCTATTTTAGTGCTATTGATCGTGAATGAAATGCAGAAATAGCAAACAAATCGTAGATTAGCATACCGACTCACATCTACAAAAGCATTATTACCCCAAAATATCATACACCATTTATACTTATTGGAAGGTAAGATAGCAGTGTTAGATCATTTCGCATGAACTTCCCCACACCTATGCTGAGAAGCCAGATATTCAAAAGGCATAACTCAAAGAAAATCTATTCGTGTTAAGGGAGCTATGTGATTCCATTAAGTTGGTGCGTCCACTAAAGTATTTATGAGCACGACAGCATTGCTAGGTCCGTTTGATTTGATGCTTCTGTAAAAGGGTCAACGCCAAACGCCACATTCGTCCATAACCTGCTAATCTTCTAACCCTAGCGTCGTCCTCTCAGAAGAAAGTTCCGCAAAATCTATCTCTTGAATCGGCTAACTTGGCGCCACATAACTTCATGTGTGCTCGCAGATTAATAATAATAATCAGGTGGCCGGACTGAATGTTAGAGATAAACAGCGATGTTGACGAATACCGCCTCCCCATAGAATGATAATTCGATCATAGAAAAGAACTTAACTTAAATTCTGTGAACCCGAACACAATGGAACCCTTCTGCTGTAAATGTAAATTAGCAAAAAACTTGGAAGCCATTCAAAAAATAAGTGTGTATGTATGCGCGCATAAGGAACTGAAGGATAATTTACTTAAGGACAACTCCATTTAACTATGGAGAGTACAAGGCGTAGTTTCGACATCCTGACACGAGAACACACCTTGACAATTTCCCAATGAAATTGTCAAGTGAAATGATATGAACGAAAACGGTTCGATCGCGGTCGACAAACCGTGAATAAAGTTTGTAATCTTCGTTCACCTCAATCAATGAATGCGATGTCAATTTTGTGAGAATATAAACTGCATATGACAATCCTGGTACACAACCGCTCTTAAACAATTAGGCTTTCGGTTACTAAACACTTAGATGCCTTACCAATTCTTACTTATACAATACACAGCTAATGCGACACTCCCAGAAGTAGCTAGACTTCGTTTAAAGGATGGAAGATTTCAAAAAAATGGCCGAAAATTACACAGAGAGGAAAAGCTAGCAATTACAACTGGTGATATTGACAATATTAACGAGGACAATTGTCAGCGACAAAATGATTTTACATTCCTTGTGAGAACAATGGAATAGTGAAATCGGTTTACTTCTCCGAACTTCACAAACGCAGAATGTTCTTTTGTCTCCTACATTGGTACATACAAGTACTACGGGGAGTCAAAGAACGAAAAAGTTACCTATTCGAACCAAAAACTCCCCCAAACAAGGCCCAGACAATTAACAAACAATGGGATAAGTGACAAGTGCAGCCCCAGCTTGGCTGCCACCGAGCATATGAACCACCACAAAGGCGCAGGATAGACTCATATTTTAAACTACCACTACAGAATGTATGTCATGTCATACCATTACGTTCCGTATGGTAGGTGTCCCGGTAATACATTTTTACTACTGCTTTGATAAGTCCACTAGATGCAGATACACTTACGTCCTCTGTAAGAGAGCAGTCATCCTCGAATATCACAAATTGGTGATACCGCTCCAATTCGACTTTCGAAAGACGGTTAAGGCTGGCAGAGACAGCCTAAAATGAATAGATAGCAGTTACAAGCCAAATGAATTCAAATTGAAAAGAATAGTGGTTTAAGGAGGATTCCCTCTTCGAAGTTTTAGGTCACATGCGCGTTTAAGTTGCAAAGCGAAAATATCCCAGACTGGCGGTTCCAATAAACAAAGTCAATGTTAGCTTATCGAGCAAAATAGTACATAAATTTCGATATAACAAATAAGTGTTGAGTCAAAATTGAACAATAAGCCGCAAAGGATAATAATCCAATCTGATGCCTTGAGTTGACTACATATTTTAATGAGCTTCGTTCACTCAAACAATACTAGGCCTAAACTATTCCTTCTGATAAGTGAACTACGCAGTTTCAAAACCACCGATAAGTAATTTCTTCCTAACAGAAAAATTGACAAAACGCTTATCTGCCTACTGAAATTGGTAGACAAATGAAGTGCTCGATTTCGAATTGGGGAGAAACACGAGCGGAGATAGCAATATGAAATTGAACAATAGGTACAAACAACAACTGTGCTTCGAACTAAAGATGGGAAATTCAAGTCAAATTTAGGCATAACATCAAATCACCTCATAAAAGTAAACACAATCTAAAGAAAGATTATTTATGACAATCGCAACTCCCAACTGTAAGTAAAGCAGGAACTTCGTGCTGATTTTCCAATAGCATCAGAGGCTCAGCAGTGATACCAACTAAAGTCCATTATTACCTTTATAGTCCAGTTTATAAGGTTTCCCTTTACTTTTCTTAAGTGTAAGAGGCAAGTGCAACATAAACTCACGTTTTCTGCTTGTCCAGGGGATGTGGGCTGCAGGTTTAACCCACGCAGACGATTGGTGAAGATGCTTTTGATTTGCTAAGGCTAATTTAGTTGAAGCGCCAGAAGTGTGCGCTTTTAGGGGCAATGGGCACAGAGTGCGAAGCAGAGTGGGCGTCGACTAGGGAGCCATAAATGTATCAACACCCGGTGCAAGCGTGTGAAAAAAGGCAGCAGCAACAACCTCTACCACTCTCCTACCTGGCCGACGTGTCTGGACACTAGCGCTCATTTTTGCGTGCCTGTGAGCGTTACGGCAGAAGCCCCAGCAATTGCACGTGAGGGCACGGTAACCAATCAAATCGATGCAGGTGGGAGCGCAAAGGAAGAGCAAGATGAACTCGTGTTGGAGGGGGGATGAAGGGGGCTCACCTCATCAAGAGACTCGTATGTGTACCAGGAGGGAAAGTGAACCTTTGACCAGTCAATAATGACGTCGTCACTGGCACTGCGGAAGCCGCGGGGGCCAAGGTAACGAGCCAATTCGAAGGTAGGCGAAGCAAGAAGGCCGCCCAGCAACGAGGCGGCGAGGGGCGAGCCGCGACACATCGCCGGCAACTCTGCGTACACACCTCTTGCGTTCGCAAGGCAATCACGCGAAATCGACGCACGCGCAGCCATCAGGCTTGCCACTTCGCCATCGTCCATATCCGCTTCTACGCTCTCCTGCAATTCGTATGCAGTTCAGACACACACCGACCACTCCTCATTTCGCAACAAATAATAGTACACTGCTAAATTTTTGCTTAAGGCGCCAAAACGACGAACTGTGTGGAGGAACTTTGGGAGAAACCATTCATGACAGTATCTTTATCAAGAATTACAATTAACCTAAAATCTGAATACACATTGTTTAGCAGCGTCGAATACAAATTGACGAGTAGAAGCAGTCACTGACACTCCAATCTATTTTCATTGCGCGCTGTTTCTTAAACACGGAGCGGACTATTTACATTTTCCAAATTTCACGGCCAATGCTATTTGACTGGTTAAATAATAAACTCCTCGTTGGAAATTCATTCACGATATACGCGGGCGGCTAAGTTAATCAGGAACCAAGTGAGTCGCAGGTAAACCTGCTGTAAAAAAATTAAGCATGGAATAGCATCGATTACTAGGTTGGGGAGAAAAAGCAGCTTATTTATACACCAGTGGCTCATCAAACGAACATAATCGAAATGACACAAAGTTAGCTAACAGCTAGAGGCGATTCCTGATTCTCCGACCACGTTTTGTTGCACTCAGCATTCATTATTCTTAAAACTGAGGAGTACTAGCTGCAGTTTGCGATCTCCACAGTTACTATTACACCCCAGACAAGCTAGCCTCTTCCTATTATTATTTAGTCTTCAATACCTTATAAAACAAGAGTCAGTCAAGACCCAAACTTCCTATGAAAAGATAATCGCACAGAAATTGCTATGGTGCCTATTATTTACTATAATTGCCTTACTCAAGTAACCCCGGTTACGAAACTGAGAGACGCATGTTTGCGACTTGTGAGAAGTACAAGATTAACGACATCGTTGATGATGATTTTCAAAACAAAGTGTATGGTAGAACAAAGTTGCCTAGACATGGGGTTTTTGGCAAAGTTGACATTAATACAGTCGAAATTTGCATACAGGCGTAAAATCATACCCAAGACTTTTCGTAGGTATCAAATAAGCCTACCATTTTGACGGGAGTGAGGACACGCTGAAGTATGTTCATGTCTCGCGAGGTGACAACAAAGGCGGCAGGGAGAGGGCCAAGGGCACTGATAACGCAGTCATCCCAGACATCGTCAAGGACAATGAGTAGGAGGGAGGCAGGGGAAACGGAGTGCGTGTCGAGCACCCCAGAGCTTCGATACTGGCGCGCTATCAACAGCTTGTGTAGTAGTGAGGTCATTTTGCTTACATCGCCTTCGCAACCACGGTAAGGCTCCTCCCTCTTGTCCTCACTGCCCTGTCTTATGCACCGACTCTGAGAGGGCAGAGAGTTCACGTGCTCTATTAAGGCGGAGAGTACATCAATCACCTGTTGAGTCTGTTCCACTCCGCGCTTCTCCCCGACTCGTAGCCACACGACACCTAGGAGGCTTGGTCATTGCTGATAATCACCCACCTCCCGAGAACGTGTCGGTTAATAGTTGACGATTTTGACGCAGGACAGCGGCTGTCATTACAGACTTGCCCTGTCCAGGTGGACCATAGACAAGGAACCAGGCGTTTGTGGGGATGTCGGAATGAGCGGCTGCATCGTTGTCCAGCGAACCATCCTGGCGTGCGAGCAAGGAGACAGGCCGAAATTTGCCGCCCAACCACCGAAACCCGTCAGTAAGCTTAGCGATCGTTTGCGGCCGGTTAATGTAAGCCGTCGGTCTATCAGGAACAGCACCACGCAACAGCGTTTGGTGAATGTCCGTTAAACTCAACTGGCGGTTCCTAAAATTAAAGGGCATAAGAGAAGAATATGGACGCAGTCACGCTTACCTTGAAAAGGACACCTTTTCGAGTTGTTCTTCTAAGATTTTGGCTAAAAATGGCTGCTCTTGTAAAAGAGCATCTTGAAAGCACTTAAAGGCCTCGTTCGACTTCCCAAATAGGAATTCCAGGAAAGCTCGGGCTTTGTCCATAGGAGTGGCCTTCGCTGTTATCCTTTCATACTCATCTCGGGACATGTGCTCACCACCAATAAGGTGGTCAATAATTTCGGCGGTGTTCAGACTTTGAACGAATGTCGGGTAGCACCGCTTTAAAGCCGACAATTTGTTATCGTCCATACTTCCAAGGCATTTAGGGCAAACTCAAGGCTGTATTCATCATAAGAAATGCAAACTTCAACAGCTGATAAGGAAACATGCACCTTTCATGGAAGCAATAGAACAAACAGCTGCCAATAAACCATTTTATTATTAATTGACGCTGGACTTTCATAAATTACAGTTATAGTACACTAAGTACAAAATGAAATATTGGAAGATGGGTCGGGAATCAAGTGAGTCAAATGTAAGGCAGAATAAGGAATTAGCTCATACGGTCAAAAGAAACTATTGGAGGTCGGGGAAAGGTGGCCGTAAAATAACTCGCTTGAGAACACTGGATTTCCCGCTTTTGAAGTCAAATCGAATTATAAACTTGTAAAGAAGTGTCCAAAGTGACCAATACTAAACCAGTATATTGTCAATGTAAAATCCAAATCATTGTAAGGTCTGCAAGACAAACCTGATAACATTTGTAACAAAATAGGAAGCACGTTATAACATTACGCCAGGCAAATAAGTGCTAGATCCACTCGACGGGGACAACCCGTTTAATTGTGGAAGTTTATGGGAATCAGAACATTGATTTAAACAGAGTTGTGTTAAGCACAATGACCCTCTCAATCCTCTTTGCCCTTTTTAGACATACAGTCTCGGAACAATTTCACTTTATCCTGACACTTGCGCCAATCCTTGTGTTCAAACATGCATTCCATAATGGCATTATGTTGATCCAAACAGCCTGTACGCTTAATCATCTCAATAACTGGATCTTCGTCCTCATCATCGTCCGCGGGCACCACAGGCTTATAAACATGATCGCTCATTTCAAACCACAGCAAATCCCTCTATTGGGCGGGTCGCGACCAATCAGAAGATGGGAGAGGCATTCAATTGCTTGCAAATCATAGTCAACTCTCTAAACAAAATTAGTTACTTGCAATTCTACAACAAGCGTCATTTAATGATAAGTAATAAAGAAATTACAAAAAATGTTAGATGCGCACAGGTGGTGAACGAACAAACAAGGGAAAATTAAAATAATGAATTCTGCGAAATGTCCTTTTGGAATGCAAATAGAATAGATCGGTTGTAAGACTCTAACAAGTTATAGGTTTTTTCCCGAAAAAGAATTTTTTGAAGTCAATTGAGATGCTGGCGTAAAAATTACCCAGAAATATTAAAAAAGCATTCTTAATTGTTTTGAACAGGCCCCTGAGTAAATATGGACTGATCACGTAGTTTTAAGGAGAAGCACAGAACAATAAGAAACAACTCATGCGACACTTACGTTCTTTAGCTGTGATGTGTAGGCAAAGATTGGGAGGACGACTTAACCTGGTTCTGAAGAAGCAGTTCTATTCACCTGACGTGAACTGTTCTACCTCCCAACGCTTATTAAGGAGCTTCCCACCGTCCCATCCAATGCACTAACGTCGCTTTTTTCCCTTGAAATCTGCAACTTACTCTTGCACCTTCAACTACCATTTCGTCCTCTTTATATCAGGAACCCGGCTTTTGTAACTGCTCAGCGTTTCTTCCTTTCTCTTCTGGCTTGACACTTATGGAGCCAGACAGGTTACGGGTGGTAAATCCCACTCCCGATCGTGGCATAGAGTATTTATACTTGTTATAAGGTATAAGAAGGATCGTTGCAGTATTTTGTTTGTTTGAACTACCGGTTCCGGTCAGGGTCACAGAGGTGGCCGTATTGCCCCAGCTGCGTACACTGGCCTCTGGGCCATGTCAGCAGCTTATTTCCCACTGTTCGTTGAATATATATATTCTACTCTACTCTACCTACGAGGGAGTCTCTGGACGCTACAATCGTAGTTGGTTTTTCTTCTGGACTTGAGGCCATCCGCTTAGTCTTGTGGTTGACAAAAACTAACCAATCCTTGATTATTTTCTAAACCTTTTATTGAAACCTCGAATTTTCCTGTTCTCTCTGGTCGCTATCTACCACGGGTATGGGAACCTTGAATCGAGGGGACCGGCCAGAGAAAGGCACCATATTTAGTGGTAATGTAGGCTTTTATAAATCGACAATAATTTACTTTTAAATCGGAATTCGCCCCCTCCTTGATTTTTAGCTGTGCATTCGAGGCCACGGGGTTAATGCAATCTGCCCGCTTACCACCTTGAAGATGCATTCAAAAAGATATGCATTGCATAGTCCTCGTCCTTTTGCGTACCACTTGTAGTGCTCCCTATGAGGTCTAGTTAATCGTACACCATTTTCACTTAGCAGCCTTCTTCAATTAGCATATGCACTAGATCTTTGTGCCCAGCGGGCTGTTTGTCTTAGTAAAGACGCGTCCTATTATGACAAACTTCGATTGGCTGCTCACGAAGCGGGTGTTGCACATCAAGTGATTTGTTTGTGAAGTGGTCTTGGTCACTCTACTTGCTTCTTTGCTTTTTAAGGGCGGCGGAAGGTGAAACAGGTTTACATTAACTGCACTAGGTCCTCTTTCGGCTGACGGTGACTGGCTGCTCTTGTCGTAAGGTCAGCTTGCCATACGATAGGCATAGACGCTAAAAATTCATCTTATCTATCAGTCTCAGTATGCACTCTGGAGCGTTGTGATCCAGTACTTCAATGGTTAGAAGAAGTGCTAATAGATACATGGCCTGTAGTCCTATAGGCAAGAATATACAGGTCTACGCATGAATTTTGATCCCGTAGCTGGACTTCCTTTATGAAATCCTACAGCAGTCTGATCAAGATGCTAATCATTGTTTTAACCTGTTAATTGATCTGTGGATGACTAGGTTTCGTGTGTCTTTAAGATCTCAGGAGTTTTACATGGTCGCATAAAAATAGACTTTCATGCTTGCCACATTGATCACCATCGGTGGAAGAAAATAGAACCGACTACTTCAGCGCGTTGGGTCTTCAAGACCTTCACCTTGACCATCCCCTTAGAGTCCTTAGCCACTACAAGGACACACCCGTTTCCTTCATCCGTAACCCACAGGAAACCCGCAATGTTAATGCCCACTCTCTGGAGAACGTGCTTGCACGCATCAAAGTGGTGGAATCACTCTGTTGTGAAGGCTTTTTAATTTGCTAGATATAATGTTGGTCTAGTGGACATCAATTTAGATGGCTGAGGACAACCAGCTGCTTTTGGTTGGGATGTTTTCGCAAATCTAAGGGAGGTGTTGATACAAAAAATCCGTAATTACTAAGCTCTTGTGTGCTCTAATCCGATCCTAGCATAGCAAGTCTCAGCCTCCTAGGGACGGTTTCATGCCATGTATGCCTGGACACCTTGCTTGATGAAGGCGTTTTTTTTACCGTCGTATACTGTCGTCCATTGTTAGTTCGTGAGGGGATGTAAAGAAATCTTCATACACCAAAGCCATTTTGGAATCTGTACATTGCGCATTCCTCCACCAATGCCTAATGAGTTCTTTCGAAACGAGGTACTCACAATAATGTCACTATTTCTTTCAAGGTCTGGTATGCGAGATAAAGCTTTTGTGTTGAAATTTGCTTTTCATTTTCTGTATTGCACCATAAAATCGCGTCAATGCACAGCCCAAAGGCCTGCTTCTATCATTGTTTTTAATGATATTAACGTTAACTTTCTTGCCTCACCTGCTTAGTGGGATTGGCACCAGCGTAACCAAAGGTGTGCTCCCGATCTTTGTCTCTCATAGCTATATTACGAGCGCCGTTGCCCAAGATGAATTGCACAGCGTCTAGTCGAAATAAGGTAATGCAAGCATTGGTGGGAGGGAGGAGCCTTAGTTAAGTTTTTGATCATTTCTTCCTTAAATGCTTATTGGTCTATTCTTCTATAAGTTCACGTAGCGAGTTCTCTATTGTAGTTGGTGTTGCTCAGGTTCTCACTTTGTGCATGCCCCAAAAAGTTGACTGGATGCTGTAGAAATTGATGTTTTTTGGTCTCAGAGCCATATTTGCCCCTTATGGGCGATCGAACTACCCCTGAATATCCCCACCGAAAACATTTGTCGCCTAAGCGTGCCGTACAATGTTTGGGGGGTACGCCAATCAAGCTAATCTGCACATCATTCAACAATGGGCGTCGCACTTTAGAGCCCAAGAGGCATCGTCAGTAATTCATAAAGCCGACTGGGCAATGTGAAAGCAGCCTCCTCTTCATCTGTTTCCTATTCCCAGTTGCTAGCCTCCCACTTTTAAAACCGACAAGGTAGACCACTCTGCCTTACTTAGAGGGGTTGAACGGATTGCTTGTAGGCTAGAAAATGGACATCCTTCTATGCTACCAAGTTCAGCTCGCTGCAATCGGCACACAGTCCAAGTCGTCCATGGTTATTCCTTATCAGAGTAATCAGTGGGTTCACAATGACTTGGGGAATTTCATGACTCTGTCCTTCAGCAACACGTTGACTGGATAGTTTGCCGCCTCTGGCAGAGGAGTGGCATGCGTCTGGATGGTCGCCAGACCGGTCTAACCTCGCCGACACCTACCATATGTTTTCTGGAGCTTACTCTTTCCAGTTTAAAGCCCTGCTCTGAAAAACTATTGGTGTACCTAACCTGCGACCTGTGCAATTTCTCTACATTGTCGGTGATGTGCGCGAGATGTGAAAAAAAAGGCATTTTAGGGTGTTTGTCCGCATTGCTGTGGTTTTCAATAGGGCATTGCAGAGACCACCGACACTTCTTTGGTGACAAAATGACCTTCTTAGTTTTACCGTGCTGATTGGTAGGGAAGGGCTAACAACAGAACCCCGAATAGCTTTAGTTGCAATGTAGGACTCCGGCTCCAAGAAGTGTGTTCCAAGTTAATTTTACACAAACGGGAAATTTTATCGGTGTTGCATCTTACTGTGGTCATTTTCTCTGCTAATCGTAGTCTTTCAGACAGTACAACACCTTGACCTTTTGGTAAGAGCTGGAAACAGTCCTGCGATTCACCAACGACCCAACGGTTTCATGATTGGTCTACCAAGGCGCTTAGTGTTTACAGAAAGGGATGGGAGTCGTCTGGAAACAACCACAGCTAGGAAAACGATGGCCTAGCTTGATTCGGCGAGCGACACGGATGATGTTGCGTTTCATCGGCTACTGCTATTGCTATAACGCGGTGTCGTGGCCAAGTTTCTGACAGTTCTTCGCCGCAAGCTTCACCATAGTGTTGTGACAAACTCTGTGTGTAAGCTGAGCGATGACTCTCACCTCCGATCTTGCTGGCGGCAAGTCAAGGAATGTACGCTTTGTTGGGTATGTTGAACTCCTTGCATATTCCTCGTCATCTTCTCCCATCTAACGCCTGTTCTCTCCTTGAGGTGAGTAGTTGGGCTACCGTGGTTGAAAAACCCACGAAATAAGCATTTGGGATCGAATCGATTTCACGGTGGTAGAGAAGAGGTTTGGGAGAAGTGCATTAATTTCAGGGTTGAATGTGGCATTCTCAAACCAATTGCCTAGGTCCATGTGAATTTTTGAGGTGAGGAAGTTCTACCAATACTGTTAGCAGTTTAATATTTTCGACATTTCGGTCTTCTACCTCTAGCTTCGAGGACTTCGATGGAGAAGAGTGTTGAATGGAAGACATCTTCTATTGTGTAATATGGGGATTTGACAAGTGTGCTAAGTTGTGCAAGAAATCAGATCTCGTCTCCTTCATGAACATGGCTAGGATTACCTCAACCACGGAGTCTGGATAATCTGCATGCTAGTCACCAAAACGGTACATTTAGACAAGCATGTGTGGCAATGTACCCCATCAGACACAATAAAGAATAATTGCTTGGCTGCGTGTTCTCAAGCATGCCTCTTACATTAACTCATCCAACTCGATCACCAACTCCTGCTGCTCTCCCTCGAGGCGGAAATGGCGCACTCTATTTTTGCCCCAAAAGTGAAATAGTCAATCGGATTTAACAACAATGCCGCAATTAGCATGAGCAATCGCAGCTACGCATCGGATGCCCCTTCAAACAAAACTAACAGGCAATTTTTTGACTCTGGTGTAAAAAGATAGGGCTCCCTTAATCATTGCCCCAAGGTCCCTTCCATGCGAAATCCCATCCAGTGTAGTGCTACTGCTCTGCACGAACAACCAAACTGAAATTATCTGCATTCATTCCACTGGAATGAATACGACCATACACTCTTGCTTTTCAAGTCTACACAGTGGCAGGGATTTTGGCTACCTCACTGGAAGGTGGGATCGTGAGCTTCCAGGAGTCCTCCCTGTTTAGCAACGGGATTAATCTGTGAGATTTTAGGTTTGTAAGACAGTGCAATGAGCTTCTGACACAACAACCGAATTTTCTTCGTGAATGAAGAGTAGTCTGCCACCTTTCAAGATGCAGGAGAAGGTCATTTTCGACCGCCCCGCAGACTATTCGCATCAGAAAGAAACCGACACTTTGTGCACAGTGCCGATGCTTGCATTATCCATGAGGGAGTTATTGCTTGATGCAAGAGTGGATTACCTTGTGACACTACTGGTGGTCATTCACCTTGTGTTTCGATCTACGCCTCTTGTGCAGGCATCTGTAAACAGTCATAAACAAAGTCCAGGAGGAGGTTGATTGCACGGTGCAAGCTTAATCACCTACTGGTGCGAGGATCTGTGGTACTCTGGTACTACAGAGGTGTTTCACTTTCCAATGTGTGTGTGTGTTGTGTCTTTACTCACATTCCGTAAATTAAGAATCTGCATTTTATTTTTAGAATCGTAATTTTAAAGACGTGGAATTTTAAGAAACATGAAGAACACGTAAGGTCCCTAAGGCGGCCCAAAAAAAATGATGACATGATCTGAGCATTCTAGATATGTTTTGACGCTTATAGGATGTAAGATTCCACGACTCCTGTGATAATTCCAATTTTGTGGATAAAATTTTACGCTATATTACTCACTTTTCATCAAATCAGTTTCTTGGGGAAACCCAAACTTACCGATCTTAAACTTGGTGTGTGCTATTGATACGCCATAGCTTTCAGAGCTTTACTATCAAACATTGGTGGCACTTTTGATGAAATCAAAGAAATGGGGGAATATTTTGCTTGATACTCCTCCAGGCTAGATGAGAAAGCGAACGAGGTCACCTAAATAGTTTATCTTTTTTGCTGCTAAGACTTGCAAAAATGTTTGATGCAATCTCATCCGTGATGGACAGGTGCGGCCAGCTCAAATGCGTGTTGATCGTAAAAAGCGCTTCGGCGCTCCAAGTTGAGCTGAAGGGTGGTCGTGTCCAAGCGCAGCAGTCCAACTGATCCTCGATCAGCGGCTGGCCACTGAGAATCCCCTTATGGCCATGTTTTTATCGCATTTTAAGGCGAAAATTAAAGCAAACTACCATACCCACCGCCAGATCCGATTTTCTCCGCGGGAAGACAATAGTAATCTGCTTTCATAATGCTCGAACACATTTATTCCATAATTACCTGCATCATGGGATAAAAATGTTTTTAGGTTTGTCCACTTTCATGAAAATTTCATTCGATTATTTACTTTTCAGATCGCAAATATTAGTACCAGCTTGAGGAATGAGGTTAAGTCATGAGCTGATAAAATGATTTTTGTTATTAAAGATCACCGATGACGGGATTGGCTTTGCTGAACCCCATCGATCCCATTTCAACTAGCACTTCATCATTAATAAACGTGGAAGGTTCATGATGATTACGTCTGCTAATGGAATAATAAAGTATTTTCGGGGTTTTGAAAATAAGCCTTTGCAAAGACTTAGTTCATTTGTAGTAAGCAGCGGTACATTTTTTCGTGAAAATCCAAACGAATATTGGTACTGATGCACAGTAGGCGCAAGATTTAAGTTAATCCGCTGGAAGTTCGTGTCTTATTTCACCCAGAAAATATCCCAGACTATCACAGCGTTTAAAATGCAAGGATAACATGAATAATCTCTGTTGATGAAAGCACCATGTTAAAGGAATGATAACTGCAACATACGAGGGCAGTGCATGCGTTTGCAATCTTCGGCAAGTAAGTTTCAGCAAAAGGGGGTAGGCTTTAATTTTTGAAACGTAGACTTTCTACGCTAAATTCACTTTATCCGATTACAAAATAGGCAGAGCGATAAGCTTAATGGCATCAGAGAAAAGATTTCATTTAGCCTAGTAAAGAGAAGATTTACTATCATGCACACCATGCTAGTAAGGCAGCAAAGACCCTCGCCGTTACAATGCGTGTTAAGTTTGCCGCTGTCCAACCCTTTCCATGAGTAGCCAGATTGAAGTACGCAATTCATGATGTTCCGTCAACAATGGCGGCGACAGGTGATAGGCCGGACATCGGTGATGCCTTCGTCCGCACACTTCGTAGTATCCTCATTTTCCTTCCCTTTCCTCCCAGTACTTCTCATCCCTCAAATCTTCTGATCTGTTCGCTTTATCATTCGTCGCCTCATTCTCCTTCGCATTCCTTTCCGTTCGAATTTCCCATCCTTCTACAAACCTCTTCTACCGCACTTCACGCACTCAATTTATTAATTCACTTGCATTTTCAGTTCACTTCTTATCCATCCAACTTTAAGCGCGGCTGTAGGACTGTGGTCTTTCATTCCTTGACTGGGTGTGCGTTGACAGATGCTCGCGGACTGTGATTCTCATCTTGTGATTACGCATGCTAGGCTGTAGTCATCGTCAGTTTTTCGCTAAGACATCCAAAATCGCCACAAATTAACGTCTCAAATTGTCATTAAATTCCCAATTCTCAAGATAACATAATGGTGAAGTCTAGGCTAACTTTGTGTTGACTTTAGTCGCTTTTAAAGCGTTTGCCATGCATAAAGACTTAGTTCATTAAGCTCCACATTTTGGTCTGCATATTTAGCCTTTTAAATTAATTAAAGGCAAGCTAAAAGTGTAACCATCTTCGGCTTATTAGGACAATTCTGAAATGGTTACGATGGTAAAACACATTTCGAGTGGGTAAATTGCACAATATGTGACAAAATATTCTCATTGCATTATCAATGGCAGCACTTTAAAATCACTCTCTGGTTGACATAACGAATGGAACACGTTTGGTTAGTGTCCCGAGTCATCACTAAGGTCTGCAGGGCTATGTAGGACTAATGTGCAGAAGGGTTGGGCGACTACTCGCGTGGTCCCAAGGCCACACCGCTGAGCAGGGCCACGACATGCAGAGAATGAAGTGCGCGCATGGACACAGTTGGGCAACATGGCGAATCATTGCATTTACACCAAATATCTGTTTTAATTGAAAAGCGCAATAAACAACTAAGTATAACAGCCAGAATCTGTGCCTTAACCTACATAGCATGTGTAAAATTTGCTACGCAGTATGAAAGTGCCCTACAAATGCACAATATCTAGTCACCTATAAGATTTTAGTTTTATGTGTCATTTTCTGTGGATATTTGATTGCTTTGTGTTGTATTGTTTGTACCATTCCACCCTTGACAAAAAACCCGCAAAGACAATTGGCTGCCTCCTGTCCAAATGAGTGCATACTGTTACTAGAAAAAGGCACCACCGGTGTTGCTTCGGGGAGGAATGAATCATTTGACCTGGCGTGCGGTGCCTAGGTCATTTAATGCTTCGCATTTTATGTTGTTTGGCCAGTAAACAGTAATGTTCCTCAAGAATTATAATCGGTGGAGTGTTTTAAATGCTTCCTGTATTTTCAGTTTTAAAGCAAACAGGTTGAATGTGGGTAATTGCTAATAACGCGCGACCTCTCATTTGCTCCATTACCTTTGTCTTTTAATTAAAGTTTGTTGCGCAATTTAAGCCGATGCTCTTCCTAGAGAATCAACTAATTTCTTAGTGAAAACTTTCTTTATTGGAGTGGGTGGCTTGTCTGCCCAATTCAGGGGTAGTCAAGGTGAGCTAAGTGTGATGAGACTGTGGCATACGCTCATTTAGGTACGACAAATTGCCGACACATTAATAGCTAGAACTGATGCCGTTTAATCTGGAGATGCAATTATTCAAATCAATTCGACAGACAAAAGCAACTGACAATAAGTTTGACTCTTCAAAAGATTTAAACTGGTGCATTACCCGTAACACCTCTCTTGCAGTTTTGAACAAAAAAGTTAATTTAAGTGAAGGATTTTATGGTGTAATTATTGCTTAAGACCATCCAAATATCCTTCGACTATTTACGAAGAAACTGCAGATAATTATGCGACAATGCTATGAGCAATTCTGTTTAAATCAGGAGTTCTAATCTAAGTGTATGGTTTAAATGCCCAACGTAATAATTTGTTTAGGCAGCCCAGCAGAAAATCAACGTGATACACACTAACCGCGGCTCTATAGCCTCCACTGACATGGCAGAATCGCTGGAAGTTTGGGACAGGAATCCGTTGGAAGAGGGAAAAGTGAGTGCATAAGAGTTGCGTGTACATGTGAACAGGAATAGTAAGGAGTTGAAGAAAGTTTTTATCGGTGCTGTGGTACATACGAGGGCAGGCGCTACTAATGCCACATCAAATTCTCATTGACACCGTCATCGATGTAGCGCCGCTAGACGCACACTTGCTTCCCGTTTCTAAGGTGAAATGGGAGGGACGACGATGGGACCGATTAACTCTAATTATGATTTCCGATTGAAATGCAGTATGAACTTGGGATTTTAGATTTCGTTCATTTAGGTATTTGTGAGGTCTATCGCTTTTCAGCGGAAAAAAGAAGAGTCACGTACTTTGAAAGATACTTGTTTGCTGTGAAATAGGGCGAACCATTCCTCCATTGAGCATCGTTCATAGTTCCGTTTGGGTATTTAGTGTTTACCCATATCGTTCAGTAAATATTTTTGAATGTTATGACCGCGACTAAAAACTTATCAGCGGGTTGTCATTAAAAATGTATTGCAAACGTCTCCTAAAACAAATTTATTCTGACGGAGGCCCACTCAGTCCTTCTTCCTCGAAATAAGCGCGGCAAAATGATTGCTTGCGCACTCGCATAACTACAAAAGGCCTTTCGCTTGCTACCACTAATAAAAAAATGGATGAAAGTGTTGTGTTAAGAAAATGTTTAAGTGCTACATTTACTGAGTTTAATTACACGATTGAGTCATAAGTTACCGAAAGCCATTATGTGTCGTAGAGCTCTGAGACTTCCTTGAAGACGGAGGAAGAGATGGTACTCGGACAGAATATATGCTTTTGCCTTACACTAGTGCTTGTGAGTACTAGCATGATCCGGAGGCCAGTACACCCGGCAGAGACCCAAAGTGGTTTCTTTATCATAACCCAGGGTTAAAAAACCACCAACACATCATAACATTAGTTCAGACGTATTTCCCTCTTTTTGAACTGAAAAGCAAATAGTCATTTTAAGCATAGAGGACTCTTTTATTTGAAAACATATGATAATAAGCTAGGTTTTGGAGAGCAATTCAGCGAGCTCAAAGCTAACTTATAACCAAAGTACTTATAGGAGTGAAACAATCTCAGTTTTATGGATTAACTTAACGTAACAATTCAGTACATTTTAGACGAATCATTGCGAAACCGTGTAATCAGACCTATTTAATTAGCAGTTACATGTCGGAATTGGTGTGTGCGTGGAGCTAACGATGGAAATCAGTCACAGAGTAGAGATGTTGTATGCTCATCTGGGAGGAGCCGTAAACCTGGCAAAGGGACAAAGAGGCGAGTGAGCGAAGGTTGAAAACGAACGAGGCTAAATTTAAGGAAGATGCAAAGACGTTAAGGGTCTTGATGGAAGAGGTTATGGAAGAAAATACAACTGAAGTAACAGACTATGTCTAGAACTTATCGTCACCGCCGTCAATGGAGCTTTACTCTCGGAACGCTGCATTGCTTTTTACTGATGATCAATTAAAATTAAAAATCTCACGCTACTATGTCATGTGAAAATCACTGATGGTATCGCAGCACCGTGATACACGTGGTCAATTTATGCCGTCCACATGCTTTAGAGGATTAAAAATGCCCCTGAGATAGAGACTGAACTCGATCCTTTACAGGCGTTTTAAAACCATATGATAAAACTGTATTTTTGGCTTTTCCACGCCTTTTCGTCCTACATCGAAAGCACTAAGCGATAGAGAATATCAAGGATTATGTAAAATATCATAGAATGCACGCAACGACGTGGATTTATCTTCTATAAAACGCATAGGATCTGTCCGAATTCCACTATAGGGATCAATTAAAATAATAATACTAATAGCCGTGATCCTTTATTAATATATATTAATACTCAGAATGCTTGTTTTATTAGTTAAAATTTTCAGCTTGACATGGAAACTCGTATGCCTCCAATTTGACATTCGCAAATGTCATTGAAGTTCGTAAATTTAGCTTGAAAATAACAATAAAAGCTCTCACTAAAACATCAAAGCTATTTTAACTATTTAATAGATGTTTTGAACCTAGATAACTCCCAAACTTCTCAGCAAGTGTTTTACAAGGGTTATTTTAAATTAGCACATTGGTAAATGCTCCCGAGTTATGCTTATAAATTTTGTCATGTTATAGCGCATATGTGCAACTATGGCCACAGGATTTCTTTCATTGCTGAAAAGAAAATCCTGAAAGTTTTTGATGGACCATTGTCTTAACCCTTCGCTGTGGTTTCTCTGAAAATGGCATGAAATTCTTGCTTATTTGATGCTTGAAATGTTTGTTAGCCAGGGTTAGAGTAGTCTTACTGAGTAAATAAGAACAAAGCAGTCCGTGAAAGGTTAGCTCTTCTGACACTTCATACCAATCTTCTTTGCGTTCCTTATGGCTTCAAACGTTAAAACCAGCGCTCTCTGCACAGCTATATGGGACCCTCTTGTTAAAAAATAAACCACTTTATGTGCAACAAAATCACCCGATGTGCATATTTGTGGACCAAACTGTAAATGTTAGACTTAACTCATACCGTCGTAATACTGATTAGGTAAGTCTTCAAAGCTCTTCACCTTCTTTTGCGAATGAGCCGGTGAAATTTTTGTCGTTCCTCTTCTTGGCTTCGTTTTGTGAAATTAATAACTTGGATTTTCAAACAAAATAAGATTTTTCAGGTCGTACATGTCAAAGTATTTAGGCATCCACTTTTCGAACTCAATGATACACCTAAGGTTTTTGCAATTTAAAAAGTTGCTAATGCTGGGATTTCAGTCAAGCGCAGAGTTGCTTAAGCAAATCGCTCCAAAACGAGAATCATCCGAATTCTCAATGCAAGAAACCAGCAGACCTAATCGAGCGAGATGCAAAAGCATCCAGCTGCCACGGCGTCTCGCCTGATAGTGCTCAACTATTCAATGAGTCCGGTATGTATCTGAACTTTAGGAATAGTGCATTCCAGAAATGTTAAGTAGTTACGCTAAGCAGCCAAGTAACCCAATGTATGAAACGACCAACTCCGAATACGGAAAATACAAGCCAACTATCCATACAATGCCAGTGGAGTATCATCAAAGGAATGCAACCTTCACAAAGGTACGTCAGTGGACGCATATAATCTCTTTTCAGAGATATATAGGTACCGGAAACTACCGGAACCATTCGCTAAATACCGCCAAAGATCCTTCCTACATCAATTGATAAATCTAATCGAATGCAATTGGCTCTTTTCAAACGACTTAACGCAAATGACCTTACTAAAACCAACTCTAAGCCTAATATCCATGTTTTAAACCAAATCTGAAGCACGTATTTGGCAGGCTACGGGGAGCGAATGGTGTATGGCTGAAACGCCATAATCAAATGCAAAAAGACATCACTTTGAATATAGCGATAAGAGGTCGCACCCCTAAAATGTGTCGTTGGGTCAGTGCGTATTCGGAGAACAGAACCCATTTTGATGCGTAGCTAGTTTTAAAAGGTGTAAACATTTGGGACAAAGCTGAGTTGAAGGTAGGTATTAACCATTATGAGAATCGCGGCAATAAATGCTCCACAGCGATTTTACAAGAGGTAGTAAAAGCAAATGTTCTAAAACCGGATTCTATTTCAGAATCTTTGTGCACAATCTTGAAAGCTTAGTACAGTGTCGACAACGAGAACTCTCAGTAAAGTGATGAGGCATGCCACGCATGAATCCGCCAAGCACGAAGAGGACGATCTGATAAAATGGGTAGGGTAGAGAAAAAGTAGCTGATTAGGCAACCCACTTGAGACAGCGAGTGTCGTTGTGCACATCACGGCACTTGATGCTGCAGTAGCGCGAGCCACACACCACGCAGACGTAGGCGCCGAGGAAACCACAGACGGAGCAGAACTTGCGAGGTGGTAGGCGGCTGTCGGGAACTGCGGCGGTGAAGTAAGAGGCACCAACTTGGCCCCCTTTTGTCGCTTGATACTCCTCGTCCAACAGCAACTCAAACGTCTTCTTAAACTTCGCCCGTCCAATCGTGGTTCGGCGTCGACGTTTTGACTGACCAGGTACATCCTACAAAGAGCCACAAATATAAATAGTATCACTGTTTCGAATGTAACCAGAGTCAATGAATTCCACTAAGGGTGTAAGAATGAGTACCAAGCACCACGGAACCATACAGACCTAGAGCTTAAAAAAATGGACGCGATAGGAATGCTATAGTGTTTAAATGGCCAATCTTAATAAAGGGACCACTAACTGTTCGAAACAGAAACCAGAAAGCAGAACCGTAATATCCGAGGGTTAAGAGTACTCTGAAAACCTTTAAACACCAAATATGCGATACATAGTCTCTTGAACGTAGATACTAAAAAAAACAAAGCATTTACATCTTCAAATTTTGGCCTTTTAGTGGTCTTAGCATCGCTTAGACAATCCTCAACGTGATTATCTTGTTCGAGGATTTCAAGAGTTTTACGAAGGCGGCGTCTTCTGGCATCGTTGTCAAGAACGCGCCGTTGGACTTCCCTTAGAACATCTCGTTTGTCCATCTTCAAAGAGCATTAGGAAACAGCCAAAACAATGTTGATGCTGAAATAAGCCAAAATGCATAAAAATAACCACTGCCGTCATTGTAGACGACGTATATTTATCGACTGCTGCACATGTACCATAAAAAAGAGAAGGATAATAGGATCTAGAAACAGTTGCCAAAATGGCGAAAGTTTACGGACAACGCACAGCAATGAAACAGAGTTTCTGCAGAATGGAAAAGTAGCCAAAAACCGCTACTCAGAAAAGATGCAAACAGTCAGCCTTTCAAATATACCATCGCACGACTGGAACAGTTTTACGAACACAACCACATGCATAAGAACTAGTCTTAAAAAGACGCCACACCAACCACTTTTAATAATGTAGCACCGACCCCCGCATGACGGGGCAGATCACAAAGCCCTACGAAAAGCGCGGCCAGTTTTAAAATCCCATAATTGTGTATTGGAGATAAAAACTAAAAATATGGGGCTAAATAAATTACAAGTGCAAAAAAATTAATAATTGTTTAAGGACATCGTTAAGGAGCGGGCATGTTATTCTTCTCTACTGGTCCTGGAGCCGCAACGTTTGCACCGTTCGGTGCATCTCCCTTACGATGGTTTGCTAATTTTTCCTCGGTCTTTTTTAGATATTCTACTCATTCTTCAAAACCCTCGTCGGCAAAGATGTTGTTGTAGAGCTCAAGAACGACTTATGGTTGGTGCTGTAATTCATAAAACAACATGAATCTAGTATTCACGGCACTCTACACTCTGTTGACCAATACCACAACTTCCGACTTTCAGATATAACTGTCACGGACCCAGAAAAACACCCCTACATGGTAAAGCCACGTAGTTTTCTAATTTGGTGTAGCTGTCCGTTAGAAACTGTTTCATCAGAGGCTCAATTGTTCGGTACGTGCAGCTGCCCGCTGATGAATGTGACGTCTACGAACTACAGAACGCCTCAAGGAAGGAAGCGACCCTTGGTAAACAACAGCAGCAACAACAGACCGCCTGAGCATCGCATTTATCTGTAAACATTTAGTGAAATGCACCTTTCCCTGTCCGCAGTGGTGCTGTTGGGGTCTGAATCGGTCGTAATTGCCTTCAAGTCGCAGCATGGTGCCCGGGTAATTTCTCTAGATGCATCATAAGGTAGATGAGTACGAGCATCGCTCTGGAAGCTACTTATGGAGAGAGCCCTAGGCTCTTCATATAGCACTATTGGGTTTTATATAAGCCCACTCTGCTGGAGTTAGAGCCTGCGAGGTCTGGCGCAAGCTCCTAACGGACGATTTCATATGTTTCTCTGATTGTTTGTCCATCGCTGACTGCACCCTCAGACAACGGCCCTGTCTCTTTCCTCTGAATGGCACATCATTATAGCATTCTGAGAACTCAAGAGTTACAAAATATGGATTTATAGGCTGCCATCTTGTACATGTAGGTTGATTTACCCCATGAAAGGAGGCTGACACTTGTGATTATCCCGGAGGATGTTCCGCCAATTCGGGCCAGCGGCCTTCGGCTTTTTCGGATTATTTAAATCTTCCTGCATCCTTTCAGCCTCGATTAGCATCGTTTGTTCACAGATTGACGTCTCCACTGCATCTAAAAGTGGTGGAACGTATCTCTGGTACCAGTTCTCGGAGGCTTCGTCATGTTTACCTACGCAAGCCCGAAGAAATTTTACTTTGTGAAGAGCTGGCACAATCGCTACGTTCTTTGTCTTCGCTGGCAGTAGAATCTGTATAATTTCACGTAAACAGCGATCCACAAATATGCCAAACTTTCGCAGCAGACAGTGAAGGTCATCGGTCAGCAGGAGGATTAATTTGTGCGAGCACGTCAGATGATTTTTGGCCAAACGCGACTGTAAAGAGGCTAAGACTTCTGAAAGGTTGGTGAAAACAATCGCTTCCGCTGCAAGACCCTTGACGATTCGGGTTTTGTTCGGAATGCTCTTCTGGGTCACTGGAGATTGAAAAAATGATACAAGTTTGAGCAGAAGCTCGCAAGCGTCTATGCGCATGTCGGATAGGTAGTCGCCACTGAAATACCTGAGAGAAAAGGGCAAGGTTTAAACGTACACTTCCAAGGAGGCTGCCTTTATCCAAATTCAGAAGTGAATCTGATGTGTGGTCGCAGCAACAGGGTAAGTGGAAATGAACATAATAGACGGGAGGGAGCTAGTAATATGCTAACGCTTGCACAACTTGGTCCCGAACTGTTAGCTATGTCCACAGTGCATTGCAAGGGTGAGCTTACCTCGACACAAAAACAAATCCCAATAGAGTTTCAGCCAGCGAAAAAATGACAGAGGGATGTGGCGCGATTGAAATCAATTCCGATAGTGGTCGTGCGTCCATGCTTGTCTGCTCTGATTCACTAGTATCGATGAAATCGTCGGGGAAGGAAGTGACGAGCTTCTGTGAAGCTGACTGCCACCAAGGCGACCAGGCGGGCACAAAGGCGTAAATATTTCCATTTGCAAGAAGTCTGTGGAATTCTCGTTTCTCTTCGGTTGTCAACAACTTCCAGACTTTCTCAGTGTCGATATTCTCCGAAGTCAAATCGATACCATCTAACCTTTACTTTGGAAAAGAAGTGTGAAACCCAATTAACCATCACAAATGGTACGACTCAAGCGGTATGTCAGGACTCTTACTCTGAAATCTTCTAATTAAACACTATTGGTAGCGTATTCACAAATGAAATTTAGACCAGAGACAAGGAATGGCAGCTTTTACAAAGTAAGGTTAGCCTGCAGAGGTATAATTGACGCTCGATTGATTAATGTAATTGCCAAGTTAAAATGAGCAACTCCCTGCTGAAGAGGAATAGCATGGGAGGTCCGAATGTGTATAATTCTAAAAAATGAGTACCTCTCTGATAAGTCACCAGGGTTTTCTTCAGAGGAGCTTTCCTCCTCACTACCTTCGGATTGGTATCGGTTGTCATCATCCTGTGATAACATCCGTTCAACCTGCTGCCGTTGTTCATCATCAACTGCCATGCCTCGAATGGCATTTTCGCAACATTCACGATAGAATTCCTCTGAACATTTGCCATGTCGGCGATCTCTATAGCAAGCCAGCGAGCAGTAATTTATAGAACAGCGGGGACAGGTGTACTTCGCGCTTTTACCAGTACAAATTTTACAAGTCAACACTGTAGCATATGAATTTGTCGACACTACTTCCATATGCCTTAGTGCGGTCAGACAGACCAGTCGGAACCTGACGGTATAGCAGTTTCAGCCAATTGGAAGATAGCTGAGAAAGTGGCGCGAATCATTACTCGAGTGGTAAAAGAAAGCTAGTAAGGCTTAAGTGTAAACTTAGTAACTTATAAAACTGCTTAGATGGAATGGTAGAAGCACTATTTTACGCCAAGATGGAAATTATCGTAGGGTTAGAAAAGTGGTGTAAAGTATCAAGCTAGGGTTTTAGCAAATTCAGAAATTTTGTTAGCTTTTATAAAAGCAAGGAAAAAGGCGTAGACGCAAAATAGTTCAGGCATTCGTAAAATCCAGCACTTGCTGGAATAACTATGCACTGTATGTTCACAATAAAAAATATGTATAATTATTTACGCCCAGTTCGGTGGGAGAAGGACATTTATCACCCTAAGAATTCCGTAACTATGCGGTACCAAGGCAGTCCAAATGTGAAGAGTGTAGCGTCCCGAGGCTCCCTTAAGGCAAAAGAAGGCAAAGTGGCAGGATAGAATATATATATTCACCGGACAGAGGGAAAACGGCTGCTGGCGTGGCCCAGAGGCCAGCCCACGCAGCTAGGGCAATATGGCCACCTCTGTGACCTTGACAGAAGCCGGCAGTTCTAACAAACAAAGTACTACAAAGAGTGTTGATTTCTCCTACAACGGTTGCAAACCAAAGTTCTTTAATTAACTAGCACGCTGAATCTCGGTTGAAAGGGTGAATTGCATTTCTACTGTGTAGCGTCCCGAGGCTCCCCCGAAGGCAAAAGAAAGCAGAACCCTAGGGTTGAATGTATATATTTAACGAGCTGCTGGCATGGCCCGGAGGCCAGCCTAGACAGCTAAAGCAATATTGCCACCTCTGTGATCCTGGCCGAAGCCGGTAGTTTAAACAAACAAAGTACTACATTGCCTTCCTCCCCTTTAGAGCGTCGTCCCCGACGCAACCTTTGGTACAACTCTCGCGTCAGCTGTCACACCTCAGTCAGTGCTGCAAGAAACACGCACGAGCTAACCATGCCAGTCGCCGACATTCAACGCGATTGAGGCAACGCTTGACACCAACGTCAGCGGTCCCCCTTGGCAGTGCATTGCACTTCGAGTTTCGTTTGGCTTGGGAACAAAGTTCAGAATAAGTGGTTCTGCCGACCATCAGTATGTCCGTAGGGGGACGTTAGCACGCCAATCTCCTTAAGCGAATACATCAATGGTAATCTTCGGAACGAAACTTCAGATCGTCCATGGCTAGTGTCGCTTCAGTTGTTATCAGCTTTCTTGTAGAACACAGAGATGGGGTAGATGCTGGAGGCGGATGTCTCTCTTAGCCAATCCGTAGATATTAGGCCAAGATATTGGTTGATATTGGGATAGGAACCCTATAGAGTCGGGTCCGCTTTCCGCTGCCATCATTGTAGAGTCTGGAGGCTCCCTTGAAGGCAAAAGAAAGCAGAAAACCGGAGTAGAATATGTGTATGCAACAGGCAGAGGGTAATGAGCTGCTAGCATGACACGGAGGCCAGCCTACGCAGCTAGGGCACTATGTTCACCTCTGTGACTGACCGAGACTGGTTGTTCAAACAAACAAAGTATTGCATACTAACCATACAGAACGGCGTCTATTTAAAGCAGAGACATACTGAACTTAGAAAAATTTCATAAAGAGAGGGCTTATAACTGCTGGCATGGCCACGACAGTCAGACAAACGAAGTATTGCATGTGACTTGGGTTGTCACAAATTTTGTAAGGCAAAGCGTACCCTACTTTTACATCCTGTCTGGGTGATATAAACCTATCTGCGCTTGCATTCAGAAATCGTATAAGAAGTTAGGGATGAATAAGTAGTGCGAATTACACTGAGCCTTAATGGTAGCAGTCAATCATCTCTTGAATTTGAAGGTTCTAAAACATTTTAATTTTCACTGATACTTTGCAACTCTTAGTTTCAAATGTGTATTTTTTATTATAAAAATTGCTTGGGTGACTGAGTTGGCATTTAATGCTTGCTTGCCGCCGAACCACAGTAAATTTTCCATTTTTACAAGCGTTTGTTTAGCTCTACCGCTAATTGACCAGTTTCATCGTCCATTAGCTATTAACTCTAGGCTTGTGCCGGTGATGGCCGCGAAAAGTCCTCGTGAAGCTCTTCTTACGAAAGCCAAATTAGCTGAACAAATTGAGCGATATGATGGTGAGTTGTTGGAAATGTGTTGTACTCCATACTCTCAGACATGGCTCAGTTCATGCACAAGATCGTGGATCTTAATGATGAGTCCGCCCCCGAGCTAACCGTTGAGGAGCGTAACCTCCTTTCTGTTGCCTACAAGAATGTAATTGGCGCTCGCCGTTCCTCGTGGAGAATTATTAGTGCCATTGAATCCAAAGATGAGGGCAATGAGCGTGTCAAAAACATCAGGGCTTGTCGCGAACAAGTCGAGAAAGAACTGAAGCAAATGGCTAATGAGATCTTATCACTTCTCGAAAGGACGCTCATTCCCCGTGCACAGAATGCTGATTCCAAAGTGTTTTACTATAAGATGTGAGCTGTTGATGTTTCTAATTTAGTGTTTAGGCAGGGTGACTACAATAGGTATCTTGCTGAGATCGCTACGGCATCTGAACGGGATGAAGTAGCGAAACGCAGTCTGGATGCTTACAAGGTTGCCACTGATATTGGTACTGCTGAGCTTCAGCCAACCCACCCTATTCGACTCGGTCTGGCTTTGAACTTTTCTGTATTTTACTATGAAATCATGAATAAGCCTCAACAAGCCTGCCAAATTGCTAAGCAGGCGTTCGATGATGCTATTGCTGAACTTGATACCCTTAATGAAGAGAGTTACAAGGATTCGACTCTCATAATGCAGCTTCTTCGTGACAACCTCACCCTGTGGAGGTCCGATGTTGACAATGACGGTAAGTAGTGTACTTGACAATTACTTTTTAGAAGCGGAGAAGAATTCCCCTGAGGGTGACAAGCGGGATTAGGTTTATTCCTGTTATCCTGACTAATCGTTCAACTCTTCGTTGCGAGATTACTATCGTAGTTCCAGTTAGACTCACGCATTTTCTGTACACTGTGAAGGTAAATCCACCTCTCCTTCCCATTCACCCTGATAACATGTTACAAGTTAACGTGCATGTCTAATCCAGTCTGTGTTCTACGTGTCTTTGCATCTTTGTAATGAACTCTTGCATCATTCTACATCGAAGCTGAAGCCCCTTTTGAGTTGTCTGCACACCATTCTGAAAGATACTCGCTGAAACTATCTGTCTTATGCTTAGAGGTGGGGCTTATCTAGGGTTTGGGCGTCGGAGTATATTTTTGTACGACTTTGAAGCACCTGCAGTTCGCTTCGGGGTCGGAATTTGGTGTGATTGTCGAGACCGGCTGGGTGTTGCGCAGCGCTTTTTTGGGGACCGGGTGTCTGTGTTGTTTCGCTGCTTCTGTCCTTCAGAGTATGGTTTAGATTTAAAACATGGGATGGAGTGGGGGACGCGATTTGCCCTTCTCTGCCTTAGGTTTTATCGCGAAAAAAAGATTGCGGGGGATTGCATCGTTACCTTTCAGTCGGTTCATTTCGACGCAACATTGTGCGCGTAGCCCTCACTCTATCGTCTCTGGTCTTTCGGCGGGAATGTTGGCATGTCAGCCGTGTTTCGCGGTTGGATGTGGTTAAGTTCTGGAATGTTACCTAAACTATGTCTTCGCTTGACCTCCTGCAGTTGCTTATTGGACGAGCACTTTTTATGCAGTGCCGTCACCCACATGTGGCGACGCGCTAATTCATTTAAAATTCTGATGCGATTCATGACAAATACAGAAAAATCGCAATGAATATGGTGGCCATACACTGGGTTATTTCTGTGGCATCACTGCAGAATTCATAGGTATTTTGTGCACAGGGATGATGCTGGCGAAATAATCTAGTGAACAGTGGTTTACGCTCCAAGTTAATACTGTTGAAGCGTGGGTTACGAGCACAAAGTTAATTGCGAGTGAACGCTAGTGGTAGTGATTCAGACGTATATTTGATTTCCCTCTATTTCAAGGTGTCCTTGATCGGCATAAGCTGTGTGGCTACCATTGCTGGAATAAATCTATTTTAATGAAAACTTTTATAGCATTCAAGGACACATTTATTGAAAAATAGGGACAGAATCTCAAATTTTGCATTGCTCTTGCTGCATCGCAACGATTTACTGTTATTGATTATTCCAGTTTCCTTTGAACGGGTCGTCCGCCATTATCAATCCAGCGTTTACTCTTACGCAGACGTCAAACCCATTCGTAGAGATGTATTCGGACGTCTCGCCTGGAACAGAGAAAGCTTTCTCCATGAGGATGACTATCAATTCCGGGGAATTTGGAGGGAGAATCCTCCTATGAATTGATTTGAGTGAAACTAAGATTGCTGATAACAAAGGGGGTTTAATCAGGAGCAAATATTCAGAAGTCATCTGGAAAATCACAAATACATCGGGAGAATTGCTCATCATCTCTCATACCTCACAAACTCCACAATTACAAAACCACTGGCGCAAGCTTACAACCAACAAGCAAAATGTAAGCAAAATTTACGCTCTCATGAAGTGAAGCCCCACGGTCGAGTGTTGTAAGACCAACGAGGTGGTTGCATTATGCGAGTGGTGTGAGCTGAATAGTGAACCTGAAAATCTGAACGGTACGGTTCAGGCTCTGGGTTGTCATCCTCTAGGTGCCTGAGAGTCATTTGCCCAGCAATAACACTTGGACCCAGGGGGAATATGAAGCACAGAAAGGGGGATCAAGTGATTCTGCAGATTCCTAACTAAATTAGTTTCAGAAGCTTGGCATGAATCGAATGAGTGAAGGTGTTGTAAAAATATGTTGGTTATTACCACTTTCATCTGCAAAAAATATTTTTTTATGGTAGAGGAACGAGTTCAAATTCATCATATTAGTATCCGATCCAGGTATAATATAGAAATTGACTCCGAAGAGGAATGAAAAACTGCCCGTTATCAAAGGAGTGGACCATGCTTTGGCTTTGAAGATTACTAAAAGTTGAATACATGTGTTCTCTGGGGGAAGGCTACTCATTATCATCGAATTGTGACAGAAAATAGGTCAACCCGATAACAGTTGATCTTGTTATTTAAATAAGCGAGTCTTTACTTCTTGCTTGGCTGCTACTGTGAGTTAACACTGTCCACTTAATGCGCTGGTTGCTGTAATTACCCATGACATTGCTCTTATCAGTTCGTGTTTTACGATTGGCTTGTATGTCCGAATTTTATGGTTTTTATTTTAAATCATAGGGATCAGTTTAGCGAACGAATAGTGGTTAATTTAGTTTGAATGTTTGAGAGTGGGATCACATTTATGTGCACCTTGCGAAAGAGACTTTTAAAATAAAGTCCTTTGGAGGAGTAGTAAAGTGTTGCAGAAGGCGTCGCGCGACAAGCAAAATACGCCTGTAACAAAAGCCTCATGAAAAAGCATTTTCAATGGAAACCTGTTAGGTACATACTTTATGCTGTTGGCATGTGGTGATTGGGTATCAGGAGAGAAATGAGCTACGAAAATGACCTTTGTTTGGTGGTGAGATGACCCGAGTAATGATCAAATCCAAAATGTTTTCGGTAATGCCATAGAGACGCAATGAATCTGTTTCTACTCGGGATAGAGTAACGAGTACTACACAAGTGGCCTGATTGACACTAATAAAGTGATAGTATTTGTTGGGTTTGGCTTGTTTTTCTTCAATCTTGTCTGGTTTACATAATACGATCACATAGCTATAACTTCTCTGGATTTTAACTTAGTTGAGGAAATATGAACAATATTCGCTGAGGAACCGGTTTAAGCGACTCATCTGACCCACACAACTCACAAAGGTCATTTTAAGATGAAATAGCTATTGTCTTTATCTTAGAAAGGCTTGCAGAGTCTGAATGCAATCCGTATGTTTTGAGTAAAGGCGCTTCATGGGTCAAAATCCAAATGCGAGCTGGAATTTAACAACAAGGTACCCTTTTCACCAATTCACATTACAATAGAGCTATTTCAAAGCGGTATTTCAAAGAGGTATCTTTTCCCCTCCGGTAAAAACAGAAATGAGCCCAGAAATTGATCTGAAATAGAGGAAATGCCAGTTTGAATGATCACCAAAGCTCCGAAAATGGATATAAGTTTTATGGTTTGTTGGAATCGGGAATAAAGACGCAGGAGGGAGAGTTGAGGTTTTGTTTATCCACACAAAATCATGACATCTCGTGCAACACAAGGTAGTGATAGGTTTATTATTCTTGTTTTTCCAGGACGAATGGGTAAAGGTGTCACAACAGCGAGGGGCCTGAATAGGACCGATGGTTCGACTTCTCCGATGTTACACCTGTGAAGAAACAGCAACAAACCTTTGATGATTTGGACAGCATGAGACACACGTGCGTAAACAGCCACGATCAGCCCATTGATTCCAAGTGGTCAGCCAACCTCACGGCGGTTGAGTGGGGATGCGCTGGCCAGCACCATCGCTGACCAATACGATGACTAGCCCAGGCGGCGGCTGATTTGCTTCCTGAGCTAATATTCCCAATAGTTATTACTATTGTTGCCCTTCTATTTCGCGTATTTACAACCTGGATGAAGTGTCAAATGCAATTATATGCATTGAATGCATTTTTATTGCACTCTCGGATAAGAAATTAAAATTTCTATCATCAAAGTCCTTCAATTGGAACTGAGATCATGAGAACATAAAGCTCGTATTTTTGTTAGCCAAACGTGCAGGTGGAATTTAGTTATGCAGGACTATTCATGGATCCAGTATATGCGCATACACACCTTAATAAAAGCGTAGAGCTCAGTCTCACCTCTGCTGCGCGGAAAGATTAATTAATTGGCACTTTCACCTCAGATAACTTTAATGCAGATTTCGACACAAAAACACAAATCATATTTTAATCGGATTTGACATCCAAAGGAATTTAAGGACGCAGAATTTCATCGTTGCGTGACGTGAATTGATAAAGGCTATTAATTCACTAAATGTTAAATTCCTAAATAAACGGTTTAATCAACTAAGGCTGTGACTGCAGACTGAATCGAATAAAATCGGAGTGTAAATTCGCATGAATGATTTCATTTAGTAGGCCAAAAATTAACCAGTCATTGCAAAGTATCAGTATCGCTGGGACGGGTCGCAAGAACTTCGACCGCTTGTCGAAAGTGAGTAATTAAGCTTTAGTTCTTTCATAGGCTATGATTTCTAGGAATGAAGTGAGCAATTCATTTCTGTTCCTAAATTCTCATTTCTGGGCAAATACGTCACAATCAGCAGCGAAATTCTGGTCAGGTGCCGAGACATTGCAGGAGGCATGATACATAGAATTCTGTGGTTTGCAATTTAAAATAAGAGTAGCACAATCGTCCGAATAAGCACGCTGAACTGAAAAGGACCTGAACTTATCGGTGCAGAAAAAATAACAAGAGATAAGGGCAAACATCATGCGATCAAGGCTAGTAAGGATCCGTACAAACATTTTTGTTACCATAGCACCCGATATTCCATTTCCTGCACTGGATATATTTGCGTTCCCTGTGTTCAATACTGCCATCGGCCTATTTCCTACCTTACGCGGCGCCTGAAAATTGTCCACGAATTTTATGCACACTAATTTTTATGCGAAATCATCAATTTACAACTGGCATCACAGTTCATATAATATTGAGAGATATTTATGGAAATAATAAACTATCTCTGTCGCATCAAATTTCACATATGCTTTACTTTTGTTCAATAGTAATGCATTTGTACCATAGCTGGCGAATTCACTCTCCGTTGTTTAAACCTGACGAGTTACCAAAATATGGTCAAAATCCTCACTTAGAGTAGCCTTTTGTTAATTATAAGGCACAATCTTATTTACAAATGCAACAGAGGGCGTTTCGAGTGCCTTAGATCTTAGGTAAAGCTGCATTTATTCGTGTCGTGTTTTCTGCGTTGTTATGCAGCACCATATAATGTTCCAACTTCAAACAGAATGTGTTTCTACTGAATCCAAATTAAGTCGACAGTTTATGTCAAGTGCTACCACAAAATTTGTCGCATCGTCACTAACTTGTTCAAGGTAAGGCTGAGACCATGGCACCACACATTGAAAGTATTTGCAGAATGGGGACAGGGAATTGAACCACCTTTTAAATTTCATAAAAACTGCCATGTTTCGAAGAAGGTAATCTAACGGGCTAGAACTACGTCAGCAGTTGTGAATGACTGCGATATTCAATAAGAAACAATAAGATCTTTTACTCTTTTGTGGCACAAATCACTCGTATATACGGGACCAATGCAGGAGCCCATAAAGAACTCTATTACTAATGATGTGGAAAAATCATGGGATTAAAAACAAAGACGTAGGGATCTAGTTGCAAGACAGTGGGCTGACAGTTCTTGCAATATCACGCATAATTAAAGCACTTAAGGAATCCTTCAATCTCGAAGCGAAAAGATTGTCATCACGGATTAAAAACAGCCCCCTTATATTAGTCACTATTTTGGAGCATTATGGTGATGTTGATCCAGCCGTCTGAGCACCAAAAATGATAGCAGTTTAAGCAAATTTCAAAATTTGTACGTAATGAAGGAGTCAAAAGTCTTATCCTGATTAAGATAAGGTCTACTATCCATCGTTTAGAGTTTTACATTTGAGTGCAACAATCTTTATGATGATTCAGTAATCTTGCTTAAAACCTGCTAAAAAGAAAAAAAACAGGTGAGAAAAGACGATTTTTGGGGTAAATCCAAAGCTGTTCTACGAGTTTAGGGTAGAGAGTTTCAAAACTGACAAATAATTTGCTAATAAAGTTGGAAACCTTTGGTTATTATTATAATTCCTGTATGCATACTTCACTTGTGATGAGCAAATGCAATGAGATAGTCATCAGTGGAGGCTTTGGGGATGCAACGGTGAAGCAAAATCTCTTTCTGCTTTTTTGGGAACTTGTCCCGAGGGCGTGCTTAGATTTCACTACCAATCTATTAAAGCCACAGAACCCCATTCCGCAAAAATGATTCTGCAACGAGAGGATTTTTCGGTTCTCCTCAACATATTTTAATAAAAAAGCATCCAGCTAGCAAAATTTCACGTAAAATGCAAATATCTATGCAGTCTGTTAGGTATGTTAGGTATAAGAACTATGCGCATCGAGAGCCGCATGGTAATGTTATGGGTGACCAAAAAGCTAGTAGGTAAAACAACTGTTTGTTGGCATAAGCGTGCAAGCTGACTCATAAAATTGCACTCTAAAGGCTATTTCTGATAGTCTGTTTGGAACAGAACTAGTTTATTTTGAACCGATTTCGAACGATGATGCCAATCGAATTGTAGGAGTAAATACAGATGTCAGTAAAGTTTTGCGAAGCAGGAACTCTAAACCGTGCAAATGTACTACACCCTTGATAAGTGTTTCGCGTAATTTGGCAGGCGAGGTGTGCCAATGAGTGCCGAGAGCCATTGAACCTTTTTCAAGTGGACTTGCCTGTCAACTACCTCCCACGCGCCTGTGCACGTAAGTCTTGTTGAAAAAGGTGAGCATTCAACACCCACCCTTGTGCGTGGACGCAGTTGAGTTTCTCCAGCATCGTTTAGGCACTGAAATGGATTAACGTCTCTCACTTTCGAGCACTTCTAGTTGGCCGGAAGGCGGTGAGAACGACGATGATGTCATAAGTAGTGAAGGGAGCCTAATTAAATTCATTCCTCCTTGACCTCAAGTTCTAGTATGCTTGTGCGCACATACTTGCACTGAAAATAGGAGTGAGTCTGAAGCAACGCGAAAAAACAATCACCTCCAAAGCCTAGCATACAATCACCACCATACAATGTAGTGAATCCAACCATCGGATTTCAAAATGTTGCACCTTTAGGCCTTGAAAGGATCCGTAAAGTACATTCCGCCAAATCGTAGAAGCAATGTGTACGAAGTGAAGATGCAGCAATTTTAGCACAAAATACTCAAATATACAGCAAGGGAGCGCGCTCAACTTGACCTACGAGCCAATCTTCAACTATCCTGTCTATGCAAGTTTCAGATGTTAGACGAATCGTTTTAATGCCTTCAACATGAAGCATTGTGTGGAAAAAAAGCATTTTAAAGGGATGCAAAGGGGATCACACGGCTCTCTATAATCAACATTTTATTCTCTAAGACTACTGTGGATGCAAATTTTGTGAGGCGCCATTTGATTATATACATCGGTATGGATGTCTTATCACTAGTGGAACGAAATTTGGCAGGCGGTTCCATAAGTCCAGATGACGACCAATGCATCATCAACTGCCACTGGATTAAATTTGCAAAATTCGAAGATCAGGCATTCAATTGACAAAAGAAGCACTGCTGGGATCAAAATTTGTTGTAAATTTCTACTGCGTCTGACAAAATTAAATGGTACGACTGATTGAGATGGGATTAAAATGGAAATCCAGTGTATCAGAGATCCACTGAAAAAATATTTGAGCAATCTAAAAGGTGTAATTTGGATAAAAACCACTTGCACTGTAAGTAAAGTTCTTATGCAAATAAGTGACACAATATCATGAACTTTGTCAAATTCATTATCCATTTGCCCATAGGTGGTAAGACATGATTTTAGGCTGTAGCCTTTAACCCCAAAATGCAAATTTACCTGGAATTGTGTAACGTTTGTGCCTAGATGTAGGTATTTAGTCTGTAATTTATGGCCCACTTGGTGACCAAATCTCAGTTGTCTGCACATGCTAAACGTAAATCAAACTTAACTAACCGCTATTTAATTTTAAAAAACCAGCACCAGTAAAATTATTTTGTTTGTTGCGACCATTTGGAGAGTTTATTTGAACCTCTAAAAGTTACTCGGACAATTGCTTTTGAAAAAAGTACAGAGGATCCTATTCTGAACTGAGTAATGAAAGGAAGCTGACTAACTTTTGTTGCCATTGAAACACCTAGAAAGTGAGTGCTAGGGGCACCAGTAGGACCGGTCGTGAACATCTGGTGGAAGCTTGTACGAAAAGCCAGGGAAAGTGAAATTGTGTACTATTAAATGCTGAACGCTCTCAAGTGGATGCACTAAGTTATCATGGCATGCCCTCTCGTAGATTAACCTGGGAGTCTCCATGCCTCACTATGAGGACTTATGATTTGTTATGCTAATAATAAATTGTGACAAGACTTTGGGCGACAGGTTTGATTAAATATAACGCGTTGATTTAAGAACAACGCTGACGATTTCTTGGTTAATTGCTCCATTCGAGTTGAATGTGGTGCGTCTGCGTTGAGGATAATTCTTCCATCGGTGAAACTTTTGTCAATTGCTGCGCTTTAGTCTTACGACAACTTTTCATGCCAGCTGTACGACATACATTTCATTCAGCTGGAGAAACAATTACAAATTTTGTCTAGTAATCAACTACTCGCACTCTTTTGTCTCAAGTTGCTAAATTTCTGCTAAAATTTTAATTGCACAGGTGGAAATTAAAACTGATGGTTTAATGATGTGCTAAGAAATTTTTTTAGCAAAGTCCTTGATGGATCAAGCTTTTTGAGATGCGCTTCGATAAATTAAATGATTTTTCATTGGCTTTATTCATTCCGTTGGTAAAAGCGCTTAGAAGCCTTCGTTCACATCAGCTGCAGCAAAGAGAGGGAAACAGTGGCAGAGCGATCCGAACGAAATATCCCACTGGCTAAAAAGTGGGATGTGAACACAACAGTGATCAAAACGGACCACTGGCTCAAATTCTACCACGATGAGTCCAATGAGCAGCCTTTTACGATAACCATAGTTTTTGCGATTGGCAAAATTCTTCCATCAGGAGCGAAACTTCTAGTCCACAAAAATTAAAACGGAGGCCAAAATAATTGATTCGGATCTATCACCTGTAAGCAGGAACTCATGAACTCAGGTTTGCATTTCCCTAAAATTCTGCAGCTTTTTTCTATCTAGGCATAGTATTTAAATTTTTAATAGAATTTAACTTAGAAGTACTTAAGGCCACTTATAAAAGTTATTGCGACATCACCCACAACAAATTATCTAACTATTCAGCTAGTGATTTTCCGTCCTCCACCTGATACAAATATTTTTAGTCATTTGTCTAGCATTGAGCTTATGACCAGTCTACGAAGATATCATTTTACGAGAAAATGAAAAGGATAAGGAAGCACAAAAAAGAAGTTGCTTTTGCTGATTACTAGGTAAAGTCACTTTGAGCTGTGGAACTTGAGCTAAAATCGAAAAGCACAACTTTAATGAAATTTGTATTCAATGTTAAAACATTTAATGAACATTCCACCTCCGCAAAACCAGCTCGAGCTCTAAATGCTAGCAATTACAAGGCTTTATAATTACTCTTTCAATGAGCGTTAACAATCGACGATATTTTCCTTGGCAGCGACTTCACTTCGATTGGATAAGGCAAAATAAGGCAAAACTGTTACCCCTTTAAAAAGAGCAAAAGTGTTAGTTTCAGATAAATTGCACATCTAGTGCAAAATTCTGCGTTAAACAGCGGTACAAGCTTTTCAATTTCCTTTAGCAGGACACCTTTACATCCAAGTTTCCAAACATACGACAAATGGCAGCCTTTGTGGAGTCCTAACGTCTGCATTAACGTTTCCGACTGTGGTGGTCCATCTAGACTTATTCAAATATAGTGGGGATACCTATGTAGCGCTAATAGAAATTCATATTCAGATGCGGGACGCTATATTAGACGGCAAATAGTAGCCTATACATTTGCAGGTAACGACTCCTTGATTAATATTTGCTTGGGATTAATAATAGGATTGGAAATCGGCTTCATTCCGCCCCAGTATACCTCCGCAATGTCTGGAGAAAGTGGTGCAAATAATGTTGTTGCCAACCAATTAAAGTTGACTTTATTGCAATTCCTTTTCCACCATCCAAATCATAGTACATTCGTCCTCCATTTCAAGAATATTGCCAACAGTCCGAAGAGATTGCAGCGTTAGGAATTGTTTTTCTTTTAATAGCCTCGTGCCACAAGGATGAGTAAGTACTGTTAAATTGAGGCACCAAGTGTATGTAGGCAACGAAAAAGTTATGCTCGCAAATGCAACTTATTCTATAGGCCCTAGACTAAGAGCCACAGATTCATTCAATTATTCAAGATAAGCAAAAAATTACAAAAGGTCTATGAAAATCAAAAGTCAAGAGGTGCTTCCTTACCAAAAATGCTACCATCCTTGTGTTCAAGCGAAGTGAATTGAGTCAAGGGTACTATCGACTGTTTTTATTCTACCCTATTTTTTGCAATACATTCATCCTTAGATGAACAGAGTGTGTTCTAAGATTTGCAAACAACCAAGAAGTTGAGCATGGTACAGAGGCGGCTTGGTCGAGCTGTAACTGCAGTCGGGTGATCAGCTCTGATCTACCAAACGTCTTGCGCACGCCTTGCACTTGCGTCACCGTTTCATATGCGATTAAACTCAGACGATAGGAGCTAATTGTAATTTATGCATCGTTACATATTACTACAAGCCTCTCTCATTAATGTAACAAAAATTTAATTCACTGAGGCCATGCAAATAGACACGTGGAGAAAGTACTATAAGTGACCACTAAAATGCCGATAAATGCAAATTCGAAGCAAAGCACCAAAGACGAAACAAAAGTGTTGAGAGATTTTTACTGTCAGTGCATTGACGAACAAATGCAAAAATGGATAGGTGACAAATAAGCTTGTGATATTCGCGGGAAAAAAACAAGAATTTTGGTGGAGTCTGACTTGACGGGAGTGTAGATGCACTCACATGTTGGGTAAAGTTAGTTTATTATTTGTTCCTACGAATCTATTCCGACGGTTTTTTGCATTAGATGCCCTAAAGAGGCGAAAATGAACTACAAGTATATTGACGTTAAGCCGTTTTTTGAAAGACAGGATTCACACCTCAGAATATCCTCTATTTACAGTCTTGATCAAAGCGATGCGCTTAATTTCCACCAAGAGAAATGGGGAGGAGCTTTTTCATTACATAATTGTTGATTATATTAATCGCCATGCAACGTTAAAATGTTATCAGCTAAAATGTTAACCACACTGTTTTCACAGATTAGCACCACGTATTTATTATTATTTGCATGACATGTTATTGTTTGCAGGTGTTCACTTATTACAAAATCTCGTAAACTCAATGGTCAGCGCCCTCGAACATGCTATCTCTGATTCATCTCATACGAACGACTTGATTTATTCCTTGATTGCAGAAAAATTGGTGAGGATATGCAAATGGATTGACGATAAACAACTCGACCGATGAATTAGTAAACAAACAAATCCAGTTTTTAAGAATGAAATAATTTTGAATCAAGTGGATCAGGAGCAGCGCCTCCGCAGGGTAGAACACTACCATTCGACTTCTTTCGTTTTACAAATAATCTAGCTCTTAACTGGGATGCTGAGTGGCGGAATGTAGTTTCGAAATAGATGCAATGCAATGCTTTGATTATTTGTTTAACTCCAAATTTTGGTTTCTTGGGCACCTAAACCTCCAAATTAGTGGTTCTGCAGGGTGGCATAGCCTCCGTACCACACCAGTAGTCCTTGGTTCCACTGCGTGCCAAAATCACCCGCTCTACACAAGCGTTATGCCTTCTTTCAGATTTCGGATAGTCTAGGGACGCTACAGAAAAAAGCCATTCATGAATTCTCGGGTGCATAATAGCTTACGTATATTGACCAAGGTGTCAACAAACTCCATTTCCCAAATAGTGAGCCAGAACTTTGTCTAAATTAGACAAAAAATTAATCTGAGCTCGTCCAAAGGAATATCAACTTTCAAATTTATCTCATACACAATGAAAACACCGAGATCCAAATGTGTACCACAAAGTCTTAATTTGGCAAAAATTTGTTGATTTACTTGTAAAAGACTTTCCGAACAATCCATCTTGTCACAAATTATATAATAAAATTTCTCTAAAACGAGTAGTACTATTTAGTGAATAAGGTACACTCTGACATCAAAGAGTGTGTAAATGCCGACCAAAGATCAACTTGTCATCGAAATCGCGACCGCAGTTCCAAAGTTATATTAATTTTATTGGAGCAGACTATAAAGTGCACCACAAATCACCGAATTCATGCCTAATAGCATACGATTTATTAGTAAATTACCGAACTACAACGGGAATGGAGGCAGAAGGTATTTAAAATAAAAATAGACTTTGCATAAATCTAATTAGCAAGTATATCCTCCACCATCCTTTATATTTGGGTGGCTCTGATCTCATTTACAAACGGTTTAAAGTTTTATCGACGAGGAGTGACAAGGTTTCATATTTGTCAGTTCAATATGAACAAGCTATGAAAAGATGGCGAAGTATTAGTACAAAAAATGCGGTAGCAGATCATGGTTTTGAGTACACAAATGATACAGCAGATATACTTTCAAGCCCATCCAGATTCAAGTGTCCTCAACTATTTGTAAGAATACTTTTTAATTAAATGCCAGAATTAGCATAAAATTCGGCTCAGAAGAATTAATTTGCAATGTGATTTTAACGAGAGTGCAATCTGACCTTTAACTAATCTCGAGCTTTAATAGACATACGTGGTCTACAAACAGGGTACGTGGTGCTACTACTTACATCCTAATTTATTAGTCTCTGGGGCTGGCTACCGGTACAGGAAGTCCATTTATTTCGAGGCCGAACCCACAACGCACATACTTTGATTGCTTTCGAGGCAAAGCATCAAACGAGACTGCGCACGGACACCCACGCGATACGACCTGGCAATGAAATAGTCATTGGAAAACCCATTTGCTTGCGGTTGGCTTCTTTGATACAAAGGTTAAAGGCTCTTTTTTAAGCCAGACTCCGATATTAGCTTTTAATATTCATGAAAATGTTACTTTAAAATATGCCAGTAACTCCGGTTTAAGAAATTCCTGGACTGACTTGTTTTGCCAAAACTAAGGTTGTTTTAATGAAACTTATTAAATTATACACGATTCAACTTCATCGGTTTTAAACGAGAGCAATGATGATGAGGATAGTTCTGCCTTATGCAATCTATGTTGACGGTCAATTCAGCAGCTTTCAAATGCCCAAAAAACAGGTAAAGAAACAAACACCGACACACTTTTATGAACCGCTCCCATTCTGCCTACCTCTCAGCAGATCATGTGCACTCGACATGTACTGATACTTTAGATCTCTGCAACATGCTGTTCATTCAAACTTACTGCTTACAAGTATCTTTGAGCCAGATCCACCGCCCTTTATCGGGATGAAATTTGGTAGCTGCCAAAGAGATGGCGCAGGAGGGATCATTACGGCAGGAGAAATTCCAACTGGAAGTGCTGATAGTGCTCTACCATATCCAAGTATTTCCCTAATTCCTCAATGCAGATTTGAATTGCAAACACAAGTATTTTCAAATCCTTATCAACAATTACTGGTTTGGTTTAATCGAACGGCATTCAATTGATTGCTAAAGAAGCTTACCTACTTTGTTTATTCATTGAGTAAGCAACCATATTCTAAATAAAACCTAATGTGTCACATCTGAATTGTTCGCAAATATAATGGACTGTGTATCTTAGCTTTTTCTACCAGCAGATTTAATGCAGCGGAATTAAGGCGTGCTATCAAGCCTTGACATCATTCGTTTTCACTTTAGACCTAAGTTCTTACTGTATTCCTTCAAATCTTCTCTGAAGCCACAATAGGCCAAAGTAGCATGAAGGTGCATACAATACCAACCCACAGAAGGGTCAGGAGATTATCGACACGGCCTCAGACCGTGCTTCAACATTCATGTCGCGGGAATACTAACAAGTATGTTTCATAGCTCTTGGTACCGAGACCACAAGCCTACTAATGGAAGAAAGTGCTTTCGTTTCAGTTCCGTTTTGTGCTGCTATTGTAGCGACCGGCACATGTAATTTTAGCTCTCATTTGCCACTCACTGAGTAAAATACTTCCGTTAAATGGTCAGTAGTCCTGAAAAAATCAACAATTAAGATAGTTCTTTTTATAACTGACGAAATGAAAACAATCATGAAAAGGTTGGGAATGTTATGCTCTGCTTCTTCGACTCAAAAATGCTAAGAAAAGGCTGTTGTGATTGTGGTCACTTTAAAGCTAAATGAGCAAAATTACCTTGGGGCTGTTCCTACTAGGTGGTCTTGCAAAAAATAAAACCCTTCACTAGGCTTTTAGTCTAAAAACACCATAAAGTGCCTATAACTAAGAACTTATTGTCTCATAAAAGGCTTTACTATAAAGCTAGGGTGTTCCTTTTTTGAAAGTTATAAGGGCTTCGTAGCCATGGTATTCCCTCCTACAATACGGTCTTGCAGCAATACTTTGCTAAGTGGTCCTTTATGCAGAGGCAAAATAAAAAAAGATTGACAGTTGCAGAAGCCTGTCTATCGTCACATAAAATTGGCTTCGTATGAAAAGAACAAGTGCTTTAGTGGCAGCACTTGAATTGAAGGAAAAATTGAAATACTGGAAGTTAAACTTAACAGAATGGATAAACAGAAATGTTTACTAAGCCTATTTTTTATGTGATAAATTTATTTCAACGTACTTTGATCAAAACACAATCCCAACTTATGAAGGCTAACCTCATTTTAGTAGAGTGCCCCGCCTGACTGAATCTCTGCGTTGTCCGTAATCTCTGTTTCGACAATCAGCAAGAAGGCACGGCCGGAGTAATAGTCCTTTCTTTTTTCGATTAAGAAATAAATGATACGCAGTCCCTTTCTATCGGTGATGACATCTTCAGCTGCTAGCATAACTGGCTTTTATGAGATGATAAGTCATTCCATCATTTATAACTAAAAGTTGTGCTCTCTTAGATGTATGATGTTCTATCGCTTAATTAAAGGTGAAAGCTTCGAAAATAGAATGCCAGAGTGGGCACGAGAATAGTTGAGAAATGCTTGCGCAAAGTAAAACCATAAATAATTGAAATGATGTAAAAGAAAGAGGACGAGAAAATGTCGTGTGGCTCTTTTAAGCGAGAAATTGACATTCCGAAGTTTTTCTAAATATTACAGTGCCTAACCACTTTAAAATATCGCCCAATTTTTAAGTGGCAAAACGAATGATCAATCTAATAGCAAACAGATGACGAGAACATCAAGACATCCGATTGCTTTAGATCCAAACATATTATGGCAAAGATTTTTCTGTGCTCACATTTAAGAAGTTTATTTCCGAATCAGCAAAGTATGAATTTCAGATTGCTAATAACGCAAATTTTGCAAGTCAGATATTCTGTCTCCCTAGAGATCTTGCTTAATGATCGACTGTCAGTTAAGTATTGGGTTGCTATGATGGAACAATTTTTTCACTTAAGAACTTAGCTATTCTTTTCGTGGAAGAATGCTCCCCGTTATTGCTCATTATTCAATGGAGAGATTAACCATTTTGGGAGGGCGCAAGCTTGGTCTACTGAGTGCTGCAAATAGGCAGTGAGGACGATAAGAAATTGCGATGATTGAATAATTATGTGTATTTCCAATTCGCACTCACTGGATGACTTGAGGTCATGAACCTTGTTGGAATTTTATGCAGCATCAAAGAAACTTTAATGAGGTTAAGTGGAGGAAGAGGGGGCAGTTGGGAAAGACTATCAAATAAGTGCAATTCCCGTACTGGTTTGGACGCAAACAGTTAATGATTTAGCGATACCACCATCACAAGCTATTGATACTTATTGGGGTGGCAATACAAACCCCCAAAAAAGATTAAGGTAATCAGCAATGAATACCTCAAAAAGGACATACATTTTAGCCACAAATCAGATAGACATGTCTTAAGGCGAAAATTTCAAATCGGTCCTAACCCACATCTGATAGTCGAATCAATCATATGCTAGTAAAGCTAATGATAAATTTGAAAAAAAGCCATTTGGGCTAATAAGATAGGTCCAAACGATCGCTCTAGGCCTTACATTTGAGTTAGTATGAGAATACACTGTCCTACTGTTTGGATTCGAAAGTTTGCGTAACAAGTAAGTGAACTAAATAGAAGGTTAAGTTGAATTTGGTTTTACCTGGTTTCAAAAAAGGTGGGTGCTCCACTTTAGTTCCAACCGGAAAGATTTTGTCGGGATTAATGTTGCTAACCGATGAAGCACGCACCATAGTTGGGCTTTGAAACGCTCTTTGAAAACAAACTTCAGACAATAATACAAGGTAACAGACCACGCATTAATTATTCAAAGATACAGAGGTCCATATTAAGCCTTATTCAAGCGGTCATACACTCCCAATACAAATCGGCCGCTGCACATTAGGAGACATTGGACTAGAAACTTCGAAAACTCGTAGTATCGCTAAAAGAGGATAGTTATAAAAGGCCATTACCAAACGACAAAGAGTCGGATTGTTTAAACCTCAAATGGCTTTAGGGTGAAGAATGACTGGAAACTGCTAGGGTGTAAATGATGGTTTCTCGCCGTCGGCAAGTGAATGATGTTTATTGGACTTGAAAAGAAGAACGAAAAGAAGCAAAGCTTGTCATAATTTTTGAGTTTACTTTGTGTGGCTGTGGGCGGGCATTTGAGTGAGTACCCTTCGACTCTGCCGCCCTTGCCACGTGGCACTGGGCATGACACACCGCAGTCAGAGGTACCTAAATCGAAACGAATAGGTGTTTTAGCTCAGAAAACGCGTTTTAAACAGAAAGTGCCCGTAATTAAACTTAGCACTCTTCTAACTGAAGCTACTACTGCAATACGAGAGAACATACACAAGTCATACAGTCAGCATTGGGGTAGGTGTGCGCCTTTTTAAAGCTTCTCAAAACTGCATCAGGTGTGTGAGCTTCTCTGAAGCGAGAAATGGCTTTAATTCATGCAAAATGCGCATACAATAACACAAAAACAAGTCACCTTAGCTCTCAAACTACTCCTACAGCCTGCTAAGTGTTTGAGATCGCAAAAAAAAAGGTATTTTTAATAAGTGAAGGCGACTAGTGTGGAAAGTGGCATAAATTCAATTTGTTTGGTAACTGCAATAAGTCAGTCTTAAAAACATTTAAACAAAATATGAATGCCAAAGAGCTACGTCACATGCCCAAATGGGTTGTGCACGGCTTTATCATCCTAAAATCAAAGTGGTTAAGGTATTTCTTGTTTCAATCTTAGTATAGTAGTTGTTTTGCAGTACTTCGTTTTCCTTCATTTGGCTCAATGTAACCTTGCTTTTGACTACACGTGCATGTAGAGCTAATATTCTCATTTTTCATTTCCACACCGGCTTTCTAGACGCTACAATTTTTCGTCTAATTTAATCCTTCCTTTAAGGCTATGTACATCCTATTAGGGTTCATTATCACTTAGTGCTATCACTTGTTCCTTCTATTGGCCCAGATAGCCTCATTAACGTCTCATCAGGCCTTTCAGCACGTGGTCATTACCAGGTTTTACTAACTTGTCACATTTTTGAGCTAATAAAGCCAAAGCTTGTAAATAAAAAAGTAATCCATCAGTTTTTGCACAGTGATGGCACACAGAATCAGTTTACTAGCCGCTGCAGATAGCATTTTTTTAAAAAGTAATTTCCTTTTAATGTGACTATTTAAATCCCTCCAAGTGTGGCATTTGTTGAACGACCGCAAGGTTCAGTCAGTAGGCGATCAACCAATTTTTATTGAGGAATTCATAATTAATGTCTAACTTATTTTCCAGTAGTTGCTGTTTTTAATCAGTCTTCCAAAATGTAGGAGCACAAGTATCTAACTATTCGTGTCTTCGGAATCATCGAGTTCTTGTATTTGCACGTGATCTCCTTACGATCTTTATTAGAGAAAATCTCGAACGAGAAATTAGCTCAGATTAGTTTTGAGTTAGACAGTAATGCAAATTCTTCTAAAATGTATTCCAAATGTCTGGACTAAGTTCCAAACTGTGGTTAGTAATAACCGCATTGCAAGGTTAATAAGATACACGAGGTAGACATAGGTTATGGACATGAAGAACCGTTTCAGACTGATACTTAATCAGGAAATGCACAATACTAAAATGATTCTTGAAAATTTTTCACGAAATGAAGTCGTAGAGTTCAAAGACGCAGTGTAGGTTGGCCAACACTTCACATTATTTATGAAAATGCCTTCACATTAACTATTGGTAGTAGTAAAGATCAGTGTTTTGTAAATGCATCCGTCACAGTGAAACAAACGTCAAATTTTTGAGCACTGTAGAGGTCTCTATAGTTCTGTGTACAAACGTCTCTGGCTATGTTGCAAATATAACCATTTTTGAAAAATTGACGATTAAAAAAGCAAAAAAAATATTACAAAATAGGGTAATTTAATAACTAGGTTGGAGGCTATTAATTACGAACGGGCCATTTACAGCATTTATCTTGGCATAAAATATTTTATTATAAAACTAGACTGATTCTCGGTAGCCATAACAAGTTTTGTTCCAATTGCATGATTTTCTTGAGTCACTTACAGTTATTAACGGTTTTATACACTTAGATAGACTTTTTGCAAGGATTGATTGAGTTATTTCGCAATCTTCAAAATTCGTCTTGTAGGAGTTGACCAACTCGCTCTACCCTGAGTGAGAGCTACTACTAATCTGAATTCCGAATCCGGTAGTATATTTAAATTCCGGTCTAAGCAAGCATTAATCAGACGTAATTATTTCTTGATCTTAGGGAGTTTTAACTGATTTTGCTTCTCCAGGTACCGAAGTCCTCGCATTCAATATAAGCTCTCCTTAGGATGATCGTAAAAGAAATCCTCTGTTTGTATTTTATGTAAGTTAATAAAATATAAAGTAAGACCTAAAATTTTTATGGGATGAACTCACTTTTGTCAGTAGATCAGCCAATTCCTCCGGCTGAAAAAATTTTGCGAAAGCATGTGCATTTGTAGAATAAGCACTTTGTTTTGTAAATTAAAAATACACTTAAATAAACGAATTTTGAATTATCTTACAGATTCTTTAAAAGATTGCAGAAATTTTTATGTAGTTGTAATAATATAAAAGCACAAACAAGTTAATAGTGCTGAAACCTTAAGATATATCTACAAATCAGCAGGTTAGTTATGGGGTATTCACGAACACAGCACTAAGATTCCATGCAAAATATCGGCAAGAATAGGTTGGTTCCCATGATGCACAAAAAGTAGAGTCCATAGATAGAAATAATGTAAAAAATGGCGATACACCAAACTTGCTTAGTGCGGGAAATACCACTCCGTTCTCAGATCTAAAGTAAAGAAAAAAGTCGTTGCCTACAAGCATTGTTAGTTTACCCTGAGGAGGGATGCGAATGAAGCCGAATCATCGCCACGGGGTCGCAGCTTCAAAGACGCCACAAGAAAAGACAACAGCATCTGGATACAGAATAGCATTCTTTATAGTAAAATTACAAGGTGACGAAATAAGAGGCAGATTTTTTCAGTGCAGCAATAAATCGCCACAGAACACACAACTGTTCTCTAGTCATTGAAGTAGCAATTAATGCATTCGTACTGGTAAAATTCCTTATCCCGTTTCGAGACCTTAGATTTTATTAAAAAGTTTAAAAGTTCATTGTTGTCTGAGTTTGATCCAAGTGGGAAAAGAAGCAAGTGGCGGTGGCTTTGGTTTCCTATTCATGTGGTCAACTACTGGGATTGCAAAAAAAACTATCAAATAAGAGATAATTTACCGCTTGACAAACAGATTAGAAATGGGTTAAATGCTACAAATATGCATCCGAGGTAATTTAGTACCTCTTTCTTTTCTCTTTACTTTGTACAGAAGGCTTATGAAGACCTGTGAAATACTTTCGGTGCAAAGAGATGGGAATCTCCCAACACGAATGATTTTTAGACAGGTCGCTATTCCTTCCTATTCACGCAATCACCGTTTTGCTGGTAGTTGGGTTTCCTTTGCTAAAGCACACTTTGCCTTATTATTTATCACTGACCTAATCTGAGTGTTATCACCTAAGAGGGCTTGTTATCAAAAGGGGAGAAGGAGAATTTAAAGTCGACTCTTTGGTTATAGGTCATCTGGAGCTGGCCTAACAACTGATCTAACAAAAATATGTGACTTCCTAGGCAAATTGAGGGAGACAACTTTTGTCGTATAGGTAGTGGTTGTGAAATGGTGGCACTACAGGACTTTTGACTGACAAGTCGAACAAATACTCAAGTCATTGTTGTGGAGCATGCTCGGAGCATTTTATTCTATTGTAAACAATCTATCAGCCAAAACATGGTATTGCATTTTTCAGCTTCAACTCGGTGGAGTTTCCTTACTCGTGCATTATTAAATAGATACTTTGAGTATACGGTAACATCTTAGGCATATTCCTTCTTAGGTCTGGTGCAGGTGTTAAGAATGGATTGTTAACTCTGTTAAATGAAATGAATTGAGGTGGAGTTAGTTGTAAGTTCACGAAATGGGGCTCAATGTAAATTACCTGTTTACTTATGTCAACAAATACATGACAGATAATGGAGATTATTTTCATGCACTAAAGCAATGACGCGTCCTCTCCTCTATTGAAATTTTTACGGCCTTCGTTCATCCTGATGTTTGAAGCAGGCATGGACACAAGCATGAAAACGGTATGATAACAATTTCTTCATAACGATTGCTAAAGAATCTACATCTGTTGTGCCACACACTGTCACAAAGTGAACTTGTTCAACAGATTTCAGTGTTCAAAGTTGCACTGACTAGTCAGTCAGTTTCCGTCGATAGGTGATGAAGTTGAGGGACAAAGTAACAGTAACAAACAATCTCTCTTTGAGCGTACAATAAGCAAATTTTTTAAAACCACAACTCAAAAGTTGTGTAACGCTCGTTAATACTTCACTTTTGTTACGAATTCAACAAATGATAATCAGAATAGATGAATTTGCCAATGGAAGATGTTATTTGGGATCAACCACCTCATAATGTGAATTAGGTTGCGATTTGGCAATGATAAAACGCACTGATATGATTATTTAAACCTTTCCCTTAGTTAGTAAAGCTATTGCGAATTTCGTGCGTATGAGTCACATGCACGTGATAATAACACCGTAACCCATTTGTTCCGAGAGAAAAGCCAACCGCGAGGAAGTATTTATCATCAAGCACTACAGTATCAGCAAAGTACGCACTGAGCGTCATCATCACGGCTCTTTACCAATAGCATTTGGATCTAGACACTTGATGAAAACTCGGATGGTACAAAAGACTAACGATTGAGATGTAAGCGCATAAGTCCATACTCTCCTAGTGTGCCTTGGCGGCTATAAGGGCAAGGCAATGCTCTACTTTGAATACGGGGCTTCTAATTCATCCCATACAAACTACTGCATAAAAAACCAGCAAATGCTTTTTGTCAGTGTCTGCGAAAAAGTGATTGTCACTGAATCATCATCGCAACGTGGAAAGGATAAGGTGAATCATACCCAAGGAATTCGTGCTGTACACCAACAGGAGTGGGCGGGACTTGGCCCGGCTAATTGTGGTCCTGTCAGCTTAGGCACTTTAGATTCCTCCAGCCATCCACTTCAAGCTGTGGTTGACAGCCTTTAGGAAAAACTTTGTCTTAGTGCCGAAAAAAGTAGTAGTCAGCGGATTGCATGCTAGCCTGAGTGTTGGTTTCGTTACCGTTCCGAAGTTGGGATCTCAGTGCAAACCCTAACTCTTTGGTAATGCATTTTTGAAAGGGGTGAAAATTAAGTTAAATTCATTTATTCGCGCAACTAACGAGTAACTAGTAGAGCAAAAACACAATTTACTTCAAAGACTTCAAATTGCTGTTTTGTGGCGTCGCATTCGCAGGGCGATGCAGACTCAAAGAATCAGCGAACACAAGTGACACTTTCTTAGAATCCTTATTTCTGTTGCAAAGACGATGATTCAGCATAAATAATATTTTGATGTTATACCCTGAATTTTTTACCGACGAATCAGTTAAAATATTAAAGTAAATCGTTGTCAGAAAGTTTTCTCGAAATATAACTAATTAGAGCAGGAAGATTGCGCCTCTCATCCAAATTATTCATGATGTTGCCGCGCTTAAGATTTAGCACACGCAAACATACAAAAACACATTATTACAAAATACACTGACTAAGTCAACTAAAAATACGGAACAGATAACAATTGAAAGGACTAGATTTCAACTGGAATCAAAGAGAAGTGGATTGTATTGATGAGGATAGTTAAAAGACAACACTGATTTTCCTTCCGTCTTGCATCGGTGATAATTTCAACGGAAGCGTTCCACTGCCATGGTGATACAGTCGGTGGTAGCGGTAAAACAGTGTAACAGCTATAAAGCATCCGTTAACTGTGCCTCTTACTCAAAAATACGTTCACTTGAATCGCGCCACTTTTATCTCAGATAATCAAGCTGGTACCCAATTTCAGGAGTTAACAATTAGGAAGACAAATTAATAAAACACTAACTCTATTTAAACTGATGATTCAATTAGTCGCTCGCACCTCGAGAAACATCAATTCAGTTTGACTGGTTTATTTTCTAGAAATCACAACTTCATGCTTAGTTGATAATCGTTTATAGAACACAGAGATTTAAACATTCTATTCGATGTTATACAGGTGCTTGCATTTCTGCGAATTGCAAATGCCAAAGTTCATTTGAAGGTCTTTTAAGTATAACACAAGCAAAAGTTTGTGAAATTGACATGTATTTTATAGATGACAGTCTATTTTCTGGGTTCGTTTCATGATTACTGGTTCAAATGGGTGAACAGACTGAATCGATCAGTCTTTTTCTGCGAATGAAGGCATGAACAGCGAAGGCTCGCCATGATGCGTCCCACAGACATCCATTTGGAATTGTTTGTGATTTCAAAGTGTTGATGAGAGTCCGTTAAGATGCGCATAGCCACGATGGATATAGCACACGGATGGGACCATGTGAAGATGGGTTCTGAAGGACTCATGCATACTTTACGTTTGAGAGAAAGATGCACACTGTTCAACTAAGGAGTTGAACACACCCGTTACTGAGACTGTATTGTATTAATGCACAAAAACATCTTCCGATTTAAGAGTTTATTGCAACGACATTCATTTAAAACCCTTAAAAACGCAGTGCATAGAGTCTTGGGTTGAAAACGAATCAAAATTTAAAGACCATCATTTGCCTCCTTGCATCGCAATTCTTATTTTACCTCATCGAATCATCCAGGATAATGCGAACGGCAGGAAGAGGATTTCCCAAACAAGTGTTTGCTGGCGTTCTCTTTATGAAATTCATCTATGAGCTTATACTTATGTAATGAGTTAGAATAGATAAACCATCTTAAGTATGCATCACTTCACCAGCGATCATAGTAAAATACCAACCGAATGACTGCATTTTTTGTATTTTATGCATGTGAATGGGCGTTTCCCTTTGTCGCATAAGTCTCTGGGATTAGAGGGAATTCGGACTTTTCAAAAGGGGACAAAAAGGCTCGCTTTATGGGTTTCGGCGTTTCATTACCAAAATCCAAGCAAATACAGGGAAACCTCCATCTCTGAAGGCGGGCATAACCGTCCAAGGGCACAGGTCCAGTTTGTCTGATGTCTACAGCGAATTACGATGCGCTAATGCCCCTGCACATTTGCCCACACGTGGATGCCGCAAATGATTTTTCTCCTGACAAGAAAAAGGCTTGCCTAGTTTCCACCGTTCGCAAGGATACACGAAAGCTACTACCATGTACTAGACATTTTTTTGAGTTTAATCTTCCTACACACATTTTTAGTGTTCAGACAGATGGGTATTCACTATGATGTTCTCGCTTTCTCACAAACACAAAGTGGTTTCTATTTATCTTGACTGGTTTTTGCATGGATGCTAGCACGGATTTGTGTGCGTAAAAGTCGCAACAAGTCATTGGACTGAAATGGCGCTATCATAGATAAACTGCGATATTGTGGTACCGATCATCAATAAAATCAGGTGACGAGAGTGGAGGCTATAAATACTATCCATCACCTCCCTAAGAAGCTATGCTAATAAGCTGTTGGATTGAATAATCAAGCGATTGCAACAAAAGTGGCTTCCAAACAGAAGACCGAAAATGGTTTTATAAATGGTCGTCAATATGTCAAACCAACCGTATACAAGGGAGAGAGGGAGGGCAAGAGGGGAGTAGGAATGGGGATACGCAAATGTACAGCTAAAAACATACACATCTCAATATTAGCTGCATCCCTTGTCATCAACTGAGAAGCAAAATTCTCCCAGAAAAAGCCGTATTTGTTGGTGAGGCGGACAGACCACGAGGCCTGTCCATACTACGCGATCCCTCGTCCTTTCGCATGCACGCACGCACGTCCAAACGTGCGGACGCACTGAAGGATCAGGCGCGCGTGCGGCTCCTGTTAACATGACTGGCTGCGCGGTCTATAGTGCGTGCATTATACGCACAAATGGCAGATGGACACGCAATTCGTCTCTTCGCAGCAAGTCCATAATGGGCACAGCCATCACAGCCACTACCACCACTACTACTACTGGTATTGCTGTTGATATTGTCTATGCTGACTAATCGCTTGTGGATATTACTTGAGAGAATGCGCGGAGCCTGAGCCTCATCGTGACCTCAACAAACACATGGAATTATTACTACTGCTACACACGTCTACTCAGGCCTGTTCAATACCTTCTTCTTCTCCATTGTTCTCTTGTCTTTGCTACTCAGGCAGACACCACATCTGAAAAGAGCACAGCATTAGAAAGAGCACTAACTAGAATCGAGAGTGAGGTGGGCTGGTGACCTTGACTCTCGTACAGTTCTGACATGAATCCTGAATCGGTGCTGAGAGCAGGGAAACTATTCCAAACTTCCTATGGTGGAGATGGTGTGGATTTTATCGATCAGCTCAACTACCAGTACACTGGAGGTCTAATGGTGATATTCATTGCGATCATCGGCGTTCGGCAATATGTGGGTAAGCCACCAGTCCTACTTTGAACACCCTTTCTTGACCTTCACTTCGATTGGTTTTTCAACCGCTCAGTAAAGTGCCCATTCCTTTGTCAACATGACTTAAAATAACATAAGACCCAAGCTTTACATTAACCTCTCGTGTTCAGACCTGGTCTTATATTTAATTTAAGTGAAGAAGGTCCTTTTATCATTGCGTCTCGCAAAAGTTTTGCTTTTCGTTCCGATGTGATTTTCATTAAATCATCACGCCTCAGCTAAGTTAGAATGCAAGCGGTGCAAGCCAGCGTTTTGAACCAAGCATTAGCACCCTTACTGAGTATTTTCAGAGGAAGAAAACGAATGGAGTAGAAGCTATTACGTAACCAATCTAACTTGTTTCATTATTGCAACTTGGAATAGTGAAATTTCCGGAAACGAAGTCTGAATTCAGTCACATGTGCATGGATGTTAGCAGTTGACGTTTCGAGTTACTTCTGAATGATTTCCGAGCAACAATAAATGACTGTAGAATACTGATATTATATTCAAAAAAAATATTCGTAATCAGTAAAAGGAGTCTTTTTTTGAATTGCAGTGACAGGGGACATGGCTGGTTTATAATCGCAATTCAAGATCTGTTATTTTGACTTCTAAAATGTTACAATTTTCTCCTGAAAGTTGGATCTAGAGTTGTGACGTACATTTAGTGCCAATTAATCAAGAGAATTTCAACAATATATTCACCAGTATGGCACGTGACGGACGAGAGACTGCATTCTATTTATAGAATTCAGCAGATACAATCATAAATTTTATTCCGCAGAATACTGCTCGGGGAGTGATGACTACGGCCTCAAGTACATCCGAAGTTAATAAAATCCACTCAAGGGAGGTAGCATACTTCAAAATTTCACACGGGGTTACTTTGAAAGTTGAAGTGGTTAGAGGACATCTTAATTTCTGAGTTGGAGTAGCTTTTAGTGCGTCCATGAATTTTATTGCTACTGCCGAAATTTTGTGCCGAGTTGCTGCAGATGACCAGTGATAGGAGCACTCGATCATTTTGCTACCGAAACTCAGAGTACGACTGCACGAGCCGCTGTTATTGCCCTCTGTGGGCATGCCTCTAGAGAGAGAGCTTCCTGCCACGCTATCTACACAGCATCAGATAGCAACAGCTGTGGTGGTTTAAAGATGAATAATTAAGATATCCTGTTAGTATAAAAAGAAAGGTCCGTCTCCTACAGCACCTGGGTGACAACACTTGAAGGAAGGTGGGTTATCTATCGCCACGCTTTCCCCTTGTCAAATTGGAATTCAAAAAGTTTCGTTAGAGCATAAATTATTAATGCCTAAATTAATAAGGATAAGTTTACAGGATAGCAAAATTTGCGTGCTCAATCCATGTTAAAACTGCGCCTGATAAAAACTTGAGTGTCTTTTCGTAATCCATTGTAACAAATTATAAACATCTGCTCGCCCAAATGTTTCATAGAATTTTTTAGCTCATTGCAGTGCCGCATTAAAAAGGGATACCAAACGAAATGTAGCAGGTGTGCTGGACCCTGAAGGACCATAAAATATTGCAACTGAGTACTGCAATCACGAATGTACCACCTAGACGCTGCCCTCGCATATAGTAATGCCTCTCCCATAACGTCTCAAGTAGCCTACTTCAAATAATTCTTAATCACGCAACAACGAAATTACTGAGATTGAAATCTCCAATATGGAAACTTTTAAACACATTCGTCTCTTTATGTATCCTGAGTGTGTGTATACCCAGTAGGAAGATTCGACTGTAGCTAAACGTCATTGCTAGGCGGCACACTTCACTTTCTGCTATAGACTTGAATACGGATTAGGGTAATAAGGTAAACCCACAACAATGACCTCCAACGCCGTCGCTTTGGAACGTATTTGAGATTGAACATTTTTAGTAAATCGTCTGAATTTTATGTGCAAGGGGAGACGCGAAACTGAATAATGCAGGCAGATCGACGTCTTAAGTCTTATAATCTATAAATTTACTATAATTAGTTTAAATAAAACATTTGTGTTCATTGTAGTTGGTAACCTAGGTTTCCGTTTACTTCATGGGGCTTCCTGGAACAACTGTTTAAGGCATAACAACATACATTGCAAAAATCCAAGAGCAGCAAACCAAATACCGCAGAAGTACGTCGTTTTGCAGTACGTCGAATGCAAAAATGAATGAGTTACTTTCAGCAAAAACATTATCTCATTCTTTTTATTCGTAGTCTGGAAGGCACAGGTCCATGACCAGTGATACGCACGTGTACTTTATAAATGTCTATCTCTTGAACTTGGGACAGCCCGTGGCTAAATGTAATTAAACTGAATAGAAATGTCTTTAAGTTATATGCAAGTCATCTAATTTGATTTAATTAATATGAATCAAGATGTATGGCTGAATTACTAAAAGCATATAAATGAGTTGCTTGTGTCACGGTGCTCGGAGAAATTTTAAAAACTAGCATAAACAATTGGTAGGCGCATTCCCATTAATGCTGTCTTATTATCTTTTAAATAGTTCAAACATTTCATTATGCTCTACGTTGGATGCAATCCTTTTGTTTCAATAAACTCCGTGCTGACTAAAAAGTTTATTCAAACAAAAGGATTGCATCTAACGTAGAGCGTAATGAAACGTTTGAAATATTTAAAAGATATTTAGTCAGCACGGTTATTGCCTTGGCCTAAGATTTCAGACTTGTAATTGAGCCTTCAATTGGTGTATATAAACGTAGGCTCTGAGTCAACATCCCTTTCCGTTCATGTCTATTTAGTCAACTTGTGTTCTACCCAGTTTCTCTATGGGTCAAAGTTCGAAGCACTCGCCAGATGTTCTGTCAGCAAGTGTGCTTAGTTCTCCTTGCCCTACTGTATCTCCCGACAATTGGCCATAATATTAGAAATACGGTAAGAAGGCTGCTTCACCAAGCTCTGTAAAAGTGAATCGAGCATCTCCTTCAATTGCCAAACACGGAACGGTGTAGACTCCCAAGTTTTTTGCAACATTTTGAGATAGAACACTCATTAATATTCTCACGGTAAAGTGCTACAAGCGAAGGAGGATCGAAGAGAAGACCTAATTTTGCAAATAGCCTTTGTTTTACTTCCTCACAACACACTTGATGTGCGATTCCACACAATTTCGTAAGAACGTTTGACAAAACAGCGAAATAAGTTAACTTTTTCAACTAAAGATCGAGTGAGAACGTGTGAGAGCTTATCGTAGCTCCCATTTACGATCTGATTATGATCCACTTAGATACTGTTTAGTTAAATCTTACAGTTCTGATACCTTCGGCATAGTGGTTGAAGGTTCACCAAGACTTCATTCTCTGGGTGGTCTGTTTTTCTCGAGGTATCTGGAGTTTCTGAATAGTAGTCGCTGAGTTTTAGCCTTGTATGTTGGCATTTTGTCAACTGCTTAGACTGGCATCTACGTAAGGCGAATTCAAGAAGAACTGTGAATATGCAAAAATAGAAGCCCTGGTATGTACCCTGAATGGAATATAATAAGAGACCCAAACATTGTATCGTTTGGCTGGTTCCTCAAAACATCTTCTCTAAGACTCGACATTACGTGCCGTTTGCCACTAAACAAGTCCATTCATTGGTATCGACTACAAGTAAGTAGATTTAACTAAGCAAATGGTTGCGACAGAACTTCCAGACAGCTTTTGACAAGGCGTAATTTCTAAGTGGACATTAGTGCTGTAAGAAATCGTACTCTCTACCTGTCAAGTCGGTACCAGAGTCAGCATTAATCTTGCTATCGTAGCTAGTTTTTAAGGCCCAACACATTTCTCTGTTTGGATGCTGTGATTACCTTTTGCAAAAACTGCGCAGTTTCGCTCCCGTGGATGATATTCGGACTATCGAAATTATTCATCCATAAGTGTTTGCGTTTATATGCGGTAACTCATTTCACCGTAAGAACTCTAACACTGCATCAAAAACCGAGAGGATTCAACATCAAAGTTGGGGTGAGATCCTGCTAAAATAGGGTGTATGCGGCAATGACTTGTGCCTAAAGCAAAAGCACGAGAAATAGTTTATTAAAATAAAATTATTACTATTGTAACAGCCATCATCCTTCTCTGTGTACCGTCCAAGTTTATTAGACTTTATAAATGCACTTTAAAGGTTTTTAGCACCCAGGCTATTCTTAGACCTTAACTACATCGAATCAAACAACAACGGGTCATTGCAAAATGCAAGGCCAATAAGTACGTGGCTTTTGGAGCCACACGGCCAAAAAATTTGTTAACTTAATGCAAGCAATACGGAAATCAGAATATACACAGAACCTTTTATCAAGTTTCACGATTAAAAGACAATTGCGTTAAACTGTTAAGTTTTACTCATAAGAATTGCCTTTTTCTTTGAGTAGCAACTATCAAAGAAATCGGTCAATATTTTTGAAAGAAAACCACTTTTAAGCAGAAAAGTTGTCCTTGTGACTTCTTACTTTGGTAACTCTGATAAACAGCGATAGCGTTGGCGATGTCTGCTGCTACAATCGTATGTAACTAACACGGGTGGCGTTTGCATGTGTCCAAATAGCAGCAGTGACAGCTGTTGGGGCTAGCGACAGTTCATTGCCTTGAGGCCAGCGACAATGGACGCACATGGTCCTCATAACCAAACACTAACTGTCTCTCCTCACATCTCTCCCCTCAGGTCATTGCTGCCGCGATGATGATGGTAGTAACGAATGCAAAAGCTTTGTCGCCGATCTCGACCATGGCGACGACCACGATTAGGTATACTGCGGGTACTTCATTAAGACGGCAACTTAGGCGCAGCTATAAAATTACTTAGAGATTCAAAAGTGATTGACATCTAAAATTCCTCAACTTAAGACTGCCTGATGCTGCTTAGACTTATAAATTGATGGACGAAGAAGCTCGCTGGGATGAGCCTTGCCTTCGTCTTCATCTTTCTGAACAACATTTCGTAATTTCCTTTAATCTTTTAGATTCGAAACGCTGATCGTTTTGATTCTGGTTTGTAACTGTTTTCATTAAGCTGTTACATAATTTCTGACACTTGCAATAATTCATACTGGTGATGCGAATTCGTAAAATGAGATTATCACTTATGTTTGTTCTTGGACACGTTTTATGCATCCATTTACTCCTTTCATCGTTGAAAATGGGAGTACAACATGGTCTGCTTCACCTGCTTTCAATAATACCACTGTCCGAAGTCCCCATAATGTAATGAACAGCCAAGGCTAACCTCACTTCCCTTATCATGCAACTAGTCTTCTCTTGAAATTGATGCAAAAGTCTCAGCGGCAATTTTAGATGTTCCATCGGTATAGACCTGAGGCAAATTAACGCCAAAGTGGAAAGAATGATTTAACTTTTTCTTTTGGAGTCTCAAGAGTCAATAGGTACAATGAATGTCAATAAACCAATGTTAACGGCACCAGCCACTTCAGTTTCATGCATCTATGCTGCAGTGATATAAAAGTTTGTCCTCCATTGGCTTGCGAATCATACATTTGCTACTCAAAATCAGACACAGTTTTGAAGGCGGCTGTTCAAATGTTTGGCTATTGAACCGACCTGATCCTCTGGTTCGTTTATGCAATACTTAATGAAAATTAAAGACCACATAAATGCACCAATTAACCCTTCCAGTTAATGCTGCAGAGAAATAGACATTACTGGCGCTGACGGTAGAGGCAAGCACAATTCAAGTCTACTCCAATCAAATACGATATGCTTTAACTGGGCTAATGGATGGCTCTTGGTGGGTGATGATGCAAAGCATGACGCCTTGCGAAGTGCGCAGTGAAGAAGTTCCCTCGCGTGGAGGGTTTAACTGCTCACAACTACACGCAGGCGATATTATACACTCTGCGGTCAAGAGGATAATTTACGAGATACTTAAATGAATGGTGGACCATGGTGGAAAGTATGGAACCCACATTGCACAGCCTATCCACGTGCCTCTTATTGCGTAACAGAAAAAGGAAATTCATCTTGGTTCGCATTGTGTCGGAGATCCCTATTCAATACTTTCTCTTACTAATTCTTTTAATAACTTACAGAAACTAGACCTATATTTTTAATGTAAATGTTTAAAATCTTATCTGTTCCATCACAATCACAAAATTGCAACATTAAAATTGTTAAAAGGACTGTGCATTACCTCCCGTTTTGAAACACCTTCATCGTGATATGCGCCCTGTGTGTACGGGACTGATAAGTTTCTTCCTCTCAGAATGTCATTCGTTTCCTCCATGCCACAACCCAAGGGAAAGAGCATGGTGAAATTTCAATGAAACTGTGATGTGTCGGGCAAACAAAATATGCAGTTCTAATCACCACTCCAGGACTAAATGCGCATTAGCTCCTTTTTTAGAGGGCGTTCACATACTCCGATAATCAACATTACCATTTAAATATTCCTTTCGTAATTATCACAACTTAAACGTTCCAAGTCGATATTAAATATTGTAAAAGTCTAACTAGGTCTTTAAGCAGGGCTATAGAAATTAAGGTGAGTTTTTATAAGAAGCACGTAAAGGTGTTGGGGACTTGTGCAATGCGTTAATCATTGAAAAGTGACTCAAAGTGTGAAATGTTCATTTCGTACCTTTTAATTCCTCCTCTCTCTGCCATGAATTTTCACACCGACCACCAGGCAGCCTCTCTCTCACCCGCGCAATGAATTCACACGTTAGGATCAGCTTCCGTAATACTTCTTTTGGGGGATCTTTTGGGATGCGGATGTAGGTGGATGAAGAGCGGATAAATTTTGTGCAAGCTTTGTAAACAAGAATGAGCATGTTAAGATTTCGGAAATGCTTTAGAATTTGCTTGTTTTAGAATCGTTCATTTTCTAACTAACACATAATCGAATCACTGGGATCTGAAGCAGAAAGGGAAAGAGTTGCATTTGTGTTAAACGAATCCATCCATGTCAACTAATTTTTAGAAAGCTTTTAAACAGAAAAAGTAGCAAACTAAGGGAGGCTCAAAGCCGTAAGCATCTTTTTTTGAGAGTTTTGTACGGCAATGCAAAAGTTGACAAATCCTAATGGCGCCTGGACTGCTACCTGTGGGGAGTTTTACGTAAGCTCATAAATTTTAGCAATTGCCTCCGGACGATTAAAATTTCTGAATGTATTTCCATACATTTAATTGGCATAAAAAGGTGATTTGACGCGTCTGATAAACACAAACTCGGTTAATGCCACTTCTCTCCTTACTGATTTTAAAAACCTCAAAGGTTCCCATTGTGTTTTTAATGTTACCAGCACTACACATGTGTGATTATTTTAATGATAATATGGGGCCCAGTGATCAAAGATTGCTCAAGAAAGCTGGTAAAAATGAATGTAGTCATGTGCAATTAGTACCATGGAAGAAATTTGGTGTGTTCACCGATTTTTACAACTTAGTTTTACAGCCAACGGTTCGTCAGTTCTTTTTAAAGCTGTTAATGACCCGAAAGTATAACAAATCAGGATCTTTAATAACAAAGCTATTCATCACTAATAAGGGATTAATGTATGTTTTCAAATCTATTTCCTAGTCTTAAATCCACATTGGAACGTACAGAAGCCTTTTAGCACTGGTTTAAGGGACGAGCTGTGACTGATGACCGTAATTACCGCAGCAAGATGGTCGGATCAAACGTAAAGGCACTGCGTCTGTAAATACTACTATAATGCAAGCACTTCATCGCACAAATTTTGAACAATTATTCAGAGCAGTATTCTCTTAAGCAGACTGGTCCATATTTGGACACTTTTATAAGCCATTTCTTTCTACTTCCTGTTTCACTGTCCCGGATAATATACTTAATCGAACCAATTCCTTTGCTTGGTTATGCGAGATATGGAATAGTGAAATAAGTGTGTCAAAACTCACTCCACAACTGTTCCTTATACTTGGCTAACCATCTGGTTTCATTTTCCACGCCAACCGTGTTCTTTTTAATGCAACCCACTTCCGTTCTTCTGGACCGATAGACTGCCCTCTCTCTTTGTGGGTGTGTGTGTGTGTACGAGGTTTTATTTAAAGGAGCAGCTTTTATGCGTGTGTGTGTGTAGGTACGTTGCACTAAAAAAGAAGCGTGCCGACTCCGGTTTTATCATCACACTTTTGTTACGGCAGCTTTTGCCTTCAAGCAGAGAGTCAAACACGCGTATTTCCTGTTGAACATTTGATTTTGATTGCGTTTTTCTTTTGTGCCTGGTGGGAGGAACGTGCGCAGATTTACTGCTTCCCGGTCTCGCGGGCTCACTTAGGCAGCACCAAATAGACACTTTTTCCTGAATTTCCCGACACAACTCTGTTATTTCATACTTTCATGACAAGTTGATTTAAATCTCATTTCAGTAACTAAAGATGGTGAGTTGAAATCAAAAAGAAAATTCAAATCTAGTTATTGCTTTTAAATGCCCCTTTTTGAGAGTTGACACTTTAAAACGGAGTACTTGTGTAACTCCTCCGACGTATCCAGATAAGAGTTATGAATCGTCAGATTTCTTGAGCAATTTTAAGCATCTCATGCTAAATATGTTTGTATTCAAAAAGGAGTTCATGCGACAGTGATCAACTTGCAAATACAAATTTTCCCTTTGTTTAATGAATGTCAAACAATGTTGTAAAGCCATGAATATTTACTGCTAATTATTGGACAGAAGCTACCGCTCACTACACCATTAACCAGGTATAAGACTACCTCCTTAATGCAACACAGCAACTTATTTGTAAGTCCCCCTCACCTAACAACAATTGGGGTGACCTTGGAAGGGCGAGTTTGGTACACAAGAGGAGGGCATAGTCTCTAGCACAGCACCCTTTTTATAAAGTAAGGCTAGGGTGAGTGCAAAATCACTAATTATTTTGGCTTATAATCGAATTTGTGAGCAGGACTGAATCCCTTTGCTTGGTGGCAATAAATACGAACATCCCCTTGGGGCGATGCTGTAAGATAGGGGAAGGGTTACAAATGGTCTTGTAATTATTTATAAACTCTACTGTGGGTTGTGTTTAAGGAGGTTTCTGTAAACTGAATTATCCTACGCGAAAAATGCCGGCAAAAGTTTGTTCCAGAGAAACTATGATTTCAATTAACGTCCATAAGGAATTTATCACGAAAGGGATACGATAAGGCAAAGCTGTCAACGAAACCTTTAAGTCAATCCTGAAGGTTTAGCAAGTATCATTCTTGTTTCCCTTCTTTACTCTCTTACCATACCTCGTTGTTTGCTATGCGGCAAGAGGTTAGCAGAGTTAAAATTGTTCATTGCGCGAATCCTCATTAGTTGTTCCATTCAACTTAATCATCGAGACGGAGAGATCTTGGCAGGAATATGAATTCAGCCATTTAATTTCCTAGTCATGACTGAAACTAAATATTTTAATGCACGAGAACAACTTAATTTATGAAACGGTTTATTTTTTGCGAATTCATTTAACCAGAAGGAGAATTTAGTGAAAGAATATTCCTCCTCATTAATGAAATCAATGCTTCATTTTTGCGGTTGTGGAACCCATTGGCGTGATGTTATCTTTAAGTACAGTGATTTACTCCTTATTGTCCAACATTCGGATTCAAGTTATCCAAACAATAAACTTTTCGTGGAATCATATTATTTTGAAAAATAATGCGATTTTAAACAGTGCATCAATTAATGGATACAAAGACTTGATAGTGGAGAAAAGCAGTCTCATATGTGGTAAAGTGGTGCTATTAGATTCATAAGACGGCTATTTAAGGTCTCCGTGGATTTAAATGAAGTGCCTAGAAAATTAAACTATTTAATATTGGCAAGTTAACTTATTTGACGAATGTGGCAGAGTAGGATCCATGAATATCCAAAATGGTTTCCTTTATTGAGATGGATTTTTTAGTGGATGAGCGTAGGAAGGATGGAAAGTGATGATTTATCAGAACGCCTTTTTGTTGAGCTCTTGAGATGCTAAGCTTTGATAAAATATACGAGAAGATGGAGGCAAAGTTTTTGCGATACTTTCTAAGCAGGATATTTTCGTGGTGATACCACAGCTTTTCTTAGTAAATTAGGCCACCAAAGTCGTTTGGTCTTTTCAGTGGTGATTTACTAGACTACAGGCTTCTAGATGCTGCAAAGTATGGCGTCATTGCAGAATTAAATCGCTAAAATTATACAGAATATTCATTCCATGGATTCATTGTAACAAAATTCGAGGTTATAACTACCCAGTCGAGTAAATTTTGTGTATTTTCAACTAAACGGTAAATGGATGATTAAAGTAGACTTTTGAGAAGGTGCTCAAAACTGCACAGAAAACAATGTGGGGGTTGTTTTAAAAGGAATATCAATGGTGGCTCTACTCTTATAAAATCACACCAACAAAGGTAATGTGTTAACAAAATTTTCCGCTCCCTTATGATTAAGTATTAATTCACTTGCATTTTAGGTGCATTCCATGTACCATTTGCTTAGTATCAACTCAATGCATTTATTTCACTTCCATTACTCAAAGTTAACTTGCTCAGTTCTCATCCCAAATACTTCAAAATTATGCGTATAGAGACGCAGGAAAAAAGCAAAATAAGTAAATTCAAAACAGCCTTTTTCCTTACCAAAAGTGGCAGCTTGAAGTACATTAAAAGGCACTGCAAACTCCGTTACCATCGCCTCACGGAGTAGCGATCCCTTGAAGCTTGGTTGACGTTTCTACTTGGCAAACACGCACCGTCTGAGTAGAGAACGACGTCGCATTCATTTGTGTCACACTCATCGCTCTATACTTAAGCGCCCTTAAATCGAGTGTATTTCATTCAAATGTTGGCAGGTAAACCGTCTCCACGTGCAGCAGCACTGGTTCATTTCAAAAATGCTTTAATTTATAACTGCTCTTTGACTTTTAAAACGAAAAAGATTCCTTTTAGTTATTAATGATGGCAATAGCTGGTAGCTACAACAAAATGAATGCGTCTTTCTCAGTACCCTTAGCTTTGTAAATCCGTGATTTGTGGACATATAGGAAAATTGCCTACAGCACTGTCTGCTTACGAAATCATCTTCTCATAGACATTCCATGTTTAATCTTGATGGCGTCTGGAGGTGTTGTAAGTCAATCTAGCTGCAAGTGAATTTTCCCACAACCACTTTAAGCATAAACCACTTCATCTGATTCTTTTTCAATGTGCATAGCACTAAATCAAGGCATTACTGGACCCATTGCCATTGCGAATAAGGTATAGATGAATTTTCTACTGTGTACACCTAAAAGGTGTAGTTGGGTCCTTCATCTTACGATAGCTAAATTTTGTAGATGCTTCTTCCATAAAGCCCCAGCATTTTTCAGTACAACTTCAATAAAATGGATTTTAAAACCTTATTTTAACCAAAAAAACGTGATTTTTACGAAAATTTATTATTTGAGGCATTACAAACACCAACCCAGCTCTGTGTTTTTCACTGTCGGTGGTATGGTTAGGGAGGAATCGTTGCAAGAACAATGGTAAAAGTGGCTGGAAATGTGAGATCAACGTGAGGCAGACACCGGATATGTTGCATTAGAGCTCGCATTTCAGTTACACTCACACTCCATTTCACTTATCGCAGCCTTGCAATATAATTTATAATGTCTTCTTACCCCCCCTCCCCCCAGCTTATAATCTACGTATTGCTGGCTTTAGAAGGCAAAGCAATACGCAATTCGAAGGATTAATTATGCTGTAGAAATCTAAATCTGCGAAAAATCACCTGTCAGTGTACGGCTTTGTGTCCTTGCCATTCTCTTTAAAGCATAATTTCACAAAGTGGTACAACACCTCCTAAAGTGGTCGGCTAAAAAAGGGCGTATTTTCGATGTGTACCGAAGTTGAGCTGTGTAGTCTTGATTATTCACAATTGTCTTAGCGGGTCATTATTAGCTTTGCATGCCGCCGCTGTTGGAAAAGATGACAACGGTTTTAGTGGTCTTTCATACTATTAGACACCATGATGCCAATTGTTATCGTGCTCTTTCCAAAACTTCTTTTACTTTTATACTTTGGTCTTGTTTCAATCACTTGTACTGACATTTGAGGCTGAAACCTTTGTGCTGCGCTTGTTCGGGTGTTGCTAAGTTAACCTCATTTTTCCATAACCTATCTCAATACGATTGATGCTCTCCCAATTCTAAGTATCAAACATTCACTACCTTTCTCCGAGTATCTAAATTTGTTTGAAGCAATCTACTGTGCATGTCATCTTGTTCGTTATTCGCTTAAAAGGAGACAGGAGGGAAGCTGTTTGGTTGTTTTGTGGGATAATTAAAGATCTTGGGCCTCCTAAGGAGACAGCGTCATTAACAGCAGATGATCTCAATGGAGAAAGTAATTAAGGGGAGCATTACACATTGCAAGATATCGCGCCTTATTGAGGGACCATAATTGTATTAAGAGATGGTCTATCTTCAATTTACGATGAATAGGCAAATAATTTGACAATGGATGAGTTGCGAACTGTCACTGACACCTCGCTGTTTGTTTAATTAAAAGATACTTCAAAGTGCTTAAGTCGATTTTCACGCATCTTAAGTGATGAAGTACCTTTTTATGTTTTTTACTCCAATGCGCTCTTAAGCTAATGAATAGGTTCGCTTTGAAAGGCACTTCATTTAATGGCACAATAATAGGCTATACTAATGTGCTTATAATAAAAAATGGCTTTTTGGCCAGTTGGTAGTGGAGCTGAGTGTAGACTTGTGTTTTTATGTTTAGGGAAGCCCATCCAGTGCTGGGTTCCGCAGGAGTTTAAGCATCCCTGGGAAGAGTACGCGGAAAACTTATGTTGGATCCAGAACACCTACTTCCTACTGCCAAACGAAGACGTGCCAGAGGACGACTTTGAGTTGCACCGAGTGAAGTATGTAGGTTACTATCAATGGATAGTGATTGTTTTGGCTGGTCAAGCGATGCTCTCCTGGGTGCCCTACCTAGTCTGGAGGGTAGGCTCAAAGCGTCTGCCCATCCTTCTGCGCTCTGCTCGCGAGGCCGCTATCCCCGATCGCGAGCTACGCCAAAAGGCCGTTTCCTGTCTGGTTGCTACACTGGAGGAGATCTCCGAGTCCACTGCGCGCCAGAAACGCGTCAAGTCCTCCCTCAAACGTATATTTTGTTCCATTCGACCAAATATCGAGATTACTCTCCTCTTTTTCTTCGTCCGATGCCTATTCATCGGCAACTCGGTGGGACAGATCTACCTGATGAAACACTTCATCGGTAGCAATAGCTCCTACTTTGGCATAGACATGCTCAACAATTTAATAGCTGGACGCGACTGGGAGACTACAGGACAATTCCCACGGGTCACCTACTGTACAGTCAATGTTAGAAAAATGGGGCAAATCAAACCTGCAAGGTATAACCCCACTTATTTTACTACTCATGGCTTCGTTTTTAAACAACCAAGTGAAATAATTACAACTGACATCACTTATGACTAACCGAGCTAGAAAATAAAATGCTACTCTTATATTCTTAGAAACAATGATCAAGTCTACGATACTTTAGTTGAGACTTGGATTTAATCGTATTGTTTTATAGGATTTTTGAGTCTAGTATAGCTCCTCAGCCGCCTATGTCAATAATAAACCCCTAACCCATCACCAATCAAACTCAGCCGCATTTAAAAGTCGCTGGGGCAATAAATTTGAAAAATACCTTAAACATAGTTATGTAGGCGCCTGTTTTTAATAAACTCTTAGTATTGCATGCATAAAGTAGTTTTCTTTAGAATGCTTCCGAGCTGGCAAACAGGCAAGAATGACTAGTTTTCTATTTGGATACCTGTTTGTGTCAATCAAACAGGAAGCCGGGTCTAACAAAGATGTAGATAACTGAGTGAAAAATTCGTCTCCAAGCAAAAGTAATGAAAGGCACACTGCTACTAAGTTGCAGCACCGTAATGGCAACATTTGGTAGGTATCATCTTCTTCATCTGTCCAGACACACGATATTCCTCTCCTGTTTGTCTCCTCAAAGAAGCAGCGCTGGGGAATGCAGAAAAATTGCATTTAAAAATAGTTCTCCCTTTGTTTTTCCGAGTGCATTTAATGTTTCATCAGCACGGAGGGAGGGAGAGAGAGCACGAAAGGTAGCGCTTGAGGTTTCGTTTGCGTTCAAGGCAACCCTTTCCCCAGTCGGTGAAATACCGCAATGAATTGGCTGAAAATGCAAAATCCAGGTGCAACTATGGGAAGTGGATCTGCTTTCTTTATTGCTACTGCTACTTCTTTGGTAGGACGGCGCCAAAGGGACTTAAGACGAAGGGAACGCCTAAAATTGAACGAAATATTCTAAACCAATTTCGATGTTTTTATAAAAGAATGCATTGTTCACGTAAATCACTTGGAATTCTTAAAACCTACCTGTTCGGTTTTTGTCTGTAAACAATATCCTGCTAAAAAATTTGCGTATTACGGAAACTCTGTGGTTAATAACAATACTGTAGGGGCGCAAGTAGCTCAACAATTGGAATAAAGGGTTGCAGACAAGAAAATGTCAGAATTTGCAAACTGTCGGTTTGATGCTAACATTATGTGACAGCAACGCATAGCTTTTGAGGAATAGCTGCTCGGTTATTTTCGGTTTAGGCCATATGGGACCTTAGATTAATTGTTTTATGAGACGAAATTCGGCAGCCTCTTATGCTTACACGCAGCTAAAGGAAATTAGAAGGCTCATTCGGGGTATCACTTGTATATGTGATATTAGCAGAGCGCTGCAGTCCTTTCAAGTTAGTTGGTAAAGGAACCTTGGTCCGTCCTTTATGTGAGCTATCACTACCGCTATAAATTCTGTCAATGTATTTACCACTTTTGTTACCTTGTGCGTAAGCATAGCAGTACACTATGACCTTTAGCAAAGCTTTTCCTCAGTACTTATTTAGAGCTTAAGATCATAATTTCGGGGCATGCATTTACGGCTCTAGCAGAGTTCGCAAATAACTGTTCACATAAAGCAAGTAGATTAGCCATTCACACAAGACATTGCTCCATTAGGATACACAGCCTTGTAGACTTCACTGTAATTATTTTCCTCATAGCTACACCCTTCAATGCGTACTTCCAATCAACTACTTCGTTGAAAAGATCTTCGTCTTTCTCTGGTTCTGGTTTCTCCTCCTGGGTGCCTTCACCGCGTTTAGCACATTGCAGTGGGCCTTCAATACGTTGGTCCCGGTCCGACGGATCGCCTACATCAAGCAATATATTCGAGCTATCCGCCAGCTCTCCAACACCGAGGAGCGTGACTGTACGCGCTTTGTGAACAATAATTTAGGTCCCGACGGGGTTCTCATCCTCCAGGTCGTCTCGCGCGCCTCTAGTGACCTTATTGCACTCGACGTTACTGCCACTCTGTGGAATAACTACCGCCATGCCAAAATCACAGGCACCGAGGAGGACTTCAGTCGCTTCATAGAAAATGTCAATCGGGGCACCTCGGCAGTGTAGCGTCGACTGATCACCAGTCTCTTTCCCCCTTTTGCCTAGCTTCCGCGTTCCAGCCAATTCCAGATTCCTCCCCTCGCTCCATTCTATCTGACTTTTCTCTCGCCCTCTGCCAAATTCGCGTGTCTGCGTGTGTAGGAATATTTATATAAACAGTATTATGGAGATCTCTCATTATCTTCCACTCCAAAGCAAATCCGCCATCTCTTATCCCTCTTTCTTCTCCCCTTTGAACTCGGTATTTATAAACCGTTAGCCTAGACTCACGCTGGGTGTGACTAGTCGTCTACTGGGACCACATATCTTTCGCCACCCTCCATTAGCATCCATGCCGTTTGTCCTCTGCATGTTGTAGATAAAATTCAATCTTGAGCCACTCTTTATTCTTGCGTTCCTTCCAGAAATGGCTTAATTTATTTCTCTTCTCACTCAGGCAGCCAAAATCTTTTCTGGTTTTACGATTTTATTTAAACTTTCTTTCCCTTCTCCTCCCCAATGTCCCTAGTTCACTGCGCTCTTTTCCCTTCTTCCTCTGCGCCCACTCCACCTCACCGCCGTCTTGACCAAGTCTCGCGCAACCTCAATATAATCAGCGCACTTTTTATAGACCCTCTATGCGTGTGCGTACTCGCTCGCGTGTGTACGCGAGTACGGCGTTGTTATTTATCACCCTTCACTTTTGTAAATTATTTCCTCGTGTCTTTTCCCCTCACTCTACCTCTGTCCTTCGCCTGTATTTATAGATTACTGCTTTTTCTGGGTCCAACCCTGGTGGCATGGGCCGCCGAGGCACGAGTAATCATATTTTCTGACCTCTCCTCTCCGTTTCCCACTTCAGCAACCCCATATGGACCAAATCTGTAGGTTTTCTTGATTTAGTGAAGGCCTTTTTCCATGCTACTAATGTTATCATTTCCGTCGGTCGGACGCGCATATGCACAGGAATCCTACACTCAGGAAGTTGCATTTGAACGTGATTTTCTTCTCCGCGCATTCTCTTCCTCTTTCCTTTCTGCCTTCCTCTCGGCCCTTCTTCTTGTCATTCTTTACAAAACTCCCTCTTTCTCCCCACGCTCATCTTCTGATTATGGACAGACTCACTTTCGGCTGTTTGCCAGTACTCTTTACCCTGACCTGATACCCGGTCCCAGATTCACCTATTCCTATTGTCTCTCAATGACAACTCAGCAGACACAAATAAATTGTGACCACTTATGTATGTATCATCGTCTGCTAAATCCAAGTTGTAATGGGCAACTTTTATAAGGCATTCACTCAAAGTATATTTCAACTTACTCTTAAATTGAGGCTTAATCAATCTATGAACCATGACATGGAATAAAATGAGGATTAAACTGTAATTTACAATCTCCGGATTCCTCCACTCTTGGTAAGGCTCTAGTTCATCATTCAAAAAAATATGCATTTCTGTTTCAAAGTATTCATTGCCCTCATTTGTTTCCCCTGTTTTGTAATTTTAGGGCCTGAAACTGTCTCCACTAAATATTATTTTGCTAATATGGTTGAGGTTTGACTCAAATTCAGTTATTTCTCTAAGCTAGCCTCCCATACACCCATGAATAAGCGCCTTCAAATGCTTCACCTCATACCATTGTTTCTGATGGTGTGTAAAACTGTACCTTGAAGCATAATTGCTCCACGATCGGTCCAATTTAAGTGGAACCGAGGACGCACCACAAGCACTAGATGTACGATTTCACTCTTGACTGTATGTGTGACGACGGCATTGTTTTGCGTTCCGGAGCATCTCTTCTGATTCTGCTTACGTAATCTGCGTTTAAACTTCATTAAACCTTAAAACAGCAGAGTGCACAACAAAATTTAGTAGAATTATCAGTTCGAAATAATTTAGCAACCAGACAAATTATGCAGCCCACTTGGATGGCAATCGCTTGAGCCAAAGTGCGAAACTATTCTGTTGATTGTAGCATCTCCAATGCATTCCTAAAGTGCCTATGTTTGACCACACAAATGAGATTTCTACATCTTTACTAATTTATGGGCCAAACCAAAGTTGCATAGCAGTCTTTACGTGATTTAGATTGGGGCTGATTTCCTCTCTTTCCTCCCATTGTTTCTGCCAAAAATGCATCCATGTGCCATCCGATGTTTCACTGCATGTTTTTCATATTCACCATCTGATGTGAGTAGGGTAAATATTTGTTATCTGGACATCAGCACTGCATCCTAAATGTTCTGTTTTCGAGCCTATGCGTGCACTCCGTAAAAGGCAACAGTGTTACCATCCATCATGAATGGGGAAATCTCTCCATCGCTTATTTCCAAACTAAAACCATCAAAATAATTGCCTATGTTCAGAACTACTTCTAAACAGTTGCTGTTAATCTGCTTTCCTGGTTCTAAACTTCTCTCAACGCAGAACCCTAAAAGGTACAGGACTGTGCTCGTACCTCCATTGTGCAATTAAAGAGTTGCTGACATTTTAAAAACTAGTCATTACAGCGTTGTTTTTGAATAAAACTATCATCTTGATAGTTTTCAGACCATTTTATGTGCCATTCATTTAAAAGAAGCAATGCTCGTGATTAACTGAATACTTACCTGATTCCTCCAAATAAAACCCTGAATTCACCCCAATATACCATCCATTAAGGACCCTTAAGTTTATTGCCGTAGTACGTAACTTTGAACAAAGGCAGTGCCAAGTTCCATAATTTCGTAATCATATAACAAACCACCTGTTCTGTCCATTCATCATGCAGCCTTAAGATATTTCATTGGATAGCTATAGTGGCGGTAAATCGGGCGAGAACGTCGAAAACTGCACCAGCCAGTTCATAAACAATCGTCCGGAAATTGTTCTGATACGGGCATAATGAGTTGCAAATGAGCGAGAGTGATTGGCAATTTCAAGGAACTAGATGTATATAGAAACCCCCAAGATGGCTAATTAGCAACGTTTTTCATAAGATTATTTAATCTGTGCAAATCCATCAAATAAAATGCAGGAAATGTTTTTTGCATTTCTTCACTTATAGAAGCTTCGGAGTTTTGCATAAGAGCTGGGCTTTGTCAAAACTCATGACACCGGAATTGCTACCTCACCATGCTCAGGGCACCCATCAGTATCAGCTGAAGGTATTAAATAACCTGGTTGGATGAAGTTCTTATCCGACTCTCTTACATTCATAATAACTACTCGCTGCAGCTTTTCGTCTTTAAGTAAGTATTAGTTACAATTAAAGAATCTTAAAACGTGTTGCAGTAAGTTTGCCGCTCTTTTTAATAGGCAAAATTATGTGATTTTTTAAAGATATAAGCTACGGCAACAACCAATGCTCTTTGGACTTAATTAGTGAATTTTCACTTAAGTGGGTTGATGGCTCTAGAAGACATAACTTCTTTTTAATTGTGCATTAAGGACTTGATAAGACCTTATTGCAAAAGGCAAAAAATTTCGCAATCTCTTAATTCACTGCTCATAGATTCCATAACAAAAAGAGAAGAATTCATTTTCAGTTCAACGGCACTTTACGAGACACAAAAAGGCTCAAGCTAAACGCAGAATCAGTGTATAGACGCCTTTCTCAACGGGTGAAGGAGAGGAATTTTCGCACATTATTAATCCATTTGTTCTGGTGTCCCTTTAACGCTGAAAGTCACATGGAAAATCACAGGTTCTCGAGAACGTGCCTTAATTTTCTGTAGGGTCTGTTTAGCAATGCTAAATTGGGGAATTCACGCTTTGTGCCTAAAAATGTAATTAACTGCTTGCAATAGTGAACATTTGAAAACTTCAAAATGTTTAACGCACATGAAAATCCTCTGTGGTGTTTGTAATGATGGTGTAGAATTTTTCCTATTAAAAGTAGTTCAGACCCACTCCACAATTCGAGGGGGGTCTAATGTGAAACAAGATCGGTGGGTCAGCTTAGGGTTTTTAAAAACTGGAGCAAATCGTTTTGTCTTGTTAGACTACCGTTAGTGGCTGGTGAATGCTAACTGACGGTTTTCTGTCATGGTAGAGAGCTTTCTTCCTAATGTAAAAACGAGCATGGCTACCGTCGCTTGTTAATTTAAATCTCATTACAAATAAAGGGATTCAAAGCATTATTCTTCTTATTCGATTAAGTTTTTCTCAGTTGGTTTTGGGCATATGTTTTTCTCCTTTATTTTTAGATTCTTGATTACTCGATGATTTGCGTTGTAATTCGTGTTTGGTTAAATGCGCCTTTTAGGTGAGAGGCAGTGAGAAAGTGCAAACCTCGTGTTGGATCGGTCTCCACCGGTGCTTGAAGGAGAAACATTTTCCAAACACGCTTAACTTACAATACCTCTACCTCCCTTACAATCGCTACTCAATAAGGCATGTCCTCATCCAACTCGTCCACTTGTTCAAGAGGTATGGGGGTCAAGGAGGGAGAGATAAGCGCTGCACTTTTTGCGGTGTGAAGGACATGCAAAAATTTTGGTCTCAGTTGTAATGGGTAATTGCTTCCAAATTATTTGTCAAGGTAGTGATTGATACATTTGGAAGATTTCGCTGTTTATCTCATTATTAGTGGATGCTTTGAGGCACTGAAAGGCCATCATTTTAAGAATGCAACAAAAATGCTACCTGGTTCATGGACCTTGGACTCTTTGATCTCCGTGCCAGCAGTGGTTGTTCATTTTTTGAATTACTTGTTATTTTGTCTTCGTTTCGCTCTCAGAAGAGTTCGCAACAACTTTTTATAGTGTCGAAAATGTTAGAATTTAGATCAGTTCCTTACTCACAAGCGTGTCGGCATATGGTTGATGATATCCTGTAGCAGGGTGGAGATTTTAGTATCTTCGTGGCTTGTGTTATATTTGCATCACAGATGGCAACTCGTTTCAGTGTACACCAGTGATTCCATTCTTTTCTCATTCTTGCTTTATCGTTTTAGTTGCACTTAGTCTCAAAAGCCACTTCCTTATTGTTCATTTTAGAGAAAAAGCAATGGTTAATCAGGCCAAGGGAAGCATATGATGCCTAATTTTTCCCACAGTCATTAAATTATACTTTAGTTTTCCAATTACTTAGACTTAGTTATGTTGGCCATTAATATGCATTATACAAGCAGACTATGCATTAATGTGCATTCACAAAGACGTTATTGATTATACTACTGGCAATTCTGTCCCAATGAGCCCTCAATAAAAGCAGATGAGAACATATAGATACATATTGGCGTTCGGCGGAGCAAGAAAACCCCCGTGTGGGGGACTACCAGGGTCAGCAATGATTAAGACATCCACTTATTATAAAAGTTCGGTGCATGCGAATTAAGATATGACGGCAAAGATCGATTTAGGTATGTCCATGTAATATTTACCGATTGCAAAGCAATAGAGTGATTTTTCTTTAAACACTGTATAATTTCACCCTAATCCCCAAAATTTGCAGAATTCAAAAAGACCTAATTTGGGGAGCATTTTTACTTAAAATTATTCAAATTTAACTTGATGTTAGCGTGATTAGAGACTTTCACCTCGTGTCTTACTTTGCAAGCGTAATGAAGGATGCCGGCACCCTAGCGAGACTAAACCTGTTCTTTTTACTATTAAAGTTGAGCTTTACTTTTACTGGATCCGTTCGGTTATAAATACTTTCCGTACCTTGTGCACATTGCCTTATAAATATGCAATGCGAATTCATCGCTGCATAACTAAAAAGGTACTTAGAGGCGGAGCAGACATTCCCACAAAAAATTTCAGTTTGACGTAAATTTCTTCGTGAATTGGAACCGCTGGTTTCGGATAATAGCGAAATTGGGTGTCGGAGATGGCCGACACTTAAATTGGCCAATGTTTCACCGACCCTGTCTGTGCGTTGTAAACTGGAGGTGACGCTAAAATTATAAATTGCACTTTAAAACCGCTCAATCTGGCTTCATGCCTTTAGGCAACTTCAAAGTCATTTTAGAACTCTATGCATAGGTTTCTGTCAAACATATGCTTGAACATTGTATTTAAACTCCAAAAAATTCGGGAAAAATTAATCTGTTACAAAATTGGATGAGGGGTCAAAAAGGCAGCTTTGAGATCTTCCGAAAAGATCTCGCCTTTCTGAACTTATATGCAAGCGAAAATCCTAACTTTAATATAATGCTAGGGAGCAGTAGTCAAGCTTTGTTTAGCTGTACTATTTTACTATTCGAAGCCCCAGCTCGGTCTGGTTGACCGCCAATTTGCCTTTCTTTAAGAATTCTCAGACCACCAAAAAAGGACGCTACTAAATTTCTAAGTTCTTTAGAAAATAAAGGATGCACTGGCATCGCAGGGATGTGTTGAGTGAGTCAAATGACTAGTTGAGAGTAAAATGGTGGATTTTAAACATTGTTCTTCAATTAAGACAATTTGGCTACCATGGCTCTGGTTTTCAAATCAGTGTTGCGTTGCGCAAGATATTGCTTTTTAAGTGAACTGTGAAAAGCCGTACTTTTGCTAGGCATTCCCACAAATAAAATAATTGTTTTACATAAAGCTTGATAAATTTATATTTCAACCATTGTTTTGACCTTTT